>OW203659.1:1255000-2505000 GCA_934044485.1 Apeira syringaria
GCAAAATATATGTAACCAGCTGCGCCCCGCGGTTGTACCCGCGTGGCGATGTAAAAACGGTGATGATGGTAATCATGAAAATAAGCCTATGTGTTAATCCAGGGTATAAGCTATCTCCATACCAAATTTCATGGAAATCGGTGGAGCCGTTTGAGAGTGAAGATTTAACAAACATATGTATAAGCTTACACACATACACACAACAACAACTTCCGCATTTATAATAATAGTATGATTATTTTTTTCTATTGCTGTTTTTTTTCTCGAATTTCAAGATGTTTGTACTTTCAATTATCGTTTGTTTAATAATAAAAGGTTAAACTAAAATTAAAAAGTTGACGTCCGAGATCGCATCGGTGCTGATAAAATCATACTTTTGTGGGGCCCTGCCCAATTATCTAAAAAAAAGTCATACTTGTCATAAACACACAAATACTTTTATAAATGACTAGCTAATCCGACATAGATCGCCCTGTCTTAACTATGAAAATTGAATTGGAATTGGTACAGTTTACTTTTTTCGCTGAACTGGCAGCAGTATGGACTTTTTAATGCAGGTTTTTTTGCATACATACTTTAGAACACAATATTGAATATCGAAGACGAAAGAGGGAAAATATATATTTTGAAACCGCGGTACATAGAGCAAAATATATCGCTGACGTTTGCCCCGATGTCAGCATTATTTGTTGGGTATCGGTACGACCAAATATTGAAATTTAATGTTAGCCAGTAAAAAGCAGCGGAACCCTCTAGCGGCAGTTTACTCCGGCCAAACCGCGTTTTTGCCACAACGGCCAGCCACGGACGGCTGAATAAAAACATCAGGGCCTTCCGGAAATTGGATGAAATTGACCACGCCGGCTCACTGCAGCGAATGTA
The DNA here is from genome assembly GCA_934044485.1 of Apeira syringaria. Classification (NCBI taxonomy): domain Eukaryota; kingdom Metazoa; phylum Arthropoda; class Insecta; order Lepidoptera; family Geometridae; genus Apeira; species Apeira syringaria. The sequence goes on from OW203659.1 coordinate 1,255,883, forward strand.
GGGTTAAAGTGCGGAACCGACAGATTGATGTGATTGATTGTTGATCTATTCCTTGCGTTTGCTTTTTGTTTTCGTGCTCAGATTTATTGTCCTATTTGGCCCACTTAATTCTTAGGTCTTTTAACTTCGTGTAGCTCCTTATAGAGCTATTTCTACAATAAGACGAGTTTAAATATAATGCGAGTAGTTTTAGTTGCCACGAAATAACTTAAGTCATTATACCTAACACTATCCATATTTATACAAAAACGAAAAAAAACCTTATCAACAATTTAATAACAGCTTTGTCGAAGTAAATGTACTTTTTGTCAATGATGTGTAATATAATTAGATGATTTTTTGTAAATGTGTGGGTGAGCGAACAACATTAGCATTATAGGGGCGTTACACAAGCCATTGCGATTACATGATACTGAACTATGTAAATGGGTTAGTAGGTACAGCCAGCATACAGACAAAACAATTGAACCTACATTTTGGGGTGTGGGTGTTAGATCTTCCGTGATCGCAGCGCTGGCAACAGTACCGAAATAATAGAAAGCTTCCAATTATATACTATTGCTATAACAATAATTTAGCAAACAATAACTTTTAATATTAATAATTCATTATAATTCATAGATCTAGCGTTTATCTGGTCAGTGACTAGGTAGGTGGTCGAAGGTAGAACTGCTAAATCTAGAATGTTTATTTATTTCAACATAGTACTGTCTGTTTGGTGTTAGTTTTTAACCGACTTCAAAAAAAGGAGGAGGTTCTCAATTCGACCCGTATGTTTTTTTTTTATGTTTATAACTTCCGACTGGGTTGAACCGATTTTGATCGTTATTTTTTTGGTTGAAAGCTGATGCTGTCCATTTTATCAAGATCGGAGAAGCGGTTTTTGAGTTACACCCCAATAACTGAAAAGTGCGTGCCTAGACCTAGACGATATTAAAGTAGCGGGTGAAGACATCGACCGTAAGCGAGACCACTCAATACTCAATATATTTATTGCAATCATATGTCATACATTTATATAGGTGGCTTAAAAGTATATGTCAGTTGTAGGTATACATATGAAACTGTAAGGGTATAGCAATAGAGTGCAGATGCGGACCGGTTAATTCAAAATATAATAATAATTATGGTGACATTGTATAATAATGATACTGATAGAATAATATGGGATTTGTATTTATTATAATTATTGGGTTATTATAAATAACAAAATAAAGGTAATTTAAAATTTATCACTAAAAGATTCAGTCAAGGTATAGTAACACTTATCAGTTAATAATGTTTTTAATTTGTTTAGATATTTAGGTTCTGATTCTATATCTTTTGCTACCTCCGGTATTTTGTTGTAATTTTTTATTGCCATTATATTCGGACTTTTGCTATGCATTGTTAGTTTCGATCCAGGTTGGACCAGTTTGTGTTTATATCGCGTAGGGTGAACCCGCGGCTGGTCGATCGTTTTTGCGAAGAACTGTGGGTATTGTCTAATTCGGTTACGGATCAGCAACGGCAATGGCGTACGGTGTTAAGCTATACGTCCCGTATATTATACAATCGCCTGCTATACTACTGTAGGTATGCCGTTTATCACAAGGAAACAGTAGAAAAAACGAGTTCAATTAATTTATACCTTAACCTTCAACGAAAACAAGCATACGGGCGGTTCGTTGGAATTAGTTTAGAACTACTGAAATACTTACGAGAAGGCGGAACTCCGTGGGTACGCGGTCAGCATTGTTTCGGCAGTGGAAGTAAATGAATAGTTAGCAAAATACTTTGACGGATACGTTCGTTGGTTTCAAAATTCATTGAAAACTCGTTCGTACCAAGCGATTCGCGGCTAGTTGCCATATTTTTCCCGATTTCGGGAAAACTGAATAGTCGGGGCGGGGTTTTGAAGTCTGAATGAGTTGTAATAATACAAACTTTTAATCATTTTTTTTTTCGTAGTATCGCTTTATTATTGAATACAGAAAGCAGAATTGAATTCAAGTAATTATTAAGGTTTTATTAACTTTAATATCTATATTATTATTATGTAGTGTCTGTGTTGGTGATTTACTTAGTGCCTACCATATTTTTCAGTGGAAACCTGCTATTGGCTTTCCGTTTTATATGATAATTATCTTACTTATATTATAAATGCGAAAGTATGTGTGTATGTTTGTTACTTCTTCACGCTCAAACGGCTACACCGATTTCGATGAAATTTGGTATGAACATAGTTTAAACCTTGGATAACTGGAAAAAGTATAGTTCCCGTGGGATAATTGAGGTAGCGGGAAAACCGTAGTCCACACGCGGGTGAAACCGCGGGGCGCTACTAGTAAGGAATATATGTTGGTTTAAAAATAAAATCTAGTAATCATTATGAACTGAACAGATCTGGGTATCATTAAGAAATTTGGATAATACGGAGTATTTGGACAGTAAAATTATATTTTTATGCATTATAGCTACAATAGAATAGCAAACTTTTAACCGTGGATCTTGTGGGCTCCTTGCCAGATGCTTTAATAACGCTCTTGAAGGAGTCGTAGGCTATGAAAGGTTTAGAGGGACGTGAGCATAATAAGAGTCAAATTCATTAGTTGAAACAGTAATCATGCATCGTCACACTTTTCTTTTCTTTTCCCAGCCATGTGCGTCCACTGCTGGACGTATGCCTCCCCCATATGGGGGGGATTTGCCAATACTCGCCACGCTTGGCAGGCGGGTTGGCGAGCGCAGTATGATTTCCGATCCTCAGAAGGCGCTGCTGCCCACCTCCTGGTACGCTATCCCTTAGCTGACTCTTACGGCACCCACGGCAAGAGATGGGGGGGTACTACTCTAGGCCGGTACCACCACGGCCTATCGTCACACTAAAGAGCCTTAATCAAACAAAAGCGAACCCTTTCACCCCAGTAACTAGGCCTCTAATTAGATGGACTCGGAAGAATAATATGTACCTATCTGTGTGTATTGGATTGGTGTGTATTGGACCACTATCGCACCTGATGGTAGGTGACCGTCTTCTTCTTTTTATTTTATACATAATTTTGTAAAATACTAACTCTACGCTTATTTATTACATAATTTCTCCGATTGTAGATACGTGCGCCCTCCAGCGGGTTACAGAAACGTGCAATTTTTCATATTGTCACGTTCAAACGCAGTAGTTCTACTGATTTTTGTTATAGACAGTTATCTGTTATCTTTGAATACGAAGGTACTGGTTCCATCATATTGTGTAACGTTATCAGCCAAACATGTGCGTTCCAGCTACTGGGGCTAGTATTAAGTGATATAATTCACTACGCTGGCCAATACGGGCTGGTGGCCATTCCGTTTTCTGATTTCTTAGAATGCCCAAGGACTTCTGACATATCTATTATCTACTGTTATCTTAAGACAGAAATCGAGACCGATGCCTTGTCCCAAAGTACAGAAATGTCACTAATGGTCAACCGTCAGATGTATTACTAAAGAGTACGTTGATTAACCCAGTAGATCTATTAATGATCGCTAACGAGTTGTAGTTTTAGTAGATTGTGTTGCTTTGGCAAACAATCAGATGCATAATATTATTTACAGAATTATTATATATTTATAAAAACGAAAATAGTCTTACTCTGTTAGAAAATTAAAAGGGAAGATACTCGATTAAACCATTTATAACCTTAAGCAATAAATATATATGTAAAACTATTAGTTACTACTCAAAGCAAAATAAACACTGTTCGAAAAGAAAGAACCGTGGTGGCGTAAAATTGAACTATCAATATATTTCTATTAGAATCGTTAAAGAAACTAATTATTGGGATGTAATTTGAAAACATAAAAAGTCTCAAAGTATCAAGATGTTACAGTCACACTATAATGACGTAATAGTGCTGTCAACTTATCACATACCGTTATTAAGCATAGCACACAAACTTTAACAAAGAATGTTATTTAGAGAGAAAATCTGATCCTCTCATTGTTGTGAGATTTTTCAACCTACAATCCAAACAACAATCTACATATTTTAAATATTGAGTTACAGATATACAAGAGTCCTTTCTAAATAGAGTTAGGGACCGTCAGCAAAAAATACAAAAAGTACAAAAATACAAAACGGATAGTATAAAAATAATGATCAAATAAATCGGTCGTCGTCAGAACCTAACCTAACCCTTTTCAATTTAATCATAGACCCAGTTTCTCAAAATAACATTCAGAAAGAGCTTATGAATAATATATTTTCATATTACTGGTGAAAGTAATTTTACCATATTTGAAAATGGCAGAGATTTATGATTCTAAACCGTAGAACTTGGAACCATGCTAATTTAATTTAAAACCACTATGAAGAATATATAAATATGTACCATAACCGGAATTATTCTATTGGACGCATAATTCTGTCCGTAATAAGATTTACCATCTGCCCCAGTTGGTAGGGGCGAAAGATTTTTTATTAATGAATATCTGCCATACCGTCCGCAAAAATGGGTACAGATGGTATTTTTGTTCCTACTGCAATTTTCCAATCAATATCCATACATCCAGCGTCACAATATGATCCTAATTTCAAGCTTATAATAATTTGTTTGACAATACCATACAAATAAATAATGGGTTAATCGTTTAAAAGTTGTATAGGTGGTATATTTAACTTATCTGTTCTGGGTTATCTTAATAATAATTAAAATATATTTTGGGTTTATTAAAGAGATGATAAATAAAAATCATAAGGACAAGCTCTGCTAATAACACCTACAGGCGGTAATAATCTTAATAGTATCTAAGTATAACAATACCTTAGATGACTTATCAGAGGACATACATATCATTAACACTGACCTTGACAATAAAATGCATTGGAGCAATTCTTTTGTATTCCAATTAATCTTGTAAAGACTTTGTTTACAATAGTAGGTAGTTCTAAATTAATTACTAAAGTAGATTGGGCAACGCTTCCTTGTGTTGTTTTTGGTGGGACAGCCATTTCATATAGAAAGTCTGTCAAGGGTTTGGGGTTAACCTTGGATCGGTGTATGAATTAGAATCTTCCATTACAAACTACCAGTCGTAAGCATTATGCATTTACAACTATAAGAAGAATGCGCAGCGTTCTTCTTATAGCCACTAAAGTTATTGTATTAGCATAATCTCTCTTCTTTCCCATACTAGACTATGCTGACGTCTGCTATCTAGATCTCACAGGCGACCAATTAGAGAAGCTTGAGCGACCAAATATTATTGCATAATATTTATATTTGGCTTGCGCAAGTAATATACTCAATAATCATGTCGCCCAATTTCGTTCTAAGCTCAAGTGGCCCCCTATTCGTCTTCGCCGGTATACTCATATTCTCTCTCTACTTTATAAAAGATACTAGTAGCGCCCCGCGGTTTCACGCGCGTGGATTACGGTTTTTCCGCTACCTCAACGGAAACTATACTTTTTCCGGGATAAAAGTAGCCTATGTGTTAATCCAGAATTTAAACTATCTCCATATCAAATTTAATCAAAATCGGTGTAGCTGTTTGAGCGTGAAGAAGTAACAAACATACACACATACACACAAACTTTTGCATTTATAATATCAGTAGGATTGTTTAATCCTTCGTCCCCTCGCTACTTGAGAGAACGTTTTAATTTCTTATAATGTTCTTGATATTCTTTAAGGTCATCAGAAAATCATACTCTTACTCGCTTACTTACTCGCTCCAATTACTAGCTCTTTTTATGATGGATCATTCACTATACAAGCCACCGCCTGTGGAACTCCCTGCCCGTTTCAATAAGATGTGCACCCTCTCTTTACGTATTTAAAGCTGAAATCATAAAGTTTTACTAAAAAAAATGAAAGCTCACAGGGTAATCGTTTATATTATGTTAGTATCATAGCAACTGTACCATAATGATATGTATAAGATTTATAATTCTTACTTATATTTATTTTCAACATTAAAGCAATATTTTTAAGCTAAGGGTCGACCCCGTTATTATTTCTAGATAATGTTCCCTGGTCAGAGAACAGTTTTAGTGATAAGGCCGCCCATTGTCACACTCTTTTTGTATAATATAATAATGCTCATAATAAATTAATATGATGTATAATAATAGTTTTTGTAATAAATATTATAATTATCGTTTTCACATGTATCGCGATCGATAGAAAAAGGACAAACCCTTAAATTTTGGTGTGTGTGAAGTGACGATAGTCTCCACTGTATGTCTTCCGTCATCAAACGGTCGGTGGTTCGATTCCCACCCGCATTTTGTGCTGTTTCACAAAATGGTACTAGGGTATTCCAGTATAGCATGGCACTACTCCGAAGAACAAACTGACACAAAGTATTTATTATATAATTATGTTTAGGCGGCTGTTCTTCAGCTTATCAACATTTGAAGCCAAGTGTGAATCTACCTGCCACGACATCATCGCTATATAACCTTCTAATGTAATGCAGCACTCTGGGCACGCTGCTAGCCGGTAGCGGGTTAGAATATTTGAGGCGACCGCGTCCGCGAGCGCCTCGTATTCTCCTTGAAAAAGACCACCGAATGTGGTTGAAACTATAGTCGGAACCCTCTGACTTATTACGTGAGTAACTCCCGTGTTTTATACATTCATAATACTGAAACAATTAAATTATAAATAATAGGTTGCTCGTAATTTCGTCTCATAATTTCATTCGGTAACTTGCGGTACTGACGTTTCTAATATGACGAAAACTAAGCAGACAGCTTATCTCTTACCAAACACCTATAAACGCCGATGCGGTGTCGGCCTTCAAAGAGCAAACAATCAACCATTAGCGCCATTGAAAATATTATTATCGTTATATAATGACATTGAATTTTATGGTGTGGTTTCATAATTATTGATTTTCTTCAACCTTCTCTTTCTCTTCTTCATTTTAAATAGGAATCATTAATATTTCTCTCTAACTGCGACATTATTGGAACGATATTTAAATTATCGGTATATTTACTAGTATCTAGCTATTAGGTGAATAATAGCGCACCCTTTTTAATACAGATGTTTACTATAGCGTTAAACATTCGTTATAGTCATTGTTGCGAGTCTCGACACACAATTACTATCTTTGTTTGCCGTAGTGAAGAGGGGAGATAAGATAAAAAAGGGAGTAATTTTATTCTCCTGCTAGCTAGTTGCTTTTATATCAGAGTTGGCAAAGCGACAAAACGATATCACAGAGAATAAAGTTCATATCACAAATATTCTAATTTTATCTTTCTATTAGTATTTATTTTATTCGTACAAAGTGTGTTTCAATAGTAACTCTTTAACAAAAAACTAGCAACGCGGCGGGATTTTATCTGATTATCCCGCTACTTCTGGTGAAAAATTGGTAATCCGACAGAAACTGCTTAGTTTAAAAAAAAAATCTTTCGGAATCAAGTTTCATCCAAATCTGCTCAGTCATTTTATTGCCGCACAATCAATCATTTTTTTATTTATTTTATTTTTAAAGATTATAAGCTTGCGTTTGCCCACTCACACACACTCACCACCACCACACCACCACATACTTACATACTTACTTTACTTAACCGGATTTTAAATCCTGCCTGTTCCTTTATGCTGAACCAAAGATACTAAAACTGAAAAAAATCAAAGCTCTGTCTCCTACACATGATTTATGATACATTTTTAAAAATAAAGGTTTGTCTATCCACAGCGCCTTAACATACACACATTAGTATTCGGATTTGTCCCAAACCATTAATTAGCGCAGGGTCCTCGCTGTCCAATAGTTTTTCAAATGACATTAAAGTGAGCAACGTTTTAGCAATTAAATCATTGTAGTAATTTAGCATGAAAGTCATTGATTTCCTAAGATGTAGAAAACAGTTCTACGCCACTTCATCTTGTGGTAACAAACATTTTTTAGTATATTACATTTATCCGCAACCGCGGTCTTCCAAGACCTCTCTTGGTGACGCCGACTCCGTCTCCGACTGATCTGCTACCTCCATATCTGGTTCTGGACTCATAGTTTTTGCCTGTGTTGTGATGCTATTTGACCTTTTCCATTTTACTTCAATGATTTTTTATCCCAGCTTGTGCCATAGTACCGGGGAATGGAATAACATTGATGGATGGATGGTATTGATGACGGAAATGGATTTAATTTGGGCGTCCGAGATTGACCACTGACCCCTATTAATGGATCACCTATAGTTGATTAAAGTATAATGTCTACGCGGACAAAGTTTCGGGCAAAAGGTATGCTGGTTGCATAAAAATAAACACAAGAGGTTTTACACATCGCGGCAGGGAAGTCGCATCTCATTCTTACTGGTTTCTATATTCAAAATTGGATTGGAATACGTCTAGGATCATTGGTTTACCGCCGAACAATATAAGTTGTTTTCACATTCACGCAACGAGACAAGTAAAAACACAAATATATCATATAAGTGTCGGTATTTTTTGTTGAATTGAAGGTTTCAAATTTCTATGAAATAGTTACTACACTTTTTTTGTCGGAGTTTGAACCTTTTTGCAAAGTGAGGGTAGTGGTATGCCTGAAGGAATTTGTTCGCTGCCGCTCAAATTGAATATACGTGTTTACATAGCTTTAGGGACTGTTTGTTGTTACCTGATCCCAAAATAAATTGAAAATAATACGAGAAAGAATACCGAAAGCTAAAGTTCTTACTTAAAATCAACGTTATGGTCAGCACAGGACTCATTCCTGAAAACGCACAATACTACTATGAGTAGGTACCTACCTACTAGTATGATGTTATAGTATCATGCCAGTGTTACTAGTATAGTTAGGTATTATTGTTTTCTGTGTTGTATGTGTGACAGATGTCCCCTCTGTGAGGAATCCGTACAGCTCCACCGTCGTCGTGGAATTCCTTACACTCTAACTTACACACTAAGTGACTCACCCCAAGATCGACGGGCGCGTCGTGACCGGCAGCGGGCAAGGAATCACTAAGGTACAACCATAAATAAAACAACTGGCAAGTATTAAAGATATAGACCGAAGGTAAACCTGCCACCGCGCTGATTCTAGTTGCCGCCATAAACCGCGTCGATCCAACCGTCATTATTGCTACGAATTCTTTTGTTCTTGTTCAGCTGTTGACGCCCGCATGACAAAATCTCGTTCCCCAAACGAAGAAAATCTGACTCCCTGAGTCGACTAGTGAAATAACACTTACAAAGATGGCTACGTGATCTAAATTCGTGACCTCGCGATGGTAATACGCCATGCGTGGGTTTTAGGTGTGACGCTTACCACGGATCGAAGAGTGCTAAAAAGATATGAAGAAACTGCACAACATTTGAAAAGACCTGGCAACGGCCGTCAAGATTTACAACAGCCACAGAAGATCGCTTTATTATCTACTATTAAAACAGGTCCTTATTGAAAAATGAAGTATTTACCTCAACACCACTTGAGGAACTTATTTTTTTAGCTTAGTTTATATTGTTAATAAATTGTGTTCCTCAATGTACGTAAAATTTCTACAAAATTGTTAATCTATCGATTAAGTAATATGTTAAAAAGTGGCACGGACCCTGGAGTCTGTAGAGTGTAATGTTTCGATTTTTTTTTTTAAAAAAACTTAGTTTTTAGAATGGTTGATCGCATACAAACCTCGAGAAGAACCCATGGAGGCAACACAAGATACCAAAGTATGAAGTGTCCACGTTTTTGCATACGAAACTGACAAGAACTAGTTTTATTTTGACAATGTTTATCAATGTACGTTTTTTCTTCATTTTCAAAATAATTAAAGGTTATTACGAGTCATACGGGTAAAATAAATTACAGTATGACTAATACTGTTTAATCAAACGTAACAGTACTGTTAAATTACATTTTCTTCCAGATCCGATTTTAATATAAAGTGTAGTTTTTAAGTTATTTGGAGTTAACTAGGTGACCCTTTATTTTTGCGAGCGAGTGTATTTACAATGTGCTCAGAAAACATAAGTCTAACGTAATCCTACTTTCGACCACAATGTCACTGGCCACTAAGTATATGTCATATATGCCGTAGTAGTTAAAAGTTAGAAATGAAAAAGAAATAACGTTTTTGCGGTCTGTTAGCTTGGAAGAGCTCGGTTTTACTCGCATGCCAAAGTGGTATGTGAAATAGTTTTAATACATGATTATATACAGTTGTTATATTTTTTTATTCACACACAGGTACTGACTTGACTGTAAAGACACCACGTGACCCTGTGATCATAACATAGAGCATCACAAGAACCTTCAATTTTCACTAACCTTTATGTAAGACATTTTTTTCATATTTGTAAGCAGGATCACAGGCTTTAGATAAGCCGAGGTCTGTAAGCTACCTTTTAAAGAATCTAGTTGTTAGCTTAATATAGATTTGTAAATTTAAATGCATAACAAATTTAGTAAGGTCCAGTTTTTCGATCCTTAGGCAATCAATGGAAAAATAATAAAGTGTTACATACGTTGTTTAATTTTGTACTCTAAGCAGTGGTTAAAATATAAAACCGTTGGTAGATATCTTTAACAATCTCATGAACCAAGGTGACCCAAATTTAACTATAGGTAATCGTTTTTAAATAGTGTTCTTAAACATCAAAATACTGTATCTTAAATGAATAGCAAATATGTAAAGCAATTTACCATAAACACACAAGCATGCTATAAATAAGTGTTATTTTTGCGTAAAAATATGAACGTATATGTTTGTATATTACTTTGATTTCAGAGATTAAAACGATACGTAAAAATAACTTGGCCATATTTTGTGAAAACGTTCAAAAATTCATTAAAATACCAAATGTCCGGGAAGATAAACTCAAAGAAAACACTCCTCGAAACAGATCCCTTTGTGAAGGCCTCCGTAAAACGGAGTTTTGATCGTATTTACACGTTTTTGCCGGATTTAGTAATCACGTGGGTGGAATATCGATCGCTCGCTTCGCTCAATGCTCTGTCAAAGCAAAACCTGAGTGTGATCTCTTTGACGACAGGTGGCAAGATATCTTGATATATATCACCTTTCTATCATCGGTCGACTCGACGTACGGCAATTCGCCATCGCTATATTGTAGATATACCACCTATACGCACGAAGCGTTAGCTTCCACTTTCTTAATGCGTACTGCCAAGGAATGGAACTCGTTGCCCGAGTCTGTATTTCCCGATATGTACAATCCTGGAGTCTTCAAGTCGCGAGTGAATAGGTACCTTCTAGGTTTGCGTGCTAAATCCTAGACAACGTCATCACTTAACATCAGGTGAGACAGTTGTCAAACGCAAACGTATAATATGTAAAAAAAAAAAAAAATCTTGATGGAGTGTCTTAGTTACTGTGAGTCTATTTCGAAAGAGAAAAAACAATTTCGACTGTTACAAAATATACTATATATAATATTTATCTAAGCGTACGTAGTCAAACTTCCCTTTCGGGTAAAAGGCTTTTTAAAAACTAAATTAATTAATTAAAACGACAATTACGTCCAGCCGATTTGGAGGCTCGATTTAATGTGTTCATAATATAAAACTTAACCTACAGGAAGGCACACCATCGCGTGTGGCCGTTCCCAGAAAGCTTTTACATAAACCGCTGACGATGTGAAGTCAGCGGAGGAATACCGAGAACAATGCTTATTAATCTAAAATGGAAGGTTCGGGCGGATGTATAACTCCTCCCTCCCCAAGAGGGAAATTATCGGTGCGTTCGTTTTTAATAACGTGCCGATAATTTCGTGAACAAATTAAAATTATCTTATTTCGAAACACATATGACATAATTACAAAGAAACATATAATAACTAAAACTAAAGAAGAGTATACAACTACACTGAAGTTAAAGTCCGATTCTTCAAAAACACTGTTCACCATTTCACTGTGCTTTAGCGCATATGACATATATTTCACTTCATCTAAACTGATTCTTTGCATGTTTAGTGCACTTGTACTGGATAGCGATGTGCCAATACTCGCACTGTTGTGGAGGCGAGGCAGATCGATGACAGGAATCTGGTCATCAAATATGCTCTCGGTGTAGGCACGATGATGTCGGATCTGAATGCCGTGGATTTCAAAATCACAGGGCTTGTCCAGAGTTGCAATATATGTTCCGAAGACTGGATGCTTAGTAACCTCGGCATCGCAATATGTTGTTACTACAGTTTTAAGTCGTGAATATAAAATCCAACTAGTAGCAGCAATTTGTTGAACACGTACGTCTTCAAGTTGGATTTGTCGTTGCACGCAGCGAGTGAGGTTATTATCAAACCTCATGAGTTGTTCGATGCAGGTAGGCTCTGGGTAAGGAGCCTTGTTGTTATCAGCACACAGGTAGTGGTCTCCAGCGGCAAGAGGTCGGCATGGATTTTCAATCGGAAGGTATTTCATTCCCTTTGCCAAAAGGTAAGGATATTGGGGAAAAATGGAAAAGGTTTTATTTTCAAACTCACGGAACATTGGTAACGAATATAGTTTAAAATAATTGTAAGTAGTATTGTCGGTAAGGGGCACCTCTATTATAAACGTAATCTGGTTATGTTTGATATAAGACTTAATGCTAAATGTTTCTTCGAGCTTTACCAAATTTCTTTCAGTTACAGGATATACCAAGTTTTCGGTGTTACTTATAAGCGTTAAATGATGTAACAGTTCAGTGGAGTTCACTATAGACTGGTGCAATACTGATAATTTGCTGAAGGCCAGGGCAGTTTCAATTTCACCTAATTTTACAAATATTGTCCTAAAGTTACTTATGAATAGATTATAGAAGCTAACAATATACGTGGAATAGTCCCAGCGTTTCTTTTGAGACGCCAGTTCTTTTAACATTGATTCTAAAATTTTCATGCGTGCCTCTAATAAAACTGAGTTCTTATACATGGTATCTGTTGTGTTAATAAAGCTATCAATTACTTGTGAAACTAAAGTTAATTTCTTTGAAATAATAATTTGGTTCTTTCCAAGTTTAGACGTAAGTTGATCATACTTTGTTGCATCACCGTGGTCGAGATTACCTGTTATGATTTTAATGAGTGAACCCAAAGGGTTAAGTAAACCTCGCTTAAATCGTTGTTGCGGAACAAGTTGTCTGTATTTCTGAGTAGTTATATCACGTAAGTAATCCAAATGCATATTCATGGTCACAAAATCACGAGGATATGATTCGTTTTGTTTTATTAAAATATTAAATTCGTTATAATTATGTATTACAAAGCATAAATCATCGTAGATTCTTTCCAAGTCCAAAGTTTTAATAATAGTCCAATGATCAGTTTGCATATGAGCTTGACCTTCTTTTACTGGTAGTATGCCTGGGTTTCCCTCAAGTGATCGCAGATGAAGGCCCAGCACCGGCATCGCTACGATCAGAACGCTCCACCTGCGGAGGGCGTTTTATGTTTTTAATAGGTACCTTCGTAACTCGTTCGCCTATTTGTATGGGTACTACATTCCTATCTGTCCTGCCTACAACCTTCGCTTTAGTATATCTGGGTTTGTCTTTACTTTTTCTTTTATTCACGTCTTTGGCGAAAATAGTTTTTCCGTCTTGAAAATCTATTCTCTCCTCCCCACCTTTCTTTTCCCTGATCTTTTCCTTACACTCTGTCATTTTCTCTGCTAATTGTTTGTATAAAAATTTCGTTCGCTTAGCGTGGTCTTTCACTAATTGTTGTATATACTGTCTTTCCGATTCTATACCGAAAGGACTACCTGAGTCGGTGTGTCCGAAAGCTACTTCGAATGGGGTTAGGCCCGTGACTGAATGGATGGAATTGTTATATGCGATCATAGAGTACATCATGACTGATGCTACATCTGTACACTTTTGTTCATACTTAGCGCATCTATAGATTTCGCAGATAGTAGAATGTAAACGTTCTATCAGACCCATCGAGTTAGGGTTATTGGGTGTGCCAATATGAAGTTCAATTTTATGTAGAGATAGAAATTCTTTAATTAGCTCATTGTTGAACTCTGTGCCTGGATCTGAACTAATTCTTTTTGGAATACCATAGAATGAGAAATATTTCATAAGCGCGCGAACTACTTCGGGCGTTGATCTGTTGGTAATTGGTATAGCTTGGCCTAACTTACTAAAACCGTCTACAAGTGTTAAAAAGTATTGACCTTCAATTTGGAATAGATCTATAAATAGCTCTTGGAACGGAGCGTCTTGCGTTTGAGTTAGCTGTAAGAAGGGTTTGAGGGGCTTACGATCATATTTCATTCTACGGCATATTTCACAAGCGTTAATTATTGCTGCAATTGTTTCGTGCATGTTGACCCAATAATAAGTTCTACGTATGTTAGCTAAAGTCTCTTTAGTGCCACGATGGCACGTTTTTCCTTCATGGTACTTTAACACTATAGCTCTCTGTTCTCCTTCATCCTCTACATATACTACGCGTTCTGTACATTCAATTAACTGTACGGTACCTTTCCTAAACAACTCTACCACTATACGACTAAACTGACGGCGATGTTCTTCATGTTCGAAATATATAAAGTATTTTATCTTTGGCCTGATATATTCTTTAAGAAACTTCTTTACTAACTCTGAATTATCTATGGGTAAAAACACTTCTAGCACCTTTTGTTTAAGGCGAGATATGTCTTTAACCTGTATGTCATTATTGAACCATGTAAAGACAAGAATTTGGTTTGGTTTTGTGTCAATAGCCTCTTTTAATATCGGTATATCTGTTACGTCTACATCCATAGCAGAATGCACTGTGTTAGAAAGAGATGGTTCGCTAATAGGGTATCTGATTTCGCTATCTGCGCTTGCAATAGCGCTTGAAATGGACATAGGACTTGCTGAAGCTGTGGCGCTAGCGTCGGATATTGTAATGGTTGAGGAGTCATTTCGTTCATTTTTCTTTTTAGCTGTCAGTCGTACAATGTCGTTTACTAAATTATCTACATGTTCCCTAAGTTGTTGTTCCTTGCTGTCAACATGAACTTTCATGGACTGACCTCCGTCGTCAGTGTCAGAGAGAGCATTTAAAGCAAGCGTGTTAAAGTATGAACTTTTCCCTAATTTGTCAAATAAGTCGTTTATGTTAGGTAAGGGGTAACGGTCATCAATAGTGATGTCATTTAGTCGTCTAAAATCAACTACCATACGCCATTTTAGTTCTCCGGATGCATCCATCTTCTTTGGAACGAGATGGACGGGGGCATTCCAGGGAGAATGAGATTCCTGAATGACATTATCTTTCAAAAGCTTTTCAACTTGTTGGTTTATTTCATTTACTTGAACAGGCGATTGTCTAAAAGGTCTGACAAAAATTGGGTCTTCGTTCTTTGTACGTATCCTATGTTTAACCTGATTTGTGAAACTCAAAGGAATTTGGTCACAATAAAATATGTCTTTATAGTCTCTACAAAGTCGCAATATTTTTTCATGTTCCTCACTATTAGTGTGTTCAAGCCTTAATTTTTGTAGGTTTTGTTCCAGTAGTTGGTCTGTCTCTATGTCTGTACTATGTCTAGTAAAATTAATGTTACAGTCAGTCGCGTCAAACTGTGTTACTGTGAAAGGCCGGGATACAGTTAGAGTTAAGGGCTGGTCAGTGATGTTCTGTATGACAGTCGATGCGTACCCATTTGTGCAGTTGACCAGGGCACTGGGCATACGTACACCAGAGGTGAATTCTTTGAATTCAACTATAGCTTCGCCTGAGTGCTGGTCTATCGGGATTTTAACGCGTTGTTCACATCGTGGTTTTAATTCAATGACGTAATTTAAATTATTTACAATTGGAATACAAGTTGTATTAGTACGTAATACCAGGTGTTTTAAGTCGATAATTGCATCTAACTGTTTCAGTAAGTCATTACCAATAAGTCCATCATACCGTCCGTCTACGTCGTACAAATAAAACTTATGATAGTCGTTACTGTTAAATGTTGGTAGCAGTGGTATATCTATGACCTCGTTATGTCGACTAGTTGCATGCGTGCTGACTACTTGGAATGGTTCATGTTTAATAAAAGCTGAGAAATAGTAATAAGCCATGCGAGGGCTTATGAAAGAACGAGTACTTCCCGTGTCTATCATAAACTTGGCATTGATTTCCGGTATATAGATGTAAGGTAGTTTTAAGTTAGAGTCACAGTTAAGTTCTATAACTTCTGGGCTATGTGTGAGGCTGCTATGTGAAAATTTTCAGCTTCAGTGTTAGAGGTATCTTGTCTTTCTGTCAGTGTCGTATCATCTACACAGTCCTGCGTTGGAGTCCATTCTACGTTTTCACTAGGGTAATAGTCGCTATAGTCATTGTCATAGTAACCGTCATAAAATACCGTCTCATTACTATCCGAGGTAAGCTCGTTTAGCCTAAAGCCTTGATTTTGTACTTGGGGCTGAGGCTTGGAAGGAATTGTCCTCATGGACACGTCAGTCGTTTGATGTTGAGGGCTTTGTACCTGTGGGGGTTTGTACCCAAACTGTTGAGGGGTCATGCCAAAGTTAGGCGGAGGCCTATTGCCAAACTGTGGCCTATAACCAAATTGTGGCGGCTTGTAACCGAATTGTTGTGGTTTGTAACCGAATTGTTGAGGTTTGTAACCGAATTGTTGAGGTTTATAACCTAATTGTTGCTGAGAGTCGAATTGTGGGGGACGATAACCAAACTGGGGCTTATGTCCAAAGTTTTGTTGCTGTCCAAATTGTGGTCTCAAATTATTTGAATTTTGTGGAATACCAAAATTAAATTTTTGTGGAATACCAAAATTAAATTTTTGTGGTGTTGTGAAATTATTTTGGGGCTTAAAGCCGAATTGAAGTTGTGACGTCATTGCTGGCTTTTGCACTGGGTTATTATTATTGATACGATTTCGCATAGAATACTGTTCATGGAAGTTGACTTCCTCTAGTACTACGCCTAGAGCGTCTTCTAAAGTGGCTGGTGACTTAAGCCTAACTATACGAACCATATTCTCGGGTAAATTGTATAGGAATACATTCAGAGCCGTGTTGTTGTAGATAGCTATTTTTGCGCGTTTAAGTTCGGTATCACCCAATAAATTTACCTTCGAAATAAGCAGAGACCGAATATTTTGAACTCTACAACAGAAATCCAGATATGATTCACCTGATTTAATTTTACATGATTCCAACTCAATGCTTATGCACTCCTCACTTCGCGGATCACCGAAATGTTGTAATAATAATTCTTTTAAAGAAGACCAGTTAGTAACGTCTTCTCTCTCAGATAATAACGCGGCTGCATTGTCAATTAAACGGCTCGTGATCGCGTGCAGTACATAAACATTTTGTTCCTCATGACCTCTATATCGGCCTATAACATATTCACACTTTCTTATAAATAAACTAAGTTGTCGCTTATCGCCTCCAAATAATGGGATAAGCCGTAAAATTTCATTAGGGATAACTATAATTTGAATTGTTGTAGCTGCTTCAGCTGGTTGTGGAACTTGACGTGATTCCATTGTAATTACGTAAAAATTTAATTACCGGAATTAAACTCTAAATCAATTACACAAATGCACAAGTTACAACAAAAAAAAACACGGTTATAAAATCGGTATAAAAGTATAAAACACGGTTATAAAATCAACATAAAAGTATAAAAGTAAAATCCTAAATCATATATAAAATTGTATAAAATATATATATATTAAAATAAAACTGTATAATATCCTTAAAACAAATTAATATTCTAATTTCACAATTTTCTCAATTATTAAAATTCAATTAAATGCCACATCTATTTTTCTTTAATCTTTGTTCATACGCTTATCAGAATGGTTCAGACTTTCTTAGAATTAGATAGCTGCTCGACAGAGTTTTATATCAAACAACCAGATACGTTATAATGAGAGAATTTCGATCTCGATTATAACAATAAAAATACTAATAACTAAAACCTTTCAATGAAAAATATGGGACAGGTAATGGCAAGGAAGGCAAAGAGTTTTACTCACCAACCGACCGCTGCTCCCATACTCGGCACCATCAGGAGTATGACGAATTTGTTTGGTTCGTGGATCGTTCCACAGCTATTCGCGCCGCACTCGCGTTATTTCCAGGTGGATTTGGACACCCGAACTTCACCGAAAGCGACACAGCCTTATCGAAACGATCCTACCGGCTGCGCCAGTCAAACTTCCCTTTCGGGTAAAAGGCTTTTTAAAAACTAAATTAATTAATTAAAACGACAATTACGTCCAGCCGATTTGGAGGCTCGATTTAATGTGTTCATAATATAAAACTTAACCTACAGGAAGGCACACCATCGCGTGTGGCCGTTCCCAGAAAGCTTTTACATAAACCGCTGACGATGTGAAGTCAGCGGAGGAATACCGAGAACAATGCTTATTAATCTAAAATGGAAGGTTCGGGCGGATGTATAACTACGTATTCTTCGATGACATTTCTCATTTTATATTTGTTGTTTGACATTTTTATATAACTATTTTGATTTCCTATTATTGATTTTTATCATTAGTCTAATTCGTGTATATATGCGGTTCTAATTTGAAATAAATAAATAGCATGGGCTTCCATACATTTTTTCGGTGCAGTGGCCCAATAATGCCTCCGAAATGTGATATTTCAATGCTTCCAAATGTCACGTAATGACTTTTATCCGAGTATAGCACCCAATATTATGATTACAAAATACCGCGAGAGTATAGTGCTAGTATAGTTATTATAGTATAGTGTAATATATAATACTGTATATAGTATACTATATAGTATATAATACTATATAGTTATATAGTACACGTTCGAGTAACGTTAAAGATTAGGACGTCATGTTGACAGTCGCCGTGTCGCAGTGGTATGACTTCTGTGTCTCCGAGACCCTGGGTTCGAATCCCGGCAGGGGCAAACATTTATTTTGTGCGATGAGTGTAGATATTTGTCCCGGGTGTTGGTTGTTTTGTGCTGTGAATGTGTGTGTCCATGCCTTCCGCGATACAGGGAATCCTAGTGCGGGGGTTTGAGTGCGAAAAAAAAATTCGTAAGCAATTGACATTTCGTGACCACGTAACACGTTAGTGAAGTCATTTACCGAAGTCAGAACCCCAAGGATTTTCATAGGCAGCCTGTGTTCCTCCATATTTTCAGTTCGCAGTAAAATGATGACATTCTTGTGTGTATTGTATCTGCACGAAACAACTTCAGTTTAGGAAAAGTACAAAAAGGCTTTCTCAGCCATTTGTGTCAGCCATGTATAACAGCCATCCACAGGTGAGCTTACGCTGTCAGATTGAGGTAACCAATGGTCAACCAAGGTCAAAATACTCGACCATAAATGTGAGTAAAGCTGGATACTATACATAAATGATTAGTATTCATTGCTATTTAGGTTGATAAAATACATATAACAGGAGAAAACGCTTTCACCGACACACACGGAGATATCTTTTGTGTCCAATTAAAATCAATAAATATTATTTTTTATTTTTATTTTAGGATCTTCAAACAGTACATAACAAAAAATTACAATTAAATGCGGAAAATATAAGTATAGGTAGTTGATGTACCAACAGCGTAGACCACAGATTAATAAACTACTACTAAAGAGATAGAGATGGATACTAGATTAATAAAGTAAAACTCTTTGGATTTGAACCTTCTTAAATGCGCAATAATTGCCAGATACGCCGGTAACGATTACGTCTCTAACCCGAGTGTAAGTACAGTTTCTCGTAAACGGATAAAATAAATATTTAATGTTCTAACCGGCGCTTGACTGACTTAAATATCCAGAAGGTACAATAAAATTATACGAAAACAAATGGTTTCACTCGAGCACGTAATTCCTACTATGCATTTGTTCTGTGAGGTCCTAAAGAAACATTTATATATAAATTGTTTCTTTACTTATACGGACAATAACGTCTCAGAGTGATGAGGGTTGCGATGTTAACTCTGCTGAAGCTGAATGGCGTCTCAATTTAAAATACAAGATGTTGCCAGAATGACTAAACTAATTTATGGAAGGTATAGTCAGAACTATTAACAATAGTGTGGAAAAAACACTTTAGTTTTAATGTTAGTGTAAGATATTTTATTTTTTATCACACTACACCCAATCGCTAGTTTTATTCATCGATTTCGGTTAGGAAAATGGTATTTTATTCACAAGTGTTCCTTCTCCAATCTTAATATGGAAATGACTACCCTTATCCTTGCCCCTCTTTCACAAACACCATAATTGGTAATTATTGATGTAATTATCCAGATGAATCTGATAAATAGCATAGGCTCTGTATTGGGGAAAACGGAGTTGTAACAGGCAGATAGTTTATATTGGCGTTAGTGAAATTCTCATGAACACCACATGTAACGAGAACTTTACGTAAACTTTCCCTTAGTCATTGTCTCGGCGTATTCGCCATTGTTCCTTCCACGCCACAGATTGTATTCGCAGCCCCAACAATGCCCCGCGCAGTAAACATGCCCGAGTGAAACATATTCTCTACTCGTAGCTATATGTCATGTCCCGGTCTGCAGTGAACTGTTTTTATCCCAGTTTCTTGTGAATGTTTTACATTTTAAACACTTTATTAGATCGGTGTACCTAGTGTGAGTTATTAAACTTCCGTGGAAGCAGCAAACGCCTGCGCGTATCACAGATACATTTATTATTACAACTTTAAAACAGGGTTTAAATTTCCATGAGAACTATTATTCTTCTTTTAGCATCGGGAACGCACTTCTGCGGCCCCTCGTCCACGGCGACATCATTGTAGCGATGCGGTCACGCGCTTTGTAAAGGCGCTTCTGCATCCCTACTATCGCGCGTTTGCGTGCAACAGACTGAAGCGATGCAATCGCGCGGCTGCATCGATACATTTGCGCGACTGCACCGCAACTGTATAGATGCAAACGCGCGACCATTTCTTACGACATTCGGGGAACGAAGGGTGGAGAACGGAGGGAGGGGTGCTGGGGAATGTGCTTTGCGCGTTTGCATCGCGACAGAAGCGCGACAGCATCGCGACAGTAGCGATACATAATCTGGGCGCAGGTACACAGCCAGCGACAGCACCGCGGCGGATACACACATTGATCCCGCGATTAGCAAAGATCACTGAAAAAGGTACAATAAAAAATTATACCAAAAAATGGAACCTACATCAACACTCAAAAGTGTGTAATAACTTGTCGAAGTCGGTACCATGAGCACAATATTTTGATATTAGTTACTTTTGCACTGTCATGGTACCGACTTCAAGAAGTTATTACACACTTTTGAGTGTTGAAGTCGGTTCCATTTTTTTGGTATTTTGTTTTATGTTACAGATGAATGCCGACGACGCGTTCGATTAGTGAGTGCAAACGTCCGAAGTGTCGTTGGCATTAATCCGATCAGATAAAACGGGTCGAATTGAGAACCTCATCCTTTTTTTGAAGTCGGTTGAAAACGTGAATGTGGCCGGTTCTCATTACGTGTAACACTCACAAGAGATTTCAAATTTTAGTTTTATTTTACACTCACTCTTGTCATATTTAGACTTTCGCGATTCAAACATATCACTACATAGTATAAAAGAAAGTAGCTTTCTCTGTCCCTATATCCCTATGTATGCTTAAATCTTTAAAACTAAGCAACGGATTTTGATGCGATTTTTTAATAGATAGACTGATTGAAGAGGTAGGTTTAAATGTATAATAACATCCATTAAATAGTGGAGAAATACTGTTATACCCGTGCAAAGCCGGAGCCGGCCGCTAGTTGTTTATAAATCAATCGGGATTTGATCGCGTGAAAAACATTTAGTAATTTATTTACCTCGACGTTTCGATCAAATTGCATTCGGGGTCACGAAAAGACTGTGACGTGATCACGACCAATGCAACTTGGTAATAAAGTCTCGATTGATTTACAGTGCATAATTTGGTGTGTTGAGAATAACTCATATTTTCATCTTTGAAAGGAAGAGTCGTGAGATAATGGTCTATGCTATTAGGCTACTACAGAATCGTGACTAGTCTGGTAATAGCGCGCTATTCACATCATGTCACAGGCCTGCCTCAATAACTGCTCTTCGATACAGAAACCTGTTCCAACATCGTTAACCGGAGACTCTTTATCTAGTCCATTTGGGTAATGCGCCATTGCGATGCCATTAAGCTAATCTGGCCTCATCAGCATGCTCCTAGCGTAACAATGTCCGTTTCTGGAACAATTCCAAGCGTTTCCTGGCCTTCATTAACGCTTAATTAAATAGAGCAGGTGCTACAGAACTGCGACATGTATTAGGATTTTGTGACAAAGAAGTAAAATTAACGAGTTAGTTTCTGGCTTTTCGATGTTTACAAGGATAATAAAACGATATACACTTATAAAGTGATGATGGCTCAGCGGTGCTGGGAGAGTCGGCTGTCAAACAACTTGAACATGGTTAATGATGATCATGAAAATGATCTAGCCTATGTGTTATTCTGGGAGCTGAAGTATCTACATACCAAATTTCATCCAATTCGTTTTTCGGTTTGGGCTTTAAGTGTAGAGCAGTTTTTCTCAAAGAGTAGGTGACAATACTCCCTGTGGGCGCTGTAGGGCTAGAAGGGGGCGGTAAGAGCTCTCAGAAAATATACACTATATTAAAATTAATTAAAATAATTAACATAGTTGTGATTTGGTAAAGTAAAAAAAAATATACCGAAAACGGAACCGACTTCAACGCTCAATAGTGTGAAATAATCTGTTGAAGTCGGTACCATGATAGTGCAAAAGTAACTATTATCAAAATATTCTGCTAGTGGTACCGACTTCGACAAGTTAATTCTCACTTTTGAGTGTTGAAGTTGGTTCCATTTTTTGGTATTTTTTTTTACACTGTATAGATTTAGCGTGTGGCCACTATTTCACTTGATGGCCAGTAATGATGTGACGAAAGTGTTATCATGCTTCTAACATGCATTTATTTACCTCTTCGGTTAATTCATTTCATAATATTTTCATTTTCATATTTTGCTAAAAGGAGTCTGAAAACTATCGCGAGTTTCTTCCATAATTGTAATGTAACAAACCGACTAGGACTCACGTGGTAAATACTGGAAAATTACTGCTGACTCAGTTACGTGCTGAGGCTCGCGCTCGCCACCTGGCACGATCATAACTCCCACATGAAGAACTGCAAATAAGTTCGAAACTGGTCGGAGAGTAATTTTCCAGTGTTTACCACGTGAGTCCTAGTCGGTTTATTACATTACAATTGCTAAAAGGAGTAAATAAAATTTGAGAAATAATGTTAAAAATTATGTCATTTGCTATAAGGCTACATTTTAATTCTATAATTTACAAGCAATAGTATTTAGTTAATTAAAATAAATTACCGCTGTAGATGAACGTGTTCTTAAGCTAATCTCCAGTCGTCAGCATAACAATGTGTGGTGGAGCTCGAACCATCTGGAACCATTCCAGCAGACCGCTGAATTTCATTAGTGCTTAATGAATTAGGGGAAACCTGGTCTGTGGGAGCAATTTGGACACGTCATCATGAATATTATCTTGGTATACAAAAGTAATTTACTGGAGAAATGATTGAACACACGCTTGTGGAAAATAATTTAGCGATATCTAACAAACGGACACAATCATTATGTGTTTGACGCAAACAGACCATTTATTAGTAAAATAAAATACTACGTATTTTATTGTTCAGGAACTACGATTTCGAAGTAGGGCAGTGACACCCTAAATTAATACCAATATTGGATTTAATTTCAAATATTATCGATTAACTGATCATCATCATCATCATCTCATCCATAGGACGTCCACTGCTGGACATAGGCCTCCCCCATTGATTTCCACAAGGACATGTTGGAAGCGGCCCGCATCCAGCCCTTGCCTGTTCTTAGTCAGGTCGTCTGTTCACCTGATTGATTAACTGATATTAATGTTTAATCTTTCGCCAAAAATGTTGCTTCATAGATAATAATGTGTATCCACTGACGACGTTAGAGTGAGACCTATATCACGGGTTCCGAACCTAGTCTAGGTTTTAGGTGCACCATTTATTGAAAATATTATGTATCTATGAACAATCAAGATTTTATTTATTTATTTAACTTCATACCGACCAAAATTCTTTCACTTTTGATAATAGAGAACATACCATAACTACTATATCTAAAAATACAAAACTAAACTACTAAATATACAAACATTTTTTATAAACTTTATTAATAAACAAATTTAACTATAGAGAACTAAAGTACTCCACAGACCCACATAGTTTTTTTTCTCTTATGTTGAATAAATGATGTCCTACTTATTTTAACTATTAATGAAAGGGATTATTTCCCAACTATTACACGAAGGACACACACGTGTGTCCGGATGGTTAAAATCAAGTAGGTATAAGAAAATGTAAATAAATATGGCTCGTCTCTTCTTCATCTGGGCTCACTCAGGTTTTATGTACCCAGAGAGGCAATCAGGAAATTAGTTACTTGTATGTGTATGGATATATATATATATATAGAATATAAATTCTATGCTTATATGGAAATTATGGCACAGTTTAACAATTTTGTCTGACTTTGAAAACTAATTATATCACGTATTTATGTAATAATATGCATCAACTATGCATTTAGCAGTATGGTTACCTTTTTATAATATATATTGTTATTATTTTAAAGAGTCTAATAACGATAAACTTTCTTTTGATTTATGTAAACACAAAACATCTGAGTTTCTCGGATCATTCATTCATTCATCGCAGCCATAGGATGTCCACTGCTGGACATATGCCTCCCCATATAGGGGGGAATTACCAATTCTCGCCACGCTTGGCAGGCGGGTAAGCGAGCGCAGTATGATTTCCGATCTTCAGAAGGCGCTGCTGCCCACCCCCTGGTACGTGATCCCTTAGCCGAGTCTTACGGCACCCACGGGAAGAAATGGGGGAGTACTATTCTAGGCCGGTACCACTACGGCACCTTTTCACGGATTCTCGGATATTTGGGTACAAATCGATAATTGGGTACAAGACGGCCTAAAAGTTCTGTAATAATCACAGAGAGCAATTCTCGTCGAAGTTAAGATAGACACATATATATATATATATATATATATATATATATATAGATAGATATATATAGATAGATAGATATATATAGACCCATAAAACGTAAGACACAAGAGCAATCGTAGCTTCTGTGTCGTAAGCAAAATGTCTGCAATGTCAGCAAAATCAAAATGTTACATAATTTTTTCATTATCACATTTACAGCTTATAAGTTAATTTAATAGGTAGTTTAATAATCGTAAGAGCACACATGAACCAGCTTCAAACTGATTATATCTTATGCGTGCTTTATTTTATAAGCGAATTAAACCGACGGTATCGGCGTAGTAAATATCAGTCATCAATCAAACACTCGTTAGATCAATCTCTGCCTCTGGCTTGAAGTTTCGGTGTTCGTAACATGGTTTTCAGGTGGTTTTAGCTCAGATAAATGAAGATATACTGGATACTCGAAGGGTTTTAGAGATTTGATAGAGTTAAAGGGTGGACAATATGTGACGCTCTAACATTCCAAGCATTGGCTCAGCCCGTAATTACATGTACGCGCGGAAAGTCACACATCTGTAAACAATGTATTAACCAGTCTATAAAACTCTTGAAATAAGGGTAGGGTGCCTTCGTTTGATATGATATTAACTGTAATTAATGTTCGTATCAATCGTTCGTCAATGTAAGTAATGTTAATTGTTCATACAAATAAAGGTAGATGGCGTTAAAAACAACATCCCCTCAGATGTTAAAAAGGGTGGGAAGTGATTTGGCCCTAATGGTATGGGCTGCTATAGCTTAGTTGGACAAAGCGACAGGACGGTATTCTGTAGTTGTTGGTTCAAATCCCACTAGCAGCCGATTTTTTTCCTTCAAATATTTGACCGTAATGTTTTAACCGTAGACCGCATCATCATTTAACATCAGGTGAGATAGTAATCAAACAAAAAATTTTTTATTGGGCATAGGCAAGCATTCCCAATTAAAAAAAATATTTAAAAAAACTAATCAGTCTGGGCCGACGCCTTTATTCTAACTTTATTTTTATTACAACAATAATAACTAATAAGAGTACCGCAGCTACTACGATAAAATTTGAACAATCTACCAGTTATTTTCAGCCCATAGATAACTCAAACGTTCTAGCCCCTAAAAAATTGAAACATACTCTGAAAATTTTTTAGTGTTAACTAGAAGAATTAACTTATGTTATAATTGTAAGTGTTAACTAAAACTACATTTAATTTAGGAAATCTATCCTTTATATATCTTTCTTTTTTTTTTATACAACATTCACACAAGGTCTTCAGGTCCCAAACTAGGCAAAGCCTGTACTATGGTAACCAGATGACTGTTATATATACTTATATACATATACACACCCAGACACAGGTCAAACAGATATGTTCATACACACAAATGTTTGACCTGTCCGGGAATCGAACCTGGGACCAACGGCTCAGAAGACAAAGTGCTACCAACTGCGCCAACCGACCAGTCAATTCTAGTAAAAAAACTAAAAATTCTAGCCAATACAATCTTTTTACTTATTTGCCGTGTATTGTAAGGTTTTTTTAAAGCTTCTGTTAATTATTAAATTAAACAGAATGCGAAAATAGAATTCTGTGTTCTGTGAAGCAAATATTGAACAGTTTCCACTAGCCGGATATTTGGTTAGCGATATCCCATTTTAGTTGATTACAGTTCGCAAATGGAATAGATTCTATTCACACTGCTGTGGTTTGAATTCTGTTCAGTTTTGAACTTTGTATTTTAATTTTATGGAAATGAAAGGTATCCTTCGAGTATTTGACTCAACCAGCGTATGATATGTTATAATAAATGTTCAATGCTACTAATAATACTAATAATATATAACTATTTGACGAAACCTCGTGCAAAGAGGTTTTATGAAAAAATATTTATATAACTAATTAGTAGCTATGAATGGTATGGTATATATTATACAAAACATACGTGTCGAATTGAGAACCTCCTCCTTTTTTTAAAGTCGGTTAAAAATAAAACTTTCTTCTTGAATTGATAGTTCAAGAGAACATATTCGACAGAACATGAACTGACAGAACTTTTAACCTTTTCCATTCTGTTGTCGATCTCGCAACGTAAACTTTACTTTTGATGGTATTATTATCATCATCAACAACTCATATATAAATATTGATTTGATGAAGAGATAGATAAGTAAAGAAGCCAAGAAGGGTTAAAGTTCAATAATATTAAGGATTACAGTTTTTAGATTAATATACAATATTCAGAATTTATTCCGTTTCCTTGTATTTAGACAGCCATAAATAAATTATACGTTGAGCTTCTATTAATTTCTTACTTATATATATACGTTGAGCTTCTATTAATTTCTTACTTATATATAAGTAAGAAATTAATAGAAGCTCAACGTATAATTTATTTATGGCTGTCTAAATACAAGGAAACGGAATAAATTCTGAATATTGTATATTAGTCTAAAAACTTTAATCCTTAATATTTGCAGAGTAATAACTATACCACTTCACCTTTTAAACATGGGTTTGCCCATTACATACACGTGCACATAAATATAGTATGACAATTATGGGGGAAAAGCTCCACATCATGTAGACAGTATATTTTAGTGATTAAGTGTTAAATTTAATTCTACCTTAACTTGAGTCCAGGTTTTCACGATACAGACTTACCTAGCGAGGAAACTAAGAGATACTCTCGCTAAGAGAGAACATTGTGTGCAAAAGATATATTATGTTATGTATTTTTCTAAGCATTGAAAAATAGTATAAGAATAAGAATAAGAAACTTTATTGGCCTTATAATAATGGTCGTTACACTGGGCAAGTCAAAATTACAATAATAGAAAGAAAGAAAGAAACAAAGAAACCATATTTATTTCTGACAAAAGGCAACACTACAATACACATACATACATACATACATAGACACAACCTACAGACCCCTACAAACAGACATAAAAAAATAAAAATAAACATAAAATAAGCACAAAATTAAAACAACCTTAATGTAGGTATTGCAGTGACGCGCGCTCAGCATATGCGAGGGTTTGGCAACCTTCGCACCTTTTATAATAAACTTATAATACATTAGAACGTAGGGATTAATAATAAAATAAAATAAAAAACACATTATATAATTCTACGAGATGAATGAATATTCTTTGAGACGCATTTCAGCAAATTCGTTTATTGAGTATAATTTTTTAAATATAATGTTTGGTTTTCTTTTAAAGTCCCTAGTGTTTAATTTGGCTATAGTCAATGGTAGCTTGTTAAATAATAATATTTTATTGCAGATTCCTTGTTTTTGAATCTTTGTCAATCTTACTTGTGGAACAAATAGTTATTCATTATTTCTTAAATTATACTTATGCATGTCTTTGTTTTTTTATCAGAGTTTTCCGCTATCATAATTATGTTATGAGTATATGCTTGTATGTTATACGTATGAGAATCAATCCAGAGTCTATCGTAGGCATATGGCCTACGATAGACTCTGGATTGATTCCCATCCCTTATTAAAAGAAATCGAATGTCGTCTATAATTTCTTAAGCGTATCATTCATGATAATATACGCTGTATAGTTTACAGGTTAGGTTATTTTTCACTCTAACACGCCATAAAAACTTAAGTTATAATTACTGACTGATGATATTGATTGTGGCCGGTTGGCGCAGTTGGTAGCACTCGGGGCGGGTCTGGGTTTATCCATTAAATAGTTGCTATGCCTATGCTTGCGGCGTTCACGCTGCTTGTTTTGGTTAAGTCCAGGCCTTCTTTACTCATCCCGTGATGGGTAGGGAGGTTACGGTCTTGGGGGAAGCGCAGGTCGTGATGATCCTCAAGGCAAATCTGGCGATTACCATCTCGCGGTGCTGCCTGTTCTTGGTCTAATTCCCTCTGAAATAGACGTAACTAGACATCGTCCGGCGTCTCGCGTGTCTCATATCTATGTAAGTCTATTTATATCCATGTATTTATGTATGTTTATAATATTTTGGCCGGTACTGCTCCCGATAGGCTTTGCTCGCCAAGCCGACGAGGAGCGGTCCACTTGACGGTAGGTTGCGGCGCTGCAAGGCACTGCAACTGAGGGGGGCAGCGGCGCCGTGTTGGACGGTGCTGCAGCTGAGGAGGCGCTGCGGCGGGAGTGATTCAGTTCGTCTCCTGCTGTGGCGCCGATATGGCCGCCGTCGGAGGGTGGCGGCCGAAGCGGCTGGCGATGGGGCTGCTACATCTGGCCCATCGTAGGGGACCACGAGCGTCGGATGTGGGGAGGTCTGGCGTTCCTTGCACTGTGTGGTCCCCGGGGTGGTGCGGCCGTGCTCTTGGTCCCGGTACGGTCGCGAGGGGGAGGGTCATCCTCCCCCCTGGAGGGGTCCGGAAACGGACGGCCGTGGTGGGGGCGCGGTATGCAAATGTACCCCGCGCTCCCTCCGTTATAGCGGCAGGATGGACACCGTGGGTTTTAGTCGGTAGTAGACCGTGGCTGCTGTGGGTGCAGTTAGGGTTGGGGGCCATGAGGCAGGGAGCGGTGATGCTCGAGCGAGCCCGACACACCTCGCCTACTTTCCCGGTAGGCGGAAGTGCGTATATGCAATTCGCCCAAGTAAAAAAAAAAAAAAAAAAAAAAAAAAAAAGTCGGTAGCGCTCTGCCTTCTGCGCCGCTGGTCTTGGGTTCGATTCCCGGACAGGTCAAACATTTATGTGTATGAACATATACAGTCGTGGTCAACTAATTAGGGACAATCTCTAGTTAAGCCAAATTGTGAATATTTTTTTTATTTTCCAACGAGTCTTAACAATATTCCATATCTTTTACATGTAAGTGTAATTAGTCATTTATGTGCGCGATTATACAAACAATAACAACTTCTTAAATATTAAACCTCTTTACAGTATAGCTGATAAATTATCATAGTGCTATTTGTTCAAAGAATGCTGGCTGGCCATTTAATTAGGGACACTGAGGTATTGCGTTCTAATTTCAAAATTGGAATTTTAATATTTTTTTGTTTCTTTTCTTATTGTTTCGTGGACGTTTTGGCGGCAATCCAGATTTTTTATTTTAAGTTTTGATAATTATTTTGAAGAAAAATGGGCAAAAATAAAAGTTGCGATCCAACACTACGAAAAACTATCATGAAGTTTGTCGAGCGTGGTTGGTCATACTGAAGGATAGCACAACATTTAAATTGTTCAAAAACTATGGTATGCAATGCAGTGCAACATTTCAAGCGCTATAACACAGCTTTAAATGTGTCCAGAACAAAAAGATCGAGAAAAACGACTCCGCAAGAAGATAAAATGATAACCAGGTTAGCTAAGAAAGATCCGTTTCTAGGCTCTATTTTAATGAAACACGAAGTGTTTGGGGCAAACGAAAGAGCCGGTGTATCTGCGAGGACCGTTCGACGACGTTTGGTAGAAGCAGGGTTGTTCGGAAGAGTGGCTCGCAAAGTACCGTTGTTGAAGAAAGAACATAGAAATGCTCGTTTGGCGTTTGCACGTAAATATGGACATTGGACCTACGCCCAATGGCAACATGTACTTTTCTCTGATGAGACCAAGGTTAATTTGATTTCTTCAGATGGAAGGCAATATGTACGGCGTCCTGTAAAAGCGGAAATGAATCCAAGATTCACAAAAAAACAGGTGAAACATGGCGGTGGAAACATTAAAATGTGGGGTTCATTTTCTGGACGTGGAGTGGGACCTGTGAGGAAAGTTCAGGGTAACTTAGACCAACATCAATACAAGGCAATATTGGAAGAAACTATGCTTCCCTATGCTGAGGAGCATCTCCCTATTATATGGACGTTTCAGCAGGATAACGACCCGAAACATACCGCCCATTCAGTCAAGTCGTTTCTTACCAGTCAGTCTGCATCGGTGCTAGATTGGCCAGCAAATAGCCCGGACCTCAACCCAATTGAGCACCTTTGGCACGAAATCAAGAAAAAAGTTGCCACTTATCGTAATACAAATTTGGATGAACTTCATGAAGCTTTTTGTGAGGCATGGGTAAACATTCCTGTCGAAACATGTCAGAAACTGATAATGTCTATGCCACATCGGTGTCGAGCGGTAATTACTAACAAAGGTTTTGCTACTGGGTACTGATTTTACACGTAATAAAATAGAGCTGTTAAAGATATTATAACACTGCAGATTATAAGTTTTGTTTAACTGTATTTTTCATTATACTTTACTGTCCTTAATTAAATGTCCACTACAGAATTGTACCTTAATATTTAATACATGTTTAATCTTTGATATCAAATACTTTTTCTATTTATTTAATCTTTTATTTACAGCCATTTATAGCATAATAATCGGACCACATTATGCAAATAATAGGTGCTGAGAAATCAATAGGGTTTTATATTTATATGTACATAACCGGTTATAGCCCTTCACTATCTTGAATGTCCCTAATTAGTTGACCACGACTGTATGTATATATATTAGTCATCAGGTTACCATGGTACAGGCTCTGCCTAGTTTGGGACATGAAGACCTTGTGTGAATGTTTAAAAAATAGGTTAATTATAATAGTTCAATTTGTCTATTTACTCGTGAATGATACTTCCTTTGCCGTGGTGGTACCGGCCTAGAATTATACCCCCCATCTCTTCCCGTAGGTGCTGTAAGAGTCGGCTAAGGATCACGTACCAGGAAGTGGGCAGCAGCGCCTTCTGAGGATCACAAAATATACTGCGCTCGCCAACCCGCCTGCCAAGCTTGGCGAGTATTGGCAAAACCCCAATGGGGAGGCATATGTTCAGCAGTGGACGGAATATGGCTGACATGATGATACTTCAAATAGTATACCATTGTCTACGATACAAGTTACATATAGAACAACAGTTTGAATTGAGATTAAAGTAAATTTGTATATTTTACATGTTTAATGACACCTGAGTAAACACAGGCTATATGTTATTTAAGCTATATATGGCTATGTATAGTAAAACTATACACATGAAGAATAAAGCACATTGCTAACGTGTATCCAAATGAAGCATGAGGCCTGTATCAGGGGTACAGAGATGTTAGAAATAAATAAAAATAAATCAATAACGCCTGGTGAATGATAACCAATTCTCTTTAAGTGGAAAAAAAATCTTGCCTCTGATACCAATTATGGTCTCGCACCCGTTCGCCCCTCACGTTTCGCCTCTGATGCCTAAAGCGTACATTTTCGCCCCCTAAAAATAAACATGGTCCCGTTCGCCCCTTATTACGAAGTATGTCAAGGTACAGTTATGTCCAACTTATGCAGGAATGCATTGGCTTCTATTACAATAAATTGCTATTATAATACTAATTGAAAATTAAGTACAGATTCATCTTTTGGAATGCCGGTTAAAGTACTTTACAAATAAACTACTGAATCATTTTAATAAGCTAGTTCAAGGCTTATTCATGTTTATTCATCTTATTATTTTATTTCACCGTTTTGAGAGGTCGGCAGATCTTAAAAGCGAAAATCTGAGAGACAAATATAAAAAAAACTACTGATTTGAGAATTACCTCCTGTATTTGAAGTCTTATAATCTGAAAATTTTTGGTTGATCAGTAATTAACCCCTATCATGAGGGGAATACTTAGAATACTTCTGAATACTTATTAAGCCTATTAGTTATTAGTAAATTCTAAAATCCATGGTATAACAATCATATCGTAAACGCAGACATTACGGGAAACATATTATTATACATAACAAGCCAGTAGATCAACTAGAAAATGAGCAATTTTTTTTCTGTATACTGCATCAAAATGGATACTCCCAATAATATGATGCAATCTTGTCTTATTTTCATACCATATTTTTCAACGAACTTATTAAATATTAAACCTTCTTAGTATCTTTTACATTATTGCAATAATGAGATTCATCAAAATAAATTAAGTAGTCTTATTCATAACTTTTCGTCATTATAAATGTTTTGATGGTCAATATTATTAATTATAATAAATGACTATGGACTATCGTTCAGGTAATAATTATCCACTTTATTTGTAATATGGTACCAGCTGCAATAAGCAGACCATTACTGTAGTCACAAGGGTTCACACTAGACCAAATAACTTGCAGAAGTAAGAAAATGTCTCCTAAATAGTTCGTTTTTTTAAGTCACCATTTATTTTCCCAGCGTATGACAACGACAGCTGACCTGCTTACTCACTTTTTATATAATCTTATACGATGCACACAACATATCTTTTTCTGTTATACCTAGGCGTATGGTCAATAAATATTGATAAGTACAATTTTAATAAGTATTTTATATAGTATGTGTAAACTTGACTTACTGTATAATGTATGTAGCTCGCGTTGCTATCTGCGTATGCAATATACATATATTGTGAGCAATGCGGGTCTACAATGCGAAGCGGGACGGGCGGTATAATGCAGCGCGCGGTGAAACGCCGTCATGCCCTACTGCTCATATACTGTGGGCTTGCAGGAATACTGCAACTTTAAATGCAGTACTATGGATAAAATAATTTATTGCCGGATGATAATACTTAACAGGTGCACATAGAAATTGGTAAATGACTAGTACTAATATTTTTAACAGGCGTATGTATCCTTATTTATACATCCTAAAACCTTATTCGCGCAAATAAAATCAATTGTATGTACTATAATGCTCTTTGTATGACTTTGTTATCTTGATGGACCGAATGACGAACTGTGTTCATGTATCTGCCCTTGAAGTTAGTCTTATTGATTTAAAATGATTCGTACTTCGATCTCATCTTCACTGACTTAGAAAGAAAGAAAGAAGAAAGAAAGAAATATATTTATTCACAACAAAGTGCAACATTAAATCAATGTAACTAAATAATAAATACAATTGATATAAGTACATAAAGAATGAAAAAATATAATAGAAAAATACGTTAATTTAATACTTAAATTAACGTATTTAATACTTAAATTAACGTATTTAATACTTAAATTAACGTATTTAATACTTTACTTACACCCTCAAGTTTGAAAAACTGTGACCAAACACATAGTGTGTTCAGGCAGCAGTCCTTGAAAGCCAGTGAGCATTCTAGATCTAGCGTGATAACATCTTCGACCACATCGTCACTAACCATCAAGTGATACAGTGGTCAAACGCTAGATCTATACAGTAAATAAAAAATAAAAATAGATTGCCCAAGTCGTAAAATGGATCCATCTTAGCAAAAGCTGGTATTTAACTTAAGTGAAATAGTGATCCGAAATAAACAATCTATAAAAATATTTCACTTGCTTATTGACTTAGCTGCAGTATTTAATACAATACAAAAACTCTGTAAAAATATTTGTAAAAAAAAATTAACACATGGCGCGACCATGGACAGCGTTATCGCTTGTAGCGATTTCTTCCAGGCAACCTTACGATGGACAGGAACGGAGGGGTAGTGCTAGATACCTACGGTCTGCTCCTCTTTTCGACTTTTTAGATTAAATATGTTTAACATGTAGTATAAACTAATAAAAAACTTATAATCAAGGTGAGAAATTTTACCAAAAACAATTTACCAAAAAATGGAACCGACTTCAATACTCAAAAGTGTGAAATAACTTGTCACAGCAAAATTGACTCATTTAATACTGTGTACCTTAACATAACTGATTCACCACACACGTGTCTTGAATGGAAAAGTGGTTGAGTGTGAAGGAGACAAAACAGTCAGAAAACGAAGACAATCGACAAAGAACTTGACGGAAGCGACGATTCGTAACATTTCAATTCGCAACCCTGTCATGTTTCAAAGAAACGGCAAAACAAAGAACTGCTTCCCAAAACAACG
Organism: Apeira syringaria; assembly: GCA_934044485.1. Lineage (NCBI taxonomy): Eukaryota > Metazoa > Arthropoda > Insecta > Lepidoptera > Geometridae > Apeira > Apeira syringaria. Next base: position 1,290,728 of record OW203659.1, read on the forward strand.
ACAAAAACATCTCGCCTGTCTGCTACATTAAAATGTCACGTTAATAATAACAATAGACAATTAGTGTATATGCGTGATAGCATTTATCTTAAACGTTTGACTGCCGCAAATAAAACAAAACTTAAAAATCAACAATGTGTCACGAGCGTGTGTGATTTTTTTTTTTTAACCTAAGCAGGAATTTGGGATGCTTTTTTAAAGAGTTGAATGAATTTAATAAAAAAAATAGAACAATTTTATCGATTACAGAGACTAATTTTGTATAAAATATACGCAATTTAAAACATATCTAATTTTAAGACTGTTGTTCATAAGTGTCGTACCAATTTTGACTTTAAATTAACTGCGTAAAGACTATCTGACTATCTTTCGTATTCTACATAATTTGACTTAGAAATAAAATGAACAAACCTATTTTTTTTCAAACATCTTCTCTCATAGAAGTCATGTCGGTGACACTGACCGCTGCGCCACGGTGACCGTCAATTATACCTTGTTTATTATAATTTAAGGTATACCTAATTATTAGCTTATAATTTTTCATGGAGTCTGGTTGTAAAAGTTGAAAATATTATAATGACACTTTGGCCAGCTTTGTGGTGATGAAAATGAACCATAGATACACTATAGTTTTCCAATAAAGTGTCTAGGGATTTTGCTCCATATTTTCTTTGGTGAAATCCCGAAAATATTATTAAGGAAGTTTCTTTAATTAATAGGTGGCAAACAAGCAGGCGACGGCAGTCTGATGGTAAGTTATCAACGCAATCTATGGATAGGTAGGTATGTGGAACACTGCAGACACTACCATACATGAGAATACTGTAACCCAAGCCGTAAAATTCTTTAGTTTTTTTTTTTTAATACCAATCAATGAAACAATTTAACTCAAAATTCGCTTGACCGATTTTGATGGAAATTAAATGGGGCTACACAGAATACCTTAAAAAAAGAATTCTCAAAATCGGTTCACCAAAATTCACAAAAAATACAAACGAATTGAGAATCTCCTCCCTCTTTTGAAGTCGGTTAAAAATGAACAGTATTTTGTTCCAGTATTTTCTTTAGGATTAATTTTACTGTCAGTCGGCAGGCTTTCGTTCAATATATCACTCCAATTTATAGAAGATTAACTCGTGACTTGAGCACAATCCCTACAGTTTCATCATCATCATCTCAGCTGGAGGACGTCCACAGCTGGACATAGGCAACTACAGTTTGATTGTGGTTCATTGGAAACACGGACTTCAAGATTCATTCCTCTTCTTTGCTGTAGCCATTTAGTATGTGAAAGCAATACATAGATTAGTAGGTACTCGACGCATGACTTCATTACTCAAAGTTTTTTTTTTTTTTTTTTTTTTTTTTTTTTTTTTCAAATTCAAAATATTCAATTAAAGCTTTGGGTACAATGATTTACAGCTTTATGTGGTACAATCTTATGATATAAATGAGCTCCTGTTGACGTACTAGTCGAGACTGTATTACAGGATAAATATATTATTATAATTATACAGAGTTGTTAATGTCTGCAATAATAAATCTTTATACAATAAGACCACATAAAGAAGCTGCTGCTGCGATGAAATTCCGATTTTCTTACAGAATTATTATGAAAAAAAAAATACAAACACTAATGCCTAAACCTTAGGTTAAGCAAAAATAATATTTATAAGTTTCAGACGAGCAGCTTATGCTAATACGACACACAGAGTAGAAGGTCACTTTAAATGTACTTTTATGATTGACCTTCGAAGCTTATCTGTCCTTAACCAAGGTAGGAGATTAGATGGGCGGGTCTGGGTTTATCCATTAAATAGTTGCTATGCCTATGCTTGCAGCGTTTACGTTACTTGTTTTGGATAAGTCCAGGCCTTCTTTACTCATCCCGTGATGAGTAGGGAGGCTACGGTCTTGGGGGAAGCGCAGGTCGTGATGATCCTCAAGGCAAGTCTGGCGATTACCTTCTCGCGGTGCTGCCTGTTCTTGGTCTAATTCCTCTGAATTAGACGTAACTAGACATCGTCCGGCGACTCGCGTGTCTCATATCTATGTAAGTTTATTTATATCCATTTATTTATGTATGTTTATAGTATTTTGGCCGGGACTGCTCCCGATAGGCTTTGCTCGCCAAGCCGACGAGGAGCGGTCCATCAGACGGTAGGTTGCGGTGCTGCAAAGCACTGCAACTGAGGGGGGCAGCGGCGCTGTGGGACGGCGCTGCAGCTGAGGAGGCGCTGCGGCGGGAGTGATTCAGTTCGTATCCTGCTGTGGCGCCGATATGGCCGCCGTCGGAGGGTGGCGGCCGAAGCGGCTGGCGATGGGGCTGCTCCATCTGGCCCATCGCAGGGGACCACGAGCGTCGGATGTGGGAAGTCTGGCGTTCCTTGCACTGTGTGGTCCCCGGGGTGGTGCGGCCGTGCTCTTGGTCCCGGCACGGTCGCGAGGGGGAGGGTCATCCTCCCCCCTGGAGGGGTCCGGAAACGGACAGCCGTGGTGGGGGCGCGGTATGCAATACCCCGCGCTCCCTCCGTTATAGCGGCAGGATGGACACCGTGGGTTTTAGTCGGTAGTGGACCCTGGCTGCTGTGGGTGCAGTTAGGGTTGGGGGCCATGAGGCCCCCCAGGGAGCGGTGATGCTCGAGCGAGCCCGACACACCCCGCCTACTTCCCGGTAGGCGGAAGTGCGTAAATGCATTTCGCCCACGTAAAAAAAAAAAAAAAAAAAAAAAAAAAAGGTAGGAGATTAGATGGATCATTCTTTTGCCTAAAAAGTGGTAGGCATATTTTGAAACAAAATAGGATATATCTTAAAGGAGATAACATCAATCTCTAGACAAAACAGAAACATCTTGATAGCAAAATAGCAAGGTTCATGAAAGAAATAGCGTTTCAGTCTCGTTTTAAAATTTAAAAACTTTTGAAAAATTGATTTAATATGCTTTTATAAAACTTTCCAACTCTCGGTATAAAGGGTATAAGTTTAAAAAAATCGTTTTGAATACTATGAGATACTTTAGATTTTGAAATATAAATGTTAAGTTTTTCAAGAAGAAAGTTTTTTTGAATATTTAAACAAGAATATATTTCTTGATTCAAGAACAACATGTGAATTATTTTATATCTTGGAGTAAGAAATTTTAAACTTTCCTTAAATTGAAAACCCAAACGTTCCTAAGTGAAATAATATTGCTCGTCTGATGAGATTTTTTTTTCTGTGTGCTAAATACGTTAATATGATTTTGTATTCATTTTAATAACAGATGTTTTGTACAGATTCGGTAAGTTATGTATGTGGAAAAAATTAGTCACACTCGATACGAATAAAGATCGATGCTGCTGTGAAGATATTAACTAGCGTGGTGGTGCGGTGATGATGAAGTGCTCAGCGAACATACTGTAGATTTTGTAACGTTACTGTAATAAGACATTCAAACCTGAAGTGGGAAAAGATGGATAACAGATGGATGACCAGTGTTAGTCAGGGTCTTCTACCCTCACTACCGCTGAATTATCATAGCTTCAATCCTAATAATTTTAGACATAGCACGACAAGTTATAGTTTATTTTGCATACAACAAGCTTGCTATCCTGAGAAAAGCAATGAGAAGATTCGTAGAAGAACAAAGTCACCTATATAATCCAGTGGATTAGTAAGTGAAAGTGGCAGTGGCCGTGGTTTTTATCACGTAAAACTAATAGAGCTAAGCCGTTGGGAATGAAAATTTCTCGAATCGGCTCTTGTAGGGACCAATAAACCGATGTCCAGCGGTCGACATCCTATAACTGACATGGCGATGATGATAAAGCAATCTTGAAGTCTTATAATGCAATATTTCATCATGTCTTTTTGTAACCTATAGACTTGGATAGATCTGACGTATTGAAGTTTAAAACTGTTTTGAAATCTATTCGTTAACCAGACATTGCTAATTTGACAAGTTCAATAAACACTACTTGGTACAATACAGCTCGGTTCTAAGTATTCTATATTGGAAGTGAATTAAGAGTGTATATTTACGTCCGTTACTTTAATAAGAATAAATTTGTTACATAGCAAGAATATTCGTGTATTACCAACTAGCTGTCTCCTTGGTTCCACTCGCGTAGAGTATGATTTTCTCCTTACTGCTCCGTGACAAACTAGCAATCGACAGGAACTGTTTAGTTTTAATTATTACTTTTATATTATATTTTTGTTAGAGAGAAAATTACATAACATGTTAAATGGGTAGAAATTGTAATCACGGCATCTAGCAATTTTCTGATAATATAAGTCTATAAGTATATAATATACATAGCCTGCGTGTTTAATATTCTAATAATAATAATCTCTAATAATATTCTATTGTTAAGTACAGTAAGAGGAGAAACTTAACTGAATTAGGGAAATATATAGAAATACTGTTTTGAACTACTTAGGTTATAATTATAATGAATACTCTTGGCATTTTTTTAAATTTCAACTATTTTAAATTGAAATTGATACGAAGACTTTGATTAATTTACAATAAAACCAAGGACTTTACAGTACAATAAATAAATGATATTTGTGGCTTGATCTAGCCGAATGACAGCGGTTTCGGCTAAATCCGTCCTATTTATATCTGTCTCATCTCTAATTCACAGTTTGGGAAGAAGTTGCTAACAAACATAGACTAGGAGTGTATGCAAACATTTGCTCGTTGTGCCTTCTGAGCGACTGCTAATAACATAAACTAACATAACATACGTGAAATGTCATACTTGAGCCAATGTAGGTAAGACTTGCACGTTCGAGAGTTATTCTAAAAATTCCAAATAGTTAAACATCCTTGTGAAGTTTATGGCAGTACCATCTTCCTGTTCGTATATTAAACTATATGCCATAGTGCGAACATGAATCGTCGACTCGATAAAATTCGACAATAAGTGCTCGTTCAGACTTAATTTTTTTTTTTACTATTATAAGTTCGCGTTTGACAACTGTCTCACCTGATGTTAAGTGATGACGTTGTCTAGGATTTAGCACTAGTTATGTTGTGTTAGTCACCTGGAAAAGTATATCTATGTTTCTTATATTTCAAATCTACGACATAAACCTTTTTTTATTCTAGCTTACATATACAACATAACAAATACATAATTATGTTTTTGTATGTACTCATACATACTGACTTTGATGACACATATAAACTGTTATTGTTACGCTAACTCAAGCTGTTCCATGCAGCAAAGTGCATACCTAAAAATACACATCACAAGTCCGTCGATGACTCAGATATGGAGGCGACCTAGACCTTTCTCCAGAACTGACCTTATGGCAATATTGAACAGTAAATCAATTGGATATTCTTTGGCACGTGTTTTTTTATAATTTGGAAAGATGAAATAGATCTAGTTCTTACTCAATATCTTACTTTATGATCGGGGACAGTGTGGTCGAAGGTGCAATCACGCTAGATCTATAATGTTAACTGGCTGTCCAGCTGCCTGAAAAAACTGTGTATTTGGTGAAATTTTTCCAAACTTGAAGATAGTAGGAAGTAATGAATAACTGTAATGCTGACATGTAATAAAAAGTACCCTACCACTAAAAAAAGGTGAGGATCCTCGGCTACTGACTAATAGTAACACAAACCTTGAACATGGCCTCAGAGGCCCTTATTTGATGAAACGAGAATTAACTGTAGCGATTTATATTTATATATGTAAGCCACCGTAAAAGATATAATCTTGCAAAACTATAGGTATCTAAATGTGTCAATCGAAAGACTTGCGATTTGCCGAATCGGCATAAACTTAGTAAACATATCTAATCCAGTAACATGGCAAGAATACTTGCCTTCTTTTTGGCATAGGTATACGGAATAGCCATAATCCATCCGGGTAGGTATGTTTGAAGTTTTACCAGGACTAACAGTTCAACGTGCATAGCTCGGAGACGCTTAGATAAAAGTGTAAGTTAAGGCCACTAGTTTCCTATGAAAATTGTCATCATCATAGTCTCATCCATAAGAAATCAATTTTTTTGTCGTGATCTAAACGAAGTTGTTTTGGTAATCTGATAAACTAAAAACCACTAATTTTAATTATGCGAGTATCCTTCAGTTAAAGACCTAATAATGGCCGTATAATAACGATTGTCAAAGATATGTCATTCACGGTTTAAGTTCAACTTCCTAATGCAAACACAAAACAAGGGTATATCATTCGTTTCGACTTATCTTAATACCCCAGTGGCGCTTAACAAAATTAAGGAAATGAATTTTCCCCCAGAAATATAAAACGCAGGAAACGCTGGAGCCATTAAAAATGACGTCTAAGTTTACGTGATAAACCAAATAAATGATAAAAATATGTTAATTCAGTGATGAGATTCAGTTTCCTTATTATTAGGTCCCTATTCTACTATTTTGACCAATTGATCTGATATTGGTATACAGAATCGACTCAAATACTGTGACCATGCAAACAACCATAGACTGCATGAAGAATGATACTTTTAAAACAAAATCTATGTTTAACCGACTTTAAAAAAGAAGCAGGTTCTCTATCGACACGTATGTTATTTTTTGTATGTTTGTTACCTCAAATCTTTCGGCTGGGTGAACTGATTTTGATCGTCCTTTTTTTTATTTGAAAGCTGGTGCTTTCCGTGTGGTTCAATTTAAATTTCATTAAAATCGGTTAAGCGGATTTTGAGTTACACCCCAATAACTGTAAAGTGCTACGCATACGTCGATGACATTATAGTTGCGGGTGGAGAAATCGGTGAACACACACAATGACAATTGATCCCGTGAGTAGCAAAGGTCACTGAAAAGTGTGAAATAACTTTTCGAAGTCGGATGCTCACTATATTTTGATAATAGTTACTTTTGAACTGTCATGATACTGACTTCAACAAGTTATTTCACACTTTTGAGTGTTGCAGTAGGTTCCATTTTTTGGTAATATTTGTGTATTTGTTTGTTTGAAAGTTTAGGCACTTAGTTGATTAATGATAGAAAAGAGTGGAAGAAGAAAGCATGTGGTGGCGACTCCACCTAGTTTTTTTTATTTATTATATGTTTGCGTTTGACAACTGTCTCACCTGATGTTAAGTGATGACGTGATCTAGGACATAGCACGCAAACCTGGAAGGTACCTATTCACTCGCGACTTGAAGACTCCAGGATTGTACATATCGGGAAACACAGCTAGTTTACGATGAGGACAAGAATAAGAAGAATTATTTTAATAATAGTTTTAATAATTATAAAAATGATGCATGTGGGGACGCTTGCAACCGGTCCTTGTGAAAATCAATGGGAGAGGCACGTGTCCAGCTATGTCCTGTGGTTGATATTATGATGATTATAAATATCATAATCGGACAATTACATTTAAATTGCAAAGACACGGGTCTTCTACGGAGAGAAGTGTCGTCTAACCAACCCTTTACTAATGCGGGTCGCCTCTCAGCGGGTTGCTGACTGAAGTTAGAAATTTCGGACAACGTTTGGATAACGGACAGCTTTTGACGCATTCTAAAAATCATTATCCTCTGAACCCATACGGGCTCAATGGCTTATCGCGCTGTCCGAAATACCGAAGCGCTAATTTAAAAATGGTTCTAGAACACGGCTACGAGCGTTTTGCAAAAAATATTTAAAACTCAATATGCTTTTTATTGTACTTTTTCAAAGTACTGAGACAGATCGAACTTTTGTACGATTTCTTTCAGTGCCACTAATTAATTTTCCTGTCGTTTATTTGCTTTTTGTAAGGTTTTTCATACTTTAAGTTTTTATATTCCTGAGCTTTCGAACTGAACATAAATTAATAAAGTTCTAACTTTTAATGATCTTTAAATGAATAATGTAATTAATTTATATCTAGCAAATACCATTTTTCTTGTCTTTTTTATTTTAGTAAGTTGTCAAAGTGTTCGGCGAAATTTTTTTTAAATATGTAGTGGTCGTGATTCGAATCCCGAAAATAAAGTTAATCTTGCACTTTTCTTATCATGTGATGATACAATATCATCATATCTTTTTCTTTCTTTTTTTATACTGTAAAAATAACTTGCAAATTGGGCGATAAATTACGAATTTTCGAGGTAAGAGAACTTAATCTGGGCGACAGAAATACCGGGTACAGTTAGCTTTATTATGTTTCAATGACATTATTCATATTCAAATCTATATTACTTGTGTAAATAGCCACAGAGCATCAGCAGCCACAGCCATTTACTCAAACACGTGGCCATCTCATGTTAACATGTTACTAGTTCTCTATATTCTGTATTAGACAAAAATAAACGGATTTTTATAAAACAATTACATGAAAAATGATTCGGCTGTCATCACAAATCGTGGTACTTATGACACAACAATTGAATCTTATTTTGGAAGACGCCAAAATGAGCCTGTCGCGCTGTCGGGGCCAATCCATTGTCAATTGTGTTGTGTAAAAACTTGTAGAATACTAATGCGGTATTGGGTACTTGTAAGCCTTAACATAACCAGCCCAATAATTCCAACATGGCTTTTTCTCTCAGGCAGGAGTGTTCCACCACGCTGGCCAATGTGGGTTAGCGGATAGGCTAGAGGCCAGCTCAATGTCGGTTTTTTTCAGGTTTATCCCCCTGGATATCCTGTATATAATAAAGGATAATTGGGGTTTTCTTAAAATACAGTGGGTGACAAAATGGCCTAACATCTGTTATTTAAAAACAATATTTGAGCATATTGTGCCCCCCGAAGTACGGCATTGGGTACACAAAACAATGGCGTATATGATAAGAATTATAACGTAACGTCACGACTGTTTCCCCAAGGGGCAGAGATCACGCATTTCCACTTACTTAGATCCTAGCGTATGAATAATACAAAACATGAATCATTTTAAACTCGAAGTAGTATTTTCGGAAGAAAAATAATGGGATGAAAATTATATAAATAAATTATTAAAGAATAATTACAAACTGTGAAGCCACGTTACCAATTCTGTAATATTAAATACTCGAAATCCTGATGGACTGTTTTTTGCATACAATCTGAGATGAAATCACTCTATTTTACGGCGAAATTGAGGAAAAATTACAGCTTTAATATACGCTAGCAAATTGCTTTAATTCCAGCTGGTGGTTTGATGGAATCAATCATTATTATTATAATGAAACCGTTTTATATCCCAAATTATGTGCCGGTGTTTCAAAGAGCGCATGTGTTTATTTTAATTTAATCATTTTAATCAGATTCACCGAATAGTACTTAGCCTTGCATTATGTTTACATGATAAATGTTGCACCTATAATCAAGCCGCCGAGAGAGTGCATTTGAAACTACGTGATGGTAGTATCGTTAGGGTTTCAAATTTAGGAAAATGTTCAATAAACAAATTATTTAATGTTGTTGTTTAATGATACCTGAAAAATGGAAAATTATGCATTCAGATTGTTAATGGCGTTTTGAACTGAAGAAAAAATATTGATAAGCAAACTGCCCTGCTCTATGCTCTCAAAAGATATAAAATGCTTATACATAAAGAAGCATTATAAAAGAATAAATGCATCTTTCTTAATCAACTTCTTTATTTCACTAATATTACATATTATGTCAGTTTGGATAGTTTTTTTTTATTATTACATCCACACAAGGCCTTCAGGTCCCAAACTAGGCAGAGCCTGTACTATGGTTACCTGATGACTGATATACATACTTATATACAAATATACACCCAGACCCAGGTCAAAGAGACATGCTCATACACACAAATGTTTGACCTGTCCGGGAATCGAACCCGGGACCAACGGCAGAGTGCTACCAACTGCGCCAACTGACCGGTCAGAATGTTTGTTACACAATCACGCCAGAACAGCTAAACTAATCTGGATGGAATTTGACACAGGGATAGATTATAGTCTGGAATTTACCACGAAATCGTTTCAATATGGCATACTTATATTAGCTACTCATCCACTATTTTGACCATGAAAAGCTTTGACCAAGCATACAACGATCGAAGATGAAATGCAATCTTCGCCAGTTTTGTGTAATGGAGTCGATTAACCGTGAAATAACCCTTATAACAACTAAAAACCTATTTAATGAACAAAAAGAGTACATAAAAAGAGTTTCCATACCATAATCTTTACGCTGCAGCGAACAAAGTACTCCATGGAAACTTTTTTAAGTATGTCCAAGGGTAATATTACATTTATGCGAATTAATTACACTCAAATAAACCCACTGTTGGACTTATAGCCTTATTCTCAGTCAAGGTGTGGAGTAAGAGTGCTTTTTAAAAACTTTGTAAATAATTTTTTTGAATAGTCCCATTTCGTAGCTACGGTAAAGTCTACATCGATTTTCTAGAATCGTCGCGAAGGACATTCCGAAATAAAAACGCCATCGGTTACTTGTTTATACTACGACGCCACAAACTGATATCCACTTAAAATCAACTATTTTTGCGTTGAGAATTAAAAATAATTCATATGCATTGGCTGTTTATCTAAGTTTTTCTATTTCGGGTAAAAGATTATATTATTGTATTATACAATTTATTTCTAATAAAATAAATTACATTTCTTGTTGAGAAATACGATTTCATAAGTTATAACATGGAGAACATTCGGAGAAATGATATATGTAAATTGCATCTAGTAAGTTATTGCGATTCGCTGAAGCAAGTTACGTATTAATATAAAAAGTATTACATACATATTGTAATCTTTTAGATTTCTTAATCTGTGAAATAACGCATAAAGTTACCCAATCAGAGGAATAAAACGGTTATGGTTTTTCGTCTCCAAAAAACTATTTAAGCAGATGTCTAAAAATTAAATCAATGCCCCGACATTATTTACAGTAATCCTGTGAAAATGCACCGTAAATTTTAATGATACAATAATTATATAAACAATTATAACACATGATTTTATAATTGTATTTGTTATATTTATATTATTTCTCTGTTTCATTTTAGTCTGTAATATCAACTTTAGGTAGATTGTGTTTTACCACTGTTGTTTGTATAATTATGTTAGTGAAATTCAGTGTGTCCACTTCGGCAAACAAAAAAGCATTCAAATATAATGTCACTATGTTTATACGCTAAAAATGATTTCATAGCACGTTTTTGTATAACAATCTACTATTAGCCATAATATTACCCATCGCAGACTAGTTACTTAGCTTCGTGTGGATTCATCAATTTTGCTAGATTGAAGACTCAAAAATAATCGTCTTAACATTGCTTAGAATGTAAATCATCGTGTCCCGTCATAATCAATATGTAGGTAATTAATTCATTCATACGCGTTGTGGTACAATACATGCAGATATTTGCATAGAAGAAGACGTTCAGATCTCAAACATCTGTAGAAGCTATTTTAAAACAAGAACCTGCCCAGCTTTTCCTGTTAGCCTTGAGAAGTTAAATGTCAGACGAACACTAAATGTTGGTTAACCGGACGCACTAAGTTACGACCTAATCTGTCTCATGACTTGATCGATAGTCAACTTTAATTAAATCGTAAAATTACAAACTACTGAGGCGAAGCGAGGCGTATCATTTAATTCTCGTGCCTTCTATGAATGTGTAAAACTAACTTTACTGCAAACGTTTTAATTCAATGATCAATAATAATTTGCATGATCAAATCAAGATGTATTGAATAATTTATGATGAATTTAATCTGATCAAGATGTTATGAATAATTCACTTTCAAACTCCTTTGTCGACTAAACATAAATTAGTAACAAAAAAGGCCAACCTCTATTGTTTGCGGGGCCCGACGCACGCACCGCGCATATCTGTATTCATCACAACAATGCAACATTAAATAGAGATGCTAAACGCATACCAACACGCAAACAAAACCACTGACTCTTATAAAAATATTTATTACAATACTGAACTAAATTAAATACTTAGAACTATATCACTTTATGGCGAAACTTCGTTTTCATTTCCGTGGGGGATTATGTTATTGTTTTCTGTCACTTCCTCTTTCTCTGGAATGGTCGTCGTCGGCTCTTTTCGGTCTTCTTCGGAAATTGTTGTCGCTAGTGAGGTCAGCTCGGGGGTCTCGGTTGCATTGGGAGTTTCTTCTTTTCTATAAGGAGTTCCTGTTTCTTTGATAGGTATTTCTCGATCGGTTTCCTTGGATCGGTCGACAGGTCCATTAATAGGAGCGTTAACTATGAGGAAGCCATCGCTGGTCAACTCGGCAGTGACGTCACTGGCGCTGGAGTTTGCTGGCAGAGTGTAGGTGTGGAAGAATTGGCTGGCGAACAAATCGTGGTCCTGCTCTTTAGCTTCATGAGACCCTTGCACGAAGATGAAGTCTCCTTTGCATTTCACCTTCAAATCTTCCTTCTTGAAATCTTTAACTTGTACCACCACTTGGAACTTATTATCGTCAGCTACTATCCTAGGTCCAAGATCTTCGAAGCTGGGGAACAGTTTCCAGAGAGGTGCAAATAGTTTCGTGATGTCACCGAAAAACGGGACATTGAACCAGGCCGCAGGCATCTGAGGTGCGAAGTCATCGTTTGTTATTGTTGTGATCGGTTCAGGAATCGGCTTTTCTTGCGCCGGCAGCGATGAAGCTGCTGCGATGAAGGCAAGGATCGCGAGGTAGCGCGCTGAGAACATGTTCGCGTGTGCACTGTGAGGTGATGCAACGAGAACTGAGGCGAGCGCGGGAGGTGGGCACTATATACGGCAGGTGGGAGCTGCGCCTGCGCATCGCTGGCCATTGTGACGGCATAAATAGAGTAGTCATATTACCAGATATGACAACCATTACACCTGCGCGTTGCCTTCTATTGAATTGCTCAATTATGTTAATGAACCATTTGAGTATCAGTCAGATTTAACAGAACAATAGGTGAATAAATAGAATTATTCAAAATGCTATGCTATAAATTAACACAAATAATTTAAAAATGTCAAATCACTCATTAAAACCACGTGAGTAAACGTGCTGATACTATTATAATGTGATAATACTTACAAAAAAGAGTCAGTGCTGAATATGACAAATGAAATTTATGCTAAAACACCTGTTTCCAAAAACACATGTAAATTAAAGCATCATACAAAATCATACTTATCACTGCCAAAAAAATAGATTACAACAGTGTATAACGTAGACAGAATATTAATTGAAAGTTAAATAGAAAGTTGTTTTATTTATTAAATAGTTTTATAATAAGTTTTAGTTCAGCATCTCCTTGACTAAGACAAATATATCGGGTTTATTATAATAATTTAAGGTAACTGTGACAATCCAACAATTTTATGACGTAATAAAGACAATGGAGACAATAAACAGGTAAATAGGTATTACTAAAGCAGTTTAATTTAAATATATCGGAAGAATTTCTACTAATGTTGATATAATGTGCTTTGTCTTCGATACTGTGATTCAAATGACAGTGTGACTCAAGGGTACTTTACGATTTCTACTGTTTCAGGAATTATTAATTTCGGTATCACATGAAACAGATGATTTATTTAAAAACTCAGATTATTTTTTCGATAATGTGCGATAGAATCAGATTTCTTATTTTTCATTTAAAATTAGGTTAATTATATCGGTTTCATATCTTGTATTTTTCTAATTTATACAGAGATAATGACAGTTTGTGTGAATGAATAGAGATGAACTTTCATACTACTGTCGAGTTTGTAATTTTTTTCTTTGATAGGAATTTTGAAAACTATAGAGAATAAGCATGCTGTGATAAGCTATACATATATCTCAAATAACAACAAAAAATAGAGTTTAAACTACTGAACGCCTCCAAAGTTCCACGATGCATGAAAACAAATGTCTTCGATCGGTGTATGTAGCTTCGTCACAAACGGAACGGAAACGTGGTCTCTGACTATGTCTTTGTAATCGAGCTCAAGATCGCAACAAGCTACGGAAAGAGCCATGCCAAATTTTGGATTGTGTGTTATTTTCATAGTGTTTTTTCTAATTTATGTTCTATTGGAATGTATAATATCTATACTATAAGCATTTATCTGTATCTATTTGTAACTGTTTTCGTGCAGCATATATTTGTACTTGTTGTATAAAAACTCATATTAAGGACTGTTTCCACCTTATTGTATACCAAACTATAGTAATTATTGTTGAATCAGTGCCGTGACGTCATTTAACTGGGACCCAACGGAAGATCAGTGCTGATTTAAAACCTAGTATATAATGAGTTGGGAGCCATTTTTTACATGCACTTTTTTGATTATTTTCTTGTTTTTTTTTGTATTTTTCTTTACCCAAGTGTCATGTCATAAATAAAAGAAACTTTTTACTTCTTTGTTTCTTTCTTTCTATGCTAGGAGATTCTCTACGAGATTGAATTATGATATATTATTTTTTATAATACATTTACTATTAAACCACAGAACAATGGTGGGTTATATGATAAAGTAGATAACAAAGAATGATTCTTAAAAGAATTACATTCACATGTGACGTTGAACTGGGGCTAAAAGTTGTAAAAAAAATTTTGTGTGTTGAACTGGGATGCCCACTGACAAAGTGGAGAGACGTGAACAAAAAACCTGACCAAGATTGTAGGAAAAAGCTACATGCTGGCTGCTTCCAACGCGTATTTACGCGTAAAACCAGGAAAAGGCCTGGCCCGCGTCTGCAGTCATTTCACGCTTGAATTAATAGAAAAGGACTAATTTACCCCTGACTAATTCGATTTCTAAAATATTTAGTCTAATTACTATAGGAACCGTAGTGTAGTAGTGTTACAAAGGCCTTTCAGTGACATGACCTTCAGTTATTAAGTATGAAACTAAGAAGAAGTTTTATTCACTTTTCACTTATTGAATTTTGATACATCTAGATAATAGCTTTCGCAAAAATCTCTTTCGGCAGGGAAGGAGTACAAAAAAAACTTAATTTGAATTAATTTTAATATAATAATTGTTAGTTTGTATGTTCGAATGTTTGTTGCTCAATCAGTTCAATTGCGCGTAAGTGTCCACTAAGGATTTAAATAAAATTTTGCTCAGAGATAGAATATAATTAGATACAGAATAATAAGCTTTATACCTTTATTTAAACTTTATATCCGGAGAATTTTATAAAATCGTGTAAACTATATTCTACTCGACAAAATCGCGAGGTAATGCTAATAATTAAATATTAAAATAAGATCTTAATTGTAACCAACTTGTTCTGAAATCTGTGATATAAACAAGCTTAAAACAACGCTTAAAAATCCTGACGTGAACACCGATTATATACAAAGGATTGTTTTATACTGTATAATCTGGCGTTTGACCACTATCTCACCTGATGGTCAGTGACGATGTGGTCGAAAGCGTTATCACGCTAGGCCGAGAATGCTCACTGGCTCTAGATTTCGTGTACTCGTAAGTCCATTGTTCGCCGAAGGTCAGAAAGTATAATTTATGCATATATATTAACGTATGCATATATACTAACGTAAAATCACTTTGAAAACAATCAAGTTGCCCTTCTGCAGCTAGTGACAACGTAATCATCAAATCTGTGGCGGAATGGCGAGTAGCCTTGAAACGCCGGCTTCTAGAGTTCTCCTAAACACAAAACATCAAGTTAGTTACCTACTTTCTCACGTAACTTGAATCAGTTGTTATTGGTTGATACAGTTCCTACATGGGAACGTGTTTAATGGCGATGATTGAAATCGCGATTGTAATACCTTCCTTATCAGCAGAGAATTCCTTCGAAGATATCTACGACAAACTGCATTTACTTGTGTACGTCGTAGTTTTGAGTTTTAACCGACTTCAAAATATGAAGAGGCTATATTATTTTCGACTGAATGTATTTTTTAAAGTGGGATCTTTCCCATTTTTGTACTGATACTCAAAATTCTTTTTTGTTTGATAGAGTGTACCTTCAAGGTGGTCCTATTTAAATTTCATAATCAGGCAGGCGTTTTGATCTCTCTATTCGACACTCGAATGACTGAAAAGTGTTACAACTACTTCGACGACATTATAATTGCAGGTGAAGAAACCGGTGAACATACACAATGACAATTGATCCCGTGAGTAGCAAAGGTCACTGAAAAGAGTGAAAAAAAAATGTTTACCTATAAATGGACCCGTTTTCACACGCAAAAGGTGAAATTATTTGTCGAAGTCGGTACCATGAGCACAATATTTAGATTATAGTTACTTTTGAACTATCGTGGTACCGACTTCCAATGAGTTATTTCTTTTGAGTGTCGAAGTCGGTACCATATTTTGGTAAATTTCTTTAATTTAAAAATAGTTTATCTGCGTGGATTACGGTATTCTCATTCCGAAGGCACATTTTTAATACATTTCTGTTATTCACTTGAACGAGCTTTAATTCTTACACTTAACATAAGTCTTAAAAATATTAACAACTTATGGCAGTGCCCTCAGTGTTACACACACCTATCTGAATGATAGAATAGATGAAGTTGATAGCTTACCAACAGACGGCCGCCTGCTTGTTTGCCACCTGTGTCTGGGTGTGTTTATGTATATAAGTATATATATCAGTCATCAGGTTACCATAGTACAGGCTCTGCTTAGTTTGGGACCTGAAGACCTTGTGTGAATGTTGTCCCATATATTATTATTATTATTACCTATTTCATAAATCCCTAGACACTTTACTGGAAAACTATAGTGTACTATGGTTCATTTTCATCACCACAAACCTGGCCAAAGTGTCGCCATAATATTTTCGAGTTTTACAGCCAGACTCCATGAAAAATGATAAGCTAATAATTTGGTATACTTAAAATTTTATAAACAAAGGTTACCTATTCATTTAATACGGAAATATAGGCCTCACGCAGTTACTATAAAGTTAAAATTTGTACGACACTGATGAATGACAGTATTAAAATTAGATGTGCTTTTTAATTGCGTATATTTTATACAAAATTAGTCTCTGTAATCGATAAAATCGATCTAATAACAGAGAAGAAAAGAAGAGAGTCGTAGAGAGTTTTATCAAGTGATAAGTAAATACCACATTCACTTGAATGATCATTGAATGAACAATTTTCAACTTCCTTCGTCTTCATCTTTTGTATGAAAAATTATAATAACAAAAAAAATATAAAATAGCGTTTCCATGAATACTTTTGCCCCATAACGGGAAATACGCTGTGATTAAAACCCGGAACATCGAGTTGGCCGTCTCAGTGCAATAAATAAAATAAACGCCTCATTTGATTGCTCATAAACTTCGCCATCCTTACGATCAGCCATTGCTTTAGGGTCAAGGGCCTGAACTTGTCTCCAAGGGTTCAACGTAAAAGGCAAGCGATATTGAACTGTGTTTCTTGTAACGTAAAATTGATTGTTAAATATTCGTTGGTAATATGCAAGCCTAGGGTTGTTAAACATGTATTATTATAAACTAAATAAAGTTTCATATAATTTTATATGATGGTTTAAGAGGTAAGTTTTATTATTGTATAATATTACGCTTATGCCGAGATATAATTTACATCTAAAATAAGATTTTAGATAAAAGGTCAGTTTGGATTCGTAGTATGGTATGTTAAATATTAATAAGAATTTAAATTTTAGCGCACACTGTAACTTTTGGATTTTAGAGAATTTTAGTTAATCTTAGTAAAGTAATGAACTACTTCAAATTAACAGACCCGTAAAATGCAACAATGACGTAGCGTAATACTTATGTATTGTTACAGGTGGAATAATTTCAACATTTTTTTTAATAAGGAGAATCACTGAACCCGTCTCAGTAAATATTCTATCAGACTGCTGAAATAACATATTTTAAAATGAATAAAAAATATTTTACCTAATTTATATTATTGATTCCAATGTTACGCAATAAAAATACAACTGAATGGATTCCTTTTAAATTGATCTCCACATTTAAGAGTTGTTTAAAAATATAGTAGTTTATTATTTCATGTACGACACTCTACAAGCATTACAAACAAGCTGACGCACATAAAATTAAAATATGTATATGCGACAAAGTAAATCTTAATGAAACGTTTGACAACCCTGTCGGGTGATTGCATTTCATGCGTAGGCTTTTTTGCCTCATCCTTTCGTATCATTTACAAGCAAATGCAAAAAAAATCTGCATTCTTTCGATTCCCAATATTTTTTTAATAAACCTTTTCATGTGGGAGCTTAGACTTGGCGCCATTTAAAAAGGTTTGCGCACAAGCAATTCTCGAGCTAAATACTCTACTTATTTTTAAGTAGCTGCTTAGGAGTTGTACCGCTTAATTATTTGTTCATACGACAACTAGTAGTACGTAGGTACTTTCAAGGCAAAGTAGGAACAGGAATATTTAATTTAGTAAGTATCAGGAGTCGACACATTTTATTTCTTTACGTTGCTTGATATTTTGGCAATGCTGCATACGACATAATCACTGTAATACATAGTAAATACACTGTAATACCTAAATATAATAGGCAATTAACTGGTGTACCTATTTTAAAGCTTTGCCCCTTTTAGTTAAAAAATCCTACTAATATTATGAATGCGAAAGTTTGTGTACATGTGTGTATGTTTGTTACTTCTTCACGCTCAAACGGCTACACTGATTTCCATGAAATTTGATATGGAAATAGTTTAAGCTTTGGATTAAAACATAGGCTACTTTATTCATGGAGAAAATATAGTTCCCGTGCGATAATTGAGGTAGCGGGAAAACCGTAATCCACGCAGGTGATACCGCGGCATGCTACTAGTACTATATAACTTAGGATTTGGCGGGATTTTGACTAAAACATCAAAAGGGAATGCTGACATCGTGTTATAGCCAGCAAGTTACTAGAAGTATGGCCTATGACGTGATATACTGGTATTCCCGGTTTTAATTCGGTGACTTTGGTAATTTAATGCGGGCCGCTTTCACCGGTCCTTGCGGAAACCAAAGGGAGAGGCTTATGTCAAGCAATGGATGTCCTATGGCTAAGACGATGATGATGATGATGGTACATTTTAGTTAATTGGCTTCCACTATCATTTTGTTTACGTCAATCGGGGAGCTAAGCCACTGAAAAAACTTTAGGAATAAAAATAAATTACTAAATTTATTATAAAAACATTGTTACAACTTACGTCGTAACCCTGTTATAAATGATACGCATAATGTACATTTAATTTGTGTATGTAATAGTCAAGATAACGATGAAGTTACATAATTATTATTACATGCGCGCTATTTTAATCAAGAAACTTGTTTTTATGTTGTAATCTTACACAAAATTATTACATGATCCATTTAAATATGGGATGGTAAAAAAACCTATAAACTTTATAAAAATTAACAGGTAATAAAGAAACTACGTTTTAAGCGTTAACCTGAGACCATATTTATATTATTATACGCTCGGGGAGAGTAGATTATGAAGTATATAATTATTATTAATAGTTGGTAGTGTAACATTAAATAGTATATTATTTATTTATAGTCGATTACCAACGGATTTGAAGTATCTAGCAGTTGATGAAGTTTTCAATGGAAATAATTTATGTGCTGTTTTATTCTCCCTCATTTCATATATAGTACTTTAGTAATTGACGTCAGAAGTCCCTTTAATAACGATGAATGCTGATTACTTATTTTAACGCCGATCGTTTTGAGTAAATCACCGAGTAAAATTACAAAATAAACGAAATACTTTTATTGACAAAATATAATTATGGTAAAAAATGCGAAACTAATAGTAATTATAAAATATAGTAATAATAATAATGAGTATATAGTAATAATAAGTTGAAATTGGTTTCCAGTGACTGATTCATTCTTATGATTTAATATTATTTTGAAGGAAAACCTGCGGAATTTCTAAACTAAAGTATAAGAAAAGATTTGAATTAATGTAGCGCGGAGGTCGTATTTTTCTTACAATGAATCTATTGTCAATAAGCAATAATAATACATTAGTCATGAGGCTTCTTTCATTCCGTAATACATCAAGAGAGTTCTTCCGTTATCGCTCAAACATAAAAAGTTATTCCGACAACTTACTCCGTGTAAACAGATTTTATAGTATTTTATATACTTATGAGCTTACTTATTTTAGATACTTTACCTTGAACTATGTTTTCTTTTCTCCTCGCCCTATTTTGATTCAGTGAAGCAGTGGATTCGATACACTGTATCTGTACGTAAATAATAGTTAGTAAATATCTCCACTGATTAATTATTAAAAATGAAATATGGCTGTTTTGTGCAAGTTCCTAGACACTTGCACGGTCTTAAAGTAAATAAGACACTATTGTCATATAAAAACCCGAAAAAAAGTCTCTTCAAGAAGTAGCACATAAATTTGACCTTTATGTACACCTCAAACTCTCGCATACAATGTTACTTTTACTTTTTACCTTCAAATTCAAAATACTCAAAAAAATTTTATGGGTGCGTTAACTAATTTTATTGCAATTTAACGTTGCGAATATGTCAACGCTTTTAACTAATGGTCAAGGTAAGAAATTTATTATTTAACGTTTGGATTTTTATTAGGATAATAATTAATCTTTGTTTGCGATGCATACTTGTTCCAATCGTAAGTAAGTGTTGTTTTATTAGTAATACGACAAGAAAATGTGTTATTATTGTTATTACTATTGTTACTATGAAAAGTATTTAAAATATGCTAAAAAAAATTTAAGAAACCCATATCAGAATGATGATGATATGGGTAGGGTATTTTCTAGTACTCGCCTGGTTAGCTACCACCCTCAAGTTTGTAAAACTGTCCCTATACACATAGTATGTTCAGGCAGCAGTCCTTGAAAGCCAGTGAGCATTCTAGGTCTAGCGTGATAACATCTTCGACCACATCGTCACTGACCATCAAATGAGATAGTAGTCAAACGCTAGATCTATAAGGTATAAAAAAAGATAAAAACATAACATTTACTGTCAATAAATCAATCGGGGCTTGATCGCGAGAAAAATATTTAGTTATTTATTTACCTCGAACCTAAATATGTTAAACAAACACGATGCGCCCTCTTATATTACGTCGTTCTTTTCATGGACAAACTGTATCGTATTTATATTCGTTCGAAAATACATGACACGTCATTATGGTTTTTTTTACATATTATAAGTTTGCGTTTGACAACTGTCTCACCTGATGTTAAGTGATGACGTTGTCTAGGATTTAGCACGCAAACCTAGAAGGTACCTATTCTATGGTGTGAAGACTTTATCGATTTATATTAAAGACAGTAGCGTCTACCCTTACTGTTTCTGTGCTAATAATCCTCGCCATTTGAACAAGTTATATTTTAGAATAAAACCTTTTTTATATATGGACAGTGTTCGACAAAAAATGATGGTTTTCCCATACGACAAATACTTTATCCTTATCGATAGAATAACCTGTTTATTACAACTTCTTATATTAGAGTAAGAGCCCACGATGGCCAGACTTTTGTTAATTTATAAAAGCTAAAAATTTCTCAGAGCATGTCCCCAACACATGTAAGACCTATCAGTGCGTATGGAGTATATGAAATAATATTTAGAATTTGTTTATAAAATACTAACAATTAAACGTTAATATGTAATTATTAATATGCTTAAAAAGAATTTTAGTGTTTGTACCTACTACCGTTGTGTTATTCAATGTTGTCAGACGAATAAATATCTACGAATTCCAGATGTACATTTTTGATACTGATGAATTTCAAAATGACTAATAATTATTTCAATTTATATTTCAATATAAACGATTTCTTTAAGTTATGTAAATGGGTGGAAAACAATCAGACGGGCCGCCTGATGGTAAGGAATTACCGTCGCATATGAACATAATTATGTAATATTGGAGCATTACAGAATGTTGACAATCTGTTAACTCTCCTTTTGAAAAATCCCATAGTGTAGCTATTCGGGCACAGCGAAGGTGGAAGCTCGTTCTATATTTTACAGGTGTATGGCGATAGGTACTAATCGCACAGTATGTTACTCTCATGAGTCAATAATATGTGTATGAGCTGTCAACCGGGGCTGGCTAGTGCGGTGGTAAACTGCCGGAATAAGATTGAAGAGGTCTTCAGAATATTTTATCGAATAATATAACCTGATGCTAAACTGATGAGAGCTTTGATACCTTCGGGTCGTAAGTGTCGGCTATCAACCTGACGATAGCTGGTTTGATTTCCACTCGGTTTGGCCTTTAAGTGTAGAGCAGTATTTCTCAAAGAGTGGGTGACAACGCCCCCTTGTGGGCGCTGGAGGACTAGAAGGGGGCGGTAAGGGGTCTCAGAAAATATACACTATAATAAATTTAAATAAAATAATTAATGTAGTTGTGATTTGGTAAAGTAAAAAAAAGTATACCGAAAAATCGACTTCAACGCTAAATAGAGTTAAATAACCTGTTGAAGTCGGTACCCTGATAGTTCGCAAAAGTAACTATTATCAAAGTATTGTGCGCGTGGTAGGTAATGAGTTCGACAAGTTATTTCACACTTTTGATATTTGAAGTCGGTTCCATTATCCAGTATACATTTTTGAAGTGATAACTTCTTTAGCAGCGTTGTGCTCTTTTATATGGGGAAAAACTCGCGTCAGGACACCTCGTGTCAGAAAGTCAGGATGTGAATTCATCGAATCCGTGAGGTAGAGGGAAATTAGACCGCCGTTGAAATTTAAATTTAAACATGTTACTAATAAGGAACATTTTCGTTTGTTGGTAGTTTTATTTGATAAAGTTGTTTTCTTAAAAGTATTATTGAGTTCGGTTATCAAGATGCCGATATTATAAAGAGAAAAGATCATTGTTCCAAAAAAAAACGTCATCACGTTAATTCTATGTATAGGTACATAAAATCAATAAACTTACACTATCGAACACAAACATGACATATTGTCATGAATGTGTACGATAGCGCAATAAATGTGTTTTATTTTACCCCATACATGATGGTAGTTTCATACTGATAAATAAAGCAATTCGTGCGAAATTATTCCCAAACCACTCCAAAATATTCAAAAACGCACAACGTTAATGTTCAAATTATCACCTTTGCCGGCACTCCCGGAGTGCAGACGATTTTTTTCACCCTTTTCAGTGACCTTTGCTACTCACGGGAGCGACTGTCATTCACCGTCAATAAGGAAGTCATCAAGATAGGCGTAGCACTTTTCAGTTATTTTAGTGTTACTCAAAAACCTCGGAAGACTCCATCAAACAAAAAAACAATTTTGAGAATCGGTGGGGACTCAAATGGGGAATTGGGGGAAAAATCGCTGAACGTACATAAAAATACATACAGTCGAACATATAACGTACCGAGACATTGCCCTGTATCTTGGGCACCACGACAATATGCGTTAGACGTATAGTTATTTCAACTAAAGTAAGAAATAACTTTTTTCATGACGGCCCAGATTAGTTTAATGTTATGAGTTAAAAAAGGGATAAAAGTATTGTGGAGCGTTAACATATAACCATGAACATACTGATATCTGAGACAGTCGTCAAATAAAAGAGAAATCTATAAATATAAAATATAGCATCCGTTTGTTTGTGATCGCAAAAGTCGGAAGTAGACTGTTGATTGAATTGAACACGGTTTTATTGCTCTAGATGTAGCATTTGACTATAAACCAGCTCGATGGTCAGTGGCGATGTGTTCGTAGGTGGAATCACGGTAGAACAGCTACCTGAACACACTAAGTAATGGTGACAACTTTTAAAACTGGAGGATGGTAGCTTGCCAGGTCGAGATGAGACTTTGTTTCTAGGTCTGTTTTTTATTCAACCATTCTGTGGTTAACAGTATGTCCTTACAGAAACTGGATGTTTTTTTTAAAATCATATGTTATTATAAATACGAGTCCTTTTTAAAGTAATATAAAATGATACCCGTTATTTATTATTTTACTAGTAATTTATTTTGTTCGAGTTGCTAAAATAAAAGTTTCTGTATTTGGTTTCCTGTGGTAATCGTTATATCGGACAAAAACAGATCAAAGCGTGGTTTAGTTGGTAGATTAAAAAACGTAGGTTGCATTACCCTGCCTTCAACTTCAGAATACCTTTGCAATAAAATACATATATAAATATATAATAAACGTAGCACATGGACACAGCGCTGCCACCGTAGGCTGTGTGTTCTTGATTGCGGTTCGACGGGTGAACGACCCCGGCGCGAACTCATCTCAAAGCTCATTTCGAACTGGGACAGACAGTCGTCCTGTAATTCCTGTCCAACATACGGGTCTCTTACTCGTGTACCAAAGTTACACGCAAACAAAGCGATTCTAACTTGGTCTAACATATTAAGCTGCCAGCAATGTTTGTCTTGTGTTTCAGCTTATTGGAGCGAATTAGAAATTAATCATAACTTTAACAGATGTTTTATCGACGTAGGGGTTGACTTGAGGGTAAATAAACAAATATTTATTATGGAAAAAGATAAATGACGGTCGCCGTGGCGCAGTGGTCAGTGTCAGTGTATAACTTCTGTGTCTTCGGGACCCTGGGTTCGAATCCCGGCAAGGGCAAACATTTGTGCGATGAGTATAGGTGTTTGTCCCGGATCTTGGTTGTTTGTGTTGTGGTTGTATGTGTCCATGCCTCCCGCGTCACAGAGAATCCTAGTGCGGGGGTCTGAGTGTGATAAAAAAAAGAGAAACAATAGAAAGCTTGCCTTTCTTTTTATAATACCTCATTCTACAAAGCAACATTTGATTTTCGACGAAAGACACCGTACTGACTTTAAAAAAGGAGTAGTTCTCGATTCGTCAGAATCTTTTTTAAGTATGTTCACTGATTACTCAAAGAACCACTTCAACCAAATTGGAAAATTATTATTTGTTTGAATGCGTACAATTTCCAGTTAAATTTTATCGAAATCGGTCGAGCGGTTTGTGAATAATCAAAGAAATCTAAAAATTGTTTATTATTAAAGTGCAAGTCGGCTTCGTATATTTCAAATCTAATCAAGAAGCAACAACGAGAACTGACCAAAAGTCCATATATTCACAATTACTGTTCTTACAAAATAGGTATACTGTTTAATTGGCTAATTTAGGCCCGACTTTAAACAAGGTTCTCAATTTGGTTGTAGGTATTTTCTATATTTCTTACACTTTGTACGTTAAAAAGTAGAGCCGAACAGTGGACCGAGACAAGATGCAACGATTCTCTTTCTCTATCTTCACTTTATATTCGTTCTTGTTAATCCAAACTGATGTATCCTTCTGAACTATCTATAAAAAAAAAAAAAACTATAAACTTTTATTTCCCAAATAGTACAGTATTACAAACATTTTAAGCGTTGACCCAAACTAGGCGAAAGCCTGTGTCTTGGGGCTCGGAGTACAATTAACTAATAGTAATCTACCGTAATTTGTATATAACAATTTACATTTACATTTCTTTGACTGCGGGAGGAAGTGTGGTATGTGTTTGTGGGTTAGTGTGTGCAGGAAAAGTGAGTGAGTGTGTATATCTGCGTGGGGATGAATAAGGTTACCTACTTCCTATCAATTCCTTTTTTTTTGTTTTCTATCGGCGTTAACGGTTGCAGAATGTTTTTTTGTCTATGGCTACAGGTACACACTCATTTCTTTTCATACTTCGGTTCACACCCCGAACGGCCCGAACTGTTCTCGCTTTGGCGACCCGATATCCTGCCCTATACTTCTAGTGCGAACCTACATGGTCTAGATATAGATTCTCTCGCCTCGCCACCTCGCTCGCTCGCTACCTCGTTAGCTGGCGGCCTGCGCTTAATACTGTATATATAAATATTTTAAAGCTTTCTCTGGAACCAATTTTCCCTGGAAAAGTGTCAAATTTTCCACATCTTCATCATTCCTTGGTGGTGACACCACACTCAACTTAGCGAAAATATCGATTGAAAACTTTTCTTGTTATGAAACATGTCAAACCGGATATTACTTCCCGTTGAGATCGTCACTGTGCATGTGTGTACAAGTACAGATCACTGTTGCAAAACAAATAATTGTTTATGTTTTGCAGCAACAAACTATTACAATAAATCATGG
This sequence comes from Apeira syringaria, assembly GCA_934044485.1. Lineage (NCBI taxonomy): Eukaryota > Metazoa > Arthropoda > Insecta > Lepidoptera > Geometridae > Apeira > Apeira syringaria. The sequence continues at coordinate 1,316,740 of OW203659.1, forward strand.
TAATTTATATCTTGACTCGCACACTTACGTTTCATATTTCATGGCTGTAGTTAAGGAAAATCAAATTCGTTCACAGTGACTACTTGTTGCTCTCCGGTTATAGAACCTTTGATGAAGGTGCATCTAGAACACAGCCTTGATTTATAACCGACCTCAGAAAAGGAAGCTATTCAATGATTATGGTTTTATGTGTGTTCGCGGATAACTTCGTTGCTTATCAATCGATTTTATTATTTCTTTTTTTCTTTGATAGAGTATATTTCTGAGGTGGTCTCATCTAAATTTCATCAAAATCGGTCAAGTGGTTTTTGAGCTACACTTCAATAACCGAAAATCGTTACGTCTATCGTATCGCATATTGGATGACTTCGTTGTAGAGGGTGAATGATAATTGATCCCGCGAGTAGCACGTAGTAGTCACTGAAAAGGGTGAAAAAAAAAAAAACTTTTTACCAAACATGGAACCGACTTCAATAAGTTATTTCACACTTTTGAGTGTTGAGTGGCAATTTTTTTTGGTCAATTAGAACATTCTCTAATGATCCACCGCGCTAGAAATATCTATTAATAAACAAGGTTCTAGATGTTATGACTCATTTACAAGGAAAAGTGACTCAAGCGCGTTTTATTGTTTTACGTCTCAGGTTTATATTAGTCATATACATACATACAATTGGGTTCAAAGATTGTTATGTTTGGCCATTAAATTATAAAACTACGTTTTATTAAATTTTCCTTGTTTAGAATAGTCTAGGTCCAGGATGTCTATGTGATGTCTCAGTCTAGGTGATGGATACGAGAGATTTCTCTCAGAGAGTTAGCAGTAATTTTAGTTGGTACTGTTATAGCCACTAATGTAATTAACGACAAATAAGATGTAACTGAACGTTAAAAAGAGGAAATACAAAAAAAAATAGTGCGAGGTGTCCCTCCGCGCGGTAGAAATGAAACTTCGTAAAGTGGAAATATAAATACAAACGTTGAACGTTTAACGCAACAGTGCTGTCATACCCCCTCCATGGTAGCGTGAAACGTTTAACGCAACCTTGATAGAAGTCGCATTAGAAGTTTCACTTCAAAAGGGACGGGAAAAAAGTATTAAAACCTTTTTTTTCCCAAACAAAAAGAAAAGAAGGATGTTGAATTTACACATAGCAACAGAACTCAAAAGACGGGCCAATGCGCCCAAAACAAAAGGGATTTGGCGTACACTAAAGGCTAGCAACGACTAGCGTTCTACAAAATTTTAGCAGTTTTCAGATATAAGAGCTTTTGACGTGGATTAACATGCGCAGAAGTTCTATCTAAAGGTGGTAACCGAAGCTGACTATCAGTAGCATTATTGGTCACCCGTCCATTATAATATCCGCAGTATAAACCTCCTTACTCTAGCTGACCGGTTAACACCGCTAAGTATACGCTATAGCGCGTATAGCGTATACTTAGCGGTGTTAACCGGTCAGCTGAGTTGAGTGACCCTAAAAAAATTGATTGTGACAAGTTATCACACACACACATAAGCATTTTACAATGATTATAGAGGTTTTACAAGAAACACAAAGGAAAGGAGTTTCTGCATTTCAGTTGTCATTGAAATGAATCTGGCAGCAAGGTGGCTTCTACACTTACTGAAAGTCCAACACCAAAAAGGTTTATAGTTTAGAAACAGATATGAAAAGGAAATCATATCGCTGACAGCATTTAATAAATTAGATTTAGGGCTATAGGTCAGTAATATTCGTTGTTTAACAATGCCCTTACAAATGGCGGTTATTCAATACATTTAACATGATTATTAAACCTAATATTAGTAATTTGTTACGCTTATAATTGTTTGTGTGTTTCTAAATCTAAATAAATATATTGAAAACGTTGTTTGGATCAATATTATCATGCCAAGTCGCTATACTATAATTGTTGTATTCTATTTTAAATCAATATTACCTGCACTTACGAGTGTATCGATCGTTTTATAAGGTATTTTTCCGGAAAGTTCTATAATTGAATGTCATGCTACTATAACAAAGATAGAACAATGGCAGTGAGACAACACTATAGGCTTGCTGTTTCTCCTATATTATGTTTCACACGCCTATGCATTGCTAGTTCTAAGATTTCATTAAAATAAAATATGCAATCTTAATTGAAGAGTGAAAATGTTTAAAACTCTACACTATTGTGGTAAAATCTAGAAACTGAAATACCTCGATTTGATAACAGCGCAAGCAAAGCGTGTCCAATTGCGTCATCTTAATTGTTTTTAAAGCAGTTGATGATGTTATGCCTTTTTATAATAGTCCTAGTTTTATTAGTCCTCAAGTTCAGCGTCTCGAAGATCCTAAGTGTTTGATGATAGTTTTGTCGACTTTAGGGTGTAGGGGGGTTAGTCCCTAACGGATAAAATTGAAGATTCAATGTAAGGTAAGAACCTGTCGTTAATAAGTATAATCATAATTAATATTTCTTAATTATCATAATTTGAGCCTTTGAAACAAGCATAGTTTGATATCTAACGCCAACTTTAGAAAATGGATGGCTTATAGTAATACTATTGTAGTAGTTTTATTTTTGTAATTAGTTATTTTGATGAAAGTATCTGCACGAAAATAATATTAAAAATATATTTGCGTTCATTCGATATTAATAGTTATGTTCGCATTCGCAGTTATGCACTCAAAAGTATGAAATAACTTGTCGAAGTCGGTACCATGAGCACAATATTTTGATTTCAGTTACTTTGAACTATATACAAATATATACAAGTTATTTCATACTTTTGAGTGTTGAAGTCGGTTCCATTTTTTGGTAACATTTTTTTTTTTCTATTTTCCTAATGCTCATATACTACTTTTATAAAACCTTCGCGCAATATATGTATTTATGTAGCCACAGCTGTTAAGGCTCTTTGTTGATGAATCATTCAGTTAGTCAGAGCGCTTTACTGTATAGTTACGTATGCATAGATAACATTTAATAGACAGTTAATGACTTCCAAGAATTTACTTGAACAATATTCGAGAAAATTCTTAGTCTAGAATAACATGCGCATTATAGCATATCGATGAAGAAATTATCATTTTTTCATTTAGCCTATATATATAACTATTTGTGTTGTAACAGGCCGATGTCTTCATAAAAATAAAATAGTAATAACTAATTGCAATACTACAGCGACATTTGAAGCGACGATAGCTCGGGGGGAGCGTCGGCTGTCAAACTGACTGACACTGGTTCGATCCCCAACAACAGGTTGAGCTTACGGTGAAGGTAACACGGTTATCAAATTCCGAGCACGGTGGTAGCTTACTTTCGAGTACCCGCCGGGCTAGCTACCATCCTCAAGTTTGAAAAACTGACACCAAATACATAGTGAATTCAGGTAGCAGTCCTTGAGAGCTAGTGAATATTCTAGGTCTAGCGTGATGACATCTTCGACCACATCGTCACTATGTGTGTGTGTGTCACATGAAGTGAGGTAGTGGTCAAACGCTAGATCCAAACAGTATAAAAAAAGCTACTACAATAATATTTGAGCAATCCACTATCTGTGATCAGACTTTAGAGCGCTCAAATGCTCTAACCTGCTCCTAGTTGGCAGGGTGCCCAGAACGCTAGCAGCATTGCCACGTTGAGTTGCAATGCTAATGCGTTGAGCCAAATATGTGCCAGCATTTTGGTCGCGCGTCGCATCGGTGAAAAGCTTCGATAAGTTTTGGAAAATTAATTTAATTTTAAATTTAAGAGCACCCATATAGTCCAGCGTTACTACACTGATGCTCTTACAATGTCATTTCATGGTTATTTACAGGGATAATTACATAATACAATAACATCATCATCATCGAGATAAATTAACTGGTAGAAAATTGACGGTCGCCGAGGCTTAGTGGTCAGTCACTATACAGATATGACTTCTGTTCCCCCGGCCCTGGGTATGAATCCCGGCAGAGCCACACGCTTGTGTGACCAAGAGCGTTTGTCTACGGTGTTGGGTGTTTGTATGATGTGATTGTCTGTGTGTATGCCTCCGGCGCTACAGGGAATTCTAGTGCGGGGGTGTAAGTGTGATAAAAAAAATATATAAGGTAGAAATGAGTAATCTCCTTCTATTTTTGAAGTTGGTTAAAAAAAACTCAGGTATTATAATATTTTGTTATTAAAACTGACGTGGATTTGACACATTATGAATGTATAAAACACGGGAGTTACTCACGTAATAAGTCAGAGGGTTCCGACTATAGTTTCAACCACATTCGGTGGTCTTTTTCAAGGAGAATACGGGCGCTCGCGGACGCGGTCGCGATTCGCCTAGTACTAGGCGTTTGAATGTGGTTGAAACTATAGTCGAAACCCTCTGACTTATTACGTGAGTAACTCCCGTGTTTTATACATTCATATGTATGTAATATATAATATTTATTTCTTATTCTTTCATTTTATCACCTACCTACACTCCATGTCTAAGATTGAAGTTATTATTGCGGACGTGCTTATCTTATTTTAACTTACATCTAAGTATATTTACAGATCGATTCAATATACATTGATCTTGATGAGTAAATATGTTTGTTATAGAGAAACTAGCCAACTGCGAGTTTACTCACCAAGAGTTCCGTACATGAGTAGTAGTGATTAATCTGGCAACTATGTATGAGTAACGGATCCGCTCACTTGGCTGACGGGTAAAAGGTAGAAACTCTTATCTCCGTTTGATAATAAACGGCTAAACATTACAATCGTGAAATATCACTGGGTATCTTCAAGTCACGAGTGAATAGGTATCTTCTAGGCAGGCGTGCTCCACCGTAGACCGCATCATAGCTTAAGATCAGGTGAGATAGTGGTCAAACGCTTGCCTATTCCCAATAAAAAAAATAAAAAAACTCAAACATTATCGTTTTTCCTCCATTTAAACTATATCGATCCAATTTTACTCGCGTACCTCATATTTTATGAAAATAAAGTTTTCTTTCTGTTCTTAATATCTAAAAATAAATACAATTTTACAGCCTAAAAATTTCATTGAATTAGCGGTTTCACCCGCTTCTACTATGCTTTTCCCGTTACCGGAATTGCTGGAATCGTATTTTGCTAATTGCAGGTGCTATATGCGCTATTCCTGATTAAAATCTATCTCTGTGTCAAATTTAATTTCTACATTTAGCTATTTTGGCGTGATGTGGCAATAAACACCCTAACATACAAATTTGGATCATCTTCAAGTACCTCTCAAACAATGAAGGTTGGCAGTCATCTTTCCACAGTCTTCTTAGTTAGTAAGGCAAGCCTTAACAAATCTTCTATTCTGTTCATCTTGGTCCATTGGCGAACGTTGCAGAGCCTTAACTTCCTCATTCCCACACCTGTTTTGCGCGCAACTTTACTCGGCTCATGCCGGTCATACCGTAAAACATGTGCAAGATACGCAACTTTTCTCCTTACAAGTGCAGACTTGTCAGACGTTCACATAACTTTTCTCCTTACAAGTGCAGACTTGTCAGACGTTCACATAACTTTTCTCCTCACAAGTGCAGACTTGTCAAACGTTCACATTTATAATAATGCTCTCAATATTTAGACACTGTCACTAGCGTCATGTTCACGAGTAAACTTACTAAACTAGTAAAAGATTACTTCTTCTTCAGTCAGTTGATGAAGTCAACTGATACAAATAATAATTTTGAAACTGACAGCGGACGTATATATATATACGTTACGTAAACAATAACAACTTCTAAACACATTAAAGGTTTACAGTAATGCGGTTGAGTTGGAAACCACAGTGAAGAGAGCAACCGGAAGCCACGTATATGAGAACAGCTGCATTTGCGGCCATAACTCCTCACCTTCCTCAAATAAATAAACACCTTACCTGCTTAAAAAGAATAATGCGGAATTATTTTATCTAATCGGCATAGTTGCATATTACCCTATTAATTGATGAGATTCCACATTAGCAACACTTGTTGCTTCTGATTTCAAATTTAAGCTGGTGTAACCATTACTTTACAATATCTTACAAAGTAAGAAAATATGATGGTTATAATCATTTACTTGTAACTTTCAGATATATAATAATTAATAGCAGACGGTCGTCGTGGCTCAGTGTTATTTTTTTTTTTTTTTTTAGTTAGATGACGCACAAGCGCGCGGAAACTGAGACGGCAAAATTAAGTCAATTGTAGTAATTTTGATTACGACGTGTATTTCAAGCGCAAGTCTAAACATATAGCTATCCTTTTCTATATTATTTGTACCGTATTATTTGTCGCAGTAAGCATGTTTATGTCGTAATGGAACAAAATCCGAGCACCGCGCAGTATGAATATACGTCATCTTTAGTAAAACATCATTGTAAAAAACTATTTAAAAACAAGCCTTTAAATAAATATTGACTTCCATGTTCAGTCGTCTCTTGACAATAGTATTTACCGATAGATAGCCTATCGAGTGATCTAATATGGATCCGCTATTACCTTTCAAGTTTATGCATCTCTAAAAATATGGAATGAGTCACAAAACAAGCATTACCTTCCAAGTTAAAACCACACGTTCTGTAATAATTTTTATCAAAACATTGCAATACTGATACTACACGTTTTCTGTGTTATTCCACAGACATATATAAATAAATATTCATAATAAAGCTGCACATATTATCAGAAGTCAGTAACCCAACTACACATAAATAATAATTTTAAGTATTTGTTATAGCTAAATACGGTCAAACAATACTAATGAAACTGTAAGACAGTGTGACAGCTAAATTACTTTCAGCTACATATCAGCTAATAATGATGTAAAACTTATTACACTAATAAATAACGTAGCTTTCTATTGCTAAAATAATTTTCAAAACCGGTTCAGTAGATCCAAAGATTACCCCTTACTACCTCACAAACTTTACTTATATATAAATAGGTAACTTTACCTATGTAATACCTATACAATAATTATAATCCGTAAACTAAATCAAATTAAAATTATATATTTAAGTTATTGTGTATATTTCTGTAATTATTGTGGCGCATGCACAATTAAATAAATTTAAATATTTATCGTTCAGGTGCAGTTCTATTAAATACAATTTTAAATATTAAACTTTCACTAAAGTGAGATGTGTTATACATTGCGATTCCCAAAGATACGCTGATTTTGTAAAAAACACAAAACTGCGATCTCAACATCTAATCCTGTTCAAGTTCCTGCCATAATTATCAAAAACGTACTTTCAGGCAAGTTGAGATACTGGCGCTATACCGTAGAGTATGTATTTATATATTCAAGTACTAAGGTAGTGCTCCTAAAGTCACTAACCCGCAGTAATAATGTGAAGGGGAACCCAGTGTTTACGGAGCAGCTTAACACTTATTACAGATATTTTCATATTTTGAAGTACATTAGTACATATATAGTTTTATTTATTTACATTGTAATGTAGTTTGATGAGGAAATTTTTATTGACTCGTTATACTGGCTATAAAAAAATAAAATTTAATTGTAAATTTTTACTAGCGGATCTCTAAATAGTGGCCAAAGGGAACTCACGAAATATATTATTCACGGCAAGCTAGGAGTTACTCTTTCTAGTTTTGAATTTGTTTGGATACCTGCTGATTAAAGTGCAATTCCGTGTCGCGCTGTGGCAAACCGGACTCTACTCAAAGGTCTACATTTAATGATTAGTTGATTTTTTATTATTTATGTAGGTTGTTTACAAGCGTACTGATAAAGTAACTCCGATTGATTAAAGTTATAATTTCGATAGAGTTTAAGTAGTTGATTGTTGGAGTACATAGATTATTATTTCAGATTGCATAGCATATTTTCTGTTTCTAATTTGAGATTATTATGTATATTTTTTTTTATTTAGTACACGTAATGACGTACCAGTTGGAAGCTTTTGTTTTAGAAACTTTCACTACTACCCATTTTCAATGAAGAATTCCCAGGTCGTCATGTTTATTTAGAACTAGCTGCGTCCCGCGGTTTCACCCGCGTGGTGGTGATTGATGATGATGAAAAGTAGGCCTATGTGTTATTCATGGGCCTGAAGTATCTAAATACCAAATTTCATGCAAATCCGTTTAAAAATAAGCTTATGTTATATATGTGTATAGGCTATTTGTGTTTCTAAATTTCATACAAATTCGTCGTGGTGATGATTGATGATGATGATGATTATGGTGATGAAAGTAGCCCATCAGTTATTCCCGGACCTAACGTATCTACTTACAACATTTCACAAAAAAAACATTTTACCCGCCTGTTGATGAAAAACACTGATGATGATGATATGCCTATGTGTTAATTCAGGGTATAAACTATCTGTGTTCCAAATTTCATCTAAATCGGTTCTGTAGTTTTTGCGTGAAAGAGGAACAAACATCCATACTCACAAACTATCGCATTTAGAATATTAATATAAGTAGGACTGTTGTATGTATTGCTTCCGGGCTGTTTGGCCGTGGTCTATGTGAAACTTTTGTTCCAGACGTTTCGTCGATCACTGCGGTCGACATCTTCAGTGGTTCAGGTCCGAGCGGTGACAAGAGCGTAGAACTCTCCTCCGCGGCGTCTTCTCTGATACTGATGTGGAGTCTTTTTTTTTTTTTTTCTAACGGACTAATGCTGTTTGCCTCTACCGGCATTTACAGCTTCACCGGAGGGGGGGCGAGCACAGAGGGGGGGCGAGCACAGATGGTGCTCAGCCCGGTATTTGTGCGGTCGCAGAAGGCGCACCGCCTAGTGAGGCTAGCGCTGACGGCGCTGTGCCACTAGGAGAGGACGAGGCGACTAGCTCAAGGGCACCACTGAGGTTCGGACCTCGGCTTGAGCTGTCGCCAGGACAGGGAGATATCGGATCGACTTGCCCCGGTACCAGAGTGGTCCGTAAGTGGGCCCTAAGGATGTTTGCTCTTTGACTATTTGGAGAGAATCTAACCAGGATGTTTTTGCCTCGAGCTCGCCGTCGAGCTCGGTGTCTGACTGAGTATACCAGGGACTCTCGACCTTGTATTCTACCGGGATGACCGTGGGACGACGCTAAAGCTAGCGACAAGGCGACAGCGATGGGGTCGTCCGGGTCATCCAATACGTGCCTAGGGCGGCGTCGTCGGGGGGGTTGAAGGTGCGGGTGTGTCGGGGTGGACGATGTGGAGTCTTGAGTCGCTTGTGTATTTATAGGGGCACTTGTACTGCTATTAGTGGGGGACAGAGAGAAGCAGACTGAGGTGGACGCTCCTGAAAAGTTTCACATAGACCACGGCCAAACAGCCCGGAAGCAATACATACAACATGCAACGCCGGCCGTGAAAGCCTTAGAGTTTACATAAGTAGGACTATTCGACGCCGAAACAAATTAAAGTTTAGCAGCAACTTTGCCAAAGCATGGAAGGATACGTTATCTTGGACTTGGCTACTAATGTATAAGCGTACTACCCAGGAATAGAACTCGTCGCTCAAATATACAGTTGCCGATAGATATATTTAGATAGATTTTATTTTAGAGCATTTATCACGTGCCCCTTCTACGTTGCGGTTTAGAACAGGTTATTGCATAACATCAGCTCATTTGCCTAAAATTATTGATTCGAAGCAGTGACCATATAGATATAGGTAAGCGAATCCACTAAGATCGCTGGAAGAGGTTTGATGCGTGTCGCTTCCAGCCGTTCCTTGTGGAGATCATGGCGAGGCTTATGTCCAGCAGTGGACGTCTTATATTATTGATGACTTGATAATAAGCCAATCTGTCAAATAGTTGAAATTGAGATTATTTTGAAAAATAGTATTCAGAACACATAATTTGTGTTGTTGGAGTTCGTTGAAGAAATCATTTTAAATTCTTAATATCGTCGGCGTGTCGTATAATGCTGGCTAAATTGATTTCAAGCGATAACTTAATACGTGCTGCAAAAGTAAATTACGAAGTCTTACTTAAAACTATTTTTAAACTCCAAATGTTGCATCTACGCAGTTTTGTTAAGGATAAACAATGTGTACGTGTAGCCATATAAAAAAAACATACCTACACAAATATTAATTGACGATTACGTCATTTGAAAATAATTAGGACTTTTTTTTTTTTTTTTTTTTTTACATATAATAAGTTTGCGTTTGACAACTGTCTCACCTGATGTTAAGTGATGACGTTGTCTAGGATTTAGCACGCAAACCTAGAAGGTACCTATTCACTCGCGACTTGAAGACTCCAGGATTGGAGGAAAAACAGGACTAAAACTAAGAAGTGGAAAATTTTCTTTATAAACTATAAAATTGATTTTAATGAGTTACCAACAGTGTATATATTTTAGGAGTGTTATATATTAGTGTATTATCTTAAATTAAAATATTTTTTTTTTAATGTTTAAAAATAATAACGCATGATTGATTGGTCTATCAACACACAGTTCAAACCACTAGACGGAACGTGATAAAATTGTGTTCACATCTAAGTAGGTTATAAATTATAAAAATAGTACATAATTAGTACTAACTAAAAAAAATAAAAAAACGATGAATAAAACAGTTTTGACAACCTCCTCCTTTTAAAAGTTGGTAAATAGATATTATACAAAAACCTTTATTTGGCTCTAAATGGTAATTTAATTGATAACATTATATTAAAAATACCAGTAGCGCCCCGCGGTTTTACCCGCGTAGATTACGGTTTTCCCGCTTCCTCAACTATCCCACGGGAACTATACTTTTTCCGGGATAAAAGTAGCCTATGTGTTAATCCAGAGCTTAAACTATCTCGATTTCAAATTTCATCGAATTGGTGTAGCTGTTTGAGCGTGAAGAAGTCACAAACATATACACATACACACAAACTTTCTCATATATAATATTAGTAGGATTACCGTAAAATCATTTCCTTTTTCACTGACACTCCTAATCTCCACATGTCTGAATTAATTATCATTTCTCATCATAACTTTGAAAACCTTTAACCTCTTTATCTTCAACAAATTGCATATTACGGCCTTCGCAAACCCATAATACTCATATTTTTACATATTTTATCCATAAATGTTCGAGCGGATTTTTGCGTGAGGAAAAATACCGATCAAATTATGAATCTCTAAAAATATACCACCAAAGTAACAGCGATGGCAAAATGATTACATAAATAGAATACCTTTTTAATAATAAAACGAATAAGCTAAATCTACTTTCAGCTTACATACTTAGCCCAATCTGTTCTCATCGCGGGATAAGGGCCTCCTTCACAGAGAACTGAAGTAATCAACAAGATGGCTTGTTTAAGACTGACTTTATTACAAACTTCGGAGCATACCCTCATGTCTTAATGTTAACATCTAGTACATCTTCCCCCTTAATTATTATATTTTTATATTATTTGGTTTGAACCACCAGTCTCTTCGGAGGCGTGGGTTCGAATCCCACCACTGCCACCATGAATTAAACAACAAGATGGCTTGTTCAAGACTAACTATTACAAACTTCAGAACGTACCCTCTTCTCTCTAACATCCAGTACAAAAACCATAAACCACCACGTTGGCCAATGCGGGTTGGCGTATAGGCTGGTGACCAGCCCAATGTCAGACTTTTCACGCCCCTTTAATGCCTAATGCCTTTGCATACTGCCTTTAGCGTAACCTAACGAATGTTATACTAAGTCATCAATCGGCACCGAGGGTCGTCTTATCAAACGAGATCACTTTGTAGTGAAAAATAAAATAAAACCTAAAGTTTAAGGTGCATTTCCCATTATGAATGCACGTTATCCTTATAAAACTTAAAACGCATAACAAATCGAGGATTTTTCAGTCATTAGTTTTGTTATGGTTCTCTGCAAATTTGCAATTAAAAACAATTGGCAAATTTACACTGACGTCAGTATTGGTTAAAAATTTGAACTGTTTGCTGTGTCCATATGAACTAGTTAATGTTGAGAGCAAATAAACTAAACTGAACTTAACTTGAACTTGACAACGTGTAACAACATGTCGCATTGCCCAACCACTTGGGCACGTTGTGCATGATAAAATACTGGTTTAATCAGGATTGATCAGAATGATCTGTGGGTCAAATCATATTCTTATTTAAACTACCTCAGAAAAAGTAAGATGTAGTTGATATGGTTGTGTTTCTTTATATTAGTGTAATTAGTTAATCCGGTATTATGCAGCGATATTAGAAATATCTTTCTTATTTATAATTCCACACTGGTCTGATATAATTCGTAATTATCCCCATTTTCAAGATAATGTTGAAAATATTCTACGTCTTAGTAAAAGATTATACCTAGTCTAGTTTATACAGTTTCTAAACTAATTATTATCCTCATAAGAAACAAGGGGAGTTTTCTAATGCGATTTCATTCCGCGCTGTCAAACTAAGTTTGAAAAGTAACTGTCACCATGGCACAATGCTTCCAGGCAGCAGTCCTTGAGAGCCAGTGCACATTCTAGCGTGATAACACCTTCGACCACATCGTCATTCACGATTAAGGTATTTATGTACTGACGAAGGCCAAGCCGCGAGTGCATCTAAAATAAATACATACATATATTAACTCGTCTTTCCCGTAGGGGTAGGCAGAACATACAGCTTTGCAATTGCTAAGACACACTTCTTTCGCTTCATCCACGCTCGTCAAACCTTTCATACAAGACGTCGGTTTAGAGTACTCTCGACCTGGCCCTTCCTTAGAAGTTCCTCAATCTGATTTCGGATCGTTCGCCAAGGCCTCCAACACTACCTTTCAATTCACCAGTATATCTGCTTGCTCTATCTCTTTTTGTACATTCTCTCTAAACGACCAATCCATCTTAACATACTTTTTATAAATCTTCGTTTGCAGCACAATATTCCCTTCGCATACTGTTCTGTAAACAAAGTGAGAAAATCTATAATAAATAGTGAGAAGAAATTGGCGTTTAGTGATTTAGTTAATTGATTTGTTTTGAAAGGTTATTTGTGTTGAACGTGTATCGACATGAATTACTTAACAGATAAACTTGACACTTAGAAAATAGTCTAGATTTTTCTGATAAAATGAAAATAGCATTAGGATTTTATCACTGTAGGTACAAGCAAAACAATTAGTTCGTATCGTTATAGATAACTATATGTTTATTGTTTTGAGCATCATATTAATAAATGCATAGAGGTGTTATAGTACCCATTATTAATATAAAATTAGTGACAAGCAATCGTTTGTGACTATACATACATGTAATGTTGGGTTTTTGTAAAGCAAAAAATACCATGTTTTTTTAAAAAATACCAACCTCCTAATTCAGAACTCTTCGATAGCTAACGAGTAGTTATTATATTAAATGGGATCACCTCGAAGGTACACTCGAACAAAAACATCGTTTTTTGTGAATTGGTCCTAAAATGGGGAAGAAATCGGTGATATACAAAAAAAAATACATATAATCGAACCTTTTCCTTTTCTGAAGTTGGTTAAAAATAATAAAAAATATCCATACTAACTAAAACCTCATAAAGTTCTTTCTAATTCGTATATGCAAAGTTACTTAGTGTTAAGTGACTTTGTAGGTGTCTCATTATTTCTGGCAGCTGGAAAGTTTGCTACATCTTCCAGACAGGCGACTAAGTTTCAATGGGTGCAGTGTCCGCGCTATTCAAGTAATTATCATAATACAATACTGGCCGGTTGGTGCAGTTGGTAACACTCTGCCTTCTGAGCCGCTGGTCTCGAGTACGATTCCCGGACAGGTCAAACATTTGTGTGTATGAACATGTCTGTTTGACCTGTGTCTGGGTGTGTATATGTATATAAGTATATATATAAGTATCTATATAAGCATATATCAGTCATCAGAGCTGAATCACAACAAGTATTATTATTTGACTCTGTTATTTTTGACGCAAAAAAAGACAATAGTCGATGTAAAAATGATTCATTGTGAACACAGTGGGTATAAGTGCTGGTTAGCACATTGCCGTATGTCTGTTTGGGCCGATGATGGGTTTTAATTACGTATGGATTTAGGTGATTCAAATTAACATTTGTGGAAATGTGTGACTGTATCCTATTTAAAAACATTAAATTATTTTTAATGATTCATCTGTCTTGTTTAGCAATTATTGACGGACGCCGTGGCGCAGTGGTCAATGTCAGTGACATGACTTCTGTGTCTCCGGTGACCCTGGGTTCGAATCCCGACCGGAGCAAACATTTGTGCGATGAGTGTGGATGTTTGTCCCGGGTCTTGGGTGTTTGTGTGCTGTGATTGTGTGTGTCCATGCCTCCTGCGACACAGGGAATCCTAGTGCTGGGGTATGTGTATTAATATTAATATTATATTTCTTTAATAACCTACAATGCTTGCTGGCTGCATTCATATACATGATACATTAAGGAAACCAAAAAGTTATGCCACACACAATAACCTTTTCTTTTACAGTAATAGTTGTTTTAAATATTTCTAGGTAGGCAGGTTATATAAATGGAGAAACTTCTGGATTTGAACCTCAAGCGCCTTTAAATATTCCACCAGCAATGAGTTCTTTATACTCGCTGAATATAATTGTAAGGCCCACTTGCGCCAACCAAATTATTCTAGATTTGCGCCGAAATTTCGGATAATTTGGTTGGTGCAAGTGGGCCTAAGTGTGTACACTTAGGCCAAGTAAAGCGATATCCTTTTTTAACATCACAACTTCACTGGTCATTATTTTGACCAGTATGTATTTATGTTCATATATTCCCTCAAAGTTTCTAAAATATACTCATGATAAAAGATTTATTTGAGTAACTTATAACATACCTACAAAAATCTAGTCCAGGCGCTATCTGTGAGCAAAGTTCTCAATATCCTGTTAGGACTTTTTAATAGTTATGCACTTTAGTTTTAAAAAATCCGAGTCAACATTTAATAGCGACAAACTGGGTGCTGGCTTATTTTAATAATTAAGAGACTTTCTTATTTATAAAGATATAAGCAATTCATCAACAATGCGATAATAATTTAAATGTAATTATAAATAAACTCGGTATTCCGCTTAAATAGTAATTGCATCTCTGTTGTATTGCGATAGAAATTTGATGTATGTAATCATTACAATTATACACAAACGTTTTTCTTATATCACTCATATCTATGCTCCTCATATTCCCACACGAAACCTTTACAAAATAGGAGAGAGGGAGAGAGAGAGTGGGGGGGAGGGGAGAGATAAAGTTATTTCTTACTAATACTGGCTTGACCGACTTGTGACTGAATTTATTTCACATTTTCCTCGATAACTCCTTAATAATAATAAATCATTTATTGCCACAAAAAAAGAAATATTTATACAGGACATGTTTAATTAATTAAATATCTAAGGCAAAACTATAACTATATAACTTAACCATTTTTTATAAATTTGGAACCACCTCAGAAGCCTCTTTCCAAATGAAGAATTTTCAAAATCGTTCAACAAATGGCGGAGAAATCGGTAAACAAACATACAAAAAAAACATACAGTGGAACATACAACTTCCTCCTTCTTTGAACTTGGTTAAAAACTGTGGCAAATACCAAAGTTTTAAATGCAAATAGAGAATCCTCACTGAAGTTACCCGTTTGCACTTCACGCTTTAGTTAAAAAAGATTTCATATTTTTCAAAATCATTAATGTAAAAACAGCTAGAAGAGTACTGCGCCGTACAACTCTGGTTACAGATACGCGTTGTATTCTGCTGGCTCGCATAGCCCACATTGGCGCGCTTAACTTAGATCACGTATAGTAGGCGTGCAACAGATATGCGGATTAAAATATAACTTCGGTTTTCACACCAAGCTCGAAGCGGGTCATAAACGGAAATTTCACTTTAGAATTTGAATTGTGGCGTTTGATTTTTTTTTAAAGTTAGTAAAGTGGCTACGTCTAATCTAATAATCAATCAAATACATTGTATAAATAATTTTGAGTTTAGTTGAAAAGAGTTACTGAAAAGTAAACTAGTAGAGTTTACTGTTAATATGTCTAAAGAATTATTGAAAATGTTCTTAATTCGAGTCGAGCCAGTTAACAGTTCATTGTTGATCCTACGTTAAGGCAACCAACGATCGAAATGTAACTAATGAAAGAGTTCCGGACAAAACCCACTTTTTTGTCATTCATATTTAAAAATACTATCTGCACCCCGCGGTATTACCCGCGTGGTGATGATTGATGATGATGATGATGAAAAGTAGCCTATATGTTATTCCGGGACCTGAAATATCTACATCCCAAAATTCATCAAAATCAGTGCAGCCGTTTGAGCGAGAAGAAGTAACAAGCACACAAACTTTCGCCTTTAGAGATAAACATGATAAACAGATAGGATTTCTTGTTCTTTTCATTAAAAGCCATATTCTATAATTAAATGTACATTACGAACTAGTTTTCAAATTCAAATTCAGTTATTAGCATTTCAGCATTCAGCATATTAGCATTCAGTTCTAGTTCGTTACATATAATCCCAGACATAATACAACTTGAATACTAGACCAATTTCATAACATTATTTCTGGACCCTAGCTCGCAGGCTTGTTTCATAAAAAAGTGTTTTGAGACAGTTTTTCTGAAGGCATTTATGGACAATGGTACCTATACGAGTATAACCCATCACAATATGAATACGATTCCAAAGATGTACTGACAGGTAATATAGTAATTGCTATGTATATATAAAAATCAAATCAAATCAAACATAAATTATATCATGAAAAGTTTAACAGTTAGAATTCACGAGCGGTGTCGATGAACTGGCAAGCGCAAAGCAGAAAATCCAGCTGTAAGCCAGCAGACAGCCTAGTAGAAGGCGCAGGTTACATGACGCTAACAACTTTTTTTTTTTTTACACCAGTCCACCGGTGTACGGCATACGTCCACAATAAGATGTCCTACGATTGAAAAGGATATGATTTATTTATCAATATTTTATCATAGCATTGATGTCTTTCTTTAGGACCATGACAAAACAGCCCAACACAATTGCTTTCGCAAAATTGATCCCCTGTCACCACATTGTTTAGAAACTGCCTCGAAAACGGCCGATATTGATGAATATCGTATTTCACGGGCCAACGGGTCGACCTCTCGTCCCCTACAAACTACGGTTTGACACGAAACCTCGCTCGCCTACGAGGAACAAAGGTGAAAAAAACAGGGATTAACATAGAAAAATACGAATAGACAGTATGTACATATTTCTATAGACGTCCCGATGTAATCTTTTAAAATGGAGCAATGTACTGGTCCCAAGGGCTGTGTCCAGACCCGGCGAATGCGCAGCTCGCGCGCATTACTACATACGCGCTTGGCGCTACATAGGTTGGGAAAATAGTTTCTTTGTATTTTCTAAGAAAATTCAAAACATTTTTTAATATAGTTTATTTACATGTAACTAAAGTATATTGGTACCATTTTGTTCTATAACTTTTTGCCATCTTGTAGGTAGGGACATGATCCCATTGCTATATAAATTTTGGGACTTCTGATCAAAATACCGCGACGATAGGTTTTGGCAGTCCTCTCGTGATGTTAACCTGACACTGCCTAAAGAATTCTGAAGAGACCGAAACAGGTGGAAACCTGAACCTGACCCTTTTTTGTAGTAAAATTTTAAAATGTATCGAATTCTTTCATTATATTCACTCATCTTGACAGTACAAAGAACAAATAAAAATCACACATTTTCCTAATTCGAATTTGAAATTATCTTCTTTAAAATTTAAACCTATAATGATACTAAAACCAGACAGATACAAATAGAATAGCCAAAGAGGTTTTATTACAAGTGCATACATACTGTAATGCGAAAAGCCTTTTTCCCCGACACAGTATTATAGTCGGCAATATGTAGAAAAACTGCATTGCTTCATCTTAGATGAAGTTGTATCTTAATGGTAAAAAAGTTAACATTTCGATACAGTTGTCATAGAAGAGCTGTATCATAATGTAACTTTTTAAATTTATTTCGATATTTTGTCTATAAAAACTGTCATTTAGGTTCTGTTTTTTATTTTTTAATCTGTATATTTCAGTATGAGATTAGATAAAAAATATTTACACATTATTAATTTAGAAGAAGAGCTTACATACATATTTTTTATGTTCTACTATGAGTATATTATGTATGCAATTTTTTGTCTGCCTTGAATTAAGTATAACTATTTTACTTTATTTTATTTTATGATTACGCCTACATATTTATGTGTAACGGCGCCCCGCGGTTTCATCCGCGTGAATTACGGTTGTCCGTATTCCACTGAAACTACACTTTTTACGGGTTAAAAAGTAGCCCAAATGTTATGCCACGGTCAAACCTATCTCCATACCAAATTTCATCTAAACCGGTACCGGAACTGGTAGCCGTTTGATCGTGAAGGGGTCACAGAGGTTTTTGAATTATTTGCTTATCCCACGGGAACAGCAATTATTTTTAGGATAAAAAGTAGCCTATGTGTAAATCCAAGGTCTAAACTATCTCCATATCAAATTTCATCGGAATCGGTGCCGCCATTTGAGCGCAAAGGAGTAACAAACATATAAATTTACATACAAACTTTCACCCTTATACTATTCATGGGAAGGGATAAACATGTGATTGTCTGTTTATATTTACCTAATACACCATCTGCACCCGTATCCTTACCCGGCAACTAAATTGTATTTGGAAGGATGTGTCCTGTCATTATTTTTTGGGACCTTTCGAACAATATCGGCCAAAACTATTACGTGAGAGCATTTCTTTCAAACATGAGATTCAATTTAATTCATTCATTCCGTGCGTAATTGGGTACAATAATACAGGTGTAAATTATTAATAATAACAAAGCTCCATTTTCAGCCTTTCGGCGTGTACCTTAAGTGATATGTGTAGTACTTACATAAAACAAGAAATATATTATCTTAGTGAAGGTTTTGCACGACACAATAGATAGCAACATCAGTCGCCATAGTTTTCTAATTGTTTTCGTTACCACATTATATTTAAGTTGCTTTTGTATCCTGTATTTACTGTTGAAATAAACATATTTGTAAAATAAAACAGTTATAACGTCTTAGTAATCTACGTCTTAGTAAAATAAACCTTAATAGAAAGAGACTGGATGCCGGCCGTTTCTTACCGGTTCATATGGAGATCAAAGGGGGAGGGGATCTACGTCCAGCGGTGGACGTCATATGGCTGAAATGATGATCATGATGACACGGACTAAGGTTTTAAAATGGTAGAAATAAAAAGTGTTACTCCTAAATATCTTATTCTTACGTTACATATAAATCTTTACAACTATTTAATAGTATGGATATTTAAACATATGATAAATACTAAATCCAACATTGTATAGTTCTATTGAGCTGCAGTAAAATAAGTAACGTTGCTACAAATTATTTTTCTAGAAAATCTAGGTGAATATATAGTAATAGAATAAAATAACTCTATATAACAATTTATAAGGAAACGGCTCAGTGCATTAGAATAAAGAAATCCACATACAGCGGCTCTCAGTTTCCTACCCGATATCCCAGGAAGCCAGGGCCGTAGGTAGGTTATCATATTGGGGTTCTTTACCAAAATTAGTTGTATTTGAGCTTGTTGTGTAATGTTTAACTGTAGTTACAAAAATTAGCATATTAAATTTTGAATTAATTTGACTTTAATTATATATATAAAAAAAGTATTTAAAGTATTTAATGACATCCAAAGGTAATATTGACTAAAATGATATTAATACTACCAAGTTCACGTAACATTACTTCTAGCGCTTAGTAAATATAGTAGTAAAATAATTTTCCAAATAAAAGATATTTCACACATATGACATAGTTGCCATTATTTATGTAATTAGTATTTTTTATTACTTATAGTAGATGGCCTATCTGATGGGAATTGGTCACTATCCTACTATGTTTTGGTCATGTAGAGTGAATGACCGAAAGGAGATTGACTAAGCATGTATACAAGGGTGAACTTAATGTTAGTGTTGGAAGACAAAGACATGCGTTCTACAATCAGACTGAGGAAGTTGTAAAAAGGGCCAGGACAAGAGTTCTTTTTTTTCCCTCAAATCGACGCCCTTGTATGAAAGGTCTGATGAGCGTGTATAAAGAAAGTGTATCAAGAACCTTGCAATTGGAAGACTGTTATCTCTGCCAACCCCTACATATAGATATTCGCAATTACTATATCAATAGACACTAACATGGAGCGCAACACACACCTCTGTCATACCGTGGTCCCCAATCAAGTTATGACTGAGGTGTGTGTTGCTCAGCTCTGTTGATAAGTCAATATCGCATCGATACAATTTGCTACGAGAGGGCGACAATATTCCGAATAAAATATGTTTATAGAACCGCTACTGGCATTATCGACTGAACGCTTCTGCGCTTCGAAGACACGTGTAGCAGTCAGGCCCGATTGTTGTCTTCGAATAATATTTGTAAATAAATGTCAGGGATCCTTCTAAAACATTGGCCTGGTCACTAGCCTCTTTGCCAAATCTCATTGCCTTGAGTGGTGTATAAATGTCCTCTCTGAGAGGTAAGCCTGGGTTCCAACAGAGATCTTGAGATAATTATGCATTTAGGCATGCATTGAATTAGGCGAATAAAATCCATTTAAATTTTCGCACTCAAATCAGTTATCTGGGGGTAACTATTGCATTAATCCCCCCTGACATGTGCCCTAGATGCGGTCCGTAGAGCAATAGTAATTGCTCCGCAACAGATGCGACCCATCGCAATCTATGCGGGAAATGCATCAAATGCAACGGCTGGAATGTGAGAGCTTCGATTTTTATTCGTATTTCAATGGCTTTGTTTCTATTTGTGTCCTGTAAAGCGATTGTTCCCTGCACCAATAAATTCTATATAAAGTTTTTCGTTTTATTAGATTTCAGTAGATTTGAACACGGAGTAAGTATACATTAAAGTCTGTAATTTCAGACTTGCCCATACTGACCTAAGTGGCATCCTGTATATAGTAAAGTTTCGAAAATCTTCGGCTTAATGGTATTTTCTACCTATTATTACAGGTCACAAAATCCTAAAGGTGAATTCATAACTAATTTTGAAACTGATTATGACTTAGTAGAAAGCACAAGTATAATGAAACAATTTAGTATGAGAACAGTTTGTACGTTGTAGTGTTGTGTTGAGATTCTCTATTCCACCCATATGTATTTTTTCCGGTTGTTGTCTCTGAACTTTCGACTGGGTGACCCAATTTTGATGATTTTTTTTTATATATATGTGGTATCCGGCTTTACTCACCTGAGGATGAGCATCGGACATGCTCGAAACCTAGGTCGAAACTTCGACTATAGACGTGAGTAAAGCCGGATACCACATATATATAATAATGTGTCAAATTCACGAGAATTTCCAATCAAAAATTTTTTATTTTATTTGAAAGCTGGTAATTTTCGTGTGGTCCCATTTAAATTCCATCAGAATAGGTCAAGCGGTTTTTGAGTTACACTCCAATAATTGAAAAGTGCTACATATACGTGGACATTATAATGGTGGGTGAAAAAATCGTTGAACATACACAATGACAATTGATCGCGTGAGTAGCACAGGTCACTAAAAAAAGTGGTTTTTTTTTACCAAAACATAGAGCCGACTTCAACACTAAAAAGTCTTGAATAGCTTGCCGAAGTCGATACTTACCTACTTCAACAAGTTATTTCCCACTTTTGATTGTAGAAGTCGGTTCCATTTTTTTGGTAACTTTTTTAAATAATATCATTTGGAACAACGCTCATTGTCACATTCACCACAAAACAAAAGCCATTCAAAGTTACACATCTCCAAACCATTTCTTGAACGACTGAAGCGCGAACAGATATTACCTTCCCAAGGAAATTTAAGGTATTTTTCCATTACTTCATTCTACCAACTTTGTCTTTTCATACTCCTACACGAAAGGTTCCGAAACATTTACAACTAACTGAAATAAATGTATATTAAAACTAGCGGCCCGCTCCGGCTGCGCACGGGTATAACAGTATTTCTCCACTATTTAATGGATGTTATTATACATATAAACCTTCCTCTTCAATCACTCTATCTATTAAAAAAAAACGCATCAAAATCCGTTGCGTAGTTTTAAAGATTTAAGCACACATAAGGATATAGGGACAGAGAAAGCGACTTTGTTTTAACTATGTAGTGATGATAAAACATTTTTTTTACGTCATCACTTAACATCAGGTGAGACAGTTGTCAAACGGAAACTTATAATAAGAAAAGAAAAAATAACATTCTACACTAATATGGCACTATGTTCTTTATAAATTTCTTAAGAAGATATTTGTACGTATTGCTTTTATTAAAATCAACCATAATAATGGGATTTCTCTGAGTCGGTAACATTCGAAAAAAAATTTGTTATTGCCGCAATACCGCAATTTTGACAGAATGCTGTTAAAATTTTATCTGTCTTACAATATGGGTTTTAAGACACTGCTCGCTAACAAGAAAAATCTCTACTTAAGTCTACATAGTCTCTCTAAAAGTGTACATAGTAAAAGGTCATACAAAGCTGTGAATATGTCGTCCTCCTTCATCAAGATTCCACTTAGTGCACTTTCATCGTAGGTGGTATCCATTTAAATTGAAAATTATTACTATTATTCCATTTAGTCACATTTAATTGATTTTCGAGGTTTTGGTTGGAGACGGTGTACTGTCTCCGGATACCGAATACCTGACTGTTTCTTGCATCCATGTTCTCTGTCATACATTATTATCTACGATTCTACGCAATCACACTCTATTATATACATAATATATATTCGTCAGAAAAACAATGTTCTTTGCAATAGGGCCACTTAGAGAATTCATCGAAGTAGGGCCAAATCTAAGCGAGTCCAAGTCTCGGCTGCTGCGTCTGTAAATCGACATAACGTCGCGCCATCAACTATCATCCTCAAATTAGTAGTCGCACTGCGATCCAAACTTTCGCTGGGAACTTCAAACAAATTTCCATTATATCACCAAGTGCTAAAGCTCCTAATAGCTTGAATATTTACAGCATTTGGCAGTCGAATCATTATACAGTGGCAGCATGACCAGCGTTGCATAATTGACTACATTTCCAGTTTGGGGTAGTTAGTGCAATTGGTTTTGTCGCCTAAGTGGATCATCTCTGACTCCCGCTCACACGCTCTTTGTAAGTTATTCCAAACAATTAATGTGCAAAAGCGCTGGCGGGATTTGACTCAAGTCATATCTTTAGCATAAGCGCTTTCGCAATACATAAAGTGTTTCGGATTTGGATGTCTTTGAACAAAAGTTGCTTTGAAAACAATAATATAATTAAATAAAAGAAGTTGGGGAACTAGATCCTCGGGAGAAGACTGCATTTATAAGATTTATGCACCTCATTTACTGTGACGCAATCGGGCCTGCCAGTTGTGCTGCACTTATGGTTACTATAAGATATGTTATGCAGGTTGGCCAGTAATAATGCTTTCTGTTGCTTTCACAAGTAGTTCTCAAATTAAAAACTGGATTCGCGTTTCCCTGAAGTTGTATCTAGTCCACTTTTTATACTACTTTATCTTACAGCATAGCGTATCATCTTTTGTTCATAATATTATTGCTCAAAAGTGGTTACATCTTCGAGTGAGAGACACACGATGTGGGGACGCTTATACTTAATGCGACTTCATTAGTACTATATTTCTAGTAATTATTAATCAGGTATAAGATAAATCAATAATAATATGTGGTTAATACAACTTAATTATAATGAAAAAAACATCAGTTCATTAATGTTTAAGAAAACTTTTATTTTCGGTATCTGAGGGGAAATAATATTAATTTTGTTTCTGTCTGTACAAACAAGTTCCACTATCTCAATATAGACAAAATATATACAATTGTTGTGAATTATACATTTATTCGAGCAAACCATTACTAGAATACCTTTCACCTTGAACTACTTTCTATACAATGGCTCTTAATGTACACAAAAATAAAGAAGATTATTTCATTTGCATTACAGTCATGTATGCGAATACAAAACTCTACAATAGCCTTTTAATGTAAATATAGTGGAACATTTTAGCTATTACATTTTTAGCTAAAAGGCCGTAAGCTTCGCAGCTACATTGTTCTTAATCCTCACTACCGTTGTATAACATTTTTGAGATGGAATATTCAGCTTTTTGACCATTCCACTTTTTTTGGAAAATAAAACTCTAAAATAGTATCACTGAAAAAACAAAACATGTTGTAGGATTCGGCATGTAACAATACTCTATTATTTTTAACCGACTTCAAAATTAAGGAGGTTAATCAAGTCGACCGCATATATGTTTTTATATTTTTTATGTGTGTTCGCGTATGGCCGTTAATCGTTTATGAACCGATTTTGATTATTCTTTTTTTGATTGATAATGTGAATCGTATCGTGAAGTGTAGCGGTTTTTGAGTAACTCTCCAATAACTGAAAAGTATTTTACATATCTCGACGATTTTATACTCGTAGTTGCGGTTGAAGATATCGATACACATACACAATTACAATTGATCTTGTGAGTAGCAAAGGTCACAGAAAAGTGTGAAAAAAAAATATATCAAAAAATGGAACCTACTTTGACAAGTTATTTCACACTTTTGAGTGTTGAAGTCGGTTCTATTATTTGGTAAAATTTTTTTTTTAGAAATTCAAATCTCTTACATTTAAGCTCTTGATAAGTTATTAAAATCCAAACAAATCATTTTGCTCGTATCTACTATTCCAGGTATTATAACAACAATGTGTGGAATGGGACATGCCGTAGTGAGATTAGATTATTTCCCAGATTGTTCTGCATAATACCTTTCATAGCCCATAGTAACTGTATATGAGTTGAAGAAGCTAAATTTCAAACCTATTTTAATTTCTTGACTGCAGCTTGATGGCTAGTAGATAAACTAAAGGCTATCGAAAGTATAAAAAATATTTAGTGTGATGTTAAGATTCAACATGTGCGTGCGGGGTGACACATATTGGTAATAGTTTGTAAAACGTGTATTGGTCCTTTATCCTGGAAGTTAAATTGAATAATTATGATAATGTGCTCTCGATTGGTATGTATAAGTAAATCAAACCAATTGTTAACAATTCACTGCTCGCGTCAACAAAAGTCTTAACCTCAAATTGTCAGAAACAATTTTCTGGGCAAAAAGTATTTGCTAAGTGGAAGCCATTTCTACTAATCTCGCAAATGGCACGACAATAGGAACATTACCGTCATTTTATACAAAATTGTTAGGTAAACAAGAATATAAGGAATTTCGAGACGCTTGCTCGAATTTTAGACATTCGTGCCTCTGCACAGACAACTCGGTAGAATAGATAGGCACATAGGTAGTAGAGTGGAAAATAACGTGACTTCAATCCCCAAGCATCGTGACGCGAGGAAGGTATACGTGACGGGAAACTTCACCGGTATTTGAACACGTTACCGCAGTTGCTTGTGTGTACCGTTGGCAGATAAGACACGGCTAAGCCAAAGAAAACTAGCTCTTACTTCAAAACAGTCATGACTATACGGAGTGAGTAATACGAACAGCACGTGAAGGTAAGTTTACGTTAATAGTCAAATATCTCAGTTGCCTGGAGAACTTAATTTTCAGTCCGGTTTTGGTGCAGTAGACATTTGACAATCATATTGCTTTTTCTGCTCTTCAGACTATACAAGGGAAATGTCAATTGTGTAAATTTATCTACATTATCTGTAAAAATTGCATCATTAGACAAATTTGTTTAAACATCGTAAATCGTCATTATTCCTTTTGATTTCAGTGCTAATCAGTAACTCACTTGATGGTCAGTGACGATGTGGTCGAAGATGGAATCACGCTAGATCTAGAATGTTAACTGGCTCTCATGAATAACATGGCTCCATGGGTTCTGTTGTCAATTTTTCAAATTTGAGGGCTTGACAGCCAGGCGGGTACTCAAACGTACCCTACCACCATGCTGGGAATTTTGTAATGGTGCTACCTTTACCGGAAGCTCAAGCCGTTATTGGGAATCGAACTAGCGTCCCTCAAACTCAAAGCTTCCACAGCTAAGCTGTCATCGCTACCAAACATCCAAGTTTTGACCCATAGCATAAACCATTTTAATTATAAAAAAGATGAGATGAGAAAAAAAAAGTGAGAAAGAAAGCGTAAACGGAAGTAAAACGATAAAAACGGCAATTGAACATTTTTATTTGTATTCATTAAAAGCCTTATCATTGTTCTTAAATCCATGATTAATCAAGGAGTTAAATTGAATGGTCAATAAAATATCAACCTATAAAAGGAAAGCTTTCAATTTAAATGAACTCGTTATTTATTCAAGCAATTAAAATACTGACAGGCTAAGAAGTATTTCCATTAATTTGACAAAGCAGCTCGACAAATGTTCCTCATAAAATTGAAAAGATCTAAGGCCAGTCATGCATAACGTAGTGTTCCTTTAGTCATTAAAAAAAGACGTGTGGCACTCAGGGACTGCCGCGGTAAAGCTATTGCATAGCATTTTTTTATCAACTTATGCAATTAATATATTAATAACTTATGCAGTAACGCCGATACAACCAATGCGTGATATTTCAAAAAAGTCATTACAAGTTCTGCTATTCATCCATAGATGGCAAAACTAAAAAGTATCACCGCTGTGCCGGTCGGAGTGGAGGGTGTTAGGTTATTTTCGTTACGGAATTTCTAGATTAGGTCTCCACGCTCAAGGCCCGCGATAGAAGCTATTCAGTAGCTTAATAATTCTGCCAAAAACATCTCAATAAATTAAAAAAAACACCTTATCTTTTTCTCGTATATACATTTTCCATTACACTATATAAAGTTTAACAAAACAGAAAAAGATAAATACTTTATATAATTCTTGAATATAATCATAGCAAATCAGAGTATCAACTTCATAATTTGGGATCCTCACGAGCAAAAATATAAGCTCATGGTAGAGAAAATACATAAGAAATTTGGCAGGTACTTATACAAAAAGTTGTATGGCTACTATCCATACATGTATCCTTCTCTCTTCGTAGCAGGTATGGTAGGAATCACCACCCTAGAGCTCAGACGTAAGTGTGCTATAATGATACACTACTATCTGTTACTCAATAATAGGATAGATAATCCTGCCACTCTGTCAAACTGCTGCTTGTCTGTACCAAATCGTGTACGGCCGTGGCGTGCGACTCGAACGCGACGTTTGCTAGCGACCCCGCCTGAGCGGCTGGTGCGCACGCGGACTGCTGATTATACACCTACGGCTCAAGCAGTAACACTGCTTAATGCTTTAATTGCTCATGAATCAGAGATAGATATTTTCCACACAAGCTTTAGCGAAATTTAAATCACTGTATTCGTTTTTTATGTAAGTAGAAGTTGAGTTGTTGAACCTAAGTTAAATTGTATATTTATTTTAATTTTTTCTTTTTTATTTACCTATATTTACATTCACACAAGGTCTTCAAGTCCCAAACTAGGCAGAGCCTGTACTATGGTAACCTGATGACTGATATATTTATACTTATATACATATACACACCCAGACAAAAGTCAAACAGACATGTTCATGCACACAAATGTTTGACCTGTCCGGGAATCGAACCCGGGACCAGCGGCTCAGAAGGCAGAGTGCTACCAACTGCGCCAACCGGCCAGTCACACATATCAATTAATGGCTTATTGTGAGTCTTGGTGCAAACTGTAAGCGCAATAAGTATTTAATATAAATAAATAAAAACTAACTAATATATAGCTAACTAACATACAGCATGTATACAATGTATACAAAGCTATCTCAGCTTTGTATACAGGCTTAATGCGGGTTGATTATGTACCATTCTCAAAATCAAAAAGTAATTTAGCTTTTGTAGTTATGCGTTTTTCAATTTGGCATGATTTATACCTAATGTAATTATACATCTATGATTACGAATCAGCATTGCAATTCAATGTGGCAATGCTGCTAGCATTCTGGGCATGCTGCCAACTGGTAGCGGGTTAGAGAGAGCATTTGAGTTATCTATAGGCTAACAATAGCTAGTGGATTGCTTAAACTTAGCTGTACTATTGCCCATTATTAAAAAAAACTTATAATATATGCAATTTAATATAACATAATTTTACAACACAATAAAATACACATAAAATAAAAATGTTCATAAAAATACTCAATAGAATATATACAACAGTCGTTCTTCAATATTAGCGACACAACGCTATCACACTAATCTTATAAAGGCGACAGATTGTTTGTCTTTTATAATTTTATATGTCTGTTTCTCCTTCACACTAAAACGGCTGAACGGATTTGCACGAAATTCGGAATGATGATAGCTTATACCCTCGAACACATAGTCTACTTTTTATCCCGAAAATCTTCAATACCATGTATCTACCATGTCAGCGGGACTAGCTGCGTCCCGTATTGAATATACTCGTAGCCTGTTAACATTGTAAATACCTTTTGTGATCGCCATGTAAACGCAACTGAAAACGCGCGCCTTTCATTTCCAAGAAGCGATGATTTCTTTGGCAAACTTTGCCTGTCCCCCAATTCCGAATCCTTCTATAACTAAACGAATCGATTCGGTTCGATATCGTTCTCGTATCGAACGACGAATGTCAATATTTGTTTTCTTCAAGTCGATACTGATGTGGAAAATATTTTTGATTACAATTTGTGGTGTCGAGGTTGTTAACGCGTTTATATATCTACTGGAGTTTGGAACAGATATATTGCTTTAAGCGGTTTTGTTGGTTGTTTGAGTTCTGTAGTGCAGTTCGATAATACGTTATTGAAACTTGAACTTTGAACTTTCCCGTACCTAGGTACTCTTATAAACGAAATACACATATTATAAGTATTCATAAACAAACTTTGCAATGAATAATTAATTTATTGAGAAATCGACTCTTCCTTTGAACCCGGAAATCCGAAGAATCCCTTTGACAACGACTCTCTACATGTTCAGTTTTGGCAACGTGATAACTCGTAGTTCATGAACTATGAGTCAAGTTATAGTTCTATAGGGTCCATATATAAAAGTATGTAATATCGAAATTGATATTCAATTAGGATGTGTTAAGGTCGACATTTCCACTAAACTAAAATGTAAATTTATCTCATCCCTCGGTCTACCGGCAATACACTTCAGCGCCTGAGCAAAATGTATTAGCTACCGAAAATAGACGCTGTTAAACGTGAAGTAGCTAATGTTTCGTGTGGCCTTTACGCACTTGGTCGTTTGTAATAACACGCCCTTGTCCGGCGTCATACAGAAATCTGCTTTACATAATGTTACAAAGGTGTAAGGATACAATTGCAACAATACGGAGATACTGCCACACAGCTGCAAAATGTTGTTCGAGCTTCTTCCCTCGGTGTTTCCGAGTAGCTACAATATGGGATTCTTCAAAAGGAGAGCTAACAGAGTCTTAAAAGGATTGACAACGTATTGTAATGCCCCCAGTGCCTGTTACAGATCTTCATAGGCGACCGTGATCTGTAACTAGTGGTCAGTCTACGTGCCGCCTATTACTTAAAAAAACTATTAAGAACTAGGTTTTTGTTACAGTAAAATACACAGGAAGTTTTTTTAAAAGGGGGGGTTCTGCCCAAGCCGAAACCACTCAAGTTAGAGAAAAGTCTTGAAAGTACTCATTTCCTTGATTTGTAAGTAAACAATGACCCTATAATTCTGTTCATCACTCGAACTAGCTAAAATTGTACAAAATGAAATAGCTCGTATTATATTTATGTTCAAATTCAGATTCGTATAAATCCTTTCAACGCTGTATTTAATATTAGACGAGTGTTATTCAATTCCTGGCCAATTGCAGATAGTTTAAGTGGGCACAAAATGGCCCTAATTCTGTAAATCACACGAACTAGCTAAATTTAACTAAAATTCTATTAGCTCGTATTCTATTTACGCTAAAATTCAAATTCGTTTAACTCCTTACAACGCTCTCACTAATATTAGATGAGTTTTATTCCATTGTTAGCGAATTGCGGGTAGTTTTAGTAGACACCAAATAAGTGGCAACTTAATTTACCTAAAACTACCCGCAAATTTAATAAATACATTTAACTTTAGTGATGTTTATTTAAGTAATTTATGAAGTCTTATTCTAATTTAGACTTTATTGTAACCGTATAAGAACTTATCTAAATTTGAAATATTTTAGTTTAGTTCAGTTGAATAAGCGAATCACTACCAATATCTAAGTGGCGACTATAAAACTAACCGCCATTTTAAAAACATATCTAATTTTAGTGCTGTTATTGTGTCATACTAATTTAGACTTCATCGTAACTGTTTAAGAACTATCGTACTTTCCACAATTTTAGTTTAATTTAGTTGAACAAGAGAATTACTTCTACTACTACTAATATTATAAAGGCGAAAGTTTGTGAGTATGTTTGTTCTTCTTCAAGCAGAAACGGCTACATTAATTTCGATGAAATTTGGTATGGAGATAGCTTAGACCCTGGATTAACACATAGGCGACTTTTCATCTTCGTCATAATCATCATCACCACGCGGGTTTTGTATTTGTACTAAATGGGTGTAACTTGCCTGAAATAAATAAATTTTGAATTTGAATTTGAATTTGAAAAAAACCCCGGGGTGCAGCTAGTAATTAATATAAACAGTTACACAACTCTTAATTTGTATTATTATACATGCTTCAACATGTATTGCATTATACATACCTACATAAATATAATGCAGTCAAACATACCTGCACTCAGAATCGTCATTATAAATAACAATACAACATATAACAAACTTTTAATTGTATTATCATTCTAGTATATTACCGTAACTATACTATTTACTTAACTACTTAGTGTATCAACGTTTCCATTAAACTGGATATATAAGGTGAATACTTAAATAAGGAGGTAACTTGCTGAAGATTACTCAACTCTATCCCTTCAACATACCAAAAGCACGCCAACTATGGCCATATAAGGACGAAGTAAGTGCACACTGCACACTGAATGACGTCATAACCCCGCTGTAACCTCGTTACGGGCACTAATGCATACTCAGCTTACGAGTCAGCTTTAGAGATAGCTGCAGCATTTATGGGACTACTAGAGTTCGTTAAGCTGGATAAAAGTACAGCTTGTACTCGTATAGTGCTTCGTAGCAGCGCCTTGAAGAATGAATGTAGGTGTCAT
The DNA here is from genome assembly GCA_934044485.1 of Apeira syringaria. Classification (NCBI taxonomy): domain Eukaryota; kingdom Metazoa; phylum Arthropoda; class Insecta; order Lepidoptera; family Geometridae; genus Apeira; species Apeira syringaria. The sequence goes on from OW203659.1 coordinate 1,347,937, forward strand.
GATGCGAGCGGGGTGTTTATTGTATGCTGTTGTAGCCCTCAGACCTCCTCATCTGACAAAGATAATTTTATCTAAAGCATGTATTAATTTTTTGCATTGGTGCGTTACATACTCATGTTTTTACTATTTCTTCTTTTCGGCTCCGCATTTTGTAAGCAGTCGCCAAGCGTCAATTATTAATCTTAAAGTTTTATTAGGTACTTCAAGTAGTGTGTATAAAAAAACATCCTGTTTAAGAAATTTATTTTTAAAATACAGTAAATTAATGCATTGACGACAAACTAAATAAATTATTTTAAATACGGTCACAACCAGCCGATTTAATGTAACTAATTAGGTAATTGGCCCGTTGTATAAACATACCTGTAATGCTACATTGCACCCGAATGACGTCATAAACTGGCTGGAACAGTGTTACGACCGCTATAGCACAAGCTTTAGGACCTAGCTCTGTGCTAGATCTAGGCACTCGTATTAGGTATTCAATGTAAGACCTGAGATAACATTGAGTATTTGGATTATGGTCGAAACCCAGTAAGATACTTGGTTATACTATTTGATTGTCGTCCATGACAAAATGCGTCAGGAAAAAGATCTTCAAATAGTGTGTATATACACGCTTCCTGCATTAAAGAACCAAAACCTGGTGTCTAACTTTAGGCCTCCTGAGTATGCTAAAGTTCAACAAACTCTGGAGAGAGCCAAGCCGATATTATCTTTTTAAACCTCGCGGTTTCTTTCGGAGACCGAATCAGCGGCATTACCGAGGACATTCACCCTTTACGAAATGTCACTTCGTGTCCATTCTCATTAGTTGTTTCATCCAACGAATCTCACTAAACTAAGTTCATCTCTGTAAACTCTAAGGCTTTCACGGCCGGCGTTGCATGTTGTATGTATTGCTTCCGGGCTGTTTGGCCGTGGTCTATGTGAAACTTTTGTTCCAGACGTTTCGTCGATCATTGCGGTCGACATCTTCAGTAGTTCAGGTCCGAGCGGCGACAAGAGCGTAGAACTCTTCTTCGCGGCGTCTTCGACGTCTGGAACAAAAGTTTCACATAGACCACGGCCAAACAGCCCGGAAGCAATACATACAACATAAGTTCATCTCTATTCTTATTGTCATTCGTGTTTAAAACACCAATGGGAATCGACATAAAGTGACATTTCGTAAAGGATGAAGATAGCCGGCATGGCTGCTAGTCCTGAAGCTCCTGGATACTAAACTAAGATTCGAATGACCCGTGTGTTACCGATCTCTTTTGTTAGAGTGTGTGTTGTATCTATTGCAGACAACAATTATTGAATAATTTTTAATTTTAAAACTAACGTGGGTTTTGCTAGGCGAACCGCGACCGCGTCCGTGAGCGCCCCATATTCTCCTTGAAAAAGACCACTGTATATGGTTGAAACTATAGTCGGAACCCTTTGACTTATTACGTGAGTAATCCCCGTGTTTTATACATTCATATTAACTTCTTCTTCTTCTCAGCAATTAGACATCCACCGCTGGACATATGCCTCACCCATATAGGGGGGATTTGCCAATTCTCGCCACGCTTGACAGGCGGGTTGGCGAGCGCAGTATGATTTCCGTCCCTCAGAAGGCGCTGCCGCCCAACTTCTGTTACGTGATCCCTTAGCCGACTCTTACGGCACCCACGGGAAGTGATGGGGGAGTACTATTCTAAGCCGGTACCACCATTAACTAATTCATAACAATACAAAAATAATGTGGTTGAACGTAATGGTACCTTAAGTTATCCATAAAAGGACTGATTATTACTCGTATATGTACATATAAGTATAGTGTATACATAAGTGATTTTTTTATGTGCGTGGGTAGGCATGCAAAGAAATAATAAATACTATGCAGAACTTCATCATCATCATCATCTCAGCCATAGGACATCCACTGCTGGACATAGGCTTTCCCCAGTGCAGAACTTCTCTCTCTCTCAGCCATGAGGCGTCCACTGCTGAACATATGCCTCCCCCATATAGGGGGGATTTGCCAATACTCGCCACGCTTGGCAGGCGGGTTGGCGAGTGCAGTATGATTTCCGATCTTCAGAAGGCGCTGCTGTCCACCTTCTGGTACCTGGTCCCTTAGCCGACTTTTACGGCACCCGCGGGAAGAGATGGGGGAGTACTATTCTAGGCCGGTACCACCACGGCACGGCACGGCAGAACTTATGGCCAGTGAATTAGTGAAGATAAGACCGGTTAAGCAATGATATATTAAATGCGCAAGGATTAACACTGGTATTGTAAAATTGATAATATTCAGAGTTCGATGGGTATTGAACCTTACCATATCAAACTGCATAAAAGTTTCTAGAGTGCTTCAAATTTTACGACATGGTTCGGACAGAAAAGTATGGAAAATGCATAGAGTTCTAGAGCACTTATCTTGTACTGCATCTCAAATCATTTTGTACCTAAATATACCTAATCTAGGGACCCAAAGTGAGATTATAAACACGGAGGAGAAACTACAGACTTATGTTTCACAAATTATCAATGCCAGAAGAATCTTGCGTCACAATTATCGTTTCAAAACCGTGTGAACAATTGAAAAACGCACGTACCTCTATACTAACTATGATTGTTCTGTGTCATTGTCGTACTAGATAATTGACAGTTAGTTCAGAGTTCACTTGTTTCACGCTGCGATGCGGCTGTGCTACGACTACGGCTGTCATTACCTAAACGCTCATTTACAATAGTAAATCTCTTTTCACCACATTAGCCGTCAATCGCTAGTTTTGATTCGAGAACTCACCTGACAATGCTAATGTCAACTAGCCGACCTATCACAGACGAATGTACTTGAAAGACGAAAGTGAAAGACGCCTTCCCGCCGCGCACCATCGCTGACTGCAGGTTTGTCATATATCACAAATGTAGGTAGTATGACTTTTCTATTTTCTTATTTAATAAAGTAGATTAAGAGTAGGGTCTATTTGTTGTTTTATCATACCTCAAGGTTTACTTAAAATTATAGATTAGGTTAGAATAGGAATAGAAAAAATACGGTTTTGCTGACGCACTTCCTTTTGATGTCATTGTGACTCCCTGATAGAGTATATTTGATTTAAATATTATAAGGTCAGGATGCTGAGTAAAACTTAATGTATTGCAAAAGCGTTTCTACATTCATTATGCATGTAATTTGGTCACTGTAGGCTAGACAAGCATAGCCGCCAGCGGAATAGCTGGTAGTATAATATTACCAAGCTTCTATTTATTTTTGTTTATACTCTATGGATCTAGCATTTGACCACTATCTCACTTGATGATTAGTGTCAATGTGGTCAAAGATGTTACCACGCTAGACCTAGAATGCTCACTGGCTCTCAAGCACTGCTGTCTGAACACACTATGTGTTTGGTAATGGTTTTTCAAACTTGAGGGTAGTAGGTAGCCGAGCGGGTACTCGAAAGTACTCTTACACCATGGTGAAAGTTTATAACGGTGTCGGAATCACCGAAGCCCAAGCTATTGGTGGGTCGAAACAGAATCTGTTAGTTTGACAGCCGACGCTCCCACCGCTGAGCTATCAGCGCTTCAAACTCTTTCTTCAACTAATAAGGGTAGATTGAAAAGCAGTTTTCATTAACAATGTTTGGTTTATATGTACATTAATAATGAAACTAACTAATCTGTTATAAATAAAAAGTTTGTTTTGTTTACAATACCCGTAAAAGCAACATTTTTAGTAGCTTAATAACGTTTTTACCTGAACCAACTTTATTGTATTTAAGAATCATGATCAAATTACCCTTTAGTGTAATTATTACAATTTGAACCTTAAAAGAAGGGGAGGAAGTCCAAAATCGTCCGCATTATTGTATACTGCTGTAACTTGTAAAACGCAATGTAAGGATTATAGAAATAGAAAGCAGTATGAACACACTAGGTATGCATAACTTTGTAGTTTAAAATCTATAAAAAATGATTTTCACTACTTCAAATCGTGGCTGGGGCAGACTTTATTTTATGTGAAAAGCATATGCTTCTTCTGTGTGTTTCAATATTTTAAGAGCTATCGGCCTAGATATAAAAAAAAACAGTTTATTAAATGAGCCATAAATTGTAAACGGTAAGTTTTACAAAAAAGTTTGCATGCAACAAAAGATGCAAAATTGTATTTACTACAATAATGGTCTTATCATTTTGATCCTATAGTTTCCGAGATATCGGCCAAAAACTTTTGCTCAAGATGGCGCTTTATGCTCCACCTAAATTTGTCAACATTTTGTGATTTTATGCTCAGTAAGTGACCCTAAACCTTATTGGATAAATTATTGTATCGGAAATTTAATGAGAGGTTGTTAAAAAAAACGGATATTACTGGCCTAAAAGTGGAGCTAATGCTAACGTCATAAGCCCTAAAATAATTATATTAGTCTAGCTAATGAGTTAAATTATTTTTCACTTCGATCTATCAAAACAGCCGCGCGCGGAGATTGGTTGACGCATTTTTTTGTGTGTTTAACACATTCCTTTAAGGCCCGCACTCTAGAAACATAAAACAATATCACATTACTAATATAATACAAATCAATATTAATTATCTAATAGTACAAAATATTAAATATATATTTTGTTTTAATATATATATATGGTGGTCCCAGATTAAGAACCGTACATCAAAAGTGTCCTTACTGGTTTTGCAATGAAATAAAGGCGTGTCCAAGATTATGTTTATGTTTGAGATGAGCGTAAGTTCCCGTAATTTTATCTTTATTGTCGCTCGTATAGTTCTTAGCTATATAATACAAGTACACCAGAATATAAATTCGTCCTATTTATACATACCTCTGTGTTAGATCAAATTACCGTGGCACAGTAAATATCTAGTAAATAATTGGGTAGAAAACTTAATCTAAGTAAAATAGTATACAATATTCATACTTTCTTAAGAAGAATATATAGGTACATATTTTACAATTAAATACATATATCATATAGGAATATGGTAATGTATAGGGTCCCCAAAATCCATATTGACCAAGTTTGGGGTCAAAAATATCTTAAAATTGTAACCATGTACATTAATCAATATCAGTAGATTTTGCTATAAACAAGAAACTAGAATGACCTATTATATACGGAGGTAATTTTACGTCCGAGCTTTAGCCGGGCTTCAAGTAGTATGGTAGTAGGCCATATTTACTCAATAGATACCGAGTCATGATGGCTTCTAGCGCCATGCGTTACACTCTACATTTCACTACGAATGCAAGAAAATAAAATAATTTCAATACAATATTGATATATTATATTAATATATCAATATTATTTATAGCTGCAACGCCATGCGCGCATTCTATCAAAGAGATTACCGCTTTTTTAGCTGGTACTTGCTACTTACTATGTTTATTTTACAGCTTTATGAATTCAAAAACTACATAACGGTAATTATATATTTAAAACAAAAACATTGAAAATGTAATAAATACACGAGTATAGTGCAGTCGCTGAGATAATTTGTTTGACAGTTACTTTGACCATATATTTACTTTAACTATTTATATTTACTCTAGATATTTCTCCATAATCATTCAAGTTAAAAAAACACTAATATACAAAAACAAATCTTATCAATGAATTGAAACTGCTTTTGTTTGACATATATAGAGAAAATATCTATTTTCTTTCAGTTTACTCTGTCCACTGACTCTGTCACAAACAATGAGAATATATTCTCGTTTTCTGTCACTTTGGCTCTAACTATATAAAATTTTACTCACGTTTATTTACATATGAAACTATAATGGAAGAAAATGAGAGTCCATCAACCTTGGATCTCGAGTACAAGAGGTACTTACAAATATTAAGACCATACATTGGACAGTTAACTGATGACGACATCATCGCTATCTGCAATGCTTGGATTCAGAGATTGACCAATTGCAGCGACAAGGAAAAACCGGCGCGAAACAAATACGTGTTCTCTTTATGCTACCAGCTAGCAAGGGGTACACTTGAAGATCCATTTCTAAACTATCCTCCATCTGGAAATCTGCCATCTATATCTGAGAGTATTTCAAGTCGTGAATCTTCTACAGAAGTAGAGTGCTATGTTGTCAATGCAGAAGATGCTCAAACAGAAGTTTTGTATCATAGTAAACAGGAAAATTTAACAGATACCGATTATCAATCTCAGAGTAACGAATATAAGCGAGTGAAATCTGTTAGCCAAGAGTTCGACTCTGATATGAAATCGTGTCATACCAGCAGCAAGCGGACTCATAGGCAAACATTCATGTGTTATAACTGCCCGGAAATACTAAATGATTACATATACAATGATTCTAATGAAGTTTATGAACATCGTGCTAATAACTTAATTAAAAAACTAAGAGATATAAAAACACAAAATATTTTGTTGCAAAACGAGCTTAAAGCTTTAAAGGAAGATTCGGCAATCAGGCATAACCATTTTACTGACGGGGATTCAAGAAGGGTAGATCGCACTACTAGTGCCCTATTACAAAGTAGTGACAGTAGTTCCACCCTAAAATCTTTGAAATGCAAGTTGCAAGAAGTTCAAGACTCTAGAAATAATCTAATCGATAAAATAGCTACATTGCAAGACATTGTCAATAACTATAACGACTTAAAAACCCATGAAATAGATGATATCAAAGCAAAGCATAAATTAGAAATTATAAATCTAAAAACAGCAATTAAAGAAGAAGCCAAAATCATGTATGAAAATAAAATTGAAGACATAAAGCAAGAATACGAATTAAAACTAGAAACATTACAAAAGAAATTATCAGGTGACGTTCAAACTTTATCCACTGCTAAGAATGATCTCATTGAAGAAAAGAACAAAATATTAATGGCAAAAGACAGTGAAATCACAAAACTTAATGCCCAAGTAGATGATCTGAAAACCCATTTGCATGCCGTTTTGGAGAAATTTATTGACAAACCTACAAGTAATAATTATAGTAGTGAAGATAATATGAGATTCAAAGCAGAACAGTTGGAAAAACGTTTGAACAGAATGGAAAAGAACAAAGTTAGATCTACGAGAATATTCGAAACAAAAGTTGCAAAATTGCAAAGAGAGAAACACATGGCCGAGTGTTCGCTTCAACTACAAATGGTTCGCCAGAGGGCACAAGTAGTTAACGAAGTGACTGACGAAAACCAAGCGGAGCTCACGTCGGCTTTGGACAAATTGGAGACTAAATACAAAGAGATCGTCGCGAACGTGCAGTCAACTGCTATACAGAGACGAATGCAAGACCAAATGGCTCTAGAATCGATACTGCAAGCGGCTAGCGGCATTTCAAACGAAAACACGAATTCACTGGGTACAAACGGCCAATATACTAAAACTATGCGGAACCAAACCCCATCCTGTGACAGTGGAGTTCCAACTATATCACGCGGGAATAAAGTTGGAAATATTTGCGTTGGTAATAAATCTTTTACTGAAGATAGCTTGGTGACCGGATATTGCCTGAAAGGGGAAAGAATGGGAGAACTATTCGAAAGGGTTTACATTCCCCAACGAGATAATTCTGATGCAATGAAATAATTATTTAGCTATTTGCATATTTTTGTACATTTTGTCCATGATTTTGTAACAATACACAGTAAAATCTGTTTCAACAAATAATGTATAATATTACAGTCTGTCAATATATATATTTATGTAATGTTAAAATTAATTATGTTACGACAAAATATAAAGTAAAAAAGAAACATTTCCTTTCATGTTTATGAACCGCTTTCCGTGTTTAGGAACCAATTTATTGATGTCCGAAGAAAGAGCAGATGTTTTTTTTTCAGTTATTAATATTGAGTGCCATATCTTTGTATCGTTTTCCTTATTTACAAAACTTTTACAATATCCGTAACGACCCGCACGCCCACTCCAATCAATCAAATCTATGAGTATATACAGCTGGATTATATTTGGAATAGTGGCTGCGAGAAATTCTATCAAATATTTTAGGTCATAATATTGTAAATGGTCATGGAAAGCAAACGTTTTTGTGATCAAAATATAACATATTCATCAATGTACATGCCGTTTTTTAGACGCTACTACTATTTGACAGAGGTCAAACTTTTTCTTTCTACTTATGACTGAATTTATTTATATGCCTAAACAAACAAAATCAGTTTACTTTAATTTAAGTAGGTTTTATATACTGTATAGATCTAGCGTTTGACCACTATCTCACATGGTCAGTATAATGTAGTCGAAGATGTTATCACGCTGGTCCTAGAATGCTTACTGGGTCTCAAGGACTGCTGCCTGAACATACCATGTGTTTGGTGACACTTTTTAAAGTTTGACAGTTACTCGAAAGTTGCCTGCTAGGAAGAGCATGCTGGGATTTTCAAGCTCAAGCAGTTGGTAGGAATCGAACCAGCGTCTGTCAGTATGCCAGCTGACGCTCTCACCGCTGAGCTATCGTCGCTTAGAGACCTACAGGGATTATTAACTAATGATATCGACTGACACGCGTGTGAATCATCTTATTGAAGTACGTTCTGTATGTAGTATGCTTAGTATGCTTGCAAGCTTTTAAAGCTGAATAAAAAATGTTTTAAAAAGGTTACGCAGTGAACTTGTTCACAGATTTTGGCGGGAAATTGGGACGGAGATGATTTGCATTTCTGAACCATCCATGATCCAAAAAAGGAGGAGGTTCTCAATTCGAGACGTATGTTTTTTTATGTTTGTTACCTCAGAACTTTCGACTGGGTGAATCAATTTTGATGATTCTTTTTTTATTTGAAAGCTGGTTCTTTCCCCGTGCGTTTTTTGAGATACATTCCAACAGCTGAAAAGTGCTACTCATACATCGATGACATTATAGTCGTGGGTGAAGCCATAGGTGAACATACACAATGACAATTGATCCCGTGAGTGGCAAATGTCACTGAAAAGTGTAAAAAAAAAATTACTAGTGTGAAATGACTTCAACAAGTTATTTTACACTTTTGAGTGTTGCAGTCGGTTCTATTTCCTGGTTTTTTTTTTCACCCGTAATCATGCCCCCCCAGTGTTGTTTGCTACTCACGGGATCAATTGTCATTGTGTATATAAAATTCATTGTGCTACTCTTACTATTCATGTGTCTAAATAAGACATACTCGTACTTTATGTCAAACTCAAAAAGGCTAGATAGCTAAAGCGATGGCACTATTCAATCAAAATTGAAGAAAGAATTGAATCAAATCAAATGTTTGAATTTCTCTTTATTTAAATTGGAATGTTCGATTAGGTTCGGAATACTGCTCTTCAAGAAACTTAGAGCTCCATTTCGTACAACTATTATGTCTCGGAACACACTTTCGATTGAAGTTTAAACGTTTTGCGAAATAAGCGGAGAATTGTTGGACGTACAGTTTTGAACAAAATTGTTTTGTTCTTTTCGCTACTGTGATAGTGTTAACAGATTTTTTGCCGGAAATTCTCAATACTAATGAAATAACAATAATAGGTGCATATTCATTCAAAACACATTTATCTTAGAATATGAAATATTCTAAGATAAATGTGTTCTATGTTATAGTGCTGATATCTCTCGGACTGCGTATAATGTAGCTTTGAGTGTAACAGAAAATAAGGAGAAATTGTTACCCGTAAAGATTAGGTAGGAATTGTTAAGGTTACTATTGCATGTATCACCGAGATTGGATTATAGAATTACTGCTGAACAAAAGTTGATCAAAACTAGATAGAAAAGTTTGGTTTGACCAACAAACTTTAAAGTTCGTTGGGTTTGACAGGTGTAAAGGAGCATAAAATATGCTCACAATTGTGTGCTGTTATTGTGTGTGTCCAAGCCTCCTGCGATACAGGGAATCCTAGTGCGGGGGCCTGAGGGGCCTGAGTGAGATAAAAAAAAAATGGCGGAGCACCTCTTGGTAGAATGGAGTGCGTGAACACCACATATTTGTTGTTAGATTATAATATCTGTTGGCCGATAAATAAACCAGTGTATTCCAGAACTGTTGATGTCATATCGATGATCATTATTTTTTATACATTCACAAAGTGGTTATAAGACACGAGTCACTGGTCGCGCCGACTGTACCAAGTGAATCACCGGGTGAAAGTAAATATTGTGAAAGCAATAGTCCCCAGCACTTGTCAGTTATGACTGGAAGCTGCTCTCAGAAAACTGCTTTAAATATTATTTCTTGAGAGTTCTCCCTTTTAGGGTGTTTTAGTGGCCTTAACAATAACGTCGATTTGGAATAATTGTAATACAAATATATCATTAGTCGTTTTGCTATAGTCGTGGGATTAATCATTAGTTTACCACCGCTTTGCTTAAGATTCGTTTAAGAAATCTGTTGAGCTGATATCATAGAAGTAGATTGCATGAGGAACCTGAACTGAATGCAGCTCGTTTCAAAGGGCCAAAAGAAAAAACTGACGTTTACTATTTCTTTTTAACCGACTTCAAAAAAAGGAAGTTACTCAATAAGACTGTATATATTTTTTATGTGTGTTCACGGATTACTTCGTCGTTTATAAACCGATTTTGTTGATTCTTTTCCTTTCTTTTCTTTTGTTTGATAGAGTATACTTCCATGGTAGTCCCATTCAATTTTTTTTTATATCGGACAAGTTGTTTTTGAGTTATACTCCAATAACTGTAAAGTGCTACGCGTATCTCGACGGCATTATTGTCGCGGATGAAGACATCGGAGAACACACATGACATATTGATCCTGTGAGTAGCAAAGGTCACTGAAAAGGGTGAGAAAAAAATGTTTAACAAAAAATGGAACCGACATCAACACTCAAAAGTGTGAAATAACGTGTCGAAGTTGGTACTATGAGCACGATATATAACACCCCTTTTTATAACACACATAGTATATATACCTATTTATAACACACACACACACCTTTTTTATCCGTGTCCAGCACCAAATGAAAGCACCAGCTTTCAAATAAAAAATAATCATCAAAATCGGTTCGCTTACTCATTAAAAATATAATAGACAAGTTTCGTTGTTCATTGGAAGTATATAGATTAAATCGCATATCCATATTTCATGCAGAAACTGTTCGGAACAATTTATATAACCTACTCCAAAACCTCTTCGACACGTGTTCTCCCCCCCGCACGGGGTATTGGGGTGTCCCGTAGAGATGTTTACTCCGTACAAGTTGCAACGTGCGTTTCATTGTTTATTCTATTCGCATGTCTATTCATATTGTATCTACGAAAATATATACATTTATGTTAAGATATATTTTTTATTTGTGAAAACATGAGTAATATACATAAAATGCATTGTCGGTGGTTGACAGAGTCGTGGCCTACATGTTTTACCAATCTAAAAATATCAGAGTGAGATTAGATGTGAGATTTACGTGTACAAAAATATCAGAGAAGCTGCTGAGCGTGCAAGTCCTATAACCTTATACAAAATCATAAGTTGATTTTATGACATAGAAAAACATTTAATACCTACTCAGGCAAACATATAAGTACACACACACACACACACACACACACACACACACACACACATACAAACACACGTATACACGCATACTCACATATACGTTAATATATATTTTTTAAATAGCTATGTAGCTATTCTGAGCGTTTGACAAACAATTGCTTGTACCTATTATATTAAGGGCTCCAAAACACAGTGAAGACTAGTTTGGAGCCAATTGATTCATGTATTGTTAGACCTATTACTATGTCAAATAAATATATTTTTAATTGAATTTATATTTGTGAAACGATTTCAGTATAATCCCGTGATCTCTGGATATAAATTGTTACCGTTTGTTGCATTTCGACGACACGGCCAATTCGGCCCCGGCTAACAATTAGCTCGGCTAGTGCCGCTCGCCTCGAACCGCGGAATAAATTATTGTGCAAGTATCGTGCACAAAATATTGTAGCAGATAATTTATGGAATTGAAATAGAATTGTATTGTAGTTAAGTCTAAAATATAAATCTATTAATACATAATGAAATTACTTGTTTTGGTTAGTATAAGTTCACTGTACCACAGCTAAAACATTGTATGTGTAGGTGTGTCTATGTTTGTTGCTATCGGTATTTTTGGAGATCGGTGGAGAGGCATATTTCTGGACGTCCTATGGCTGAGATACAATACAAATACAATACAAATACACTTTATTGATACAAAATTACAAAAATTAAAAAAAGAATATTTACAATGAGAAATGTTCAATAGGCGGTCTTATCGCTAAGAGCGATGAGATATTTTGGAATAGCCTTTTAACGGGCCAGACGCCTTTATGTATAATTTAAAAAACAAAATTATTACCTACATGTTTGTAATAACTACACCAGTAGCACATCTCTAGGTTTTATTGAGTAAAAAGTGGCATAACACAATCATATGAATAAATATTAATAGCTCAGTAGTTTGAAGGTTTGAAGTGATAATCGCTCAGCGGTGGGAGCGTCAGCTGACAAGCTGACAGTCGCTGGTTCGATCCCCACCAACGGCTGGAGCTTCCAGTGAAGATTATCACATTTATCACATTCTGAGCATGGTGGTAAGGTACTTTCGAGTACCAACCTAGCTACCACCCTCAAGTATATTCAGGCACCAATCCATGAGAGCCAGTAAGCATTCTAGTACTAGCCTGATAACACCTTCGACCACACCGTCACTCACCATCAAGTGAAATAGTGGTCAATTTAACAACCTTTAGAGTATAAACACACAGCCACATCTATGTATTGAATATGCGCTTGATCATATATGTTTTTTTTATGATTAAGTTACTTTTTTGTATACTTTGGAGTACTTAAGTTGCAATTATTATAAGAGAAGCTATAGTATCCCGAAACACAGAGCAAACTAGTTCGGAGTCAATGGGTTTACATATGTATTATGAACCACAAATGTATGTCAAATAAAGTTATTCATTTGTAGTTATTTGTATAAACATTTTTTACCAAAAAATGGAACCGACTTCAATACTCAAAAGTGTGAAATAACTTATTGAAGTCAGTACCATGATAGTTCAAAAGTAGCTATTATCAAAATATTGTAAGCATGGTACCGACTTCGACAAGTTATTTCACACTTTTGAGTGTTATAGTCAGATCGATTTATTTTAAAAAAAATTTTTTTCAACCTTTTCTGTGACCTTTGATACTCACGGGATCAATTGTCATTATGTGTGTTCACCGATGTCTTTAACCACGACTATTAATATCGTCGAGGTATGCGTAGCACTTTTCAGTTATTGAAGTGTAATTCGGAAACCGCTTGACCTATTTTAATGAATTTTAAATGGAACCAGCACGAAAGTATATTCTATCAAACAAAAAAATAATCATCAAAATCAGTTGATAAACGACGAAGTTATCCGCGAACACACATACAAAACCATATATACGGTCGAATTGAGTAACCTCCTTTTTTGAAGTCGGAAAAAAATAAGGGATTGTTCAAAAAGAAAACAATGAGTATATCCAGCATTGACTATGCTAGTACTATATGATGTCATAGATTCGAACATTTCTTTTTTAATAATCCAGTAGGTGTTTTCTAAAGTACGGGTTGAAACATGGGTCTCAATCCAAAAAAACATTGATTTCTACAATTATAATCTATAGTATATATATCATGTCGATAATACACCACTCAAGTGGAAAAAAAAGCAACTGCAAAGTTTCCAAGTTATGCAACCCTTTATTGTTGTTTTTGTAATTGTACGGAACCCTGCTCATTAGCATCGCAATAAAAAGCAGGACACGCTACCGCCCTCTATAAATAGAATGAACCAAAGATTTCCGTTCCCCGTCCAAGGATGAACCAGCTGCTGAAAATAGACGATATTATAACCCTACTCTTTTATGTACTATGATATATACATATAGAGAACCTGATATATTATGTATCTAAACCGTTCAGTACCAGTATTATATATGTATATAAGGGTCATGTAAAAGCTTCGAGCAACTTTAGCAATTAGACAATATATTGTATTGGACCGGTATAAAAGATAACTTACTTAAATTATGATATGGAAAATAGGCGGTCTTATCGCTCACAAGCGTTCTGATTGTTTATAAAAGTTAACTGATAGAGCTAAATAAAGCCTTTACTATTAATGTAACATTGTATCAACCTTTATTTTGTTAAGTTTTTTTTCAAAGTAAAAACCGCTACTGCTTGTTAATGTTTGTGGCAGACATGTACTGCCTCAGTGATAACCTCACTTCCGGCGTGCCTCGCGGCACATTAGCGAGCTTCCGCCGGAAGTGGCCAAAGCGCCCTCTCACTGTGCCATAAATAGGTAACGCGCTTTCTGTAGTTGAAGTTCAGCTTAAAAGTTTTACTAAGTTTAGAAAATACATAAAAAGAGTGTACCAAGGCATTTAGGAAATATGGCTAACCAGCTGTGCCCCGCGATTGTACCCGCGTTATGATGAAAAACGGTGATGATGGGGATGATGAAAATAAGCCTATATGTTAATCCAGGGTATAAGCTATCTCCATACATAATTTCGTTGAAATAGGTGTAGCCGTTTGAGCGTGAAGAGGTAACAAACATACACACTTACATACATACACACAAATTTTTGTACTTATAATATTAGTAGGATAGGATAGGAGTTTTACTCGCGTACATCGCGTTTCACTGCATTATTCCTTTTTCAAGAATGGTCAAACACTCTACAAGCGTTAACGACCAAAAAAAAACATAAAAAATTGACACTTCAATGACATATCAAGTGATCAACAAAAATGAATATAATTGGTTAGAGAAAGAGAATCAATGCATCTTGTCTAGGCCCAGGGATTCTTTACAAATGTGATGTGACGCTTACGTCACAAAATGAACGAGTTACAAAATTGCGTATACTGCTACTTTTATTACTTATTTTTTTATACTGTATAGATCTAGCGTTTGACCACTATCACACTTGATGTTCAGTGACGATGTGGACGAAGATGTTATCACGCTAGACCTAGAATGCTCACTGGCTCTCAAGGAGCGCTGAACTGAAAACATTGTGTTTGGTGACAGTTTTTCAAACTTGAGGATGGTAGCTAGCCAGGCGGGTATTCGAAAGTACCCTACCACCATGCAATAATACAGACACAAATCAACGTTATTATAAAAGGTCGTTGCCCTTCGAACCAGTTTTCAGTTGGCAGGTCACCGACTAGTAGTTGAGCAGTATTCCTGCGGTGAGAACGCTACATTTGGCCCAAATTAAATAAAAACTAACTGCTCGGGATATCGGCACTTTATACTCACGGAAGCGGAGTCTGACTTGAAAAAGTTTTCTTTGTGACTTAACTTAATAACAAAATTTTTTTTACAAAAAATTGAACCGACTTCAACACTCAAAAGAGTGAAATAACGTGTCGAAGTCGGTAGCATGATAGTTCAAAAGTAACTATTATCAAAATATTCTGCTCATAGCACCGACTTCGTTAAGTTATTTCACACTTTTGAGTGTTCAAGTCGGTCTCATTTTTTGGAATTTTTTTTTACCTCTTTTCTGTGATCATTGCTACTCACGGAATCAATAATTCTCATTGTGTATGTTCACCGATTTCTCCACCCGCAACTATAATTTTATCCACGTAAGCGTAGTAGGTACTTTCCAGTTATTAGAGTGTAGCTCAAAAACAGCTTGACCAATTTTGATGAAATTAAAATGGGACCTTACGGAAAGCACCCGCTTGTAAATAAAGAAAAATTCATCAAAATCGGTTTACCCAATCGAACGTTGTGGGTAACAAACATGTTTTCAAAAACATAGGGGTCAAATTGAGGACACCCTTTTTTGAAGTCGGTGAAAAAGAAAAGTACGAAAGTAAAGTTGGAACAGTTTCACTGAAAGAAAACTTTAGTTCGGCTATATGCTTGCATTTCAACGCATTTCCATTATAACGTTTGAAAACTTCACATTTGATGGACAGCGTTTATGTTGAGTTGGAATCACCATAGAACTAGAACTGTAACAAAACTTTCAAGGTGATTATTTTATTTGTCACAAAAACTTTTCTTATGAAATCGTAACAAACTATTTGTTTTGTAGACTCTAAAATTCAAATTGGTTGAAATGAAATATGAAATGAAATGAAATAACTTTATTCATGAACTCAGATGCTATCCATAATATAAGAAAATATTGATCGAGTGCGGGTAGTTTTAGTCAGCACAAAATAGCATGATGACTAATTTTACGAAAAAGTGCTCGCTATGTATATAAAAATATATAATAAAAAATATATAAAAAAATAGTTTTTTTTTTTTTACACATATACATAGTTTGCGTTTGACAACTGTTCCTACGTTCCTATCCTCGATGAGAGAGCTGCCTCCAGATAGACTGTAAAGATCCGAGTTGGTACGGCCGACCCCGTAAATATGCGAACAGTGCTTCACGCACGGCCAGACTTGTGCTAAAATGTCACCTTCACTGAAATGTGAAGCCAGGGTTGGGAAGCGCTGAATCGCTTAACATGGGTTACGTTATCAATATTAATATTGAAACTGGTGAACTTGGATTTAGTTGGAAAATTTAAATCAAAGCGCGCTTTGAGGGCTGTTGTGTAGTAAAAAAAAATATTTCCATTTTCAAACGTAATTGAATGATAATAGCAAAACCGATCTTACTCATTATTTGGTAATTAAATTTTCGTGAATATAAATTATATTAGTAATTGTATTATCTAGTTTATTTACTCGTATTTAAATATTAATTTATTTTAACTAATCTTGTTGTGAGTGACCACAACAGAATGTGACTTGTAACAAATCGCTGAGGATATTAAGAAATACTATATTTTGATATTTCAATATATTCTAATAATAATAACTTCATGAAGTAGCTAAATTATAATATACACCAATCAATTATGGGGTTGTGGCACCAAGCCTCAACTGTACAGCACTTGCAAGAATAAAATTAGAAGTTTATCACATTAGCAGCTCATTTTTAACTTTTGTAAATAGATATTATGTGGATAAAAATAAGGACTGAAGTCGTTGATAAGTCTATCGGACATACAAACATATAAACTTACATACACGTACTTACATATCAATCCGCACAATGCGGATTGATATGTGTATATATATATATATGTGTGTTACTTTCACACAGAAACACACATATATCTTTAGGAATAGTAAACTCCGCAATCCTTTGTCGCAGACGCCGACCATCTAGATAACTTACATTATTGTTACTAAATGTTGTAAGAAATACTGAGGATAAATAATTATATTATATTTGATTTTTCAATGTTCTGAGTTCCAAAGATTACTTTCTACAAATAAACTCACAAACACACGACAAACTTAACTTCTTTATAATACTGTACATGTTTCTATTCAGGACTATAAACTGTGATCTCCCAGTCATGAAATGCCGGAATAAATAAGAAGTCTAAATTTGGATATAGTTAATAACCACACTAAAAACTATTCTAATCCCATCACGGCTAATGCGTTATCTACAACCGATTTCAGACTTCGAAAAACGTCATATTTATACCCTCTATCCATATCTAACTAAATGATGACCTAAACATACGATTCTCACCTTTATATCGTGCATAGTATGCGTGTAAATCGCGTAAAGTTTTGCAGTATATGAGACGCAATTTCTGGAACAGTTAGCGCAAATCTCGATGGGATCGCTAATATGGATAAAACCATGTTTAAATTATGACGATCGCGTGCTTTAAATGAAAATATTTGTGTTTCTAAATTATGTAAAATTAAATTTTACTTTTTGCTCACGTTAATGTAGATAGTATCAATTCCTTTGCGAGCTGCGATAAAACGGTTTTTTTGTGACAAACATGCAAACCTGTATCTTGGAAGGGTTAAACTGAACCAAGTTCAGATTTCCCCAATCAGTAACCTGTTTGAGGGTAGTCACGATTTCAGACACAAGGTTTTTCCTTCTTTCTTTCACAACGACGCGAGGGATACTTGCACGTCCGGTATATTGTGCATCGCCAGTGCTGTCATCCGTATAACAACGCATGTTGTCATTTTGCAACATATCATTGATACGGAGTAAAAAGAGCATTGGCGACAACACACAACCTTGTGGAACGCCAGCAGTTATGAATTTGCTGCCGGAGCACGAACCATCGACAACAACCTTGGTGCTCCGATCTGATACAAAGCTGGTGATCCAAGTGCATAGTCCCGCGGAAAGCCCGTAAGATGGACTTGGATAACAGCGCCCTATGCCATACCTGATCAAAGGCTTTAGCGATGTCCAGACTAACCGTAAGCGCTTCCCCTCTACTCTCGACGGCTTCCGTCCAGCGGTGAGATAGGTATACTAGAATATAACCAACCGATCGATTTTGGCGAAAACTAATGTACCATTAAAAACGTATTTTTAATAAATATCTATATTTTTAACGGTACATTGGTTATACTCTCATTTATGTGCTTACATTAAAATATTGGACACCAGGCTAGAAACACAAGTTTGGTTGGCACCAATGGCAAGTTCTTGTGAAACTATTTGCTATGTGCATAATTTTAACCTTCACCCCTTTTTTTATATAACATACAGTAAGTATTTAACAGTAATTAACTAACTCTTGGAGAACTTACATTAAATACATTTATTTATAAAATATTTTTATTACGATTAATATTTCCAATAAGTATATTCAACTTCTAATCTAATCGTACCCACCAATAAGGCATAATATTCAGAACAAAGTTTTTCAGTCTATACATACCTACTCATTGTTTGGAATCTACGCCACAGTAGTCAGTGGCACTCCAAAGTTAGTAAGCCTGAGCTGATCCGATAATTCTTCCCAATAGTGTAAGTCAATCCAGTGATTGGTGACCCATAGCAGCCACGGCACAATGCGGAGACAGATCGCCTGCAAGTTGGAAGGCCGCCAATTAGATTCTGGCGCAATCCTAACTGAAATTAAACCTATCGCTTTGCATATTTTATAATCGTTAATTTTCAGCCTAGATATTAGGCTTTAGTCAACATTTCTAAAATGTCCAGTTAGGTGCAGTTTGCATCCAATGATAATACAGCCAGTTTGCATCCAATATCTTAGAACTTTAATTTGTCCTCTCGTCTGTGGAATTCTTATCCTACGCTTGCCGATCCATGGTATCAACACAAAACCCCTTTTCAACTCCTCGACAAAAATCTGCATACAACTAGGTAGTCCATATTAATCACAAAAATGTTTTAGGAGGATTCCGGCGTAAAAATACTATAATTCGTGTATGATGCCAAATTATCTGTCCTTCTACCGGAAGAAAATTCGTGACAGAAAGTATACAGAATAGTCACTTATTCTGCAGATACTTTTTCTAGTTGAATTCTATAATAATATATGAGGCAGCGTCAGAATCTGCTAACTTGGGGAATATTGGAACACTCAGCATTTATCTAGTGTTTGTTATATGTGCACTACTTGCTACCTTTTCAACGTCAGCAGGCTAGTGCACGAGGCTAGTCACAGTCAATGTTGATTGTTATAGAATTTGTATATTCCATATCATAGGCAGATATTTTATGACCCATAATGTTGTTTGTGTGGGCCCAAAGAAATTAAAAATACGTGCTTTTAATTTTAGTTATGTATAGGTACTTAGGTAAAGTTATACGCCCCGTATACTTTGTTATGAACAATGTTTCCCGCTAACAGAAAGCACCTACCACAATGTAAATCGTTTAAAACAAAATGTATTTGTTTTTATGGATCAACGGAAGATTTTTAGAAAGGGGAAACCTTTTTACATTATGTATTTTAGCTTTTGAGTATTGGGTTAAAAGTAAAGGTAAATCCAATGTTAATGAACAACCATTCACTCTCCCCATCAGCAAGGTAAAAGTTAAATATTTACTTGAGCAAAATATTGTGATGGAATGGTTTTCTTCAACCATTACTCAACTTTGAATCCACCGCAAATACAAGAATTCTAAAAATCACATCATCTTAACGAGTCGAATGACACCGAAGAGAGTAAATAATATAGTAGTAAGCGTGGAATGTAATTATAAATATGTAGATAAGTTAGCCCTTTTATGTTGATTGACTTAGTTAATAATATTTAATCGAGAGCAACGACCTGAGAGTTAATGCGAAGTAAACGACTCGCCATCATGAAAAAAATAAACAGACATGTTTACAACCCCTGGAATACTGTACTTGGCTCCAATTTACTAATATTTGGATATATTTATATAAAAACACATACAATATTAAAAAAAGTTTATGCAATGAACAATTTCATTTTGTGATTTTTTAAATTAGTATAATTTAATTTATTTATTTTTTTACATAACCTAACAGCTTTAAAATAAACATATTTGTAGTAAAGCTAAACTTAATTACGGCCAAAATAGAATTGCACACATTAATAAAATTAAAAAACAAATGGCGTATATAAGGGCATGAGTCGGTTGAGATCACATTTAGATGAATGTGCAGTGCGCGTGTGTATGAAAACTGTCCCTGTTGTGTATTGGATTTGTTTGTTGGGGCAGAGGTGTTGTGTGTGTGCGTGTGTGTGCAAAATGTGTACCATAGTATCATAGCCTTTATTTCCCAAAATCTAAATAACATACAAAAAGCGATGATATTTAATTACTATTACTCATTAAATTGTACATATATTTATAGTGAATAGAATAAACACTGAAATGACATTGTGTAGAATAGAAATAAGATTAAAAAATATCCATTGCATGCATTCAGAAAGATTACCATAAAAGAACTGGCTGACACTGCTTGTTACCGGTTCGAGCCGCTCTCGGCATAATACACAGTTTTGAGCATAGTTTGAGGGACGTGACGGAAGTTTGCTTCGGGTTTGAAATCGGGCTCTATCTCTAGATCAGATATGGATCTAGAGCATCCATATCCAAATACATGCTGCATATCCAGCAGCAGTGGACATCCTACAGCTGGAACGATGATAAAAAATTATATTCACATACTATATTCCATCCACAATGATAAGAAATGGGTTAAGATTGAGTTAGGAAACTCAAGCTTAACAGGGATTGTTGTCCTTTAATAATCCTTTATCTTGTGAAAACTTTGGTAGGATCGCGTAGCTGTTCTTGCAAAAATAACATTCTGATAACAGAGTGGATTCAATCCGTTCGACATTTCCAATATCCGCCACAAAGGCGAGATAATCGTCAGCAAGGTTCAATTAGTCGCATAGACGGACCGATGGGACCCTTCGCTTAGGGCTGTCACTTGTTTATGCGAACCAGACATTTATTTTTTTAAATTATTTGAAGTGTTTACTCAATATCCTTTATTTATAAAACATTTATATAGATTGGTTTCTGTATACTGACAAACACTGGTTCGAACCCCAACAACAGCTTGAGCTTCCGGTGAATATAACACCGTTATCAAATTCCCAGCATGCTGGTAAGGTAGCTGGCCTGGCTAGCTACCGCCCTCAAGTTTGAAAAACTGACACCAAACACATAGTGTGCTCAGGCACAGCAGTCCTTGAGAGCCAGTGAGCATTTTAAGTCTAGCGTGATAATATCTTCGACCACATCGTCAATCAACGACCATCAAGTGAGATAGTGGTCAGACGCTAGATCTATACCTACAGTATAAAAAAAATGTGGTTATGTTAATAAACTAAGGTTTTAACAATAATTGTCAAATAAGCACAATAAATACTTAAAAGCCACAATTATGATCAATTCCGTAATCCGGACCATATTTCAATAGGGAGCTCCTTCATTGTAAGGTTCAACTAAAATCTAATAATTAATGCAATTTAAATGTTATACCCAAGTACTTCGATAGTAACTAGGGCAAAATAATAATAAAATACTAAGATTGTATTTCACCACTGTTTCACCTACATTAGGTTACGTGGTCTACAGTAATTACTGCATACTACAGCAAGTCTGAAGTTTCACTCGTGACCAGAGACTCCAGGGTTGCACATAATATCAGGAAACAGACTTGGGCAACAAGTTCTATTCATTGTCACTACGTATTATGAAAGTAAAAACGAAACGCTTTGAAAACAAAGGTAGAACATCTACCATAAAGCAATGTCGCATTGGCGTATGTTAGGTCAAACATAGAACGGGGTTAGTAGAATCAAATTGTGTAACTCACTTAACCTAACTTTGCTTGTTCGCCGAAATGTATCCGATAGACAACCGATACATGTTACCCCGTTGTTCAAGACTCTGACATAAACGCTCTGCAGGAGAGTTGCTGTTTGTGAGATTCTAGCTTTAGAGTTGTCATGGGACAGCCCTAGGTATGCCGGACGAGATTCATCCGGGCCCTCCGTCTGAAGACAGCACAACTGAGAGCGGGCGACTGTTTGAACCGACACTTGATGAATTGCTAAGATTAATTGATTTTGAGATTAACTTCTGCAAAGTAATATTTGACATCACCAGTAAGTGTTAGAAATTAGAGGCCATAGGCAGATTTTTGAATTGACATTTGTATGAGAATGTCAAGATAATACTAAACTGCTTTAAAACCTATCAATTCGAAGGTGTCGTTGCATATAGTTTTGCTATGCCGTGTCACTATGAGAAATCATACGACATCTCTCACCACACATCACCTTTTGCTAAATAGTCAATTTTGAGTCAAGATAAAAATAGGTCGTGAAAAAATCAAGGTGCGTTGAACGTTTCTTAAAAAAGATGTACAGAATATACCTATAATTGAGACGGTCGCCGTGGCGCAGTGGTTAGTGTCAGTGACATGACTTCTGTGTCTCCGGGACCCTGGGTTCGAATCCCGGCAGGGGCAAACATTTGTGCGATGAGTGTAGGTGTTTGTCCCGGGTCTTGGATGTTTGAGTGCTGTGATTGCGTGTGTCCAAGCCTCCCGCGATACATAGGATCCTAGTGCGGGGGTATGAGTGTGGACCAATAAAAATTAATTCCAAAATAAAAACTTGTCTCGTTACTATATTTTTCACCGGCAACCTTCTTTACATGATGTGGTTTGTGTGGCATTGTATTTTAGAGAAATAAGGTTTAATTATCTACATTTGTGTAAAACGGCCCGTCAAAAGAAAAAGCATCACCTAGGATGCGACTACATAGTCAAAAAATACATTAACTATCTAAAAGTGCATTTATTTTGTAAACGTGGCTTGTCAACAATATAATATTTATATGATTATTTTTACTTAATTAAGATCTATCGGAAACACTTCAATATTTTCCTAGACAGACAAAATAGTATTAGACAGGACTAAGATAGAGTGGGTTTGGCCGGTGTTCTTACATTACTTCACCTTTCAATAATCTGTTGAAAACTTTCGTGTACTTCAGATAAAACAAACAATATATACATTCCATATATATAAACATATATTTTTATACTTTATTGTATAAAACTTCTCAGTGAAAGCTTTGACATCAATAATTTTACGACATCGCGTTTCCAAATTGAAGTTATTAAACGAGATGTCAATTAATTCATAAAAAATACAATTCGATAGATTCACAAAAGTTATTGTGTTACTTCCTCATACCCGTCACAATTTTGGCAGGTTGCAGTAATAACTTCCGTGAGAGCCTACGTCTCTTGGAGGCGGCCAGCGGCCGACGGCGCGTGGCGTACGCTGATATAATTCACAAGTGTAGAATCTTTATATGAATGTGGATAGATGTAGAGGTAGAGGAATGCCGAAGAAGGTATGGATGGACTGTGAGAGAAATGATATGTTTATGAAACGTGTGAGCACTGAGACGACAAATGATAGAAGATAATGGAAGTGGAAAACATGTTATACCGACCCCGCCTTGTGTGTCATAAGGACCAGAAGAAAAAAAAGATAATCAACTATAGAAGAAACGATTACCTTTTACGGGGAAAAATCAAATTTAGCGTTAAACGAACCCTCTAGCACAAGTCTTATTTGATACGCCTGTTAAGAATTTACTGTCTCAGCTGATGCAAACGATCGATGTTGTGAATTTCGCTTTCTTTAATAAGCTCTATGTGCATTATTTATAACCGCCTATGGTACCAATCATAATAACGTTGTACTAAATAAACCTAAAATGTAAATAAACATATTTTAAAATGTGTATTTTAAAATAACAATAATCTAATCCAAATCTGAACGGCCGGGGCACGCGAATATTGTATTTGTGCACGAAGTTAAACTTATTTTGAATTGCGAATGTCTAATCAAGCGGCCAGCGGTGTTTGACATCAATGTGGCCAGTTATTTGATAAATGCAAGCACATTTTTTTTTAAATTCACACAAGGTTCACACTTCAAGTCCCAAACTAGGCAGAGCCTGTACTATGGTAACCTGATGACTGATATATATACTTATATACATACTTATATATATACTTATAATACATTTACACACCCAGACACAGGTCAAACAGACATGTTCATACACACAAAGGGGGTCTGTCCGGGACTGACCTGTCCGGGAATCGAACCCAGGACCAGAGGCTCAGAAGGCAGAGTGCTTTCAACTGCGCCAACCGGCCAGTCGATGATGAGTAGATGAGTAGATGATAAGTAGTACTTAATAAGTTGTAATTAATTAATTAAGGGCCGCTTCTAACCGGTCCTTATGGAAATCAATGGGAGAGGCTATGTCCAACAGTGGACGTCCTATAGCTGAGATGGTGATGACGATGATGATGAATTAAATAAAAAAAAACCCTGCCAGAAAATATTACACATACATAACATACACATTTATTATTTGCACATTGTTTATAACACTCATTGAATTGTGACTTCATTAAAAAAAAATCAAACTCGCTACGTCAGATATTTCTATGATGCCAGAGACACCCAAAAATACACAGACAGACTTTAAACACCCCCTTTTTATGCGTCTTATTATTTGCCCTTTGGGATGCTTTAACTATAGATCGAAAATCGGCTCTTAGCCTTTTTGAGAATGAACACTAGGTATGTTTGACATACACAGCAACCATGCTCTATTAAGCCCCTTAAACCGGTCCTATCCTGTTATTTCGCTACACATCAAGTAGTAGCCGGGCACGAATGTGTGAGTGCGGGGGTCCATTACTTTACATGCTTTACTGTAATGCCTGCAATCATTCAATTGTTTCACTCGGCGGCCCAAAGGGGACACTTATAACCAGTATGTGCACTTGTTGGGCTTAGCAGTTTTCACTGCACCCTGTAAAACAGAACATAACTCCTAATTTACCTGCAAATATTTTGCCGTCAGTGGCTTAAGCGGATTCCAAAAATTGAACTTTTTACATAGCGACTCTTATTTGAATATTACTCGGTTTGGAACGCTTTTAGATTAGGTACTCATCGAAATTATTTTATGAATTCTCTTTTCACACATTTCATTTTATGGATGTGTCCAACGCTGAATGAAAATATTGCATATTACTGTATATATACGAGTATATCCCTAAGAGGCTTACAGACTACCAGCGCTGTACAACACCCCTAAGTCCCATAACAAGTTTTACCGTGGACACGCATGAGTGTAGAGGTTCTGTCGCACGCAGGCAAGTACTCTCTGCAGGCGACAAGGCTAAATATATTGAGCATGTGAGTTTTCTAAGTCCTGCGTTGTCCATAGTAACTAACCCCATCCAAGAATGAATGTTATTACCGAGATATATACTATGTATTTTATTTGCATTCGATTCAACATTTAAACAAATTAAATAGGTACATGGTAAATATCCGTATCCATAATTGACCATCTAGTTGCTAAGTATGCCATTTTGCCAGCGCAGAGTTACAGTCCTTACTGTTGTACTAGAGAGGACGTTAGGGACATGAGCCAATCGGGGTAAGTAACGATGGGAAAATAAATTTGGACAACGTATTCTCTTTATTGAGGCTCAACTCGCCGAATGTAATTTAATTTTCTTGTTCTGCGTTTAAAATGTTTACAATAATAATTTTTAATTCTTTTTCATTGCGATTATTCCTCGCAGTCCGTATTCGACCTCTAGTTGCTGTGAAATGTAATCTTTTTAAAAACATGACCCAGTACATTTATTCTAGTAGGTGTATCTAATCATGTTTTGATCACAGCTGACAGTCAAATAGCAAAGTGTTATTTCAGACTGAGTTTTGAAATTTAGAGAGAATTATAAAATTACTGTTATTGATAAAAACTAACTGAAATAGTTTTCATATAATAAAAGAGTACTTAGTACCTACTTATTATGTTTACACAAACAAATGATTTACTGTACATTACCAAACCAAACATATTTTTTATGGATTATAGATCTAGCGTTTGACCACTATCTCAGATGATGATCAGTGACGTGTGGTCAAAGATATAATCACGCTAGAATGTTTATGGGGCTATCAAGGACTGCTGCGTAAAACACTTTATGTTTGGTGACATATATTCGAACTTGGGAGTAGTAGCTATCCAGGCAGGTACCGTCTTAGTCTACCGTCAGACAGCCGATGCTTTTGTCACTAAGCATTGCTCGCTTTAAAACTTTACAGAACTTACTTGACTAATTAAATAGTACCGTGCTAGAACAAAACTTATTTTGTTTTGTTCTCATAAACTTTTCTCAAAACTCTTCATAAACTTTCAGATTTATCATCTGAAAGTGTTATTTTTGAAATAAATTTAATTAAATATATTTTTTTATTTCATTGCAGCCATAGGACGTCCACTGCTGGATATATGCCTCCCCGTATATAATATATTACAAGATCAAAACACTTTGTTTAATATTTTTGTAAGTTATATAGTATTACAGATATAATGACATAATAAAGTATTAATGTATTTCGCTTGACTTGCTCATGTGATAGTGAAACTCATTCAGAAGTAAATGTGCCCGTGTTGTTGCTCTAAACAAAGATTGTTAGAGACTAGAAATGGTAATCAAATTGCATTTATTATCATTTGATGCTTTCAAACGACAACCAGCGATTAAAACTATGTGGAACTGTATAGAAAAAAAATCTCCCCTTAGTGAGTGACTTGAGAGCACCCGTTTTATAAAATCCACGCTACGATCTCATTAGCTAGTCTGTGTAGAAAGAAATTTTTCAACTTCAGCTGTTCAATGGATTCACTTTCATTGACAACATTGAAAAAAATTCAATAACAGATTAATCGAAACTGCGCATACGCACTAGATTACCTTTTTAAGACCATAGTTTAAATAAATCTTCAAATCTACTAGACCCTAGCCCTGATATAATTAGGCTCTTGGGATTTAGGATAAGGTTATAATTATTTCATTCCTCATAATCAACGC
Source organism: Apeira syringaria (assembly GCA_934044485.1). NCBI lineage: Eukaryota > Metazoa > Arthropoda > Insecta > Lepidoptera > Geometridae > Apeira > Apeira syringaria. Next base: position 1,375,199 of record OW203659.1, read on the forward strand.
TAGCATATGTCTCGTGTAACATTATTGTATCCTTGATAGTAATTGCCCCTAGTTTCCCCCTAGGTAATCACACCTACCGGTTACGATAATGTTTGTATACGATTTGTTGTGCTACTACAAACCGGTATACAATTCTAGAAAACATCAACATGTCTAAATATTGTCACACACAAAATCCAACTTTCACTAAATGCAAAAGGGATAAAAACTCTTTGATATTCTTTGTGAAATAGGCCACTTTACATCGCTAGCACGTTTGCGTCAGATAAGAGTGTATCGTATTAATCCAATATATGTAACAGGAATTACCGCCTAATTTCCATTACGTTAAGTTTCCTTATTCTGAAATAGTGTAAACGGATATACGGTATTTTCTGGAATATACTGGTACACTCTATAAAACATGTAACGACAGTAAACAAAACCGTAGTTAGAGTATAACACTGTAAATTTGATAAAAGCTTTTTGTTGACATTGCAATGCTATATGTTTGGACTATAATATTATTATGTAAGTATGTTTGACGCCAGATGCAAATTATTGCTTGCTAATTCTACTTCAGTCTAGTATGCAAAATATGTATATGTTAGTTTAGCCTCTTTCCTAATGCTAACATTACATATTTTATAATACACAATATTTGCATACGATGTAAAATAGCCACTATTTAAGACACCAAGTAGACTCTTCTTTGATGAGCTTACTATGTTTGCGTACGAACTTCAATATCAGTAACTCATTCAAGCAAACTTATGTGAGAAATATTAAATCTACGCATCATGCTTTCCTATTTTATAAAGAACCAATTAACCTAAATAATTAATGTAAATAAAATAAATAACTGACTGTAACGTAGTCAGTTATAGTTATAGCCCAAAAGTAAGATGTGATCCCAGCAAATGATTAATTTGATTACTAAATTGGTTACCTATGCTATAAGTTAACCAATAGCGATTAAATAAGCAAAAAGTGTAACCGATTCGGCAACTAGCATGTCTGTCTATCGACATATTCAAACATGACTTTACTAAATAATCTTCTTTCGTTTTCGGTAGTCAAAAATTTATACAACATTAGGTAATACTTGTTAAATGCCCAGTTAATTGTTTAGATTTATTTAAAAAAACTGTCAATGCTCGCATATTTCGCAAGTAAGTCAATATCGATAAGTACTTATTAAGAATAGAATAGAATAAATTATTATTTATTGTATAGAACTGTACACAAATCGATAATCTTAGTCTAGGTAGTCTTTTGTTTGCGGTAATCAAAATATAAACAATAACCTAGGTAGGTAGTTGTTTAACACATACAAACCATATCAGAACTCATTTTACCCAACCATTATAACATTAACTTTCACACGTAACCTTCAACATAAAGGAAATAATCGCTCAAATCTTACAAAAACAAACTACAGAAATGAGTCATAACTCAACAACTTCACTGTCATTTCTTTTCTCAACAAAAAGCAAAAGTAAAATCTCGTTACGCTTGGATGGCGAATGACCTAGAAATACTGCATACATTGATATACATACGTTTTGTTTTTGCTAACGGTACTTGCACACAGGTTCAACGGCCGGCATGCGTGTGTGCGTATAGCTCGAATACACGGGCTTCCATTCAAACAAACGAATCGTGACGTTAATGTATTCGAATGATAGTTGATTTTCGTTTGTTCCAATGCAGCCCACATTCATTATGTGTGGGGTTTCATTATTATGACTATAAGCCCAATGCGCAGGAGTGGCCAACTCTGCTTTCTTCACTGCTGTTTGAATGAGAAATTGAGGAAAATAATTATGAAAATTGTTTACTGGGAAAAGCAATAAATTTGTAATAGCTCTACTGGATTTCTTTACTTGATAACTTAGTTTCTCTCGAAGTTTCCTTTTAGTTTGGATTGTTTCAATAAAAACGGGACAGCCCCAAGACGTTAACACGTTAAAATTATAATTTTCTATACTTAACACGACCTGACATAATCAATTTCTGTTTATTATTACAGGTATTGTAGGTCTTCGGTCCCATGGCGGCAGTTTACACTGAACGACAGGTTAACAACAGTTTTCCGAAAAATATGTTTATTGATACAGTCGAAAAATAGCTTAGTTCAGAATATTATGTCCGCGGTGATTAAAAGGCTTTTATTTTATTTTATTAAAAGAATACAATGTCTTCAATACTTATATGAGGCATTTTTGTCTAAAATATTTATATTTTCCCTCCAAGATTGTAGCAGTATTGAAAAACAAATGAGGATCAGCCATTCCGATGTTTGCACATGAAGTGAATGCTAACATGTACACTTACCAATACCGCGTTTACATTACAGCCATTAGGTAACGAAAACAGCTGTGTCAACAAAATAATGGGAAATATACCAACTAAAAAAATTGTATAACGTTTTCCAAGAAAACCAAGAAAGTTTGCAAACGTATTAGTAATCGTCAACAAACGCGTAATTTGCATATGAGTCACAAATATATAACACCGAATGAAAACAACTGAACAAACGAGACTTTCACACAACTGTTGCGAGCGCCTGTTACCTACTCACACTCAATGAAGGAGGTTGGAGCATTCTCGAACCAGCTGCCACCGACGCTATAAAAGCCTGCGTAGCTCCCGCCCGCCGCAAGTAACCTCACAGACACGAGCCAAGATGCTCAAGTACGCCCTACTCATCTCTCTCGCAGCTTCAGCCACCTGCGATGCGCCTAAAAAGTCAAAACAGGACCCCTTCCTCCTAATGGACAGGCTCGTGCACTACATGTTCCCACCTGACATCAAACTTTGGCCGTGGTATGACCTCTTCCAATCCGCGAACCCTCTGGAAGACCCGAAACTCGTATCGAATAAGGATAAATGTGAAATTGATCTGTATGTCAAGAACTTCAATCCAGAAGATTTGAAAGTACGAGTGAAGAACCGCTATGTGACCGTGGAGGGACGTCGCAGGGAAACAAATGACGATTCGCACTTCATGGTCAATCGATTTGTCCAAAACTTCGCTCTTCCAAAGGGGTGTAAAGAAGAAGAAGTGGTTGCTGTGTTCGAAAATGGAGTGTTGTCAATATCTGCGCCCAAACACGAGTTGCCTCCTCCTCCGCCAGAAAGAGAAGTCCCAATAGAAGTGAAAAGACCCACATCTGTAGCAACTACTGAAATCACAACGACAGACAAAGAAGAACAGGATGTTCCAGCTCAGACATCGTCAGCAACACCACTCGACCAACTAGAACTTGTCGAAGCGACCACTCACGTTGGCAAGATTAGGAAAAAGGAGTTGAAAATTACGAAGACCTCAAAAGACAACGAAGTGATCAAGAGTGAGACTAACGGCTTGGACTACATGCCATTGGATAACGAGTGAAAATAGGCATTCCAAAAATGTGCGAGCTAAGACTGATCGAAGCTTTACGTCGCAAGGTGACGCGCCGATCTTTGCAAGTGATATCGTGAAGCCGTGTAGTGTTTAAGAATGTTTGTTTTACGAATAAATGTTATTTATTGTGAGAGATAACTTGTCATTTTGTTATGTTCTGGCAGAGCCGTTATGTGGTAATATGTTGGTTTTATGTCACTGTTCTTTATGTTAATGTCGGCCATAAATTATGGTTTATACAGTCAATGTCGAGCTGTCTGTATTTACATTTCGGTGTGTGTGAGCATAACTCTAATACTTAAGAATTTCTTGTTCTTTGAAATATTGGCATTGTTTTTAGAAAACATGAAGTAATTAATAATTCATTCTTAGAAACTCGGGGAGAAATAATCGTCGTGACAACATCTTCATAAAATCGTATTTAATATAACATTTACGAATAATATATTAGTTAGGCCACTCGTAGTAGTGTTTACGGTACATGTAAGATAAAGGATTTGCGCAATACCGTTCGTTTAAGACATCAGAGGGAATAGCTTTATGGTGGTATGACTTAATTTAAAAAAATATCGTTTTAACTTTCATATTAAAATGTTAGGTTTATAGCCATAATGGTATCATAATTAAGTTAAGTTTTCACAAAAGGCTGTGTGTTGTGGTTGGATAGAGGATTATACGAAACATTTATTTCAGGGTTTCACACGGGCAGCAACGCATTTCTATTCCAACGATTTTATATGCGGTGAACAAAACTGCCTCATTCGTGTTCTAAATTGCCATTACAAATTAACAGTCATGAAAATATTTGAATTTTCGATCTTGTTTAATTATACAAGAAAGCCATATCCATGAATGGTTTCAGAGTTACTAAAGGATATGCCTAATAAGATTATTATGCATAAGACTGGCTTTAACTTCGTGAAATCGGTATGGAAATTTCTAAAAGCCGTAGAACTTAGCATACGTTTCCTGCTAACGTTGTTACTTGCTTGCAGCATCGAGATTTGTAAACCTATTACAAAACTTGAACGATTATTAACGAAACTTACCTTTAGCGCAAGTTTTTAATTATTTTATTAATTCACTTTAATTCACTTTATTCCCAGCACTAGTCTTCAAAACTAGAAGGATACTGCAAAACTTTCTGAGTTCTTTCGAGAAGCATCGTTGTATATTATCCCGCGGTTCTACCTGCGTGGACTCTGATGTTCCCCTTACCCAACTTTAGGGACTTCGTTTGCTAAAATTCGTTAACATCAGTAGTCTCCGCCATATTATCTGTCTATGTGTCAAATTTCAAGTCAATCCGTTCAACTATGAGAGCTGAGTCTTGCTAAATAAATCAGTTACGATTTTCTTTTATAATATGTATCAGCGATGGTTTTAACCGCGTGGACTACGGGTTTTGCGGAAATGGCGCAAACACAGATTCAGGCAATGAATTCCACTCGTTAGCGTATGTACTATGCATGTGGAAGCAAAACGCTTAGTACGAAGTAGGATAGTAGGGTTCGTGTGAGTTCAAATGGTTTGCATACCAATATTTGTCAGACTGTCTGAGTATAATAATATAATTATATGTCATCTTGTGTCATCAGAGAGAGAAATACGGAAGTCGGAGGCTCAGTTTGAATCAATCAAGATTTTTTCATAGTTTATCAGCGATCAATAGTACTGACCCTAGAACTGCGAGCCCGGGTTCGAATCCCGACTGGGGCAAATATTTCTGTAATGAGCATAGGTGCTTGTTCCCAAGTCTTGGATACTTATGTAATGGGATTGTGTGTGTCCATACCTCCCGTGACACAGGGAATCGTAGTGCGGTGGTGAGTAAGTACATTTATCTGTTTTCCTCTCCTATGGGACACTTCGAACGGAGCATGAATATCTTAAAAATTCGGCAGCGTATCATGATACTACCAAAGTTACAGATATCCAGGGTAGGCGACGGTGATCGCTTACCATCAGGTCGCCCATATCAATGTTTGACACTTATTAAAATAGCTACATAAAGAATAGAAAGACCTTTATTCAAGAGGCGACATTTGAAGCGATTATAGTTTAGCGGTGGGAGCGTCGGCTGTCAAACAGACGGAAACTGGTTCGATCCCCACCAACGCGGCAACGGCTTGAGCTTCCGTTGAAGGTAGTACAGTTATCAAATTCCTACCATAGAGGTAGGGGTACTTTTAAGTCCGATACTTAAATTTGAAAAACTGTCACCAAACAAATAATATGTTCAGGCAGCAGTCCTTGAGAGCCAGTAAGCATTCTAGATCAAGCGTGATAACATCTTTGACCACATCGTCACTGACCATCAAGTGAGATAATGGTCAAAGGCTAGATCTATACAGTACGAAAAAGACACATCACACATAACACAAGAGATACTCTTAATAACAATATAGAAAGAGAACAAATCAGAATTATGTTGTAAGTGTCATGAATATGTGGTTGAATAAAAAAACTGTAGTTGGAACTAAACAACTAATTTTGAATACGAAAAAGTTCCTGGCTTCTACTGCCTTAGATATCCAAGAAGTATAAATAACAACTGTTCGTGTAATTGTTTTTAACAGACACCTTGTCTGTACAAATAAAATATAACAAGGATATAAAGCGGGTCTGTCACTCGATGGCAAGTGCTCAAATAACAAAAAGTGATGCTAACCGTTGTTCGGAGATCGGGAGGGCCCAATCCATAGTTCTTTTATATTTATACAACACAGCAGTTATCAAATAGACTTGGGCGTCTATGTCTCTGGGTCGACTTCGATTTTAAACCGACTAGGCGACTTTATAATAAGTAGGATATTCTTAATTCTACCGTATGTTTTTTTACCTCAGAACTTTTGACTGGGTGAACTGATTTTGATAATTCTTTTTTATTTAATTGATGAAATTCAAATGGGACCATACGGGAAGCACCACCCCGTGTGGTCCCATTTAAATTTCATCAAAATAGTTCAAGCGCTTTTTGAGTTAAACTTCAATAACTGAAAAGTGTTACATCTACTTGGACGATTTCCTAATAAAGGGAAAAAATCGGTGAACATACACAATGACACATGCTCACAATTTATTGATAATTGTTACTTTTGAACTATCATGGTACCGACTTCAACACGTTATTTCACACTTTTGAGTGTTGAAGTCGGTTCCATTTTTTGGTATTTTTTTAATCAAACTAGCGCCTTAACTGGGCTCTCTGGGCTGTCATTTAGTAAAATGAGATTAAAATATGAAACTCACCACCATCTCAGCTATAGGGCGTCCACTGCTGGACATGGGTCACCCCCATTGATCTCCACGGGCCGGATGGAAGCGGCTAATATCCAGTGAATATGAAGTTACTACTCACAATTCATAGATATAAGTGTTTTATACAAAGTAACTCTCCTCCTACACATTAGGCCTATGCTCAAATCCCTGTTTAAAATCACGCCCGGGCTGTAAAATACATTGTCTTTGTTTCCCCCCCCCCCCCCCCCCCCCCCCTTTCTCCCCTGGGCTGAGATCGCCACGTGCACGCTGTTTACTTTTACAACTCCATTTCAGCTGTATCGATCGTTATTGGCACTTCATAAGTTCTGTTGTCTGTCCGTCTTCTATTTCAGTTTCTTTAATATTTTTTATTTAAAAAAAAAATTTAATAATAATTTAAAAAATTTTTAATAATAATTAGTGTTGGACCACAATCTCACTTGATAGGACAATGTGGACGAAGATGTGATCAAGCTAGACCTGGAATGTTTACTGACAAAAAGCGTATTTTCCAGTTATGGGATATGAAACGATAATTTTATCTCACTCAATTACTTTACAAAAGTGAGCCAGACGGCATGATAAAGTACCCCACCACCACACTATGCTAAGATGATAGACATAAAGACTAGAATAGACGAGAGAGTATGATGTTCAAAATATACCTTAAAGTCAGTTTTTATAGCTCTCAAGAAATTGGAGTTATTACTAGGCACTGCCTCAACCTTTGTACCACGGCGGCCCCCTTCCCCTACGTTATCATATTATCTAATCTATATATAGATATTCTCCCTCCTGTATCCTGTACTCCCCAATCCCCGAGAACATTACGTTGATTGCTCAAGTCACACTTTATTGTTTAACGAGACAACCGAATTAGGGGGTAGACACATGTATGCTTTATGTGCCGTTAAGGACTAATTATAGCATAACACAGATCTCAGACGAGGAATCGGTGCATTAGTCATAACATAAGGATGTTTATTATATTTTTATAAGCAAACATGTAGCGCATAAAGATGATGAAGGATTAATAATAAATTCAATCGGCTATAAAACAGATTTTAATAACTTAAAAAGCAGACATCATTTTATATTTACAATATTAACACAACTGTTTAATTTGCAGCCTCTCTGCCGAATCACCAGACATAATATTAGATTAGATTAGAACGTTATTTATTGCTAAATATGAAAAAATATTTACAATATAAATAAATTTACATAAAGGGTGTGACAATGGGCGGCCTTATCACTAAAAGTGATATCTACCAGACAACCTTTGATCCAAAAGAAATGTAAACAACGGGGGTGTTGCTTATCAATGCTTGCATATTGCATTTATGTTAAAAATAAATATAATAAGTAATCTTTATACATTTTATACATTACACAAATTACATTTTAAACAATTTTTTTTTTAACATTCACACAAGGTCTTCAGGAATCAATTCCCGAATGCCACACGTCTTTTCTTTAATAGAGTGATTGAAGAGGAAGGTTTATATGTATAATTACATCCATTAAATAGTGGGAAAATACTGTTATACCCGTGCAAAGCCGGAGCGGGCCGCTAGTTCTTGATCAAATAATATTGAAAGGAAATTAAATAATACTTCATCTTTTTCGGAACATTAAATACACAAGTACAAGCTCCCTGTAAGTAGGTTAAGTGGAATTATTATTCCTTTGAGTGGGAAGAGATATGCTGTACATATACACGAATATATATATATTCCCGTTATTCAGGATGTTCGAAAGCAATCCCAGCTGACGAGAAACTGCACTTAGGGTGCTCTCATATTCTGTTTAAAGAAATTCGGAGCTCCGAAGATAATTCGAGAACGGAAAACTACTTTGGATACCCGGTTATTTCGGATCGCAATTTCTTTGAAGGTAGTCATCGCAAATATATAAAGAAAACCAAGAAAAGTAATTTTCTTGGTTTAAATAAAACATTTTTATGTGAAGAATTCAGAAATTTTCAGAATTCATTTAAAATGATAGTATAAACAACACATGTCATATAAATCAGTAAACCTTTGTAAGGCATAAAAACACCACAAAATGTTAAAAGTAATTTAATGAATAAATACTTAAAGTTAAATATCGTTATATACAATACTTAACACCTGCGTTTTAAACGGTGGCACATATTTATAATCTACAATCGTTAAAATATTTTAACAGTTTAACTATTGCATTCAAGATTCTCCCATAATTGCATACTTTATTTATACCGTATATCAGTTTTTTTCATTGTTGAAAAGCTGTATCTATCGTATTTTACAATATTCATTAACACTTGTTAACGCTTTTGTACAAAAGTTCTGTTTCAATACGGTATCTCGGCAATCATTGACTTCAAGCATTCAAAATTCAAAAGTCTAAATTATACAGGAAGCATTCTAGGTCATGAACATCTTCGACCACATCATCACTGCCAATCAAGTGAGAAAATGGTCAAAGGCTAGATCTATACAGTACAAAAAATACTGTATGTATAATTTAAGGATCATTATTACTTAACAAAAGTAATTATTTTAACGTCATAAGTACACCACTTTTGAGCGCAATAATAGTTACTATTAGTCAAATGGACAAACGCCGCCGCGTTCCATAAATCAGTAGGCTCACTGTCAACAAAAGGCAGCCAGAAATTCAGAGTCATTCTTTTTTAGTATGTGCTTTAAATTTAGAAATAGAGTAATTCATTATTAATTAATTAAATTATTTTTTATGTAAAGTAATTAAGTTGCCAGTTGCCTTTAAGTTGTTATTAGAAATAGATGTAAACATTCCATTGTTATGTATGTGAAATGTATATTATGTATGTGAAAAGTAAACTACAAAAATTGTACGTCCGAAATGGGCAAACTGTTGAAACTTACATTGTACCCTTGACCATCTTATGTACACATATATGCAATAAATATATTCTGTATTCTGTAGTCAATAATAAAAAAAGAGTTAAGGCAAATAAGGACTGCCAAAACAAGAAGTTTGCCGAGAGACATTAAAAAAAATCCCAATGCATTAACTGGGGATATGCTATACATTTACTTGTAAGGTAGATAGATAGAAAATTCTGTATTCGTTTCTTCAAGTTTTACAAAAGTAACTTAATAGAAGGTAATTTACCTACAGAGCAACATGTGGCTTAATAAGCAAAATAAAAGTATTACATAACTAACTTTTGACTGAGTAGGACCCATCGGAATCATACATAGTCTTTTTATAACCAGAAGGGTTATATGAGCTATCGCTTCCATAACCGTGTTTGTCGTAAGCATACGGCCCGTAGCTGTCGTGGCCATAAGACTCATGGCCATGATGGTGATCATGGCCGTAGTGGTGGTCATGATGGTAAGGCTCGTGGTCAAGTTCGACGTACTCGTGGTGTTCGTGTGATTTCTTCTCTTTTAGATAATGTATAAACCAGGTGACAAAATGCCATCCTTTTATAATGAGAGCGTAGAAAATGGCGCCATACACTATTTTTAGCACAAATAGTTTTGTTGCAACGACGTAGAAGAAATGCACTGTGAACAAAGAAATATCAGTTTATTTTTGTGAGATACTGTTAAATGCACTCTCTCTATGGCTGGACTATAAGTCTTAGATAAAGTGCTTGTGAAGACCGCATAATCTCTACAGAGAGTATGCGGTCTTCACCTATCAAAGCTAAGCAATGCACTTTGCGGTCACAACTTGGATTGGTATCCGGTTGCGGCATTTTCAACTGAGCAGTTCCGTGGTTATGGCACGTTTAAATATTGTCTCAGGTCAGCCGCTTAGGTTAGTTCAACAGCTCGCGAGGGTTCTGAATACTACAATTGACCTTGCCAGAAAACTGTCCGCAAACCCGCTTTGCGGAACAACCCGAGCAAAATTCGCAATATGTGTTAGAAACGCCAGTCCGCGTTCGAACCACGGCCGGGGCAAACATTTTTGTAATGAGCATAGGTGTTTGTCCTCGAGTATTTGATGTTTGTGTATTGTGATTGTGTGTCCCGCGACTCAGGGCTTCCTAATGTGGGGCTGAAAGTGTATTACAAAAAAAAGAATCGGTAAAGTGATTATATCTCTTGATTTTTAAACAATGGCACTAAATTTTGTTGCTTTTTGTATTTATAATCTTTGTGAGATTATAAATACAAAAAGCAACAAAATTTAGAGCCATTGCTTAAAAATCTCCTCATTTATGAACCAATTTGAAAAAAATATATTTCTTTGTTCGCAATGGTATAGCCACTTGTACATTATTTTTAGGTTCATTTAATTGAAATCAAAACATGATTAACGCAGTTTAAATAAACTGAAGCTGCACAGCTCGTGTTTCGTTGATCCACTAACTAGTCTTAAACCGTGCAACGGATTATTATGCAGTTTTCGCCATTAGTTAAATCATTTTTCATGTATTATACAAAATGTAAATAGGCCGAGAAAAACATTTTATTGCACCTAAGTCGCCGAGGCATAAACTTATAACGTGGTTTCCCTATGTTCCCTGTGTGACGAGGATGGATAAAATAAGGAATGAGTTTATCAGAGGAACCTTGAAAGTAGCACCAGTCAATGATAAGTTGAAAGCGAATAGATTGGCTTGGTATGGGCATGTCATAAGAAAAAAAAATATGACAAAAATAGTACTTAACATAAATGTAGATATATATACTATAGAGGTTGAGGAAGACCGCGGAAGAATGATATGTATATGAAAGGTGAAAGACAAATGATAGAGGAGAATGACGGTCGCCGTGGCGCAGTGGTTAGTGTCATTGACATGACTTCTTTGGTTTTTTTTGAGGAGTAAATTTAAATATTTCCTTTCTTCTTCTCTATATTGAATTTGCGTGAAGCCCAGACGGGCCGCCATTTAAAAAAATCAGCGTTTCTCTTTTTGAAACGGATTTTTATAGTGCGTGTATATTTTATTTTAACATCAGTCAAGTACATTGTTTGTCAATTAGCGTCATTTCTGACAGGGGCCTCGTGGTATTTCTAGTTTTTTTTAAAAAAAGATCGTGGATTTAGACTTTAATTATTCGAAATCAAAAGGGGTTCGAAACTATAAATTTTAGTCAAATTTCGGCTTGCTATCGGTAAATATAATTATGCTATTATTTAGTAAGAAACTTTAAATATACTTGTAATGATGGAAGTGTACCAACATGTAATAAAATAAAAACATCAGTATCGATCCTTTGACGAATAATCCGTTTCGTGGGTTCTGAACAAGCTTTTACTCGGAGATTATAAATCACGGTCTCCTAAGACATAAATATAATACATACACCAATTCTGGCCTCTGTCCAACGATATGTATCTGCCCGGTATTAAGTACTCTTTTTGTTACATGTTTTTCATCCCTCCGCATGATATGAAAAAAAATACTTACCATTATATGTACTTAATATACAACTATTTCGACTGAAAATTGAAAAATCTCAATAAAGAATCCAATAAAGTATTGCTTGATGACTCTTGATTAAGTTTGTGATGATAGCTTAGTGGGTCATAGTGGTCATGACCAAAGCGATGGTGATCATATGGGTCAAAATGGAACTGTGACTTTTTGTAATCGACAGAGTTGTGGTAAATGTATGGGTCTGGAACGTATTTGAATATGGCCAGTGACCACGCCAACACGATTAGAAATTTCATGGCGCCTATGATTAGAGCTATGCCTAAAGCTATCTTGAACAGCCCGACTTTCGCAGCCAATATAATCGCAAGATGTGCTGCAACAAAAGAAAAAAAATCTCAAACATTTTTTAAGAATAAAAAATTATACCGGAATATTTTAAAGCACTCGCACAACATTTGATAGGGATAAAACAAAATGCTACTAAAATTATCTACCTTTATTTTGACTGGCAACCATTTATTAATCTATGCGGTACTTCGGTGACTGACCATAGACATGAGGTTTTAAATACGTATTATGGAATTAATTCAAGCCAGTGTATGGCCGAATGAAAAAAAATGCGGTAAGAATATATTGCTAGGAATGTGGCGGGAAGTTGTGACAGTGAAGGTATAAGTTTTGTTTTATTTTTCTAAATTAATGTTTCTTCGTATGTTGATGTGTTATAATGGTGGACGTTTAGTGTTCATGAAAGTGCACAAATGTATGAATGTGGAACAAAATAGGCTAAATGGCAAATCTTCACTTCGTTATTTATTTCCGCAATCTCCAGGATAAGTTTCATAAAAGTGCCCACTATTTTTCTGAAACAAAGCGGAAACGGGGAGGGAGTTCGGGGTTAGGCTTTTAGTTTATGCCCATAACTTGATGTAACAATATATAATAATAACATATCCTAGTACACTTGACACTATCTACATGCCTATGAAATAGCAAGCAATCGTTGTTGTTTTTTTTGATATTTTCAATTAGCTAAAGTACAGGATTCTTCAAAAGAAGTCTAAATAGAGTACAATTATTAACAACGCAGAGTATAAATGCCCTCAGTGTTATTATGACAAGTCACATTAGGCGGCCCGTACGCTTGTTGATGCATCAAGTAAAACAAGTGAATGTCTGATAAAGCCCATATAAAGAAGTGCATATAGTGCAACTTGACATAGTAAACATGACAGAAACAGCAAACCAAACGCAGGCCACACCAAGCATGTCTTTTCTGCAAGACGAATCATTTACGGGAACTCTATTACGTCGTTTTTATTTAATATCCTTAAAATAAGGAACACCATATAGAACTAAACATGATTAGCACTTAAAATTTTATTCATATTTTTTCATGAGAAAGTTGTCTATATTTTCAAAACAAAAACTATTAAATGTACTAAATTGTCACTTATTTTAGCGGACACATAAATAGAAGCAGTATAGTTATAGGAATCTAATGATAATTATGCTAATATATTCAAACAAATTCCGAAGTATCTGACGCAGCATAAGCTTCATTCAATTGAATAAAAATAATTCCATTTTCAAAGTCCTTTCGGTCGTGTCCTTATAAAGCAGATGTTCAGAAAAAAGAGCTTTAATTTATCACGAAGCAGGTTTCCGTAAATCCCATTCACAGACTTCACAGTCCAGTTCATTCCTATTAGTCTGAGCATCAGATGACAGAATGAATGAAAAATACGAGTTTCATTTACTTTCATGAATGAAGTATCGGGTTTTCCTGGGAAGGACTTTCATTCATCGAATCTGTGATTTGAGGTTTAACCTTAGAATTAAAACACCACGTGTCGCTCGACACACTTGCAAATTAATATCTTAAGAGGAAACTCGAGAGCCATTTTCCATACTAACGTAGTGCCCTGTTTCCTCCCTGGATAATATCAGAAAAGCAGTATTTTTGGGTCCAGAAAATATATAACCTCTAAACACGGCCAAAGCCTCTTTTTAATGTTAAATGAAAAGAGTAGTTAAATCTGTTAGGTTTTGGATAAGGAATCAGGGGACAACGAAACGTTGATTTTGTATACGTTTAAAAGGTATTTTCGGTGCAAATTGCTGTTGTTCCGCACTCTGCGGGCTCGTTCGGGCAATAGATTTCCAAATACCTATTTTTCAATTAGTATTAGTGTTTCCTCATGGTACGCATATTCAAACGTTGAATGAGTTAGAGACGAAGAACTGTTAACCGCAGCGTAACTGGCCATAGACAACTCAGCCTAACATCCCGGCAAGAGACTGGAAGGGAGATGATTTAAAAAACGAGATTATTATGCGACCTGTTTCCAACCAGTCCTTGTTTATGTCTAGCTGTGGATATCTTATGAAGTATTATAGAAGTATAAGTAGTCAGAAGAAATAATCCCATAACTATATGAAGCTGAATAGCCTGCAGTTTAAATGTTACATTTCTGTTAAATAATTAACGCGGTATTCAAATTAACGACTCTAATGAACGCTTTAGGAATTACATTCCTATTCATTCATAGTGTTAATGTTACTGAAGGAGCTATTCATAGCACTTTATAGAAAGGCAAAAATGTATTTAAAATATATTTTTCATTTCAAATGTAAAAGTATGAAAAGATGGTAATTAATTCACCAGCTTTGGTATCTGGTTTTGTAGCTTTTGGTTGCAGATATGCGATTCAGAGAAAAAGCGATGCAGATCAAACAGATCTGTAATTAGCGCGCTTGTACTACGAGGTGAAGCTTATTTTTTCTTTATCATTTTACCCGTCACTTCTTTCTTTTCGCAATCCATGATCCAAGATGGACGTCTTAGGCTACCATATTCCAAGCCGTGATTACGCTCGTTTACGTACTATCAGCTCTATATGATATGTGCCTTTGCACTGTAATTTCGATAATCTCTTAAATTACTGTATACTAAAGTAATAAAAGAGCCAGCCAGTGCTCCGGGTAGCTGCGAATGACCCGCTTGGATATTATAAGTTCAACAATCTTCAAATATAACCTAAACTGAATTCTAAACGAACCCTTAACACCTTGAATCCTAGATAAAAATCTGGATGTAGAGTCTCCAAAAGCTGTACAACTCGGTGCTGAATTTAGTTCAAAAATAAAATGAATACTCACTCAACAGCGCATATTTCGCTTTTCCTCTCGCCTCGACCACTGCCTTTTCTTTGTTTTCATATTCGTAACCTTCTGAGCACGCGAGGACTAGCAATAACAAAACGCAAGCGTTAAAATTCATATTTTTGTTTCACTTTACAACTTTCGAATAAATACTTTAAGCTCATAAATGGAACGCTTGTGGCAGAACGCACGAGTTACATTTGTCGGAGATTATAGCATTTTTTAAATTTCAAAACACCGTTTCAGCTCTGTGTCGAATTTGAAAATGGAATAATAGTTAGGTTTCGCTTGACACCTGCAGTAAAGTGTTAATTAAAACAATAAATATTTCACTGTGAAAGTCGTCACCTATGGCAATGTTACATGTTATTTAGCGCTGATTTTCACGTTATGAACTAACATTTAGAAACGAGAGTGCGATTGTTTACATAATATTCGAAATTTTATTAGTACATAATATTATATTAGTACATACTTTTTACTTACTTATTCTTGCCGGATTTGAGTGAGTAAGAGAACTTACCACCTATACGTACCTATACAATCACAACCACAAAAAATAAGAGCAATAGAGTCGATGAAAATTAATGTGCAATGCATGAACCAAAATAGAAGGGGGAATATGCTTTATTTCTACTAAGTGTGGTTCATTCGCCTTTATATTGTTATCGATAAAATCTTAATGCACTATTCCGAGTCCATTTGGGGTGTAAGTAATAATAGTAATAACCCATAAGGCTGAATGGAAAAAATCGCATTTCTACGTTGGGCTTACCGCCCAAAATCCCATGGACTATAAGCGTTAACAAAAACGGAATGTCCTATAAATTGTAGTGTAATTCTGAAAAAAAAAAACACAAAGAACTATAAAAGTAAAAAATAACACGGCAATCAGATCTTTGGTTCGACGAGTTGTGAGTCAGAAGTTTTCATTTTAATAAAAAAAAAGTTATAATCTAACGTTTGACATGTAAATAATTAGGATCTTCTATTCTGTCCGTTCTGTCTTTTTGGTATTAAAATTAGATACTAAAAAAACTACGTAAAATGTATTTAAAAAGGAGTATATGATGACGATAAAAATATTTCCATTTCATATTTTATTATATGATATAATAAAATATAATAAACTTATGGAAATATTTTGATCGTTAACATATACTCCTTTTTATGTTCCGCTTTTTACGTCATTCAGTCCTAATTTCATCAGCTCATATCGCGAAATAGCTGGATCGTGTGTGCAATCATCGTTAAATTTGGAAATAATGAGCGGGTCGCGTTTACGAGTTCAAACGATATGACTTTCATAGTGATGTGACTTAGACAGGATTGCCGATATGATAACATTTTAAACCCTAATATTAACATTCAAAAAGTCAAAGTAAATAAAATAAAAATATATTTAATGCAGGACTAACTAAAATTTTTACACATTAATAAATATAACGGAATATTGATATGATCAATGTGCCATAGCGAACCCACTAGGATGCCCTATCTCGGGTTGACTATTTCTCTTCAATTTTTTACAATTTCAAGGTTCTATAGCTTAATAGTAAGTACTTGCGATATTACATTAATTATAATTCAACAATTCAAAAGTTTCGACGATATACTTCAAATATATATCTTTGTGTGTTATCGTTTTGTGAGTGTTTAGTGTTCATACACTAGTTTTAGTTCCGCTAATTTCAAGTTTTATTTAAATGATTGCAGTAAGTATTTGTTCTGTCTCGCTATAGTTTTTAACTTACATCCTTCTCATCTTTAGGCTTATTTTTACGATTGTATTTACGTACATTAAACATTTCAGTGCTTTTGTTTATTTTGATAAATATGATCCCAAAAATGAATTAAATCTGTGTGCAAAACTTGTTCTGGTTACACAAATTGCCCATCTTAACCGTCGCGATCCTATTTCTAAAGTGATTTTGAGTTTGTTATGCTTTAACGTCTAAATCGCTGTACCGTATTTAAGAAGATTTATGGTACATACATCGAAAGACGGGACCTTAGAGGCGGTTAAAGGCTACTTATTTATGAAGGTATCCTGCACTTTTATGCGAATCAAATTATATGGATTACACTATTTTAAATATTATTTAATAGAAATATACTTATTTTCCAGAAGCCTAACCTTACTTACTGGCTTCTGAAACACAGTCCCATCAGTTGAGGAGCCCATGAGTTCATTGTTTTTTACATAACTTTTTTTTTTCTTTTTATACTGTATAGATCTAGCGTATGCTCACTGGCTCTCAAGGACTTAGCACACCAAGCAAGCCTTAACACACTGTGTTTGGTGACAGTTTTTCAAACTTGAGAGTGGTACATTTATGTCGATAAAAGTATTTTGTGTTTGTAGACAGAGAAAGATAACATGTGAGTGGGACTAAAGCTACTTTTACTAGTTATTTAATACATTTACTATTTAGCCACTTTTAATACTTTTTCTATTTATCTGAAGTCAATAGCGCTTTGAAGATATAAAAACCCAGGTGGTAAATATCACTCTGGATTCTATAACATATTTATATCGGTAGGGACGAAAACATACTTTGATCGAACTTGTTTGCGGCGGTGGAGAGGCTAAAACGTATCGTCTCCCCGCGCCATCACTTGCCTGGAGCAAAGCCATAACGTCCTTTTCATTTTGATAGCACTAGTTCCTGGTGATTAAACGTATTAATCTTCTATCCAATAATGTTTACTGTTGTACCGATAAATGTCTTGAGTGACGTTACCAGGACATAAACATGGGTCATAAAAAGGCTCGTATGAGTTCTCAAAAGAAGGTAGTTTGGAGATTTTTTTTAAATGGACACCTATTATTGCTCTTATGTTTGAAATGGTCGCTGGAAAACGTGTTATGCATGTTGTTTATGTACCATTACTTATGGTTATGTACTAAAATGTCTAGCTGGCTAGCGTTTGACCAGTGGTCAGTGATAATATACAGTGTAATCATTCTAGTCCTGGAATGTTTGCTGGATCTCTAGCAATGCCGCCTGACCACTCTCTGTATTTCGTGACAGTTTTTCACTCTGTTGGCATGCGCAACGGCAAATTAATACATGTTTCTTGTAAGAATTTTCGGACCGAGTTTCTTACCTCATTGTAGAAATACAATCACTTACCGTCATGTGAGGTCGTGATCACAATTCTGGTTAAAAATAGCTGTATGTAATTTACCTAATAGATTTATATGCGCGTAAAATAAATTAATTATTCATTCATCGCAGCCATAGGATGTCCACTGCTGGACATATGCCTCCCATATAGGGAGGATTTACCAATACTCGCCACGCTTGGCAAGCGGGTTGGCGAGGGTAGTATGGTTTCCTATCCTCAGAAGGCGCTGCTGCCCACCTCCTGGTACGTAATCCCTTAGCCGACCCTAACGGAACCCGCGGGTAGAGATGGGGGAGTACTATTCTAGGCCGGTACCACCACGGCACATTATTAGTATTACTATTAAAACACAAAAAAGATTAATTACACTTATGCAGCATTTTATCAACCCTGCCGATAGAGCGCGTTGAAAACAGCTTGAAACTTTCTCAGCCGCACCGAAAAATACAAATGAAAAGCGCGGACTGAACTCTCGTTATAACTTTGCAGGTAATTTACTTTAATGGTTTCAATACGTAACCGATTTGCCATTAGTTGCAGTTTGCATTTAGTTCTTTTCTCATATCCAACGAGAGAAGAGGCCTAAGTATGGGAATACGACTATGTGGGCTATGGTAGTAGGAAACTGAGCCCTTTGATTCCGTAATAGGATTGTGTTTTTGGATAATTTTCTTCCCTTTACCGCTTGAGCATGCATGTTTTCGTGTAGGGCTGGCGAACCTTTGTTCTGTTCGTATCCAAAGTGTTCTACAACAAATCTATATATATAAAAATGAAACCCGTTTTCCGTTGTCACGACATAACATGAAAACGGCTTGACCGATTTAGATAAAATTTGGTATAAAGATACATGGGACTTTGGAGAAGGACATAGGCTACTTTTTGTCCTGGAAGAAGTATGGTTCCCGTGGGATAACTGAGTCAGCGGGAAAAACGTAGTGCACGCGGGTGAAACCGCGGGGCGCAGCTAGTATTAGAATAAATTTGCTCGAAAGAACATAGTGAGGCCAATGACAAACTTAACAAAATATTCCGATATTTCAATCCGCTTTATTTAACTAGGTACACCTCGTGGTTTTACCCGCGTGGACTACAATTTTCCCGCTACCCATTCAATCATTATTTTAATTATCTCACGGGACCTATTTTTCCGCAATCAAAAGGGTATAAGCTATCCTCATTTTAAATTACATGCTAATTTTTGCCGTTATATAAGCCGTTTGAGCGTCAACAAGTAACAAACATACAAACGGCAAACGACCACCGATAAACAACCGACAACCTTGCTTCTGCCTTTATAATATTAGTAAGATCAATTGTCAGTCATACACAAGTGACATAAACGATATATTATTCCTCCGTGACTGACATCTGTTGTTTACTACGACTTGTCGTTTAATGCAATAGGCCCCAGACAGCAATACAACACCCGTGCTTGCTCGAGCACTTGGCATCTCACACAAAGCATATTTCTCCTTCAATTTATAATACCTATTACCTATTTATAATACAGCTAAGGAGTGCAATGATTTGCCTGAGAGTGAGTTTCCGCACATTCCGCATAATCTGGTTATATTCAAGTACCAAGTATCAAAAAGTCTCATTTAGGCATGCGTGATACATCTGATAAAAAACCTGTTCGCCAAGGGTAGCAGCTTAACTTGCCGAGAAAGAGATTGGCCCATGTCTCTTTCGAATTTGCCTTTATTAGTGGCTTCTAATCTTTTGCACAATAATTAGATATTCGACCATCAAGAATCACACACAGGAATTTGATGAAGCCAACTTCAGACACTTCCTATGGTTCTGACTAGTGATAGACATGGGTACCTAGGCTTTCTTTTCATATAAATAACGTGGGCTCTACTCAAACTTAAACTTGAAATAATAATAATTCAGTATAAATTATATTTATTTTACAATAAAATAATTTAAAATAATAAATTGTCAAATCTTACCGAGTACTTACAAATGACTAAAAGGAAGTTTTAACAAACTTTATTTAGAATATATATTAAAAATGAATAAAAATGATAAATGAAAGGGACAAAGAAAAGATGGACGGATTGTATTAAGAAGGAAATGAGAATGTGACTTAGGTATGTGGGTACCTAGTGGTGAGGGTAGGAGAAAAAAATGCACTGAACCTATTCCAAATGAAATGGAAAGGAAAGAAAAAAAACAATATAACAAAGAACTAAATATCTATATATACCAGCAAATATTCGTGCATGTCCATCACCTACCTTCCAAACAGGCGTACTCCATCGTAGTCCACATCTTCAGTTAACATCAGGTGAGATAGTGGACGAACTAAATTGCTCATTCTAAATTAAGAATATATATTTAGATGGCAGATTTCGTGGAATTATATGTTTGCTGTAATATAAAAATCTTGCTTCAAACGACATTCTAGGTCTAGCGAGATAACATCTTCGATCACATCGTCACTGACCATCAAGTGAGATAGTGGTCAAACGCTAGATCTACACAATATAAGAAAAAGACATTCAAATAACTAAAAATACATATAACATATCTTTTATAATACATACCTTAACGAGTATTTAACTAAGTAACCGAAAAATATATTTAACATTTTAGTTACAGATTACATAAACATTAAATTCAAAAAGACAGTTAATCTAAAATCTAATGTTTTATACTATTCGCTTAATTCAGATATCCATTAAATAACTGCTAACAAGTATAAGATAAAAATTAAATTAAATTCAATAAATTACTACAAACTAAAATATGGAAAGCTTTTCATATGAAAATGAATTGTGGTCACGTTAAAAAAGTTTTAAAAGTTCACTAAAGACATCGGAGGTATCGAGCGACTTAAACGGCAAGTTGGGGGCCCACCAACTTATTAACCGTTTAAACAGCGGTGCTAGTCATGGCTTCTTCAGTATCCAATTAAAAGGGGCCCCGAAGTCTGTTAAGCTGGGGCCCTCAGAATTGAAAGCAGCTTCGTCTGGGAGTCCGTAGCTGTAGCCAATGGTATTGTAATCCGTGGGGGATCCAATAGGAGAACCATATGAGGGGCTCGGGGGTGCCGCCGAAGGGGCCGGTGGTGGTGCAGGTGTTCCTATGGCAGCCAGTGCAAGCTGGTTCTTCATGAAGTAAGTTAGAAGTACTCCGCCGACTGAGAAGAGCTTTTGGAAGAAGGCGAAAAAGAAGAAGAATGATGCCGCCTTAAGGATTGCTATTTTTGACAGTACGAAGAGGATAACCATAACTGAAACAAAGAGAACACAAGTTTTTTCAAATTTCTTTTGAGGAAAGTATGGGATTTTCTGCGCCTTAGACCCACAAAGAGTCACATACTGTAATATTTATCTCTCTCTATCTCTAATGTGTTTAAGGGTTATATACTAAATGAACCTCGCGTAAAGCTTCGGGCATAAATAGGGAGCAGAGATAATAATGACATTTTATGTAAGAGTTTTTGCAGATAATGCTTTACATAGGAAAAGTTACATACATCCATAGGTGTGGCATGTGACCATTGTCTCACTGAGTCTGATAGTCAGTGCCAATGTGGTCACAGGTGGACTGACGCAAGACCGTGTTGTGACTAGAGATGTTAACTAAAGATGCCTGAACACGCTGTGTCGTGGTGACTGTTTTTCAATCTTGCTAGCTATGCGGGTATCAAAGGACCTGCTAACATCATGCTGTGTTTTTAATTACAATGTCACCTTTTCTGGAAGCTCAAGCCAAGCGTGAGGATCAATAATCATCAGGACGTGCCCAGAACAAGCCAATCTATTTCCTTTCTACTTATTACGTGCTGGTCTTCCTTTCAAGCTTTCTCTGATATATTCATCCATTATTCTATCCATACTAGTCACAGCACACATCCATCTCAACACTGGTATCTCTGCCACGTGCACTTTGTTCATCCACCTCTTTTACTGCCCAACATTCAGATCCATACATCACGACAGGAAAAAGATATAATACAAATATATCATAACTAATAATAAAAAACATCACCATAAGCGAACATAGCCACTAAAGTCTTTGGTCACTAATTGGACATTATCAATTAATTAAATACTGGCACATGTTTGCCTCAATGAAGAAACATCGCAATTCGAGGGGCAATGATGCTAGCATTCGGAGTACGCTGCCAACTGGTAGCAGGTTAGAGCATTTGAGTTATCTTTTGGCTGGTAACGGCTAGTGCATTGCTCAATTGCTATTCTGGTAGCTGCAGTTTGCAATTAATATTTTATTTTAAAAAAGGCATTGACCTAAGAATATATGAAGTTAATAAAATTTAAGACCACCATATTCAAAAATAATTAGTTACCTAATATTATATTTTTTGTGTGCTAATTAGTCGATCGCTACAAAAACACAGGAAAACATGTATTTTACTGTAGTTGTGAGACAATAAATATAGTTTGATTAGATTTGATTTTATTTTATTATTTTACAATTGAAATGTTGTATTAGTCCGATCACTTCATGATTAGTAATGTTTAATTAATAGGTACCTTCTAGGTTTGCGTGCTTAATCCTAGACAGCGCATCAAGTGAGACAGATGTCAAACGGAAACTTATTATTATAAGTTTGCGTTAACAACCGAGTTTCTTTTTTGACGAATCATTTTTTTTACTTATTAGTAAAAAAAAATATTTGGCAAAAAAATCAGTGTTAAATTTTACGGGGACTTTTAACGCGTTACCCAAATTCACATTCATGAACAGAAAATCTTACCCAAAAACCGAAACGTCTTCTTTTTCATTGCTCTCGTCTCTTCTGCTAATATGTCAGTTTTGTTCTCATGACAGTAACAGCACATCATCACCATTGATAAAATCACAAGTTGCTTTAACATTTTAATGGTTTTTTTTTAGTTTTAATAAAATTATCAAAATTATAGCACAACTCTAATTGGGTTTGAAAATTTCTCCTTTTTTAAATATATATCGATATTTTTCAAAGTTTCAATTTAGTCGAATTTCTGTTCTCCGCAATTTGTTATCCCTAAGCTACAGATAATCTGTGTTATTTGTGCCCGTACTTTTTATTAATAACATTATCTCCTGCCAGTTTTATTTGTTTCAACTTCTGACCGGCCAGTATTGTCATTCGCAAAAAGGTTTAGCAACTGAACCGTTAGACTCGGACCTCCGTTAATAAATAAGTATCGTTTACCAATAGCAAACGCGTAAATTTAAAGTAGCAGGAAAGTTTTTCATTGTTTCCGAGTCAAACAAATCCGTTTCGCAGTTTCCCTTTCTGTGACTAATTTTGAAGAATATTTTCATTGTTAACAGCATGCGCCACAGGTGTTGCCAGTTGTATTTACATTTTTACGCTTCATACAAAAATGTAACTGTGGAAAGTTGGTATGAATATGTAGTATCTGATGAATATTCAAAACTTCACCTTAAATAGAAAGTTTCAATGACATTAGGCTTGTACATCAATATTTTAAATGAACTTCAGGGCTTTGTAGTAAAGTTTAATTAGAAAGAACAGCTTTCTGACAAGTAAGTTTCAGAAGTTGTATGTACATTGGCTTATTTCCGTAAAGTGTACATATTTATTGAAAAATGATTACCGACCTTTGTGCGATCCCAAGGGAACAGCAACTATTTTCGGGATGAAAAGTAGCCTATGTGTTATTCCAGGGTCTAACCTATCTCTATACCATTTCATCCAAATCCATTCAGTAGTTTTTCCGTAAATGAGTAAAACATCCATCCATCCAATCTTTCGCATAAATAATATTAGTGGGATTAGTAGGATTTTATATACATGCCTTTCTTGTCCAAACCGAAGGAAATCGGCTAGCTATCAGTAGCCGCAACAGTTGGCCTGGACAAGATCTATAAGGTCGACATGTCGTGATTAACACGATGCACTTGTTTACTGTTGTAAACTTTTCTACTTGGTTACCACAAGTAAGTTTTGTGATAGCATCCATAAAGATCCCGTAATCAAATAAAAGTAGTTGCTGCAACCAATGTAACCGAAAGGCTCGTATTTCATTAGGTTACCTAGTTACGATAACCAAAAACTTGATTGAATCAATCACTTATTTTTTTCAGTGATGAACAACGAGAACGAACATTCAACGGTTAGAGAAAGAGATTCGCTATGGAGCGATGCATCTTGTATTGCTGTCGTAACGCAGCCATAGAACAACGTGAATTTAGTACTAATTGTCATATAATTTAGTACTGTGACATAGATGAATGATAGTTGGTAAGGGCAATACGTACGTTATTCAATTGCTTATAGTATTGGGATACGATGGCTGAGACGGAACTTATTCTCATTTCAGGCACAGACTCAAGTTTCAAAATATGTCTTAGTTCGCTTGCTTAGGCAGCTAATCTTGAGAGATAGTCAAACATTCTGATTCTAGCGTTATATCACCTTCAAACACGTTGTCACTATTCAAACGACACAAATTAGACAAAAAAAGCCGATTCCAAGATACGAATGGAGACACAATAATTACTTATAAGTGTATACGATATCACAACATTATGTACTATATACGTAATTTTTTCTGACACTATATAAAGAAAGGATTTCGAATGCAGGCCGCACGGACCGACAATCGCAGGATAGGACGGCCACCGAGAAGGTTGACAGTCACCTGTCAACCTTCTCGGTGGCCGTCCTATCCTGCGATTGTCGATCCGTGCGGCCTGAGTAAGACCGCAGGTTAGAGCTGGATGCAGGCCGCTTCCAACTGGTCCTTGCGGAAATCAATAGTGGAGGCATATGTTCAGCAGTGGATGTCCAATAAAGATGCTAAAATAAAGCAAAACAAATGACTCTTTTGTAGCAGCATCTCATTTACGTTTTTATTGTAAAATACTTAAATTAAATGTAGAAAAATATGAAATGTAATCGTAGTACGATTTTTCTTTTAGGTACATTGCGTTAAACATTTCTTTTGAAATTTTGTTTTATTTTCTAAATTTTTCTGTATCCCTTGTTACATTCTATCTCTGCCCACAAATTGAGAAACTATTTAGCGAAATAAAATTATGTAATTCTACTGTCTAAAGAATCATCGTACCATATTATAATACAACCCTATTAACACCATACAAAAAAATGTAGAAGAAACCGAAAACGTCTGCATAAAACTTTTATTATCAGAAAAGTTATAAATAAAATTCATAGATTTAATTTAAGCTTCTTAACGAGGCTTAGCAATTTTCGTTCCACATGAATTGTTAATTTCGTATTTTAATTTGAAAACGGTGTAATCCAGTTTTCACGGTCGGTTAACCATCAACTCAATTTACAAATGGTAAGGACTAGACCCAACGGAGAAAGATGGGGTATCGACCTATCACCTATCCAGGGTTACAATTATTTCAGTAATTGACTGACTCTGTTAGATTCTATTGAGCTATCATGAGCATAATGTCGGCCGTCGGACGTCCACTGCTGGTGACCTAGGGCTTTATTTTAGAGGCTCATAATAGCGAACACGGTTTGGGTCTATAATTATGTAATTAAGGTACACACAATTACACTTACACCTATTTACACCTTACTCTGTTTTTACGGGTATAACGTGGTACTTACGCGTAGTACGTACGTTTAACACATGTTTTTTATTGGGGATAGGCAGGCGTTTGACCACTTGGTGGTGATGATGATGATGATGATGATGATGATGAAAAGTAGCTTTATGTGTCATTCCGGGACCTGAAATATCTACATACCAAATCCGTCAAGCCGTTTGAGCGTCATTGAGTAACAAACAAACATCCCATTTAACAAACACATTTTATAATACTAGTGGGATGGGGTATGGATCGCCGGGTTTCAATTCGGATCACTAGCTCAAATTCGTCAATAATTAGTTCCTAAATGAACATTACTGCCGCATGAAGACGGTTATTAGGGTCAAGTGTGGTAAAAAGATCCCTCTTCGAACCCCTGACGGAACCCCGATAAGGCTTTATCCTTTATATGCCTGTAGAGGTCTAACAAACAGCTTGGTATTAACAGTTTGGTGTAAAATATAATAAAAGTGCTGTTTGCATTGATAATTGGATATTGTTCATATATTTTATAGTACTAGGCGAGCGCCCCGTATTCTCCTTGAAAAAGACCACCGAACGTGGTTGAAACTATAGTCGGAACACTCTGACTTACTACAAGAGTAACTCCCGTGTTTTATACATTCATAATGCGTTAAAACCACGTCAGCTTAAGCAGTAAAATATCGAATAGCTCTGAATCGGAAGGTCTCTCTGTTTGTTTGTGACTTCAGTAAGGACGTAAAATTTAATCAATTGTAAAAATGTAAAACTTCTGTGAAACCTACATAACAAAGACTGAGTTCTGGAGGTCTTTTTCAATACTTCAACATATAATGGAACAAAATTATGGCGTGGTTTATTTAAAGTTTTCATAATTATGAAGCAACCGCGAGAATGTTGGGTTATCTTAAAAAATCCGTAAAATGTTCAATATGATATTTTTGTTACCTATGATACTTATTTTGTACGTAGTTCCTTAATTATAGCGCCCCATACGTAAGGTACTCGAATACAAATGACTAGTCCGTGTATATATACGAACTATAACGAATACCGTTTTATTCAATGATATTATATGTTTATATGAGGTAGATGTCGCACAAGCGCGCGGAAACTGAGGCGGCAAAATTAAGTCAATTGTAGTAATTTTGATTACGACGCGTATTTCAAGCGCAAGTCTAAACATTTAGCTATCCTTTTCTACATTATTTGTACCGTATTATCTGTCCCAGTAAGCATGTATATGTCGTAAAGGAACAAAATCTGAGCAGCGCGCAGTATGAATATACGTCATCTTTAGTAAAACATCATTGGTTGTATTATGATGTTCTAAGCACATTACAGGCAAGGTCTTTACGAATAATGCTGTGACATTGACTTTAAGGAGAGTTAGGTTAGAAAAGAGAGTTAAAAGGACTGGCAACGTATCTTAATATAAATCTTCTATTTAATAAATTTAATATTTTAGTACAACCGTTTACATTAAAATGGGTCACAACTCCGCAATGCCTGGCAACACCACGTAGGGAAATAAGCACGTAACGAGGGAAAATCAAATAAAACTTCGAAATGAAGCTGAGTTTCCATTAGTTGCTGGCCAGCCATCTTAATCCCATTTCTATATTCTGACGAAGGAAATTTACTGGCAAATATGGTTATGAATCCTTAACTATGGGATTGTGCCTGGTTTTTTTTTGTATTCACAACCCGGTCTGGCTATGCATAGATATACATAAAATAGATCTATATGATGGTAATGTCTGTCACAAATTTCTTTCGTACGTGAAAATGTATGTCAAAAACAAAGGACGAAAACACTCCTGGATGAATCGACTACAAAATGAACATAAGTTTGATAATTTCCTTGTTTTTTAAATATTTGTTGGTATCATTATAAACTGATTTTGCAAATTATGCAGTTGTATAAGACAACTGCATAGCGCATACAAACATAGCGAAATATCTTTTAATACTTTTTTTATTAACTACGCCACCCTTTTTTCTGTTATGTTATGTTAGTGTATGTGTAGTGTATAATTATTTTCGAAAAATTTTGAGCGTTTCGTATACATTTATAACTTGTTTTTTGAAAATACATCTCGTTAAGGTCGGTATTCTAGCAAGATGTACCTACATCGATTCTACTGATAGGCTTCTAACCCGCATACTCGTGATTGATTACAGCAAATACAGGAATATTTGCCGTAATCAATCACGGGATATTTATTCTAAGTTTTTCTTTCGAAAATAAAATCTCACGGAAGGGGGTTATACATTTAATAACCTCTTCAAAAATCATCTCTTGATACTAAACCAAAATATTCATATTTAAGCACCGAAAATTTTGAACTTTGATACATATTTATATAGTAGAGAATACAGATTTACCTTTTTCGATTTATATATTTTATTAAAGGCGTCGCCACAAATTAAAACTCCTAAAAAAAAAAATAGAACAAAATAAGGTTAGGCAAGATATTCACAACACATTACAGAAAAGATACACAAGATAATGGAGATGATCTAAAAAGAAAACAACAAAAGGTACAACAGTAGATAAGGTTCAGTTAACGGTCGCTTCTTCTACTTCTGCTCTCGGGGTCCTGTGTTCGAATCCCAGGAGCAAATAAAAAGTCATGAATAAGGGGCCTGACTCAGGAAAAGAATAAACACAGACCTAAGCTTCTGACAAGAGCTTATGAACTAATAAAATATAATATTTACAAGAAAAGATGATGAAAAACCTGTTGCTGAATTTACTGAGCTATTAAGTCCAATTTGAATTATATCTAAATGATTATCCCATGACCTGTGATCATTTCCAACTAATTGTGCTAAAGCAGTAATAATTGTTCTATTATATCTCTCAGTAGGATTGACTTGAGGGCAATATTAGGTACAATACGTACATAATAATTGGTTACTATAAGAGACAAGAAGGAATATATATTTCTTCAACATGCTAAGTACGCTCATTTTATTGGCAAACTTAATTCAAAATAAATTAAACCAATAAAAACAAAGCTAGATCTTTAGTAACTAACTCTTTAGTGTCTACCTCACACCTAGCTCTAATTTCGAATATATATGACGCAGGTATTGGATGATAGTATGTAATCAGGTATTCTGACATTATACATACTTTTTTGTAATTTTATAACTTCTAATTTTCTATAAAACTCGTGTTGACCTCAATAAAAAAATGTAATATTAATTTTAATAAAATATAAACATCAAATTAAACATAAACATTTATTCAGGTAAAGGAATTTACAATACATGATTATAGAATCTGATTCCCAAACTAGGGTCGTGAAGCCCTCTCGATTGACGCCCCCTCTCCCAATACTCTAGATGTCACACATTAAAATTTACGGTCTAAGTAGTTTAGTTAGAGGTAAGGTTTATAAAGTGGGGTCAAGTCAAGGTGGCAGCTAGCTCGATGAATAGAGCCAAGTCTGCACGAATGCGTCGTGAAACTTTTGATTGCTTCGACTGATTGTTTCCAATTTTAAAGTTGCAGAAGAAAGTTTCGCCGCAAATCACGTGCATAGTTGAATATTAAATTGTTGGGGTTTATCGCTGAATACGGGGCAATAGTTTGAGGTATATTAACGCGAAAATGTATTCGATATTTGGTATTTATTGAACCGTTGATAGCGTCGGGATTGTGAGTGTTGATTCTCAAACTAACGGCCGCTGGTTCAACCCCTACCTCCTGCTTAAGCTTTTTTTTATATCGTTTTTAAATCCATAGAATGGTCCAGTACTTTCAAGTACCCGCTTAGGAGGCGTGGTAGGCTTTCAAGTAAGCCTCTCGTTTAAAAAAAACTACTATCGAAAGCTGGATGTGGGATTTGATCCGACAATCAATCGCTACTCCCATCCCGAGAGTCTCATGTCTTTCAGCTTTCTTTAAGAACTTTGATACATATTTATAAACTAGAGAATATAGATTTACTTTTTTCTATACAATTTATATAGTTAGTTATATAGTTAGTAATAACTAAGTGCACATTGTTTGAGGTTTTTAGAACCCTATCTAAACGTGTCGGTAGAATTCAGCGGTGCCGTATTGACCATCGGTATATCGAAGTGTTGAAGTGTTTGTACAATAACGCCACCATGTCGGTCTGAGTACAAGAGCAAATTTCGAAGGCAATTCCATTGCAACGCGGCGTGAGACAGGGAGACGTTATCTCTCCGAAACTGTTCACTGCCTCATTGGAAGACGCTTTCAAGCACTTGGAATGGCTAGGATTCGGCATCGACATCAACGTCCGTTGATAATGCTACAATTTATGGAAGGAATATTTTGATTTACCAACCAAGGGAATTAAACGATATAAAAAGGATGCAGTAGTGATTATGAGGATGCGTTCCGAGCACATTCCATCCAAGAAGTTTGCATTTCTCATGAGAAAATCTTTCTTCACCGAAGTGTGACCAATGGGGTGTTCCTGAGGACTTACTGCACATCTTGATTAAGCTCTTAAGTAAATAATAATTTTTTTAAAGTCCGTTGATGTGAATCCGCTATAGCCATCTCTTTCAGACGGAGCGGAGTAACCGTGTATGCTAATTAGACTACGTGTTCCAGATAAAGTATAGAACGTAATTCGATTCGAGAAAGTAAACGCATTTTACCTGAGCGCTTAAAGCTTATCTACTTTAAGCTACCAACAAAGGCAACCTCCCACATACATAGCATTAAACACTTTTATGAAAGTGTAAAATCTGATCCTTTTATCACTGTTCACTTTGGCACCTTTACAGTAACAGGACTCCTACTATTTGTTTCAACAGAAAGTACTTACTATTTAAAGTGAATTATTATTATTACTTTGTTATTAACCGACTTCAAAAAAGGATGTTAATCAATTGGAACGTATAGTTTTTATGTGTGTTCGCGAATAACTTCGTCGTTTATGAACCGATTTTGGTGGTTCTTTTTTTGTTTGATAGAATATAGGTACTTGCGAAGTGGTCTCGTGTAAACTTCACCAATATTGCTCAAAATATTCTATTAGCTCATGTATATGTTAATTCATTAATATGTTATGCGTTATTAGCAAGACCGACCTTAAATAAGTTTATCCTGAAACACTCCCGATTTCATATTTAGAGACTACTGTTCATTTTAATAAATATGCATACATATAATGACGATTCTTTCCTATAGGGGTAGACAGAGACGACAGCCTTCCACTTGCTACGATCCCGATACACTTCTATCTCTTACAAACTCGAAATACCTTAATTATTATTATTATTAGAATAGAACTGGCATCTGCTGGGTTTGCCTGCTGATGAACGATCGCACTTTCGCAATTTTTCAGCTTATCCGTGACCATGCCGCAAAAGTACCCATATACCAATACTCGATACAAATAAAAAACAATATGGGATAATCGTAGGAGCAACAAAAATAGACAAATATGATGAATAAGATCGATAAAATAGTCAGTAGTAGACACCCTAAGATATTTTTAGTCACAAGTGCTTTTAATGGAACGTACTCACAGTCGCCCACACTTCACCTGTTTTAAAACCCAATTTTGCTGCGAGACTGCCTAACTCCCACGCTCTAAATAAAACCTTATTTCAGGATGAAACTTTACTAAAACCTTCGATTTTATACATGAACAGTTATTTTAATCCTTCCTACTAATATTATAAAGGCGAAAGTTTGTGTGTATGTTTGTTACTTCTTCACGCAACACCAATTTCGATGACATTTGGTATCTAAATACTTTCAGGTCTCGCAATAACACCTAGGCTACTTTTCATCATCATCGATCATCACCACGCGGGTAAGACCGCGGGGCGCAGCTAGTTCTATATAAAAATCTTGTGTGTTTGTTATCGAAGTCTTCCGGGACGGCTTGCATGATTTTTCTGTTTTTTTTGTATATATTCGGTAGATCTGAAAATAGGTCGAAAGAAAAATCATCTTTTTCACTTTCCGCCCCGCGCGCTTGCCGTGAACAGTCGTTCCGCGCATGCGCTCTCCGCTCAGTGATAAGTTACGCGCCAAAAGCCTGCTTTTGGCGCGAAGTGTCGTTCCAGTTCGCTGTAGCTGTTTTCATTTCGATAAGAAGACTAACCGACGTGTTGTTTCTGTGCAGATCGCTGCGCCCCGCAGCGAGTCGGCGCGGGAATAGTCGTCGCGACGTCCGAACCATCTTATAACATAGTTTAACAACAGTCCTAACAACTCCTTGTTTCTGCTCGTTGTTTCTTAAAACGCTCTTTTCAGAGCGACCAAACGCTCTTCTCAGAGCGATTGCAAAGCCACTGTTTCCTTGTGGTCGACCTGTTGATACCTAGCGGTGTTAACGAAGCAGGTCGGGCGCGGACCCGGAGCGCCTGCCTCCCCTTCTGGGACAGCAGAATCCGGAAGATCTCTAACAAGCTTGGCCTTGGGGTGTCTCCTAGTCAACGTTAGAGAGCTCCTTCCCACCTCCCATCCCCCCGTTCCTTCCTCGGGAGTGTGTTTGGTTAGACGCCCGGTCCTGGGGCGTCTCTCCTCTCCCCCGTTAGGGTCTCGGGTTGCTCGCTTGCTAGCGCGCTAGGTACACATCCCTCTGCACAATAAGATCGGCAGAGGGGCGCATAGTAGGGACAACACGTAGGTACTCACTTCCCTCACCTAACCCGGTGAGGGACGTCAGTCTCACCCCAAACTCATCCTGAGTGTACCCCTCAGGATGAACCCTCCCACCGCCTCCTCCTTCGCCGCCGACGATTTCAACGGAGAAATGGCTCAGGCCTTTCTCCGCTGGATCGCGGCGTCGAACCCTTCGCTCCTCGAGAGCTTCCGTTTATCCCTACGGGATAAAAGCAGCCGTGGCCGCCTCACGGACACGCAACTATCTCTTTCTGGCAGGACTGCCGTAAGTTTAGACTCACCCGCGAGCCCCGATCCCCCGTCTCACTTGCTCCGCCGCCATCGTACCGCGTTGCCCGTCGCGCACTCTCGCTCACTCGACCGAGACCGCTCTCGCTCGCCCGCGTCACCCGTCGTGCCATCTCGCTCGCTCGGTAGCGACCGTTCTCGATCTCGTTCGCCCGCGATCCCGCCCCGCGCCAATACCGCCACTCAGGCGGTAGAGGAACAACTGTCAGACACGTCCGATATGGAAACGGAGCCCTCACCCGTCGCGCCCTCCGCCGAGTCGGACTCGGAGGACGGTTTCACTCCCGTCGTCCACGGGAAGCGAAAGCGCGCCTCCAAGTGCGACTCACCCGCACCTTCACCTCCTCCGAAAGCCACTTGCACCGCGCAAGGTGGCAAGACTAACGGCCCTCCCGCTTCCTCCTCCGCCGCCGATACTTCCGCGCCTCCCGTGAGACGCGAAAAAGCCCCGCCGCCAATGTTCATTCAGGACAAAGGCAAATGGAACGCGATCTCTCGCGTTCTTACGGACCGCAAGGTCCACTATACCAGTGCCCGCCTCACCCAGCAGGGAATTAAAGTTCAGGTCCCCACTTCGGACGACCACAGGGCGCTCACCAAGTTCCTTAGGCAAGAAAACATAAGTTTTCATACCTTCGCGCTTGAGGAGCAAAAAGTCCTCCGCGTAGTCATACGCGGAATCCCTAAGGAGGTGCCGGTCGACCTCATACACACCGACCTCAAAGACCAGGGATACCCTGTCCACGAAGTACATCGAATGTACAGTGGGAAAAACCGTGTCCCTTACGATCTCGTGTTGGTTGTCCTAGACCGCACCCCCGAAGGGAAAGCGATCTTCAAGGCCAATAAGGTGGTCAACCTTACTGGCATTGAAGTGCAGGCACCCCACAAGAGCAGCACGCCGGGACAGTGTCACAACTGCCAACTTTACGGCCACGCTGCTCGCTACTGTTACGCGCGCCCTAGGTGCGTAAAGTGCTTAGGCGACCACGCAACCGCGAATTGCCTTCGCACTAGGGACTCTCCCGACCCGCCCAGTTGTGTTTTGTGCGGTACCCAAGGGCACACCGCGAATTATCGCGGTTGCCCCAAGGCGCCGCCTAAACCAAAAGCGCCGGCTAGGAGACCTATCGCTCCCCGTCCCTCGGTAGCCCCGAGCTCCAAGCTCCGCACGACCCCGCCGACAGAGACAGCTGTCTCTGTCCCGCTCTTTCCTCCGACATACAACGCTTGGACCAAGCCGCCGAGCATGGTCCGAGCGAGCGCGCCTGCTCCCGCTCTCGCGGTAGCTCCCCCGACCCGCCCCGCACCTCCCGCCGCCGCTCCGCCGCCGGCTAAGGGCCCGGCCCCGAAGCCACAACCCCCTCGCATGCCTGCCGCCAGGCCCGCGCCCCCTTCCGCGAAACCCGCGCCCGCCATGCCAGGGCTCAGCCAGCCATGTCAGTCGGACATGGCGGCTGACCTAGCCCTAGTAATGGACTACGCCATGGCGATAGACATGGCCGAAGTTAGCGTATTCGCACGCAAACTTCGTACCGCGACGTCTCCCAACGCTCGTCTTCAAGCCACGCTTGAACACGCGGGCATTATCAGTGCAATTAGGCACTACGCCCTCCCCACAAACTCTTAAGGAACAGTATGGGTACTACAACCTTAAGAGTTAAACCCTCCTCCTTAACGTTAGCGACTTTCAACGCTGACGGCTTCTTCAACCAAAGAGACGAAGTCTTCGAATTCTGTAAGACCCATCAGGTCGACATCCTATGCGTGCAAGAGACCTTTCTGAAACCGGGTACAAAGAACCCTAGGTTCGCTAATTACCGTATGGTTCGTAATGATAGGTTGGACGCCATCAAAGGCGGCACACTTATTTATTACAAAAGGTCCTTGCACTGCATACCTCTCACTCCTCCCACTTTAGTTAGTTTAGAGGCATCCGTTTGCCTACTAGGGATGACCGGCCATCAACCTATCGTTATAGCCTCTTGCTACCGTCGCGGCAACCTACAACTCCAACAGTGCGACTTTGAAGCTCTCTTCTCCCTCGGAAGGTCGACCCTTCTGCTGGGAGACTTCAACAGTAAACACGTTCTCTGGAACTGCACTGCCACTAATCCTAGCGGTACCCGTCTCGATAGCCTAGCCAGCATCCTCAATTTTGACATCATTCCACCATTAGAGCCCACTAGATATCCCCCTCAGGGAAACCAAAGACCCGACATACTCGATATTGCTCTCTTCAAGAACGTCACCCTACGGTTACGTTCTATAGAAGTAAAGCACGAGTTAACCTCTGATCACCGTCCCGTCATATACAGGCTAGGCCCCGACACGGCTACCTCTCCACCCACCAAGTCGGTAGTGAACTGGAAGCAACTGGGGGAAACCCTCCAAGCTATCAGCTCACCTGACTTAGATAGGATCCCTGACGACATATTAACAGTAGACGACGTCTCCGTTGCAATCGACGCGCTCAGTAGCCACCTGCGAACAGCAGTAGGGAAATGCTCTAAGCAGATCCCTGTGGCCACCGGCCAACGATTCGAACTACCGGACGATGCCAGGCGGCTACTGAACGCGAAGAATGCAGCTACTAGAGCGTACGACTCGATCCCCACCGATGAGAACAAAGCCACCATGCGTTACTATCAGCGTGCTGTACGTAACCGCATAAGTGAGCTGCGCAATCAAAGGTGGGAAGACACACTAGCCGGGCTCGAGCCAACTCACCAGGCATACTGGAAGTTGGCTCGCAGCCTGAAATCCGACGGACAGACAACAATGCCCCCCCTCTTTAGGCCGGTCCCCCGATCTCTCGCGTTCTTTGACGAAGATAAAGCCGAGTGTTTAGCTGATAGCCTCGAGGCTCAGTGCTCCCTTAACTCAGATCACGTCGACCAGACTCACCTCGATACGGTGGAGTCTGAAGTCGCACGTAAAAGCTCCGTGCCCATATCGGACCTCCCTCCGCTACCTCCCGTCAAATCAGCTGAAGTGGCGAATCTGATCAAGGATCTCAAGCCCCGCAAGTCCCCTGGTGCCGACCAGATTAGTAACAAGATGCTCAAGCATCTCTCAGTCCCCTTAGTCCACCTTTTAGTAAGCATCTTCAATGCTGCTATGAACAACTGCCTATTCCCAGACGACTGGAAATCTGCCATAGTCATTGGCATCCACAAGCCTGGGAAGATGGCTTCACAGCCCACCAGCTACCGCCCTATTAGTCTCCTCAGCTCTCTGGGGAAGATTTACGAGCGACTCATAGTCAATCGTCTCTGGTCCCATGTTAGGTCCCACAACTTACTGCCTGATGAGCAGTTTGGCTTTCGAGCCAGACACTCTTGTGTTCAACAAGTGCACCGCCTAACGGAGCACATCCTCGAGGGCTTTAACGCCAGTTACAAGCCCAAAGGGACAATAGCGGTCTTCCTCGATGTAGAGAAGGCTTTCGACAAAGTCTGGCACAACGGCTTGTTATTCAAGCTGTACCAACTTGAAGTGCCAGACCGTCTTGTACGCATCTTACAAGACTTCCTCAGGGATCGAAGCTTTCGCTACCGCGTAGAAGGAACGCTCTCTCTCCCCCACCCTATCCTTGCCGGCGTCCCTCAGGGATCCGTGCTCTCGCCCATTCTCTTCTCGCTATATACCAGCGACATACCACGATCTGAACCTTCAGTTCAGATCGCCCAGTTTGCAGATGATACAGCCATCTACTGCACTGGGTGGCACATGGTCAGACAGAGAGCCGCTTTACAGAGAGCCATCACCGACATCGGTGCCTGGTTCCGTAAATGGCGGATCTCTGTCAATCCGGATAAAAGTACAGCTGTGTACTTTACCGAGATTGGCCGTTTAAAAAAGCCCAACCCCATAGCCCTCTTCGGCAAGCCCATACCGTGGGCTAACTCTGCCAAATATTTAGGTGTGATCCTTGATCGGAAACTCACTTTCGAGCAGCACATCACTAAAGTTCGAAACAGGGCGGCCTTCGTATTGGGTCGCCTCGGTCCCCTTGTTTGCAAAGATAGTAAACTTTCACTTAGAAATAAAATCACCTTGTATAAACTCTGCGTCCGCCCAATCATGACCTACGCCTCCGTAGCGTTTGCTCATTGTCACCCTCGCGATCTCCACCGTCTCCAAATAATTCAAAATCGGTTCGCTCGCAAGGCGGTCGGCGCTCCGTGGTATATGCGGAACACCGACCTGCATTGCGACCTCGAATTAGAGTCCATAACCCAATTCATTAAGACCTGCTCCCGTCGCTACTTTGACGCGGCTCCCCACCATCCCAATCCTCTGGTAGTGCAAGCTGCCAACTATTCCACCACCCCGACACACCCGCACCTTCAACCCCCCCGACGACGCCGCCCTAGGCACGTATTGGATGACCCGGACGACCCCATCGCTGTCGCCTTGTCGCTAGCTTTAGCGTCGTCCCACGGTCATCCCGGTAGAATACAAGGTCGAGAGTCCCTGGTATACTCAGTCAGACACCGAGCTCGGCGGCGAGCTCGAGGCAAAAACATCCTGGTTAGATTCTCTCCAAATAGTCAAAGA
Source organism: Apeira syringaria (assembly GCA_934044485.1). Lineage (NCBI taxonomy): Eukaryota > Metazoa > Arthropoda > Insecta > Lepidoptera > Geometridae > Apeira > Apeira syringaria. The sequence goes on from OW203659.1 coordinate 1,412,546, forward strand.
GCAAACATCCTTAGGGCCCACTTACGGACCACTCTGGTACCGGGGCAAGTCGATCCGATATCTCCCTGTCCTGGCGACAGCTCAAGCCGAGGTCCGAACCTCAGTGGTGCCCTTGAGCTAGTCGCCTCGTCCTCTCCTAGTGGCACAGCGCCGTCAGCGCTAGCCTCACTAGGCGGTGCGCCTTCTGCGACCGCACAAATACCGGGCTGAGCACCATCTGTGCTCGCCCCCCCTCCGGTGAAGCTGTAAATGCCGGTAGAGGCAAACAGCATTAGTCCGTTAGAAAAAAAAAAAAAAAAAAAAAAAAAAAAAAAAAAAATTGGTCGAAAAGTATTTTTCACCCTTCTACCCCCACCTCTTATTTTTGAGAGACACGACTTCAAAGCCTGCAACACCGACGTAGAGTCGCTAGCTTATCGTTTTTTTTACCGGATACATGTCGGGGAGTGTGCTCTGGAGTTGCATAACTTAGTACCTCCTTCCCCATTCCATCAAAAAACGACCAGACGGACTGCAATGCGACATCCATACATGGTAGACGTTCCACCCTGTCGCACCAAGCGTTTTGCTTCCACATTCATAGTGCGTACAGCTAACGAGTGGAACTCATTGCCTAAGTCTGTGTTTCCACATGAATACAATCTGGGCATCTTCAAGTCACGAGTGAACAGGTATCTTCTAGGCAGGCGTGAATCATCGTAGACCGCATCATCACTTAACATCAGGTGAGATAGTGGTCAAACGCCTGCCTATTGTGAATAAAAAAAAAAATTTAAAAAAAAAAAAAAATTATCGAGATTTTAGAATTTTTGTATAAAAAATATCCAAATAATTAAGCCGTCGATCATTGACGTGAAGTAATTAAAGCCATTTGCTAAAAGTCATTTTAGCTTATTTTGTTGAAAGTCCTACGTGTCTGAGTTTTCTTTGAGGTAGGCATTAATAGATCCTTATTATATTCATGCGGTATAGCATAATCAACCCAAAAAAAAAAACAATGAAAATGGAGATACGTTATACTTCGATTTACACATAGTTTTGTCAAGTAAAATATTTGTCATCATAAATTAAAACTTTGAAAGTTTTTATTTATGATGACAAACATTTTACTGCAAATACTTTTCACTTAACTCTACATCTATCTTATAACAAATTGGTGCTAAATTAATTACATTATTATATCATTCTGACAAGTGATGTTTATAAAAGTAGGTAGCTACTTAGATATATCTGCTACTAATATATTTGTTTCCACGGAATATAAGACAAAATGGAATGGCGTTCTGGCGATTTCAAATATCATTACTTAGATACCGTGGCTGCCTTGTCGTAGATTAGTTTACGTTTGCATAATTTTTATTACATAACATAGCTTTGTAAAACCTTTTCTTATCCCGGTGAGTGTCTTCGTGCTATTCATCTGGCATTATATGAACCTGGGTTCTTGTCTAATATGAACAGTATACTATTTCCTATACTGTTTGTTTTAAAACTCGATATATTTTTTATTCATGCTTAAATTATACCATAGTTGAAATATACATTATTGAAATAAACTAAAATTATTTGAAATATTCAATCATAAGTGAAGGTTTTTAAAATAAACCTAACTCTTGGCCTTTCTCACTCGGTTCGATATTCTATGGTTGTAACAATTACTGCCACTATATATTAACGTAAACTATGCAAGGCGATCGCGATTAGTTATCAGTATTGCTCATATACGTCACTGTTGCTTGCGTCTGGTTGTCACGTGTTATTGTTATTAGTGATAATTGCATAGCCCAATTGGACAACCTGTGTCAACATTGGTAAGGTTATGTTATGTGTAATTTGATAAGTTTAGGTATTGGTATCCATCTAAAGGAAGGTAAGTAGAAGCGCAGAGGAAGCCTGATGACTTGAACAGTTTTCTTTTAAAGTGAATGTTAGTGTGAATACTTTTGGTGGAACATTACTGACACGTGATTAGATTATAGTCAAAACACATGTAATGTTTGATTTAAATTTAGAATGATTATTCGTGGCATGCTATAGTTCTTCAACTGTTATTCTGTTAGGAAAGAAGCAAAAATTAAAAGAAATGAACGAAGTGCAAGTGAAGTGAAGCGGGGAACGAATACTGATGAATGTAAAAATAAATTTACAATTACTGAATTTTGGTTCACTGCTAGCGACGACACACGTCACTGAATAAAGCGCGTGAATTCAAATTCTAAATTCGTTATTGAGTTGCTTTTACATTTACAAGTACAGAAATCTAGATTTTTATATAGCATAATAATATATGTGTTATAGTGAGGCTATTCAATATTACTATGGAAGAGGCTAAATCCAATAACAAAGGGTTATATATATTAACCTAGTGTGAGATTTCAGAAATCACTTACACCAAATAATTATGTTCCATTTCTTGTAGTTTATATTATGTTAAGTTTATAACTAGCTTCTATTTGATGCCAGAAATAAATATTATAATATCGTACATATAACAATATTTAAGTTTTGTTATACGGGCCGAGGTCTTTATTAAAATAATATACTAATAACTAATTAAAACAATCCAGCTACATTTCAGTTGCTTGCATATCAATTTTTACTATAACGAGCCCTCACTGGCTGATGTATCAAATAAAACAATCCAATCAAATTGCATGTTTAATAGTTTGAATACTGAATGTTTAATATCGAATTAAATAAATAGGTTATTTACACGTATCGAGATTTAGTATTAATTAATATCTTGTACCTACTTAAAATAAATAAAAAAATAACTCTTAACATTTTTGGCACTATAACAAATTCCATATATCACACTCCGTCTCCCTTTCTTCTATAAGGTCCATAACTGGCACCATAGCTAGGTCCGTAACTGGACACATAGTGACCGTGGCTGGGGCCATATTCATGATGATGATGGTCGTCGTGGTGGAATTCGTGCTTCTTCTCTTTGAGGTAGCTGGCGAACCACCCGAGAAAGTAACCAGCCTTGTGAAGAACTACCCAGAAGACAAACGCGTATATCAGCTTCAGAACGAAGATCTTCTTCACGATCAGGTCAGCGAAGTAGACTGGAAAAAGGAGAAGCAATGAGAATATTGAAATGTATAATTTTTCCAAATTTTAAAAAAATGTATATCATGCAATAATATAATAATGATAGAACGCAATCAGTAATATACAATTTCTTTGCCCGCCACGTGCTTTGTTTTACACGCCGTGGCAAAATCTTTGACATCTTCAAGTAGCACGAAATGTGTTAATAAAATTTACAGCGCAGTGAAAGCCTCTTAGTCGATAAGTTGGGAACAATAGACGTCAGCCGGTCTGGTGAGCTCGTGATGGCAACGTCAGAAAAAGTACAACTAGTTTTATATGTTAGATGATAAATATAGCAGAATAATGTGGAAAGGCCTTTAGATTTACATTTAAAAGTAAGTTAAGTTTCGGGCAATGTTGGGTAGCGAAGAAAATGTTGAAAAAGTATTAACGTCTTGAAAAAAATAAGGATAACTCTTATCCTTATGTCTTGGTGGTACAAATTCAGAAATTTGGCGCATGAATAACAAATATACATTATTTGTATACTATATAGATACATATTAACCCCTGTCTCACTTGATTATCAGTGACGTGTAATAATATGTGAATAAGTTTTGAAATTTATTGACATTTAACCATTTTAGATATATTTAAATTACGCTATTATTTGACATTAAGTAGTGACATGAAAAATTCGACAATTTTAATAACTAGTATACGAGTAGAAGTACATATTATATAATTCTTGTAAATATTATATTGTATTGCTGTATGCCTTGACAGGCAAAACATGTTTGTTCAACTTTAATCATAAGATCCTGCATGCTTAAATAATTTAAGTATGCAAACACATGTTTTGTGCAAATAAATATTTGATTGATTGATTGATTGAAGTGATAATATCTTCGACGACATCGTCGAAGATATTATAACGCTAGACCTAATAAAGAATTACAAAATAAACCTGAGAGAATACGGGGCTCTCGCGGTCGCGGTTCGCCCAGTACAGCGTCCGCGAGCGCCCCGTATTCTCCTTGAAAAAGACCACCGAATCTGGTGGAAACTATAGTCTCTGGACACTCTGACTTATTACGTGAGTAACTCCCGTGTTTTATATATTCACCATGTGACAAAGCCACGTCAGTTTTAATAACAACATAATATCTATTGCTCCTTATCCAGTTAAGAGTTAGCGGGGTCGTGCGCTATTCTACTCTCCAAATGTTATCGGGTCTTATAAATGCCTTAATACTATTAATTCTCCTTTTCAATAATCCCTTCTAGTAGCTTGTCGAGAATGTCGAGGGAAGAAGCTCATTCCCAATTTCAGGTACTGGGTTAAAACGTTTCATCGGTCGAAACGCACAGTACACTTTGGATCGGTTATAATATAAGAATCTGTTTGCAGGCGCTGGCGGCTAGTATGGTGATTGTTACCTTGATGCTGGAATAAGGTTGAAGAGTTCCTCGAGTTTTTCGAATCTCGAATTCAGACTCGCGGAACCAAATACAAAATAGGCTTAGCCATTAATATCAGGCACCTTTCCAATATGCTGGCAATGTTGCCTATTTTAGACAAATTAACTGTAGATATTTACCTAAAATTTTATCTTTTGAAAATTGCATATCAACCTAAATTATTTTTGAAATAGTGTAATTAAATCTTTTTTCCAGTTCTCAATAAATTTAAATGCGGAAAGCTATTGAAAAGCCATTATCGAATACCACTTTTACGTTCCAATTGTTCCAACAAAGCGGAAGCCAAGCGGCCTGCAGTTATGCATACTGGATAACCCAGGGATGTACTCAAGGTTTGTTATGGTGGGTAAAATTCTTGCAAAGTTTGTAAATCTGAAATGATCGTTACTTTTAGTTAGTATATAGGCTATCCAAATAAAGCCGTTATGGAACTTATTTTACCTTGGAGTCTTGAGTAAAGGTATACATTTTGTTTTACTCCCGAGCGTGACCAAGAGCGGAGGCATTTGGTCACAAAACCACAGACAAATAACCACGGTATAGGCCAGAATAAGTGGAAGTAGCTTTGCAGTAAAAAGAATCGAGAGTATAAAGTCGCTATCACGGAGCTACTGACAACTAGGGAACCAGAAGGATAGAGCACAGGATTACAGGATAGGATGTGGCCAAATAAAAAAACCTGGGTGTAAGATTGCTCACATACCCCTTGAGTATTGTCCTGATAACGTGTCTGACAAAAACTGTAAATCACAATGCCATGCTTTCGAGGAGGCTTAAGTGCACTTGAATGCTCCACACTCAATAGGTGCACTACATGCTAAAAATCGCCTGGCATACTTGTGATAAACCTAGATAGGCTGTACAACAGTTATTGCTGTATATCCAATTTAGAAGTTTAAGTTAAAAAATCCGAAATCGTAAATCGTAGAACCTATGAGTCAATATCGTATTAAATTTTCGATCGATACGCAGTCAATGAAACGAAAATTAAAAAATTGAAGATCGAACTGTTTCTTTTCTTTCTTTTAACCGCCCACACACATCGTGTCCTTGAATCTTAAACGCCAAGAATGCGCCAATTGCGCCAAATTGCGCAAAATGTAGTGTATATGTAGTAATAAATGTTAGTGTGAGCTTTAAAATATCATTTCGTGCGTGACGTCACTCGCCGGTCCCAGAGGAAGACCAGCGCTGGTTGCTACCAGCACTATGCTGATTTGGGGCTGGTTTTGTGACAAAAAGCAAATGTGATATAATTTAAAACAGATTGTGCTTATTTATAATGTTTTTTTCCACAAAATAAAGTCTATGTCTATATAAGTGTACTTTTGGTGAAAAGTGAAATATTACGTAGAGACTTTGTTAGAAAATTCTTTATTGTTACACCTTATATTAATAAACGACACTTTCAATTAAAATAAATTTATATAAAGAGAGTGACAAATGGCGGCCTTATCGCTAAAACGGATCTATATCAGGTAACCTTTGCATGTAGAGGATCTAAAAGAAATGTAAATAACGGGGGAGTTCCTAAGCTCAAAAATATTGCTTTAATGTTAAAAATAAATATAAGAAGAAAGATTTATATCTCTCATACATTACATTATGGTACAGTTGCTATGATACTAACATAATATAAACGATTAGGTACCCTATGATCTATTATTAATTTAAGTAAAGCTTTATGATTTCAGCTAAAAATACGTAAAGAGAGGGTGCACATCTTATTGAAATGGGCAGGGAGTTCCACAGGCGGTGGCTTGTATAGTGAATGATCCATCATAAAAAGCGCTAGTATGTGGAGCTCTTGTGAGAGTATAATTTTCAGATGACCTTAAAGAATATGAAGGACATTGTAAGAAATCGAAACGATCTTTTATTTATTAATTTGTTATTTGAAAGACAATTACATCAATTTTGGTATCAACCAATTGACGAGCCACTAAAGCGGGCTCGACATGAGTGGCCCACTGTATTCGCGCACAATTTACCTCATATTTTCATATATTTTTTTTAATCGTTCGAGCGGGTAATCAAATCAGCACGCCTGAAATTAACGGTCGAAACAAAATTGCACTTTGCATGAAAACATTGCAAATTATAAATATTTACACTCCACTGGCCTTTTATTTATTGGTTTAATAGCAAGTTGGCAACACTGCAGCTTATTTTCGTTTATTTCGATCATTAATTTGGCTTATTTCAATAGTTGAAAAGGATTTCTTTTGTCGGTTTTGAAATAAATGTTTCATGATCGCAGTTCTACTTACCAAATAAAGCTATTTTCTTTTTCTTCCCTCTTCCAGCTTCAATTTCATTTCTTTCGTTTGAAAACGCTTCACAAGACGATAGAAGAGTGCATAGCAATAATAATAAAATAGTTTTCAAACGCATTTTAAATAGCGTTCTGGATTTGGCGTCAAATAATTCACAATGAAATTGTTCTAAATTCAAATGTTTTTCGGTGATAGTTTTAATTTTAAATATTTTTCTTTTTATTATATTCTATTCAGTGTCACGTAGCTGACAGTGACATAATGAAGATTGTCCATTGCCAGGTTGTTGGTCAGTGAGGTTCGCGCTCTCATGCGTAAGTGATAATGAAATGAAAGTTCGCGTTAACTTTCGACCGCACGATAACTGGTGATAACGAAGTTATGGTGAACTTGGCAATGGTGAAACTACACGGATATAGGATTGTGTAACTTTCGTGTGAAGTTTTCACTAGAAATATGAACATCACATTAGAAGAAGAGACGTCATTTTTTATTTATTTTTTCTATTATAAGTTTTCGTTTGACAACTGTCTCACCTGATGTTCGTGCTTACAAATTAGTCACAGTGATAAGCATTCTCATGCTTACTGTGCTTACTTCATTTAACATTACTTATGAATGTTCACGCATATTATATACTAGTAGCGATCCCGCAGTTTCACCCGCGTGTATTACGGTTTTCCCGTTACCTCAATATCCCACAGGGACTATACCTTTTCCGGGATAAAAGCCTATGTGTTAATCCAGGGTTAAACTATCTCCACATCAAATTTCATCGAAATCGGTGTAGCCGTTTGAGCCTGAAGAAGTTACAAACATACACACATACTATCAAACTTTCGCATTTATAATATTAAATAGGATTCAAAAATATACGCGTCTAAGCGGCAAATGCGATTGTCTTTTCTTATCGTATAATAACTTTCCAATTTTCTAAACGGTGTAAAACACTATTCGTCCTGTACGTCCGGGTGTCAACAAGATAAATTATCGGTCGCCGTGGTTCAGGGTTCAATGATATCATTTCTGATCCCCGGGTCTTGGGTTCGATTCCAGGCAGGGGCAAACATTTATGTAGTGAAAGGGTAGTCCCGGGTCTTGGTTGTTTGTGTGATGTGATTGTGTCTCTCCATACCTCCAGCGACCCAAGGACTCCTAGAGCGAGGTGTAAGTAGTAAAGAGTGTTGAATAAATAAATAAATAAATACCTAAGTAAGTGTATAAAAAAATTCAATAACTTTATATCCATTACTTCAGGTTTAGGGTTTGCAGTTCTCCTCAATGCTGAGAGGAACGACGCGATGGTTAACTTTTATACGAACGATGCTACGTCATGTTGGTCTGTCTTCAGCACGGCTTCGTAAATGTTAGTATATGTATCTTAGTTATGCCCTTGCTTAACCATCTACACGTGCTGCAGGAAGATATGCTAGTCTCAAGCAGGCGCTTCAAGCTATTAGCAGTGTTGTACAATTTATATCCGTGCCGTCATGTGTCCAATAGTATTGAGAGTGGTGCGGGATTGATCTGTCCACCGTAGAGGACTGCGACCACTCGGCCTCTTTCCCTCAATCTTGCCGATGAAAACGAGCCTCTCGAGGCTGCCGGCTTTCTTCCCAGTTATATGACGGTATTTTATTTACATAAATATTTTTTTATTTTATTCCCTGATATAACGTGATTATAGTATAAAACTTAAAAGTAAATACAGATATAGTTTAAAAGCTTTTTATACGAGCATTGTGTGCGTTCGCAGTATTTAGTTATTTAGATCTAGAACCCTTCATTTGAGTGCAGCCACTTTTCTCTATTCCGAACTATTTATTTTGAACCACTAAATTATTTGATGTAATCATCCCATTTCGTGTAATGTCGTCCTCAGTAACGCTTCCTGGTGGGTTTTTCCATGTCGTTACTGTTTTGATCAATGTATACTCCGTATGGCGCGCGACGGGACCCGCCTTCTTCCACTTCAATATTAGTGCGTGGATTATTAGAGCCTATAAAACACATCAAATTACTATCTATTTCTCGCTGTTGCTATCACGATTTACTATACGCAATAAAGAACCCGTCTTTCGCACTTCTCACACATATACACATTATCTATCAAACCAGACAATATTTACGTCCGGTGAAATATTGAACGATTTTGTTGTACACCCTTTTTACAAATCAATATGGCATTTCCACAAGGACCGGATGGATGCAGCCCGCATCCAGCCCTTCCTACTTTCTTAGTCAGTTCGTCTGTCCACGAATAGACATACCGAAACGATAATTAGTATTGTATCCCTAATTTAACATTTACCCTAATTCCACAAATCTCCATTCAATAGCGGTATACATTTATATTTTTTATATGTTTACAGCTAACTGATATTTAATTTGAGCCTCGTATCTATGTTTGCAATTTAAATGTTTACGAAGGTATTATAATATATTATTAAATATATTACATATTTATATGTTGTGATTATATATTACATATATGATTCTTTTCTTTATATTATTTGAAGATAAAAGTAGTAAGCGAATCTTTTGTTAAAATTCTTAAAAAAAAAAAAGATCCAAATTTACATGTAACAAACTTTGATAGCCGAATTGAAATGTTCACTCGTTGAATTGTTTGAGCTATAATCCTCGGTACACAGGCGCGCGGTGCTGTGTATCACGTTTCAGTTCGGAGTAACCTCGTCGATAAACTCTCGTACTTCGGAGAGCGTGGACGTCTTAGGGGACCAGTGTCACTTCACCTCTGATGTATTCAAAATATAACATATATGAACAATATTAAATCGACTTGATTCGTTTCGTTGTCAATCGTTATCGACTCTGGGGGGCAGAGCCCCCTTCGATGATTTGGATGTAGTAGTCACATCTACGCTACAGTCACTTCAGTGGCGACCCCGCCTGCGCGCGCCGCGGCGCTGGTGGTTGCGAATGATACGGAGATAGGCGAACCGCAGTACTAGCACTGACCCCTCTTCCTAATCTACAGTGATGCCCATATATTACCGCTGTCCATCTCCGTTTTAATTGTTTTATAGAGTAATCGATACGCTCATTCTATAAAACGAGAGCAAGCGATTAAAATCTTGTAGCTCTCAAGGATCAGCGTTCACTGGGCATCACCTCTATAAGCGACGAGACCTTTAATCGTTCATTTTAGGGGCCCGCATTACCCGGACTTCCAAACGGCATTGGATAGCAAATAGCATTGATGATTTATTCATTTCGAAATGGAATTGTGTTGTTTATGGACAGTCGATTCGAGAGACTCGTTTTGATAAAGGAAATGGCTTACGTGACGTTTAAAAGACAACTCGCTACTAGCTGTCAGAACAATGTTTAGAATAAACAGATTTATGTACGTTTATTCATATCGCATAGCGCTCGCTTCTAATTTATTACCTTTATAATTAAATATATTAAGGAAAGTTATTTTCTGCCACAACTTAGATGTGAGACTGGTAGTAGTAATTTATTTACAAGAGAGCCTTCCGTGTCGCAGATGATGTTAATCCGTCGGTGCTAGTTTATGTCAGACTTAAGGCAGCTTTCCTTGACAGCCAATCAACATTGTAGGTCAAGCTATTGATTTCAGCTTTAACAATAAAATCGTCACAAACTATTAAGTCAGTTAATGGTCCCTTTGACACGACTTGTCAACTCTGTAGGCAGTCAGAAAACTCCGAGATCAGAAGTGTCAAAACCAACCCATATTACTCTTATGTGAGAAGCATGTAAGTGGCCTAACGCTGGTAGCTTCAGGAGTGGATTGATCTATTCGTACAGCTTGGAGTCAATGACTGTAAATCATCTTTGAAGACCACTTCATAGTCACCTGTAACACAAACACAAGTTTCTTTGTTTGCGGTGACCGAAAATAAATAACACGTCATAAAGTTTCCCAAACGCCGAACCAACATAGATCCGATTAACCTCCTTCTCGAAGTCGGACGCGCCTAATTGGGTAGAGGGACGTCATACATATTAAAAAGCAATGTAATATTAATATTAATATTAAAATCTACCCCGAGTTCCTGTTTTCTAAGGCGAGCGAGGGCGAGGGCGGGCGAGGGCGGGCGAGAGCGAGGGCGGGCGGCGAGCGACGGGCGGCGACATTTCATTACGTTTTCACTACTAGGCCGTCTCCGCTCTGTATGGAAAAATTACAGAATTTATTATAATACAGTCGTCTGTTGCGTTGGTCGGATTTTGGACTTAATTAAATAGAGGAAATTTCAATATTTCTCATTTAGGAAGTCTTTGTTCAGGTTTACAAAAGGCAAACATAAGTTTAATTTAGTAGATTGCCAAATATATTTCATAAACTGACCGAAAAAGGTTTTAAGAAAACAATATTGTCTGCATTAGTTATTAACACCGTGTTGAAATACTATAAATGTGATTTAAGTTTTTAAACTGGCATGGTCACATTAGTGACCATGCCAACGAGAATTAATATTATTATCGGGATATGTATCATGTATTTTATTTGTTTTATTTGCTCGATATTTCGGCACAGGTTCATGCGCCACGTTCATGAGTAAATTTAAGTTTGTGTGGGTAGCTGTTCTTTAAGAGCAGACAAATCTGTCTACCCTTTTTCTTGCAAATATTCCGATATTAATGTTAATTCTTGCCAAAAATGTTTTTTTATACCGTATAGATCTTCGTTGACCACTATCTCACTTGATGGTCAGTGACGATGTGGTCGAACATTTTAGACCCAGGATGCTTAATGGCTTTCAATGACTAACGCCTGAGCACTTGTATTTATTAATAAGCTTTACAAAATTGAGGGTGGTGAAAAGTTCCTAAGCATATGGAACAGTAATTATCACCATCATCATAATCTCAGTCATAGGACGTCATACGCCTTTTCTAATGAACTTCACAAGTACCGATTGGAATCGGCTCGCATCCAGCCGTTTCCTTCGCTCCTGGCCCTTATCGACCAATAACGCTTTCGGTGTAGCCGTTTGAGCGTCAAGAAGTAACAAACATACACACATACACTTGATTTGTGTTGTAATATTATCATTTTTCACCATAGTAAGTATTTCGCTTACTACAGTAGTTTAATGGCTATATAATACTATACTATCACAAATTGCGTTCTGATTTTAAGAAGGAAAAAATCACCGATATTTCTTGGAAGTAGGAACGAAATGTGTAAGCTGACTACAAATAAATACTTTTTACTTACTTACATACAAAACTCTGTACACAGCTCTCCGTAACATGATAATTTTGAATGCTTGGCAATAATCCTAAATTAAAAAGAAACAGAAACCTAAAGCTGCACATAATAAGCTATTGACTCAGCATTGGTTATATTTCTCATCTATTTTCATTTTCTCAACACCAATCCCGATAATTTATAATATGAAATTAATTAATGGCTTATTTCATAATTGGAGTTTATGACATCCTTCTTTTTTGAAGTCGGTTAATAATTGTACTACACTCTAATGTCGCCACATCTTAGGCAGCTGATGTCAGCTTGCAAAATTACATCTGAACAGTATAGAGTGGTATACTTGTATGGCGCTCGTGATGTTAGCGTCATATCTTGTAATAGGTCAAATAGGTGGTGCGATAGCATTGTTTTGATATTTGGAGGATATTGTGTACTAGCTAAGCCCCGCGGTTTTTTATTACTAATACACTTACTATTCTTCTTGAACAATTCTTTTCTTTGAAGAAAGGAAAAAACGAATAGACTTCGGACTATTATGTCCGTTTTTTCACTATCTTATAATTAGAGGGTTCATTAATTAATTGATAATAATGTAATAAAACAATATTCACATAGGATATAGTTCTTTAATAGGGTGATGATGTAATGCAATAAAACACTACCGAGATAATTATAATACTTAATTATTATATAAATTATATTAGTCTGAATAGAATTATTATTATACTGAATTAAGTAGGCAAGTTATTTACTTGAAACTAGCTTATAGTTAAAACATCACAACCCGCACCCCGCGGGGATTGCGGTTTTTTCGATAACTCAGTTAGTCCACGGTTGGTAACTTTTCTCCGGGATAAAATGTAGCCTATCCTTCTCCAAGGTCCTGGCAATAATTATATCAAAATTCATAAAAATGGTTCAGCATTCAAAATAGACATGTAGACAGAGTTATTTTCACGTTTTTAATATTAATAGATTTTTTAATCTTCGATAAGTTCTGATAAACGATTAGTTCGCAGCATGGCCGCACAAGTATAACTTTCGCGGTAACTGCTTTTCATAGAAGCTTAAACTTAAACTGCTTCAGCAAACGACACAATATTGTGAGTCAGCAGAGGCCACGTTCCGGACCTACGCGCATGTTTCTCCATCATGGTTTCATGGAGTCAAACCAATTTGTTGATGTTATTAGTATTCATTTTCTATATCTGATATTCTCTGAAAAACAAACATATTCAGGTCAGTGGTGGTTCTTAGTAGACGACAGCATGAAATTAAAAATGTCAAAGATACCAGAGATATTTCATAATATTTCATGAAGTTATCACCATGATTATTTAAATATTAAATACTATTAACCTAGAAATTCTTGTATTATATGCTATGTGATTTCGATCAAATTTACCATATTTATAACGTAAAGTTTGTTTTAAACTAGAGATTGACACTAGCTGTCAATCGCTAGTTTTTGTCGTCGATTTAAAAAAAGAATTATAATTATATATGTGCAAGCACGTTATGTACGAAGTTTAAGAATCTCAAAAACCTCTATAATATTGATGACACCTAAAATTAATTATGCAAATTGCTCTGTTTTAATTAAATTTAACAATTATCGCTTTAGTTGATTATACACATTGTTAAAATGGCATATTTAACGTAGTTGTGTAAGTTAATATAGCACCTACTAGGATTTTACCACTTACCACGCAGGTTAAATCTATCTATTTTGACACATACAGATGCCGATTTTAAGTTATTTTATGGTTGAATTACCCTGCATTCGTGGGTAATAAGCAAATCATTTCAACTTGTAGCATACTATTAGGTTAACTTATATTTTCGCTTTCGCGATCTCGCACAATCGATATTCAACTCTTACCGCTTCAAGGTCTTCCATAAACTTATCAAAAGCTTTGCTACTGCTTTCACGGCGGCTACCCCAGAATAATTTGAGCGCTTTTCCCTTGCTTTCATCGTGGTACTCTTGTCTGTTGGATAAATTTATAATCAAGGGTACGCCGAGGCCGACAATCCACCACACTGAGAACCCACAGTTGTAGTACATTTGGTCACTGTACAAGTTCACGGCGGCTGTCACTGCAGCCGCGTTGGCAGACTCATTGTTTGCTCTGATTACATTGTAACGGTTTTCTGTAACCTGCAAATTAAATGAAAGTAATCCATAACCATTATTTCTTATTGTCAAAAAAGCAAATTGCTTATAGTATTTGACGTAATGCAAACAAGTATAAACCCGCGTTCAATTTTTGAAGGAAAAAATCGAAGCTCAAGTATTTTCGGAAATTCAGACTGCTTGTAGAAAGCTACTATACGTTAGTTGGCAAAGCAACAGGACGGTATTCTGAAGACGTGGGTTCTCTAATCTAAAGAGTAGCCGAAATTATTTCTTCAAAAATGTAAACATGAGTTCCGCCTAGCATGTTGTCGATGCGTCTACTTTCTACAACCCATTTGATTGTAGAAGGTTACCATAAAAGAAAACCGTCGTTACTGTAGGGTTACCTACGCTTATTTGCAATACGACTTTATTATTGTCCTTACCAATAACCGATACTGCCAACCCGAGTTTCCTGTTTAACTCGCTTTCATTCACTTCCCCTGTAAGGCTGTTCATCAACCTTAAATCGTCCGATTATCAATTTAACCGTCGGTCAAACAGTTTTTACCATACAGTTAACCGACGGTTAGTTGATAATCGGACGTTTAAATTTGGTGCACAGTAGCTTAAGTGTGTAATTTGAACCAGATTTATAGTCACTTGATAACCTCGAATTATATTAAATCCTTTGCACACATTCGTCTCAAGCGCCGTTGAAAATACAATAATTGAATAATATGTAAAAATAAAATTCAATTATATAAAAATAAGTTTGTCCCGAGATATTGATTAGGATTTTATAGCGGATTTGCGAATTTATTACATCTGTAACCAGACAGTGTTCTGTGGCCAACAATAAGGCGTGTGCTTTGTCATGGCTTAATATTTGATACAACCATACGAAAACTGGAGGGATCACGACATCAGGAAGAAAACAAATTTGTTGTGTAGGACCCCCCTTAAATATACATTTATTTTTATATTTTAGTATTTGTTGTCATAGCGGCAACAGAAATACATCATCTGTGAAAATTTCAATTGTCTATCTGTCACGGTTCATGACGTACAGCCCGGTGACAGACCACAGATCTGACAAACATCTGTGTAACAGACGGACAGCGGAGTCTTAGTAATAGCACAGTATAAATTATACATAGGTAATTATACTGTGGTAATAGGGTCCCGTTTTACCCGTTGGATACAGGAACCCTAAAAACTGTCACCAAACAATGAGCATTCTAGGTCAAGCGTGATAATATTTTCGACCACATCGTCACTCACCATCCACTTGTTAGTGAGTCAAACCGTATACTAGATAATCATACAAAATATAAAAAAGGGACTTTCGGAAATTGGAGAATCTGCATGCGATTTATGATTTATTTATTTTTCTCTCCAAGAGGTGAGGTGGGAGCTAAATTTGTGGTGATAATAAGTGATATATTTTCGTCTTACAAAACCTGAGCAAGTAATTTTTCATCATCATCAGACTTGTCTAAGTATAATTCTCCAGAGCTGACCCTGGTGGGGCGAAACTCAGTCATCGCCTTCAGCATTGCAGTGTCCTGCTCTTGGATAAGATCTCCAGGATGCAAGCAGACTCTCTTGGAATCCCATGCAGATGCCATGTGTTCATCGTAAGCCCTGATAGCAGCATGGAGGTCAGCTTTGTTCCTGCTTTTGTTTATATCCCTCATTTGTGTGAAGCAGTCTTGTATTTTCTGTGAAAAAGGAAAAAGTAAATACAAGCCGCGTATCTCTTAAATTCAAATTTTGTTCTTTTCGACATACCGATGTGATACCGGAAATATATATATAAATAGGAAGAAATCACTACTTAACCATTCAATTAAACAGTGTAGTGACTAAAGTAATTAAAAAGTATTGAAACGTCTTATAATTATATATATTAGCTGCGCCCAGCGGTGTTACCTGCGGTGAAATGGTTGAAGTGACGATTATGTGTGTTCCCGTCATCCCATGGGAACACTCAATATTTTCGGAAAAATAGCCTATATGTTATTCCAGTGTATAAGCTATCCTTACTCCAAATTTCATGCAAATCCGCTTAGCCTCTTCAGCGTGAACGAGTTAAAACACACAAACGACAAAAAAAGACAAACCTTTGCCTTTATATTAGTGTGATTATTACTAAAGCTTTGTAATAATGTCGAAATCTTCTAAGACCCTCAACACTTAAAACTTCAATGTAATTAAGTTCATATTTAAATCCATAGCTCTAATACAATGCCCTAATTTAACAGTTTCAAGTACCCGGCTTGCTATCCACGATCCTCAAGCTTAGAAGCCACAAGTACAGTATGCCCAGGCAGCTGTTCTTGAGAACCAGTTATCATGTTAGGTCTAACATGACTCCATGTATATAACTGCAATGCTACCGGCGACCAAGTGTTGAAAAACTCATCTTTCAAGTACTTCTACACTCTACTTCTACATTCAAGTACTAAAGGCAACAAAAATATCTAAACGCTGATTTCAGGTAAGGTTAAATAAGAAAGTCAACCGTTATGTGAGGAACAAGTATCTACCTCAATCAGAGCACATTTGAATTCATCAACGTAATGGCAGTCTAAGCAGCGCCTCCTGCTGTTGAAGCTGTCCACTGCGATAACCATGGCCTCTTGATGTGCATTTTGGAAGTCGTTGTCTGATACTTTATCTGCACTGTAATAGTTACAAAACAAAATTTCTTTCATGAAAACACACATACATTATAGATGTTTAGCAAAACAATAATCTACAAGAGCAGTGAGTGGCAACATCTCGAATCCTGACACTCAATGGTGCAAAATGGGATCTCTGTACCCCCAGCATGCCATAACTGGCCGTCAGAGGGTGAAGAGACGCAAAAGCCATAAAAAAACTCGCTCAAAAAAAACTGCAGTACACCTTTTCACATCCTTTAGCCATCCACACCAACGTTGCTCTTTTCGCTTCCAATTACAACAACCCTCAAGATTAGCCCATTTAGTGGACGGCAAGTTAACACCTGCTCAATATATTTGCTAGACACTGAATTGGTAGATGGCGTTGTCTCACTTCATAGCCCATTTATTATACCTTATGATACCCCTTGTTCAACTACCCACACTGTTAGTTTCGATAATCCAGTTTTTGCCAATAATTGTAATACATTTACCAGTTACCATATACACACAGTTTTTATATGAGAATATATTAAACCAAATAAAACAGGCCTTTAAATTTTAGCAAAGCTCCCACTTATGTCCACTAATTAAACTAGATCAAATCCATCCAAAGTAATACAGAATATTAATGAGAAGTTCAGTATGCTTGTTGTGTTTTCACTAATCGCTTCTGAATAGACCTTACAGTTGAGCTAATCAGTAATTCCTCGATACAGATGTCGCTCTAACCTTTAATAACTAGTGAACACTATATCTAGTTGTGTCGACATTATCTATCCCTGTACGGACACGGAATAAGGAATCGCGTAGTCCAAAAAATATACAAAACAACTTCCACAAATTCGTGTAACAATTATTACGCTTTCTTATTACAGTGTTAACATCGGCAATCCAATCGAAACGAATCGAATTATTGAGGTTAACTCAAACTTCAAAGACTCAAAGACTGGACTAACTTGATTAATTGATGACCATTCCTATTGATCCGATTTTTTATCAAACTTATATAGAACTACGAGTAGATAAGAAGCACCAACTTTCAAAGTTTAATAAAATAGAATTATGAGCGTCAAAACATCCATCACTTCCGCATCTTTGGATGTATTAGTTAGTATCGCGTCGTCGCTTAACATCAGGTGAGACAGTGGTCAAACGCAAGTTTATAATCTTTAAAAAAATAAAATAAAAATAAAAAATGTAACTAAATGACATAAATGTAACCCTAAAAGGAAAGATCACAATTTATTCCAAAATTCAGAGGAATTAAAATACATCCAGTAGTTTTTTCAAGCATATATACGTTTAGATTTGGTCATAAAATTTTGCTTTTTATGGGATATTGTTTTAAACTATCCCGAAACAAGTTTGTATTAAACCCACCTGCACTTCCTCATCATGGTCTGCCAGTACTCCAAGCTCAACTGCTCTATGACTATATTGTGGTTTCTATCATTAATTAATTTTAATAAGTCATACTGCTTCTCGAAACTCTGAAATTATCAATGAATATCCATTATCATTATATATTAAATAAATTATTGTGTAATATGATATTACGTCCGGCCGCCGAAAGAATGTTTATTTCGGCTATCCTTGTGACGATCCCTATACTTCTAGACGATTCAGAAATAAGCATACCTATATGTATATGAATTTACTTGGAGATACCTGTGGTTAAAGTTGTCGCAGGACTACACGTCAGAAGTAGGTTTTTGCTAAATGTACCGATCGAGCGAATTCAGCGCAAGAATGTCTAAGTTCCTTTCTTCTGGTGTAAGACACATTTCAAGCGCATTTGTCATTACCGCGAGAATTTTTAATTAAGGAAAAAATATGGGGTTAGTTCCGCTATGCACTAGTCCCACTATACCATGCTCAAATAATACTTACCCAGTAGTGCCGCTATGCAAGAAATCAAGTTTGCTGACTGTTACAAGGAAAAGTGTTGAATTCTGTTGTATTATTTTGTTTACCAAAGACTAGATGAAAATGTCCTCAATGTCTCTTGAAGCGGTGATGCTCAGCGGCGGGAGCGTCACTTGTCAAACTGACGTACACTGGTTCGATCCCCAACAACAGCTTGAGCTCCCGGTGAAGGTAACACCGTTATCAAATTCCCAGCATGGTGGTAGGGTACTTTCGAATACCTGCCTGGCCAGCAACCACCCTCAAGTTTGAAATATGGTCACCAAGCACATAGTGTGTTCAGGCAGCAGTCCTTGACAGCCAGTGAGTATTCTAGGTCTAGCGTGATAACATCTTCGACCACATCGTCACTGACCATCAAATGAGATAGTGGTCGAACGCTAGATCTACACAGTATAACAAAAGATGTAACATTCTGAAGTTACGGTACTCGCGTTTAAATGGTGAATTTTATTGTGTAAGCTAATTCCACCCCAAACCACCAAGGTTTTAGAACTGTTCGGAACTTGCATGGTTTTTACAAAGCTGATAGTAAGGCCCCAGTACTTTTCTAATTAGGAACACAAATACCAGCACGAATGAGCTCAGAAACCAGAGTTCGTAATATCAATATAATGCTACTTATCGGTTACTTTATGTTTACTAAAGTGCACTTAAATAAAAATAAGCCGTGTGGCCTGTATTTTGTTCTGAGAAGTATATATGTCTATACATATCTATTAGAAGTGTAAGTATATGTGATTATTGATAAATATTTTTATTTTATGGTTCAAATAATACATCTTGTATCATAATCCAGTAAGATAAATGATTCAGACTAAAATCTTATGAATAAATGTGATTTGATTTTGACAACAGACTTTAAGTACATATTTCATCTGATTTCGGCTTTTTAATACTTACCTACGAAACTTTATTTTAAGAGAAATATTCGAAGAGAAATGTTCTAACATTTTGAAAACACTTCTTCTCAACTGTATCTTTAACCGTTTTCTTAAAGACAAATAAATTTGTGCATAGAGGCACTAATGGGTAGGTATTTAGCGGGACTAGTGCATAGCGGAACTAACCCAAAATATGGTCGCTGACGGATTGAAATTTATTCAGTAAAAATTAATCTTTATAAACTGTTCTCATAAGTGATATTTTTAAAAGTTTATGAGAGTGTGGAACTTCCAACAAAATATACTGAAAAGAAATAAAATTGTCTATTTAGCGAATTTTCAAGCCTCAACTACGAGTATACCTACATAAAGATAGGTACTATACAATGGTAATAAGGAATAATATATACATGTGTAGTACGTACATTAACAAAAACAGCCTTCTCCTTATCTTCTGTCTTGGAGAAGTTTCTTCGATTTTTATCAAAATGCTCGACAGCGCTTTTCACTGCAGCATCGTGGAGAGCCTTTAGATCTAAAGGATGAACCAGTAGCATCTGTTCACCTTTAATCTGCCCAAATCTATTTTCGTACAACTCTTTAGCCTCCATACTGGTTTTCTGAATTTTCCCTATGTTGAGTTCCGCAAACTGTGACGAACGTGTTTTAGATTCCTGTAAGCATAAAACATTTCAATAAAATTGAGGAGTTATTTAAAAACTTATAACATTACAATATTGCCGTTTATCGTGGCTCAATGATCTGTGTCGCTGGCTTTAGAACCGCGACCCGGATACGAACTCCGGCAGTGGGAAACCTTTCTGCGACGAGCATATTACTCGTATATGCTTGTTCTCGGGTCTTGGACCTTTGTGTAATGTGATTGTGAATGTCCACACCTTCCGCGACACAGTGTAAATGCGTTTGTGTTTGTTTGTTTTCCTTTATACCATACTCATTATAAGCCTATTCAGCAAATTACTCTGTTATAAAACTCTTCTATTATCGAGTATCTAACCAGGGTGTCAAGTCTACTAATTCCATGTTCATATTCAGTCCAGTGCGAGGTTGCCTCGATGCCAATAAGACAACGTCAAAACTCCGTAGTCTGCTAAGTTCATAGCGGCCTGAATCTATGCTGAACCTTTGCTCGGCCTATGTCAGTTTTGTACGAAATTGACATGTTGGATGCTAACAGACTACGAAAAATTACACTGAATCTAATATTGAATCAAGATTGATTCAATATGTACGAATTAAAAATAGCGGACTACCAAAGCTGTCAATATCGCCGATTGTGAGCCGATCATATTGCCATATTGAATAGTAGACTTAGACCCCAAAAGAGTTGCAATATGACTTTCGTTAGTACCCAATAAATCTTGTTAATTTTCGCCATGTCATGACGTATCGCACTCTAATTGGTCGAACCTAACTACTTGGTCAGCACTGCTTTGATTGCTCTTGATTTAAGCTTCTGATTGGTCGATACTAGTATTTGTTAGTGAAAAATCACAATATACTCGTATATATGGAATCTGACGGATCACTAATTCCTCTGTTAGGGTTGTGGTTGCTTGAAGACTTCTATAAACTTACCTCTTCAAGTGCTCTAAGGTATTTTTCGGAGTCATGTTTAGAGCCCATCTTTTTTTTGGCCGTGAAAAGTGCAGCTGCTCTTTGTGCATGTGCCTCATGCACGTGCTTGAAGTCGCGTGGGGACAGACTGGGCCTAGAGGGTCCACACTCGCTTTCCATACCACTCTCATAAAGGCGACGGGACTCTTCAAATGCTGACAGGAATCCCGCCTCAGCTGTTGCCTGTGGTCAATTAACATTTTATTTTTATAGTTAACATCAATACACAATTTATGGGAAACCTCAAGTTGAAACGTCATAAACATAATATTTGCAGCATAGTTTCACATAGAACACAACTTGCTGGACGACATTTCAACTTTTTAGGCCCTCGTATATACAACCAAATAAGCAAATATATTGATATATACCCACTATCAAAAAGACAGTGCAAATGCGCTGTCCAGTCCTGGCTACAAAAACTAGTTTATTCAGATACTGAAAACTTGTTTGTGGTGCTAAAATAAAATATTTAAAATCGGATATTGAATTAACTAAACATAATAATAATATGCCCATCTCACACACACACTCACACTCACTCTCTCACACACACACACACACACACACACACACAAACACAATATATATATATCATGCAACTGCAACCTCCTTCGTCCAGCTGAAGTTATATCTTAATAGTACAAAAAATATATAATGATACAGTTGTACATATAAAAGCTATATCGCATGTATATGTATAAGTTTGACCCGTCCGTCCCGTGGCGCAGTGGTTTGTGTCATCGACATGACTTCTGTGTCACCGGGACTCTGGGTTCGAATCCCGGCAGGGGCAAACATTTGTGCGATGAGTGTAGATGTTTGTCCCGGGTCTTGGATGTTTGTGAGCTGTGATTGTATGTGTCCATGCCTCCCGCGATACAGGGAATCCTAGTGCGGGGGTCTGAGTGTAATGAAAAAAAAAAAGTACAAAATGTAATTTTTAAAATTTATTTCGAAGGTTTGTCTGTAAAGACTGTCATTCAAGTTTTGTTTTCGAATTTTTTAATTCTTATATTCAGCATGAGGTTACATAAAATAATTTTAGTTTATTATTTCACATTCATTCGTATTATTATTATTTACATTTACTATTTACATATTAATTTATTATGATGACATTTGTATGCAATCTAAAATGTATTGGATGAATTTAATTATGTAGTACACAAGCTACAAATGCCAATTGGATTTGTCCTGCACATCGGTCCGCCCCGGCTAAGCACAGGTAAAAACATTCAAAGTTTAAAATTATACGGATTCCTCATTTTTGTGAAAATATAATATAACCTATGTCATGCCTCGGGGATAGTGACTGTAGTATTTCAAAGGCCCTATTTGTATATTTTAAAAACGTAATAGATTTGTAATGACAAATAATCCTTCAACGCAAGTTCTAGAAATGAGGCGAAAATGTACCTGCATAATGTTGGTAGGAGTAGGATTACCATCACTGTTGAATAGGTTCATGTAAGTCTTGAAGTATGTGAACAGACCGCTCGCTGTCACCTCCCGGCCGCCTATCTCCTTAGGCTTCAACCTGGCCGGCCCGAAGATATGGCACGTCAACTCTTTGATGTACTGCTTGAACTTGGGCGATAGCTCTGAAATTATTAAAAGTTTCTTAAACACATTGTCGACATGCATTTGACGTATCACTTGATGTTCGATGATGATGTGGTTGAGGGTTTAATTACGCCAGATTTACAATGTTAGAGGCACTCAAAGACTGTTACCTGAACACATCACTGTGTGTTTTGATTTTTTTTGACAGTTTGGTGACAGATTTTCAAACTTACAGATGGTAGCTACCATCTTTAAGTTTGAAAATCTGTCACCAAACTGTCTGGCTAGCTAGCCAGGCACCGTGCTCTAAATTTGATTACGGTGTTGACACATGACATTCAAGCCGTTGTTGATGGGGATCGAAACAGCGTCCCTCCCCCGTCCCCCGCTAGGCTATCAATACTTCAAACATATTTTATATTAGTAGTTGAAATTACAGTTTAGCTTACGTAAGTAGGTAGATATATAAGTCGAGTAGGTATTACGCCGGACCAATTTCGAGACATTCTTTTTAAAGGATTGTACCAGCTGGACTATCTGACCTTAAATAGACTTCCTTACGTTAGGTACTATTAGTAGTAATATGTAGGTACGTAATATTAGGTAGGTACCCCGTGGCTTGAGTGAGGGGTTCGATGATTACTTTCTACCATATTTGGTCCATGCTTTCTACGAACCACAAGACCATTGAGGCACCAAATATTAAAAAAATACGCAAGGGACCGCTAGAGGGCGCGGAAATATAAACATTGCATTGGGTCTGCGTTAGTCTGTAGTTTATAAATACAATGAACAAAGAATATACCGTGTCAGATACAATCTGATCTCGGTCAAATACAAATTATTCTTGTATCATGTTATTTACTGACACAAACAAGAGACTTTGTCAAAAACACTATGGACACTGTCATTTATTCGTTTGCCCTTCATAGTAGCAAGATACAAATTTAAATAATTTAGTTTAGGGACATCTATCTGCAAACTATTGAACTACAACGACAACAAGGAAGGAGTCGCCATCTAACCGTCCATAGTTGAACTAGCATCACTCAGCCTTAGCTAAGCACATTGTCGACTTCTTCCTATATGACGCCAGTAGTAATAATGAATAATAATGTTTTTAAATACGACCACGATATAAAATCGGAAACGGCAGAATATAAAACACAAAACAATATATAGTTGCAAACTAGTAATCAAAATGTATCCACTGCAAATTATCTCATCTAAAATGGAACCCTCTAACTTACTAGGTACGTGAGGTAATTCCCGTGTTTTATGCATTGATTTCGTTTTATAGTTCTTAGTCATATTAAGGTACCTACTTATAAGTTCGCCTTGAAAATCAGGTTCTATCACTTCGAGGCCTGGATGAGGCATGAGGAAGCAGGAAACAATCTCGAAGCTAGCTTTGATGTGCTCACGGAGTTGTATTAACTCCTTGTTCATATCCGGTTTTATCTAGAAAATAGAATATACATTTGAATATACTGGCCATATTCATTATTTACAGCGTTTGAGTACTAAAAAAACTCGCTTTATAATTGCGACACACGGTTTCATCTGCAAGGTTACTATAATTCTTTTGAATAAAAAGTAGCCTATATACTATTCTAGACCAAAAAGTATCTTTCGTCAAATTTTCTTTAGATCCATTTACCCGTTCTGGCGTGATTGAGCAACAAAGGAACAAGAGTTGTCAGCACACTTCTGACTTAAAAATGATGAAATTCAATTCAAACTTTCATGACCCGCCATGAAGGATTGTATAGATATAGAATAGCATTGACAATAATTGATTCATTTGATCCCACAATAAAAGAATACACAAAAAAGTGTTATAATTAGGTAGGTACTATATTTATAAAATAATTATCGGACACATATTTTATTTAGAGAATTTATTATTTCATTTAATTAATTATTAATTTAATTAATTATTAATTTAATTAATTATTAATTTAATTAATTATTAATTTAATTAATTATTAATTTAATTAATTATTAATTTAATTAATTATTAATTTAATTAATCATTAATTTAATTTAATTTTATCTTTCGTTAGTTGAGAATAGTTAGGCTGTTAAACGATGATAGGGTCTTTGATGGAGCACGCCTGCCTAAGAAGATACCTATTTACTGGTGACTTGAAGGCACTCAGATAACATATCTTGTACCTGAGCCTGTGTTTACATGTACATATACATGTAAACACAGGCTCAGGTACAAGATAGCTGTACGCACTCTGAATGTGGGAGCAAAAGGCTTTGTACGACTTTTTTTTTTATCACACTTAAACCCCCGCACTAGGATTCCCTGTATCGCGGGAGGCTTGGACACACACATTCACAGCACACATGCTACATGCAAGCTCAAGCTACACACAACTTCTGGAAACTTAATGCTATGAAGTATATATTATATATTAACTTGACTTAACTCATTTTCTAAATCTTAAATAAATAAAAATCACGTGTTTGTCATCGAGCTCTTTTTATAAATATTTAGTAAGTCTGAGAAAAGGTCGAAAAATATTTTTCACTCCCACCCTCTATAAAAGGCTGTTATTAGTGTATGCAGACATGAGACTATCTGAGTTCTAAATTATTTAGATCTAGAGCATGCTTCCGGTAAAAAGCCATAAACGAAATTAATCAATGAAATCACGCTTCTAATAAATAGTTAAGTTGAAGAGCTTTCGTGTACGTTTCAAGATGTAACCTATCATGTCGTACCAAGATTCCTATGTTAGACCTAGAGTGTTTACTGGCCCTCAAGAACTGCTGCCAACACATGTGTTTTAGTGACAGTTTGGCTAGCTGTCACCCTCAAGTTAGAAAACTTAATGAAGGTAGTAGCTAGCTAGGCAGGTACTCTAAAGTACCTTACCACCATGCTGGGAATTTGATAACAGTGTTACCTATACCGTAAGCTCAAGCCGTTGGTGGGGATCGAACCAATATCCATCAGTTTGACAGCCGACGCTCCCACTGCTCTGCTATCATCGCTTCGAATCGATATAGTGGTCAAATACGAGTACCTGCCTACAATAAAAAGCAGGTCAATTTGCCATAGAGGATACTCATAGCTATTTATTTATTTAATAGAATAATTCTCACCCGCAGTTTGTTTTCTAAATACAAGTTCCCACCTGTAGAACCATACGGATACTCAGAAGCGTGTTGCCAATCTCTGACGAGGAACTCCAAGGTCTGGAACGCTTTGCTGTTCGTATCATTTATGAGACGTCCATATTCAGTAAACAACTGTAAAGACACAAAGATTGATAGATTATAATAAGTATATGAAACTTTATCATAATAAGGGTTCCCAAAATACGAATGTAAGCTTAAAAAACGAGCCGTAGGCGAGTTTTTTTACTTATTACATTTACTTAATTACTTATTCCATTGTCAAATTTGAGCCCAGTCGAACGTTAGTAAATTGTCTTTATTTAAATTCTACGGTTCTACTTATACATACACATTTATATACATACACATTATACATATACATACACATTAACACAGCAAGTTAAATAAAAGCTTGTAAATACCTCAAGATGTTGGAGGTTGTCTTCTCCGATGTTCTGTGATAGGTTGTATATCTGCACGGAGGATAGCAAGGTGGACAGCGCGAATATCGTAGAGCAGTCCTTGACCGTGCTGGAGCTGTCGAAGGTGCCCTGCGTGTCCATCAGGATCACACACACCTGGTACAGAAGAATACACAGAACCATAAAATATAAGCCAAATAAGGATAACATTTAAAACATATTTATTATTTGTGGTAGTTTTTACTTTAGTTTAATAATTTTTATTAAGATATTATAATAAAGGTTTAACACTCAATATAAGGTTGATTCTTAGGCTTATTCTTCTTTTCTCTTCACGCGTATTTTATATGTACCAAGAACGAACATGAATAAGTTTTAAGGTTAAGTTATACCTGCTATCTTAGAATGATAAGATTATTTACAACTTTAGGCATTTTGGTATAACTTACAGAAGGTAACGAAACAATGAACAATAAATGAATCCCATTCATTGTAATTCCAATGACTAAGTAGTAAACGATAAGATAACGAACAGAATATTTTTATACATGGTGGTATATTTTGATATTTTTACATAAATAAAAAGTAGTAAAGCAAAATATAATAAAACTGACACTGTAAATACCAAGTTTGTCTTATAATTTTAAAAATATGTGTAAATCTATGTTGGCCATGCTTAAGTTTAGATTGACAATATCATGTATTATGTTTAATGTAACGCTGGTTGGATAATGTTATTAAATAAATGAATAAGTAGATAAAACAACATTTGACTCAAAACATGCCATGCTGACCCCATCTAGTATAGAATAAGGACAAGAACAAGAAGAGGAGAAGATTTAACACAAGACAAGACGACTTTACTCTTACAAGCTTTTAACGCTCAAACGCTCTAAAGCAAAATTCCTCTTACTGAAATAGCAACAGATACCATGCTACTAAAATACGGGAAGTAACATAAGATTTTCATATAGAAGTAGTAATCGTTCAATCGTTGGTTTTTTTACGAAAATCCGCGCTCATGTGACGTCAAGCTACGTCACAGAATAGTGAAGAGCGTTTTGATTCGGCCGTCTTCTTACTTTACCCGAAGCTAGTACAGCTAGTAAATAGATATCAATTCGTCTTGCGTTTGACAGGACTGTATTAGTTAAACCTAGTACACCATGACAGCTATATAGTTTGTCTTTCCAGCCAATTTTGTTGAAAGTCTTACATGTCTAATAAACTTATAAAAACAGTTCATTAAGATTAATTCCTATTGCACAAAATTTGATTTCTTTTGCTAACATATTTGTGGAAAAATATATATATCCACCATATTTTTCGTTTATCAAAAATCCTCGCAGTAACTGTCTGGTGTCTTA
This sequence comes from Apeira syringaria, assembly GCA_934044485.1. Taxonomy (NCBI): domain Eukaryota; kingdom Metazoa; phylum Arthropoda; class Insecta; order Lepidoptera; family Geometridae; genus Apeira; species Apeira syringaria. The sequence goes on from OW203659.1 coordinate 1,440,281, forward strand.
CGCCAGAAGAAACGAAATAAAAGTCTAAGAATGTGATTTGTAATTTGTATAATTTTGTTTAAGCCTATTTCGTCATCTGTTAAGTATTTTTTTGTAATATTATAAATCAAGATTTGTCCCGCTGCTTCTGCCATTTGCGAGCCTCTGTAATGTCATCGGCAACATTAAACTCTTAATAAACTTTGTGTTTGTTTACAGATTTTTAAAAACATGAGGGTATTTGGTACCCGGCTATTGTTCGTATATCTATCATCAACAGTCTTATTGACCACCGACGCACTCAAATCCGAGGCTTCAGCTACTAACTATTGATTAGGAGAGCTGCCCCAGAGCGGTTTCAACCGCATGGGCTATGATTTGCCGTTTGCTCACTCAGCAATTCCAACGGAGGCCAACATTTCACGAGATTAGTTATGTGCTATTCCAGACAATAATTTATTCCTGTGCCAAATTTTATCCGTTGGATCGATTTGGCGTGATTGTGTAACAAACATGATTATGGTATCAAAATTTATGTAAAAATACCTTTTTTCCAGTATGGAGTGTCATGGTGAAAGGCTCCGACCAGATGACGATGCCAGTGGTGTTCCTCTCGGTGCCGCCGCGCCAGCTGAACCCTTCTAGAGGCGCATGTTCTGCCCCCAACCACCAGCCGTTCAATCGATCTGTGTCCTGTTACATGTGTGTGTGTGTATTATAAGTGAACAAGATTGATTGATAAGTCTAAACAACGTTTATTATAAACGACATCCTCTTTCATATAATTCAACGTTAAGTGTGTTCAGCATAAGACGTCGCGTACTTTTTCTTATGCTTCACCACCTAATGGTCAGCGACGAAACGATATAGCCGAAGGCAGAATCAGGCTACAACTAAAATGTTAAGTGGCTGACAATAACAGCAGCCGGAATCAATGTGTTTGATCCTAGTTTTTTAAAGTTGAGGGTAGTAGCTATTCCAGAAAGGTTCTGGAATAAACTCTACAGTATATTTCTTTCTAGTAAAGCTTCTACCGTTCGCTGTATCATTATCAAATAGCAGCATGCTAGTAACACCATACTGCTATTTGATAATAATCGAGCCATAACCGGTCTTAACCGGAATTTTAAGGTATTGGTGGATCAGAGACAAACATACCCCCATTTATAACACTGTTTTTTTGTGTTTACGCTCTAACTCAAATTTTTGCATTGTCTTTCAAGGTCATATTAATTTAGACAATGTCATAATCTTACAATTGAATCTGCGTTAGTCGTAACGTCCCGTCTCGCAGTGCGAGACGGGACGTTACGACTAACGCACCGCACTCAAGATCCTGATGAAGGCTTCCGGAAGAAGCCGAAACAATTGTCGATCGTGATATCGACTACGCGTAAGTACCACGTTATACCCGTAAAAAACAGTGTAAAGTAATCATGAACGTGAGTTTTAATATTATTACCGTTTAATTACTTGCTTGTGCAACAGAAGTGCTTCTGTTCTTCAATGTGTCCAACGAGTATCCCCAGTGTCGAAGATTACATAACTAAATACTGTAATAGATACAACTATAGGCGAACGCACACATCTGTTAGTTTTATACGAGCTACTTGAGCATTTAGTGGAAGCACATGAACACACTATATCTGCCTAATTATAAAAATATTTTCAGTGAGTATATACACAATTACACACGTGCCGCACAACGCACGACCCAATTGAGACTAAAGCAAATTATGTACATGGACCTAATTTATGCGGTTGTAGCTCGAGTAGCTATGCCCTGTCTTTTTTAAGATCCGTACCCTAGGAACCCTTATACTCATAGGATCACTTTGTCGGCCGTCCGTCCGTCTGTCGTCTGTCAAGATCCTTTATCTCGAGAACGCGTGGAGTTGAAGTATCGAGTTGAAATTACTCAGAATCAAATTAAAAAAATACTCAGGTGTCTCTTGAAACAAAAAACAAACTTAAAAAGATAGGCCGTTTACGCCGCAGAAATCGTATATTTTATTTGCACTCAAGGGAATCAACCTTTATAGTATTCCCCGTTGACCTTGAAATATTGAAATTTTGCAAGTAATTCCACCTACTATGTACAAGTATAGGGGAAAATCTGATAACTATACATTTGTAATTAAATCATAAAAACAGGAACTTCATCCAAGACCGCGATCCAAGTTTTGAATCCAGTTGACCGTGACATGTGTGGTATCGTATGAAAGGGCTTCATTGACACAAGCTTAAACTAATTTTAAATCATTTTTATGATGTACAATCGGGCGAATCGTACAATATGTGATTTCCATGATATATGTGTTTAAAAGATTTTTGGCGATTGCAGCCTGTTCGGTGGTAAAACAGCGATCATCATGATTGTCAGCCATAAGACTTCCAGTGACATATGCCTCCCTCATTGGTCTCCACAAGGACCGATTGGAAGCGGCCCGCATCCAGCCCCTTCATTCGATCTTTGTAAGGTCGTCTGTCCTTCCGAATACAAGTACTGCCATTACTAACGTTTGCCTCGATGTATCTGGGGAAAAAGTTGAGCAGGAAGGACTTCCCCCCACGGTAAGCTCCGGCCACGCTCACCACCACCACGGGGAGGTTCTTTATTGGGTCCCTCAGCAGAATCCTCTCCAACGCCTCGACGTCCAGCCGGTATGAACCGGATTCCACCTCCACTACTTGCACCCCGCTGCCTGGCATCCTGTTTTTCTTTTAAGTTTAGTAAATTTTAAATCCAGTTGATATGTCAGATGATGTTTTGTGTGGATAATAAACCTAGCGTTTATTACGATAGCTTAGAATAATAGTTAGTAGCTCGTAGCTTTTACAAAAGCATAAGCCTCCCCCTCCCCCCGGCCACGCTTGTTCATATTGATCAGCCGAAGAATTCGTAATTGTAAATGAACGCAGGACGATAAATTGTAATTTAAGAACCTCGTAGCTATTTGATAAGCAGTTGCATTTTTTATTATTGATAAACATTCAGATAGGACTAATTTAGCCTTATCGGTCCTTAACTATTTCAAACTATATCGTGTAACTTACGTTTAATAGTAGTTTAACTATTTAAATAGTATAAAACTATACATACCTAATTCCGCTGCTAATCCGATGAACAAATCAATTTTTTCTAGAAAATAACGAGAAATACTTGACAATCCTACTAAAATTATAAATGAGAAAGTTTGTTACCTCTTCACGCTCAAACGGCTACACCGATTTCGATGAAATTTGGTATCGAGATATCTTATACCCTGGATGAACACATATGCTACTTTTATCCTGGAAAAAGTATAATTCCCGTGGGATAGTTGAGGTAGCGGGAAAACCGTAATCCACGTGGAAGAAACCGCGGGGCGCTACTACTTGATTATAAAATTTCTATAAAACTGGGTATTTTAAAAGTGTTTACTTTTGAATGATTGAAACGATTGAAACAAATAGATTTATACATGATGAAGCTTTGAAATAACAACCTACTTACTTATCTGTGGAAAAAAAACTACAACATTTTTTACTTTAGAACATCAAGTGAGTGACTCACTTAGGCTCACTTATACCAACCAAACTGTCCAAGATTCTCAAATTAAATCAGTAGCCTTAGCGATTTCATTAGAGATTTTTCTCCAAAAATCTCGGATTGTTTGGTTGGCGCCAGCGGGCCCTATTACTTATAGAAACGCTAATATAAAATTATTAATAAAATGACTTCTTACCTGTATATGTATTTTGCAGAACACAATGCACTTAATCAAACGAGTGCTATCGGTGATCGCTCGCGTACGACTGTATCGATAGGTACGATTGTGGATACTCATTATACTTATAGGTAGATTCAGTGATTCAGTCACTGATATAGGACATGAAATATTTCTTATTGTAGTGCTGTATACAATTAGGAAGGTGTACATATATTTCAGATATAATGAAGTACTCTTACATTGAATCCCTAAATAATGTAACCTATCAAGTTCATAGATTCTGAACATCAGACAAAACACATCAATATTACAGTAAATTATTAATGCGAAAGTTGTGTGTATATGTGCACGTCTGTATGTGTTTGTAACTTCTTGACCTATTAACGACTTGATAGATTTTAAAAAAAACTTGGTTTGTAAAATGTATTGTTTCTTCAGGGATGTTACAGAAAAGGTCCTTAGATATTGAAATTGGCATTTTGTATGCAAAACACAGAAGTATTTTTTTACATGAACTTATTCTATCTTCAATCAAAGTGATTTACCATTGTTAACTATGGATTTTACCATTTTAACGGTAGTTCATTGAATCCTCTGTAGAAAAAAATGTGGCAATGATATGGTAGCGAGATCATTCTCGCTCCCACATTTCTTCGCCTTCAAAATCTTTGAAGGCGGCTATGACAGCCTAATCGAAATTGTTTTTTTCCCCTAGCTAGATGTCCGAATTCCGGAATAGTGATAATCTGCTGGATACATTCCAATTGCAGCTCCTCTAATATAGCGACTACCTGTTGTGTAGTGTGTGGTATGTGGTAGCAGCAGTGGGGTAGAGCAACTGAACAGATAGGTTCTTTAACGGATAGCTTTTCCATCATGGTAGACAATTATTGTTGACAATACAGGTCTTCAGGAATCGTTTGGCCAGATTTTAAGAAGCTATAGTGGATGACACAAGCATTGGTCTACCAGACACTTAGCAGTACCATTTTCTGGGTAAACTTTCGCTTGGGGCACAATTCGGCCGGTTCTTCTAAGTTCAACCATTGTAATGAGCGTTTCGGAATATCGTACAGGATCAATTTTTAATCACAAGTATAAGTTACTTGTTCGCGAAAGTTTGTGTGTATGTTTGTTACTTCATCAAGCTCAAACGGCTACACTGATTTCGATGAAATTTGGTATGGAGATAGTTTAAGCCTTGGATTAACACGTAGGCTACTTTCGTCCCGGAAAAAGTATAGTTCCCGTGGGATAATTAAGGTAGCGGGAAAACCGTAATCCACGCGAGTGAAACCGCGGGGCGCTACTAGTAAATGATATTGGTAATGTTATAAGTGAGAAAAAACCATATTCAAAAATATACAATATTTATAAATACCAGACCTGTGTCTGGGTGTGTATATGTATATAAGTATATATATCAGTCATCAGGTTACCATAGCACAGGCTCTGCCTAGTATGGGACTTGAAGACCTTGTGTGAATGTTAATAAATAAATAAATAAATCCTCCCGGATCTTGGGTGTTCGTGTACTGTAATTGTGTGTGTGTGTCCATGCTTCCCGCGACACAGGGAGTCCTAGTGCGGGGGTCTGAGTGTAACATATAAAATATAAAAAAATTGTCCTTCCTCTCTGCCTGTAGACAGCGAGCCTTTGTAATGTCATGGGCCCTCAAAGACATACGCCAAGCTGTTGATGAAGATGACGAGAAAAACAAACGCTATTCAAACATAATATTTTTAATATATATTGTTACATCTGTTACTACTGTTACATCCTGCCCCTTTCGGCATCGTAAATATATTGTTAGTCGGAGGCACACAACTGGCACCACCAAAGACCGGATCGTACTTGTACTGGAAGGTGAGCACCAGGTCTCCGGCTTCTTCTGCATAAACACCCGAGAAAGTGTTCACGTACGGAGGCAATATTCTCACATCCATGACGGGACTGATGCAGTTCAACGACTTCACCATCAGCACACGGTCTCTCACTTTCACTTCGAAGGCATCACCTCCTGCAGATGGGTAGATCAGCTTGTATTTGTTGGAAAGATGAGACTCGACCACGTTTGAGCTTCCTTGCTGGCTGCAGTGCCCTTGAAGCTTTCTGTCAGCAGCTATCATTTTGTTTGCGACTTGGTCAAAATAGTACTCAATGCGTTGTCTGTCAACATCTCCCCAATGACACGGTGGGGGTTGGCAGCCCTTGCTGACAGCAACCAGGGTCAGCGCGACCACGGAGATGATTCTGTACATGTTGTTCGAACTACACATCTCTGCAAAATGGCGGGGCTTATATACATGCAAACGGTTTTATCGGGCGATAAAGTCCGTCTTGGGGCCACATTTTAATTAAGTGGTAACTTTTCACATTATTATATACTTATCTACTCGCAGTAGACTGACCCTTTACTTATCTTATTGCTTAAGTAAGTATATTATTAAAGCTTGTATATTACACGAAGTAGTTATTTCGTTTCCATCCATAGTACTCCCCCATCTCTATCCGTGGGTGCCGTAAGAGTCGGTTTAGTAATCACTTACCAGGAGGTGGGCAGCAGCGCCTTCTGAGGATAGGAAACCATCCGGTCCTTGTGGAGATCAATGGGGGAGGCAAATGCCAAGCAGTGGATGTCCTATGGCTAAGTAGATGCTATTTTTGTAAATCATTTACAGATGAAAGTTTCTCATTAAAAATATGTTGGCATAATTTTTTTTCTTTTGAAGAAGAATGAAGAAGAAATAGAAATAAGATTCCACTTCAGTCACACTCGGTTTATTTTAATATAAAAGAAGAATAATAATATAATATATATATAATATATTTTATAGAAGCGGCAGAAGATGGGTAATTTTAAATCTTTGGCATATCAAACAATACCGTTTCCGGGAAAAGTTTATCTAAGTTCTCTATGTTAGCAAGAACCTCGTTTTTATACCGATTTTCTCAAAACATACTCCAAAATTTTATATCGGAAGGGAACTCTATTCATTTTCTAAAAATGTCATGTACCTACATGCCTTTCTCGTAGTTTATTCAAATGTTTCCCACCAATAGATTGAAGCGAGGCTTTATTTTTACTTATTCTATGCAAATACCGACTAGTGATTTCCAGAAATCGTAAAAGACGTGCCGTGGTGGTACCGGCCTAGAATAGTACTCCCCCATCTCTTCCCGCGGGTGCCGTAAGAGTCAGCTAAGGGATCACGTACCAGAAGGGGGGCAGCAGCGCCTTCTGAGGATTGGAAATCATCCTGCGCTCGCCAACCCGCCTGCCAAGCGTGGCGAGTATTGGCAAATCCCGCCTATATGGGGGAGGCATATGTCCAGCTGTGGACGCACATGGCTGAGAGAGAAAAAGACGATATCTGGACTTTATCGTTAACCGTTTTTATCTTTGTTGTAACTACTGTTTATTATACCTTATATCAAGTGAATTTCCCACGTCTGTTGATAACATAAAAAGATAAACTGCTAAAGTGATTTATAAATTCATTGACCTATTGATAGGGGCAAATTTGTATATCAATAATGAGTAGCCTATGTAAGTATTATATGCCTTTATTACAAAACCACAACATCTACCTCTTGTTGTATAAGCAGAATATCAGTAAGTAGGTACCCTCACTGATTATGGGAAGTACCCATGGACGCCGGCAGCAGGGTGCAAGAGGGTGCACTTGCACCCCCCTGTCAGGAAAAGATATGTAGATTTTTTGTTTTTTTATTAAGTTACTGTTTGAATAAAAACTGAAGGCGTCTAGATTGCTATCCAATTTTGTTCATGATCTTGTCAAGAAATTCAGTATCCTCGCGCTCGTCTTCGTATAAACGAATGGTGTAGGGAAGACTTAACACGGACCCTTGAGCAATGGGATTTGAATAAAATTTTATTTTGCGATGAATCCCGGTTTGTATTGAGGCCTGATACGAGAAAGGTAAAACTGTATCGTGGTCCTGGAAAAGCTGAAAGGCTGAGATGCATCCATGCAGGAAGTGCACCCTTACTGGAGCTCGACAGTGATCGTGTGGGCGAGTATTATGAAGAAGAAACGATTTTGTTCCTTCAGTAAGTAATGTAATATTGTCAAGTGACAAGTCGGCCTGGCTCGCCGAGGATTCCGTACATATTTGTAGGTACATATTATAAAAAATATAGGTACATATTATCAACAAAAAATAATTTACTTGAATTACACTTAAATAAATGGTATTTTATTTCATTTCTCGTCATAAATCGAGTCATAAAAAAGCAAGTCATAAAAATAATTAAACATCTATTTAAGCTTGTTGTAGACCTCACCTGACATGACACGGTTAATTCAATGCTCCGTTCCTTACAAATATGCAAGGAATGGCGGTATTGTTTATTTTTAATTAGTTGACTCTGTTTTTATATGATTTAATTACAAACCCTATACTTGTAGTATAATGCGGTATTATTTGCCAAATTACATTTCTAGATAAATGGGATATACATTTAATTTTTCCCTGTATTTTCTCTATTGTAACGCCTTACTTCCGCCATCCATGCTACCAGCAGCCAGCCACCAATGATGACATGCCAAGTCACTCCCTCTCCTGCCCGCCAATGCCAAGCTACTGGGAGGAGAGCGTAACTAGCCTGCCGTCAAGCCTATTTAAGCCAGCCGGTCTATTATTAAGGTCTCTTTTACATTTAGACACTCCCGGTGTAAGGGGAACCTCTGCCCGTTTGATAATAAACAGTGCTGAAATATCTACAGTGATTTGTTACTGCTGTATCCCACTTTGCCTTTAACACTATAAATTTTGATTCTCTTGAGAATGTCGAACTATAAGTTTTTTACGGCATACACATACCGACAACATAGTGATCCTATAAGGGTTCCTTTTGAGGTACGGAACGCTAAAATCGTTGAAAAGTTTAAAACCGTACATGTTGTTTAGACTTTTTTGATGTGTGTAAATGCATCTGCATCTACCCCTACACCCCCTTGAAAGTAGTCCTAGCTGCCTTGAACTATAACCTCGAGAAAGTTCTAAGCTTCCCACCCTTCGTAGGGAGATACAAAATATTACACGCAGAATAGGGGCTCAATTGTATTCCTATCCCCATATATCCCCGGGACGTCTCGAACACACAATAACAATGCAAGTAACAACGTCTTTTAATAATAAGATAGTTTAAAAACGACGACCGACTTCCATTACTTAGGGGTGAAGTTTTCTTGACAATTAATAAAAATGTACTTAATCGGTTTAGATGAAATTTTCATGGGGCAGTCTTACATAATATCTATAATATTTTTTATAATGATGTACTTTATAGGTACATCGTTTGACCACTATCTCACTTGTTGGTCAGTGAGTAATTGCTCAAAGATGTGTCACGCTCTTCGTACTCAGTCTTTGTCAGTATTTCAAACTTGAGGATGGTAGCTAGTCAGGCAAGTCTAAACTAACTCTACCATCATGCCGGGAATTTGACTTTGATGACCGCGTTAACTTCACCGGAATGTCAAGGCTTTGGGGAGGATCGAACCAGCGCCCGCGCATCAGTTTGACAGCCGGCGCTCCCACAACAGAGCTATCATCGTTGCGAATATGAAATAAAAAAATCTGTCAGTTATACGACTACACGTCAGAAGTGAAAACTGTGTAGTCATAAATTTGGAAATATAATTGACTGTGTGTGAGCAGTATTTAGTCAGTATTTTATCCTCATGTGCTCAACCAAAAGTGCCCAACGCGTCCAAAGAATTGTATCTTCAAATCTTTTTGATCCACGCCATTTAATTTTTTTTTTTTTTTTTAACGTGGGCGAAATGCATTTACGCACTTTCGCCTACCGGGAAAGTAGGCGGGGTGTGTCGGGCTCGCTCGAGCATCACCGCTCCCTGGGGGGCCTCATGGCCCCCAACCCTAACTGCACCCACAGCAGCCAGGGTCCACTACCGACTAAAACCCACGGTGTCCATCCTGCCGCTATAACGGAGGGAGCGCGGGGTACATTTGCATACCGCGCCCCCACCACGGCCGTCCTTTTCCGGACCCCTCCAGGGGGGAGGATGACCCTCCCCCTCGCGACCGTGCCGGGACCAAGAGCACGGCCGCACCACCCCGGGGACCACACAGTGCAAGGAACGCCAGACTTCCCACATCCGACGCTCGTGGTCCCCTGCGATGGACGCCAAACCTAACCTAATCTAGCCAGTATTCTACTGATATGTATGTCTCTATTAAGTAATGGTCAGATTTATACGAGCAGTATAAAAATATCATAGTTTCTCAGAACACACGCATTATTTCCAACTATCGGAAGGATGCTATCTAGAGTTGAGTTTTGAACCCAATTACTTTTGTTATCATTGCTGTGCTGCGAGCTGCGGGTTTCCCAATTAATGTTATTGTATAAAAAGTAGTCACTTGATTTTATGATCCTTGACTTGTTGGTTGGGGGCAGAGGCCATAATATCTAAATATTTTGTTATTGATATGTAAAATAATTTACCTAGAGAGCACGAAACAGCCTCAGTGCTGACTGAATGGAACAGAAATAGGTAGCTTGCCTAAAGGTTTCGAAGAACGAGAGACAAGTCGTTACGTTGCACGCATGGACTTGTGGTCCCAGGGCTTAGATGTATGTGTAATCATATTACACATACATCTAAGCCCTGGGACAAACATTCATGGCATCATATTCCGCCGGTTATTGCGGCCGGTTGGCGCAGTTGGGAGCACTCTGCCTTCTGAGCCGCTGGTCCCAGGTTCGATTCCCGGACAGGCCAAACATTTGTGTCCATGAACATGTCTGTTTGACCTGTGTCTGAGTGTGTATATGTATATGTGTATAAGTATATATATCAGTCATCAGGTTACCATAGCACAGGCTCTGCCTAGTTTGGGACCTAAAGACCTTATGTGAATGTTAATACATAAAAAATATAATATATGTTTGGCACTGCCAAGATTCGAACCCAGGCCTCGGGATCTGCATCCAGAATTCTAAATACTGAGCCAGAGGGACTGCCAAGAGAATTTCCGTGCTTCGGAGAGCACGATAAGTCGGGGCCCATCGTTGTCTTAGAATGACAGTAGTGAGGCCCTGTTGGAGGCCCATGAGCGGTCTGGAAACTCTGATATTCGGCTTGTCACATTACGATTAACACCCCTCTCGGTGAGGAAGCCTGGTGTCCCAGAAGTGGGTACGTATTGGGCTGATTGAGCTTACTAGCGGTACTTCACGCCAAAGCAAAGGCTTTTGCTAACTCACCTAAGATCTAGAGCCCCTCACTACGCGTAGAGATATTGGGTCTCTGTGTATGTCCTACTATATTCACAACAGGGAGTGTTCTGAAGAACTCTTCCGGCCTCATCGTTTTACCACCGCACTAACCAACACCGCTCGAAGGCTCATCCACATATTATTGGCTCATGGGAGTCACACACTGTGCGATTCTACCGATCGATTTCGTCATACTCTGCAAAAGGTGGAACGACCTTCCTCCCTCTGTGTTCCCGAGTAGCTACCATATGGAATTCTGCAAAAGCAGAGTTAACAGAGTCAACGTGTCGTAATGGCCCCAGTATAATAATTATATTACTGATATCTATCTATAGGCGACGGTGATCGCTTACCATCAGGCGGCCCGTCAATTTGTTTGCCACCTATTACATAATAAATTTATTTTTATGGTTTATTCTATTAAAACGTCGCAATAATATCTTATCCGCCAAAGACTTTATCGCAGTAGTCGGACTATAGTCTTGACTTTTAAACTTAGCCATTATTTTAACTACTTATTTATCTGCGGTTTTTCCCAGCCCTGTGTAATTATTAAAATGAACAGTAGGTAGCTGTAACACGTGATCTACAGGAGCATCAAACTGTTTATATGGATCGGACGCAATATCTTATAATAATAAATGATTAGCTTTTCCAATATTGTTTATTGATAAAAGCGTTATTATATCATGAAATATACAACATACTATATTATTGTTCAATCATCAGAAAAGATATAAATGTATTCCTCTTTGTCACCTCGTGGAGACTCAACTCGGGGACAGAAAAAAGCAAACCCATTTTTGTACCTTCTTTATAAATAAATGCAATTATATTTTTTTACGCATTATAAGCTTGCGTTGATAACTGTCTCACCTGATCTTAGGTGATGACGTTGTCTAGGACGCAAGCTTAGAAGGTACCTATTCACTCGTGACTTAAAGACTCCTGAATTGTACCTAACGGGAAACAGACTCGGGCAACGAGTTCCATTCCACGTCCTGACGTTCTGACGCGAGTTTAACATTCTTTCCCCATACAAAAGTGCACAACGCAGGTAAAGGAGTTTTCACTTCAAAATAAAAAACATACGGGTCGAATTGAGTAATCTCCTCCTATAAATGTTTTTTTTTTGTTAGACAGAGTATACTTTCGTGGTGGTCCCATTCAAATTTCATCAAAATAGGACAAACGGTTTTTGAGTTATACTCCAATAACTGAAAAGTGCTACGCGTATCTTGATGATATTATTGTCGCGGTTGAAGACATCGCAGAACACACAATGACAATTAACTGATCCCGTGAGTAGCAAAGATCACTGAAAAATATGAAAAAAAAATTTTTTTATCAGAAATTGCAACTGACTTCAACACTCAAAAGTGTGAAAAAACTTGTCGAAGTCGGGACCATGAGCACAATATTGTGATGATAGTTACTTTTGTGTGAACTATCATGGTACCAACTTCAACAAGTTATTTCACACTTTTGAGTGTTGATGTCGGTGGCATTTTCTGTTAACGTTTTTTTTTTAATTTCACCTGTTAATCACCTATTTCACCGATGTTAATCATCAAATCTTGCAAATTAAATTTGATCCACTTCCCCGTTACCGATTGAGCTGAAATTTTTCATAAATGCGTAAATCGCGTGACGATGCAATATTATGATGACGTGGTGCTGATCTGATGATGGAACTGGAATGTGGCCAAAGGAACTTCGCATTGAAACGACACAACCTCATCGAGTTTGGGCTCATTTTAATTGTTTTGGCGAGTAGTTTGTCTTTCAATGGTAACCAAAGTCTGATGATGGAACTGGAATGTGGCCAAAGGAACTTCGCATTGAAACGACACAACCTCATCGAGTTTGGGCTCATTTTAATTGTTTTGGCGAGTAGTTTGTCTTTCAATGGTAACCAAAGTCTGATGATGGAACTGGAATGTGGCCAAAGGAACTTCGCATTGAAACGACACAACCTCATCGAGTTTGGGCTCATTTTAATTGTTTTGGCGAGTAGTTTGTCTTTCAATGGTAACCAAAGTCTGATGATGGAACTGGAATGTGGCCAAAGGAACTTCGCATTGAAACGACACAACCTCATCGAGTTTGGGCTCATTTTAATTGTTTTGGCGAGTAGTTTGTCTTTCAATGGTAACCAAAGTCTGATGATGGAACTGGAATGTGGCCAAAGGAACTTCGCATTGAAACGACACAACCTCATCGAGTTTGGGCTCATTTTAATTGTTTTGGCGAGTAGTTTGTCTTTCAATGGTAACCAAAGTCTGATGATGGAGCTGGAAGGGGGCCATAGGAACTTCGCATTGAAACGATACAACCTCATCGAGTTTGGGCTCATTTTAATTGTTTTGGCGAGTAGTTTGTCTTTCAATGGTAACCAAAGTCTGATGATGGAGCTGGAAGGTGGCCATAGGAACTTCGCATTGAAACGACACAACCTCATCGAGTTTGGGCTCATTTTAATTGTTTTGGCGAGTAGTTTGTCTTTCAATGGTAACCAAAGTCTGATGATGGAGCTGGAAGGTGGCCATAGGAACTTCGCATTGAAACGACACAACCTCATCGAGTTTGGGCTCATTTTAATTGTTTTGACGAGTAGTTTGTCTTTCAATGGTAACCAAGGTCTGATGATGGAGCTGGAAGGTAGATATAGGAACTTCTAAACTAAAACAGATAAGCTCATCAAGTTCGTGCTCATCTAAAAGGATTTGCTGAAACGATGATAGTGGTCATATTTATTACTTATAACGCTTGTTTAAAAAAAAACCTTTTAAATGAAAACTTGTGATAACTCGACAGAGCGACGCCACAGTACAACGGGGTCCGTCACGGTCCACGTCAGACTTCGACAGGGCTACCATAAACTTGACATCCTGATACTTAATTGCCGAACGGCTACCATTACAATACCAAGTGCAATTCCGGCCCCATTCGGAATAATGCTACCACTTGTGGGAGCCAAAGGATTACTTTACACTCCCTGTAGCCAACTGAAACACTGTCAACTCTTTACTTTCACTGAAATTTCCATTTCTTTTGTATATTCACCTAATCTTTAACATTTTAATTTATTATAATATACATTTTATTTAAATTCTTTAAAATCTCTTTGACCTTATTCCATCCAATAAATAATCAAATCCAATAAATATGTTTCGGGAGTATGATATAATGTCTTGACACGGCCTCAAATATGTAACCCATTTCATACGCACTTGGGTGGATGTCCCGCGCCGTCCATTCCAAGCGCCCTATCTTGCTAGCCCTATTAGATATGTAAAATGACCTTTCTTCTTCGACATGTGTTGAAAGTTACAATATGAGATACTTCAGAGAGAGATCAAATTAAGTCCTCAAGGGATAGCATCAGATTGATGATGCCAATGATATTTCAGATGTCAAAAAGGACTGTGACCGTCATCACTAAAGAGGCGGTATGCTCGTGAGTGTGTATGCCCATAACTTAAAAATATACTTTCTAATTGTACTTAACACAGTATAAAGTGAAGCTTTAATTTAATTATTATGCCTGTTTTAATTTAATTACCGACAACTACTTAAGAAAAGATAGCGTTATCATCGCCGTCGCGCATATATATTAACATTTCCAGCGCTTATAAGCTCAGTCTTTGATCAGCGTCGGAACGATCACCATGCTGTTCTACATGTTATTCGCTGTCCTCGTAGCGAGCGTCGAACCCTATAACGCTTGTGACCGCTACAAACAGAACGCAGCCAACAGCATGTTCAATAACCTGGCCAATGACATCATCGCCTTAGACAAGATGGTACAAGACACCTGCAAGCAGTTCATGACGTTTAACGCGCGGGAGGTGTTCGGGGCTAACTCGTTCCGCCTGGAGATTGTTCTCCAGGAATTCGCCAATGCGCAATTCGTCGTCAGAGTCAAACACCGCGTTATTTACATTAACGTGCATGAGCCCATTGCTGGTAAGCCGTGCGACTTGACCTACGTGGATATCAAGATTCTTCCAGAGTTCGTCGACGTCAGCGGCGCCGGGTGGGTCTACACGGGCGGTCGGTTGGTCGTGGGCTTCCCTTATAGTTACGGGATTGAAGACCACGATGCTACTTGCACTCCTTCCTATATCAACGAGTCGCTAATGACGATTCGACAAGGTTCTCCGACTGAGAGTATCTTTCATGATTAAGTTAAGTTATCTTATTTAAATGTTACTGTCAAAATGAAATAAATATGTGTAAGAAAATTTCTTTGTATTCATTTGGAAATATCTGGATTGTCCCAATTAAATACTTTGTCAATGTTAGACTGGTTTCTGTTCATAAAGTTTGCATTTTTTTATTTTTTTTTATTGGGAATAGGCAGGCGTTTGACCACTATCTCACCTGATGTTAAGTGATGATGCGGTCTACGATGGAGCACGCCTGCCTAGAAGATACAAGATATTTTTTCGGGTATAATCTGGTATGTTGCCATAATTAGCAGTTTTAGCCATATACTCGTAGACAGTCATTCAGAAGTAAAGTAAGAAACTTTTAAGGAAAAATGATATAAATTAAAAAACTATGCATTTGTCCTTGGACCAGTTCTACTACTCAGGTAGGTTTGCGGCAGTTATAGAGGCAATAAACGCTTTTTGGTATCAAGACACATCATACTGCATCCTAATTCTATCAGGATGATAGCACAGATTTTTTATACTCTATAGATATAGCGTTTGACCATTATCTGACTTGATGGTCAGTGACGATATGGATGTTATCACGTTAGACCTAGAATGTTTACTGGCTCCCAAGGACTGCTCTCTGAAGACACTATGTGTTTGGTAACATGTTTTCTAACTTGAGGGTGGTGAATAGCCTCAATAGGCGGGTAACCTTCACCGCAAGCTCAAGCCGATGGTGGGAATCGAAACAGCGTCCGTCTATTTGACAGCCGACGCTCTCACCTCTGAGCTACCGCTGCTGAGCTGCGGAGTTAAATTCGCGTCGGTTTAACTCTTTGTTCACTATGTGTAACTGAAGTCGTTTAAGTACTTCGAAACCTTCCTAAACATTATAACTTCACGGAGGAATTTAAAGTTAACGAAACTATGTTGACAATCACATCACACTAATGTTATAAAGGCGAAAGTTATATGTGTCTATGTGTGTGTGTTTGTTACTTCTTCACGTTCACACGGCTACGCGCCGATTTCGATAAAGTTTGGTATGGAGATAGGTTAGAACCTTAACATATAGGCTATTTTACATCCTGAAAATGTTTCATTTAAAAACTTTTGTTACTTCTTCACGCTGAAACGGCAGAACTGATTTTCATTAAATTTAGTGTGAAGATAGCTTATACCCTGGAAAAACACATAGGCAACTTTTTATCCCAGTAAAAGTATAGCTCCCGTGAGATAATTGAGGTAGCGGTAACACCGTAGTCCACGCAGGTGAAAACGCGGGGCGCAGCTAATTTAGTAATAAATTTTAAGACTGACATGCGCTCAAGCTCAAAGCAAAGAAAAAAATTACAAAGAAAAATGACGGTCGCCGTGGCGCAGTGGTTAGTGTCAGTGACATAACTACTGTGTCTCCGGGACCCTGGGTTCGAATCCCGGCCGAGGCAGACATTTGTACGATGTGTAGATGTTTGTCCCGGGTATTGGATGTGTGCTGTGATTGTGTGTGTCCATGCCTCCCGCGATACAGGGAATCCTAGTGCGGGGCTCTGTGTGTGTAATAAAAAAAAAAAAAAAAAAAGGTCTAGGAGAGAGGAAATAACAATATTTAACGGACCATGTGATCCGCTTGCGGCTTGCTCACTTTGCTCCAGTTGCATGATACAAACTTTCAACTCCAGATCGAGAATAAATATTAATCGTTCGTCTATGTATACAGCAAGTGCGAGTATGGATCGTCGGATCGACTCGATAAAATTCGACAGAAAGTGCTCGTTCAGACATGGCGTACGCGCGCCTCGTGCGACACCCGCGCGGTTCTATTACTATGGAGATCCTCAAACCGCGCGGATATCGCCGTGTCTGAACAAGCACTTACTATCGAATTTTATCGAGTCGACGATCCGTGCTGGCACTGATTGATTGATTGATTTTTCAATTTCTTTATTATCATAGATATACATTATTTGTACAACTCAGCGTTACAATCTCAGTTACAATAATCATAACATTATAGTCGTTTTACAGTCTAGGACCGCCTTTTAAAACTTTCAAAACAATTTGTTGTTTTAGTAAATAGTTCTCATTAAATCGATAAGTAAAATATAGTTAGGTATAACATAGCATAATAATTATTTTTTTACATACGTCCTACTTCGCTTTTTCGTACGTTTACAGAACTAATGTGTTAAATATGCCAGTTTACGCATAGCATTATCAACATTAGTATTACCTACACCTTATAGTTTAATAGAACAAAATATGTCAATACATGTATATAATTTTCAATGTATGGATACTATGACATTAGTAAGAAGTATGGTAAGCTCAGAGCAGGTTGCTGGCACTGCTGGTACCATGAACAGAGTTGTTAATTAAACAGTTAGCTCAGATATATTTGTCCGAGTGGCGGGCAAAAATTTACAAAATTTTAACTTAATCCGAAGTATACATATATAATATTGAACATACACAATTATATTACAATTTCATTATAAAAATTAGGTCAAGACATTATTAATGTCAAATTTGATCACATATCCAGTTAACTGACAATGAGACAGAATTACTGTAACAGTCATCATTTCGATATTCATTATTATTGTAATATGTTTATTTAGAAAAAATAATTTAACTCCTTTTTAACCGACTTCAAAAAAAGGAGGATGTTCTCAATTTGTTCCTTCATTTTTTTAATATATGAATACTAGTAGCACCCCGGGGTTTCACCCGCGTGTATTACGGTTTTGCCGCTACCTCAATTATCACACGGGAACTATACCTGTTCCGGGATAAAATTTCATATATTCTCCATACCAAATTTCATGGAAATCGGTTTAGCCGTTTGAGCATGAAGAAGTAACAAACATACATAAACTGTCTTCGTTACATATTTTATCAAATTCTATACCTAATACCTTATTCTACACACAAATGGTTGGTGTCCAATATCGACCAAGAATATAACCGTGGAAATACCATACTGTGATTAATCACAGTAACTGGTACCTAAAGAGGAGTGAAAGACAAATAACAACAAAGAGACAGAGTTGTTTTGTATAAAATGGTATGAACTGGCATGCAGGTCACGGAGGTGACAGGATAAGAACATTTTATCGACTGCTAAATGACATAATTATATATTTGCTAAAGGCTGAGACTCAATCGATAAAGTTTAATTTGCGTAGAAGTATCAAAGCTAGCACACGCACGATGTACCGGCTTGTGATCGTGGTTTGTCTTGTTGCCGGTATGGTATCTGGGAAATGTGGTACACAGAGGAAAAATAGCAACAGCGGCGGTGGGGGTGGATACTGGAGTTCTGGGGGGAGCTCAAACCGTGGCCGTGGGGGTGGCTATTGGAGTAGGAAAGATACCAGCTTTCAGAATTCTTTGGAAGTGGTTGAGGAGAAACTGGTTGAAGTTGATAATAAAATGGATGCAATCTGCTCTGTCCACTCGGACCGCACTCTGCGTGAAGTCTACGGGATGGACCGTTTCCAGCTAAGGGTTAGCCTTAGAGAATTTTCTGAAGATGACATACAGGTATGTCATAAAACTGAGTATTTTCAAAATGTTTGAATTCAGGAAGTTCTGAATATTTATATCTATATCAAATTTTATCTGGTCAGAACAGGAAAATGTTTTTTTTCATGCTCCACAACACAGGGAACCCTAGCGTGGAGACCAGAATTTAAACCACTACTTAGTGTTACCAACTAGATTAGAACTTACTTTAAGATTGTTATTATATTAATACCTGTGTGACCGCTGAAATAAAGTTATTGTTATTAATTTTTACTAGAATCTCGTATCTTTTTCATTATTATTGATGATTCATAACTTTACAAAACTTATTTATCCGCATGGTAAAGCTTTACCAATATTTAGCTTTTATTACAACTAGTAACGTCGTCAGCCGGTTCACTGGTATAAAAGAGTAATGAATGGCATGTTATTCTATCTACTACTTGGAATAATCCCTCCATTATTAAGCTAGTCAGAGGCAGCACGCATCCGCTCTCGTACAGAAACCCAGAGCATATAACCCTCTCAATAGCTCGTTGTGCAACTTTGACCTTCCTTACACGACAGGTTTCAGGCCACGGTTCGGTTCCATATGTCATCACTGGAAATACACACTGATCGTGTGTTACCATTCGATCTTCACAATCAGAACCCATACGCTTGATTTAAATCTATTTTCAGGTGCGAGTCAGACAACGCCTAGTATCGATCCACGCCCAGGACTGCTCCACCGAGTACGCTGCGGTCCGGATACTACCGGACATAGTGGATCCAGCGCGCGCCGTGTGGAAGTTCAACGGATCAGAGCTGGCTGTGCTTTTCCCATATGATATCACTCCAAACAAACAGGTAATATGTTAACTTTATTGAAAGTATGACGAGAACTCCCAGCGGGTTCTTCGGGTCTTCACGTTCAAAACGTGAAGAAGAAATAAAACGTAGAATATTAGCAAACCATTAACGCGCTTAGCCTGAACGCGTGTGCTAGACTTCTTTCAAACTCTTGCACCTTGTACTCTTGTATGCCATGAACGAGTTATATTGGAGAACATTAATGTTTGGGTCATAGTAACCCGAAATAAATTAATTTTATTCATTTATTTATTTATTAATGCGCATCTAGTGAATAACGTTATTCAGACTATTCTTTTTTATTGGGAATAGGCAGTCGTTTGATTACTATCTCACCTGAATTATTCTAAACTCGATAACACCTTAGGACGATATTGGTAGTGATTCGCTTATTCAACTGAACTAAACTAAAATGTTTTAAAATTAATCCAGTTCTTATAAGGTTACGATAAAGTCTAAATTAGTATGTGACTTATCAATAACATCACTAAAATTAAATTTATTTATTACATTTGCGGGTAGTTTTAGCGAAATTAAGTCGCCACTTATTTGGTGCCTACTAAAACTACCCGCAATTGGCCAGCAATGGAATAAAACTCGTCTAATATTAGTGAGAGCGCTGTATGGAGTTATGCGAATTTGAATTTTAGCGTAAATAGAATACGAGCTACTTCAATTTGAAAAAATTTAGTGAATTTTAGCTAGTTCGTGTGATTAACAGAATTAGGGCCATTGTATGCTATGTACATGTAGCTTTTGATTACCTCTTGATATTTTGTTTCCGTGCCGTCAAAAATCGACCTCTGTGGAAGGCCAGCGCTGGTTTATAACCAGCAACGCTGAGTTGGTTTCGATTTGTACAATTCAACGATAGTATACACATAAAATGCTTGTTAGGTTGGGCCAAACTCGCGCTGCTTGTTTGTGGATAAAGCTCCCTTACCTGCTCATCCCGTGATGGTCTTGTAGGTTGCGCAGGTCGCGATGATCCTCAAGGGAAGTCTGATGTTTAATTCTTGTGTTGCTCCCTGCCTGTTATTGGACTACTGCCTACAGATATTACGTCTTAATCCAGGGTATAAGCTAGCTCCATACGAAATTTCATCGAAATAAGTGTAGCTGTATAAGCGTGAAGAGGTAACAAACATACACACATACACACAAACTTTCGCATTTATGATATCAGTAGGATATAGTAGAGTTAGTTATATGCAAGCATTTCATAAACAATGAAATAATTAGTGGTATTAGTAGTAATTCAATGTATATAAATAAGCTTAGTATTCCGCTAAGATAAAAATTGCATCTCGATTGCATTGTAGGTAATTGCAATGGTGTAGAAATTAGATTTGTGTAGACATTATAATGTAAACTAGCGAGACTAGCGAAAACGACAATTCAATAACAATCTATGAACAATGTGTTTAGTAGGATTGAGACTGATATATTTCTTGATCTAAATTGTCCGAATGTTCCAAGTCAATAGATGTACGAGTACTATCTTTTTTCCAGGTGCAATCATACTGCGGTCGTGACGTCAGTGATAACGTGATCATTGTCCCGAAATGTGGCAGCGGCGTCAAGTTCGAGCGTGACTACGATCTGGCGCTCGGTAATGAGAGACTGAAGACTGTGATCAAGCGGCTCATCAAAGAACTTTACGAGAAAGGGGAAATCAATGACAGTAGTGTGGAGTACTTTGATGACTAGATCATGATTTACGCTCAATAGAATGTTCTATGATCAAATTGTTCAAGGGAAAAAATCCGCTACTAGTGGGGTTAGAACCTACGATTAGAGAATACCGTCCTGCTTTGCGACTTAAGTTATAGTAGCACTCCGCTAGCTCTCTTAAAAAAAATTTGAACGAATAAGTTCGTCTTGGATAATGTAAACGCTACTAAAAAAACTACTATAATAAAACTCTTAAAATATTTTATGCTTAATGTGGATTCTGCAAAATATATGTTTAGGTACCAATCTCATCAATAAAATGTACGAGTACAATTAACATTCCGCTGATGCGTCACAGAACGGCGAGAACTCGTAACTCAAAGTTATTTATATATCTTATATTCTATTCATATATATTAATTAACTTGTATATGTAATCGATTATGGAATAAATGATTATAATGTTTTATAATACCATTTTTTTCAATTAAAAATAACATAGCGCTACAGAAACAGCCCGGGGAATTTCCACTGCTGGGACATGAAACTTCATTTCTCAGAGAGGAGTGCAGGCCGTGATGTGCTACCATGGCGGACAGTGCATACAGTAGCATAATCAGGAAGCATACAGTAGCTAGTTCAACCACCCAAGGCTCCCCAGCATAGCTTGACCACTGTTATTTTAATTTGCATACTATATTGACTTAAGTTACCATCAGAACATGAAAGCTCTCTGCCTAGAGTTCAGCTAGGGATCACCCATTCAAGGTGTGACCGCAAGGTACGTAGTTTAACCCATCGCAAGTACAATACATTTTGTTACGAGCGCTTCGGCGGACTTCCTTCTTCGTTAGATTGAAAACATGATATAACTGACGAAAATTCACTGGCGTGATAAGAAAAATACCTTTAAATATTTAGTTTGATAAATCATTTTTGTTCACAAAGCTTGGACCTAAAATCATTTAACTTTTATTGCAAGGGAGTAAAAAAACTTGAGTTATTATAAGAGAGCGATAGAACCGAGTTTCCCATTCGGGGACCCGGCGACGTATTCTTGTCCAATACACCGCAATGCACTATTACCATTTTGAATACCTGAAAGCGAAGGTCTTCGAACAGTAGGAATCTATGTGTTACTGAAACTGAAACGTGTCCTCATTGGCCTTCTGAGCAGGCTAAACGTCGCACTTTGAGCTATGGAGCGGGCTATGCTCGGGGTTTGTCGGGGATCGAATCAGCAATGAGGAGATCCGTAGAAGAACTAAAGTAAGACTAACTACATGCACACAATCTTATTCTTATATGCACAGTTTGTTATCTTTTGATTTATTTTGTTTGTATAACTGCTGTTTATCAGCCATGGATTGTAACACTTAACTTAAACTGAGCACATTTATACATATATAATATAGGGTAACCTGTTATTGGCCTTATGTAAATGTTTATTATATTTAATGTTAAGTAATAATTGTCAACGCTGTTGGTTTCCTAAATAAATAAAAAATAAAAAATCACGGACATATCCCACTGGATTACAAGTTGAAATGGCAGACATCGCCTGAAAAACTGACGGCCGTTAGGGTCAAATGGAGACCACGGACTGGCAAGGGAAGCATAGGACGACCACCGAACAAGGTGGACAGACGATCTGATTAAGATCGCAGGATAAGGCTGGATGCAGGCCGCTCCCAACCGTTCCTTGTGAATATCGATGGGGAGGAGGCCTATGTCTTGCAGTTGAAGTCCTATGGGTGAAGTGATGATGATGAATAAAACCAGTGATGAGTGATGATGACATATGAATCTGTAACGTGATTATGAGCCTTATAAGCAAGCTCTAAGTCACACAACGAGCTATGGAGAGGGCTATGCCCGGAGTTTGTCTACGTGAACGAATCAGAAATGTATCAAAACACCATCATATCCTGCGGGATGAACATGTCTCAATAGATGGGGGCTGGGCATGCATATCGCATAGAAATAATAACAACAGGGCCAAGAGTCCTCGAGTGGCGACCACGGACTGGCAAGCGTAGGCAACTTGGCAGTCCATGGCTATCATCGCACCTTGTCTGTGTTCACAGACAAGGTGCGATGATAGCATAGCGGTGAGAGCGTCCGCTGTCAAACGGACGAACTCTGGTTCGATCTCCACCAACGGCTTAAGCTTCCAGTGAAAGCAACACCGTTATCGAATTCCCAGAATAATGGAAGTGTACTTTAGGGTACCTGCATGGCTAGCCATTACCAACTATCACCAAACACAAAGTATGTTCAGGCAGCAGTCTTTCAGAACCAGCAGACATCTAAGTCCAGCGTAATTAGTTTTCGACCATATCTCCCTATGTCGAACGGAGATAATTAAATGGATAAAAAAATTTTTTAACAAAAAATTCAACCGACTTCAACACTCAAAAGTGTGAAATAACTTGTTGAAGTCGGTACCATGATAGTTCACACAAAAGTAACTATCATCACAATATTGTGCTCATGGTACCGACTTCGACAAGTTATTTCACACTTTTTAGTATTGAAGTTGGTTGCATTTTTTGTAAAAAAAAATTTTTTTTTCACCCTTTTCAGTGACCTTTACTACTCACTGGATCAATTAATTGTCATTGTGTGTTCTGCGATGTCTTCAACCGCGACAATAATATCATCAAGATACGCGTAGCACTTTTCAGTCATTGGAGTATAACTCAAACCCGCTTCTCCGATTTTAATAAAATTTGAATGGAATCACCGCGGAAATATACACTATCTAACAAAAAAAGAATCATCAAAATCCGTTCATAAAAGACGAAGTTATCCGCGAACACACATAAAAAAAAGAATATATATACGATCGAATTGAGTAACCTCCTTTTTTTGAAATCGGTTAAAAAAAGGTAGACGGATGATCAAGATCGTGGGGGTGATGGATGTGGGTCGCTTTCAGCCAGTGCTTATGAAAATCAATGGGCCCATGATCAGCATCGGAAGTTGATTGATTAGTTGTTATGGCTGAGTTGATAATGATGAAGTTGACGAGAGTATAAAAAAACTTTCTCGCCATAAGTTTTTAAAGTATTGTTTATTTTAAAAACTAATACAATTCTTTGTGAACGATTTATTCATATTTGATAATATAAAACTAAGTACAATTATTATTTATATCGTTAATATCGTGACATACAGTAATTTAAAAAAAAACTACTTTATGAATGTTTAAAACACAGGAGTTACTCACGTAATAAGTCAGAGGGTTCCGACTATAGTTTCAACCACATTCAGTGGTCTTTTTCAAGTAGAATACGAGGCGCTCGCGGACGCAGTCGCGGTTCGCCTAGTAATGAAAAAGACCACCGAATGTGGTTGAAACTATAGTCGGAACCCTCTGACTTATTACGTGAGTAACTCCCGTGTTATAAACATTCATAATGTGTCAAAACCATGTCAGTTTGAATAACAAAAAATTACTTATTCGGTGTTGTAGGAGCATAAAGGCCATAGATATTTTCTTGTCTATAAAGCAAATTCCCAAACACTTGATATAACTGTTACAACAATTTGAACCGAAAACAAACTGCACATTTATGATATGGCACCTCTTTGATGGCATTTTTATTTTCTACCAATTACTAGTTTAGCTCATGTGAAACGTTGAATTTTTTTAATCACGAAATGTTTTTTTGGTGTTTGATTCTTCAGTGAGTTCTTTGATATACCGCTTGATTGCTTTCTGCAGTTTTTCATTTCCAAGGGACAGCTCGTAATCATTGGGGATCGCATGGTCATCGCTGCTCTTATGCACGATTATTACATCCTCGCTGACTTCACGCCCGCATCTTGACTCCACCTGGAAATAACAATATTCGATCATGAATGTATAGAACACGGGAATTACTCAGTAAGTCAGAGGGTTCCGACTATAGTTTCTACCGCATCCGGCGGTCTTTTTTAAGGAGAATACGGGGCGCTCGCGGTCGCGGTCTCGGTTCGCCTGGTACTGGCACGACCTCGTCCGCGAGCGCCCCGTATCTCCATTCGCCGCGGAACACTCTCACTTACTAAGTGAGTAATTCCCGTGTTTTATACGTTCATCATGTATCTAAACACGTCAGTTTAAACAAAAATATTCGATTATTAACGTACATCGCAAAATGCTTTTTATACAAATACAGTGTTTTCAAGAAGTTATGAGTCTAGATTCTAGAACTTGTGTGATAATAATACTAATAGCGTCTCTAACTCTCTGATAACTTAGAGCTGGTCGAGTGCCCAGAGCTCATGGGTTACCACACGCATCTAATTGGGCATTACATTTTATTAGATCGCATTTTGTATCGAGAACACTGGAGCCAATATACTATGACCGCTTGCGGGGCACTAGATTGCCCCGCAGATCCAGCCATGATGGATCTGCATTTGAATGCCACGCAAGCTGTTACTGAAGACACGATAATAGCAATGGTTAACCTGTGTGTCTGGATCGATGTTATATGGGAACATTACAGTCAGCTCGTCTTCACTGAACTTCCACATGGCGCGTTCAGGGTCCACAACATCTGGCAGTATCCGTACTGCAGCGTACTGGGCGGAGCAGTCCTGGGCGTGGATTGATACGAGGCGCTGCCGGACCCGCACCTGTAATGACATTCTACGTTCAACAAGGGATCATTGCATCAGCTTTATGGCCCTGCAGGGCATGTGCTTCCTCTGTGTTATTTTTCGATATTTTTATCGCATAAATAATCTTCGACCATGTAGTCATAAGTAAGCCACACTAAACTCAAAAGTTTGACTTATACCCAATGACAGCTGCCATTACATAGTGCTCGGTAGTATGATGGCGCTAGGAAATACCCTCCCACAATGCTAAGAAGTGGTTTCACATTTAATGTCTTCTTGGGACCTTAATAATGCGTATACAGATCTAGTCGAAAACCCTAAGCTAATGAGTGCTATAGTGTATACTAAACCTTGATACAAACCAGCTATACATCATGTAATGAGCGCACACACAGTCACTTTAATTCACGGACCCAATCAAGTGTTATTTGTTTAATAGATCACATAAACGAAAACACGTAGTGATGATAGCTCTGCCGGGGGAGCGTCGCTGTCAAACTGACGGACACAAGTTCGATCCCCAACAACGACTTGAACTGCCGGTAAACATAACACCGTTATAATATAATATAATATAATATAATAATATCGATATATTCTACTTATATGTATATAAGTATATATCAGTCATCAGGTTACCATAGTACAGGCTCTGACTAGTTTGGGACCCGAAGACCTTGTGTGAAAAAAAAAAAAAAATATAATTATAATATAATTTTAAAATATAGCCTAATATCACCCGGGGATAGCCCCGAGTGACATAGGCTATAATATGTTTCAAAAAACTTAGGAATCCTTGTAATTTTAAATTTATCTAACCGGTCGAAGCCGGGGCGGCCGCTAGTGCTGTGTGTTATTAGCATTTCCACTACATTTATTACAATTCATTATGTAGCAGTTTCCACTGACTATCGAAAAATTAATGTTCATAATATCCTATTTATCGCTTAATTTTTGTACCATGTGGGTAGAATGAAAGAAAATGTCGTCCTGGACAATGTTTTCGTCCAATAAAAATGTATTTTTCTCTCTTATTTTTTAAATATATAGCACTGTTAGCACGTACATACCTGTATGTCATCTGAAGAAAATTCTGTAAGCTTGACCCTTAGCTGAAAGTGCTCCACTCCGTAAACCTCACGCAGGCTGCGGTCCGAGTGGTCTTCACAGAACTGGTCCATCTTCCTATCAGCTTCAATTAGGTTCCTTGCTATCTCTGCCGCGGAAATTTCTACCGAGTTAGTGTTGCCTCTTGGGCGCCAATAGCCATCACCACTGCTATGGCTTACCCGAGTACCCCAGAAACCAAGACTGACGCTGCTACTGTCGCTGCCACTGCCCGGCCTTCGTGTCTTGCACTTTCCCGCCACCAAGGCAAATAAACAAAACAAGACAACAAGCCTGTTCATCGTGCGCTTGCTTCGACGTTTCGTCAACAGATGACTCACTTTCATTGGGTCTCGGCTTTAAGACATTACACAACATAATGACAAAACCAAAGACTTATTAATTACAGAAATGTCATGGCCCTACTTTAATCTGTTCCAAATCCGGGACATTATAGTTACTTTGGTGCTACTGTTTTGTCTACGGAGGTCCAAGAATGAGAAATTAATAGGGATATGCATGTTTAATGTTATTTATTGTATTGTTCACAAAGTTCAATTAAAAATTTACGATATATATATCTTTGGTATATGAAATCTTGATTATGAAATATATCATTATCACAGTATTCAACCATTTCTCCCATTAAATGTTTGTTTAGTAAATACGGCCTAGAAATGCCGTGGTGGTACCGGCCTAGAATAGTACTCCCCCATCACTTCCCGTGGGTATCTATCTATCTATGTATGTATCTCTCTCTCTTTTTGTTAGAAGCTGCACTGTAATCTTCTGTTACATTTATTTTATATGTTATAACAACTTGCGTTTGTTTATTTTTCTTTTTAAAACCGCTCCTTACCTATTTTTTCGACTCGCTGAAAATCTATGCGAGTAGGGATATACTGAAAACCAGCGCAGTGTTCACAAATCACACCGTGAACACTGCATTATGCTGAGCATATTCCAATTGCCCAAAGTTCATCTAACAAGGGACAATAAATATATAATAAATATACATAAGTCGATAGGTCTAAATGTAAGATTATTTTTAATGTAACGCCTTATGCATTATTTGAAATCTGTCACTTTGAGGCAATAAATGAATATTTTTATTTTTTTTTATTTATTTTTTTTATCATGAGAAATATATGCTAAAATTATGCACTGATTATTATATGTCCTAGTTGGGACATATTTGTGGCAGTATTTGTGCGTCAAAGACACATCTATATTTTTTGCTTGTTATCAGTGCATGGGAACTTCCCAATCGTTAATTATGCCTTATCCTGTCACCTCTGCGATCCTTTCCTTGTATTATCTTATTGAAAACAGTGCCATTACAATTGCTTTGCTAACTCTGAGTCTGGCATTTCCCCTTTTTTCTTATGGAATTCTATACTGGAAAATGTTGCTGTATTGCTGTCTACATATATATAGCCTACCATGAAGAAAACGAATTATAAAATGCCGCAAGAAAGTGCATTAATGTACAGAGATTTTGATATGCAAATTAATAAACATTTAAACCGTTTAAAAAACCTTTCAAATGTAGTTTTAAGATAGGTACCCAGAAAACTTTATTAATTAGGTTCAATAACTCATTATCTAGGAAATGTTGAAAATATTACACGCCTCATGCTGTGGTAGAATCCGGTTTGTTTATTCATAATTAGATCTATTATTAACATTATTACAACTAAGATCTTTCTATATAATTACAATAATACGGTTTGACGGTCCTCGTAGCTCAGTGATCAGTGACCCTGACTTTGTAACCGTGTCTACGGGTTGGAATCCTGCTTGGAGAAAACATTTCTGTGATGAACATAGTGTTCGTTCTCGGGTCTTAGATGTTTTCCTATTGTAATTTTGTGTGTCCATGCCGCCGGCGACTCAGGCTATCCCAGTGCGGGGGTCTGACTGTGAATACGTTAGTTTGTTTAAGAATAAGCGGGTCACTTCTCGTAGAAGATAAGAACATCAGAAGAAGAATAGCATGAATAACTAGTATGCAACGATGGTATATTATATTACTAGTAGCGCCCCGCGGTTTCACCCGCATGGATTACGGTTTTCCCATTACCTCAATTATCCCATGGGAACTATACTTTTTCCGGGATAAAGTTAACCTATGTGTTAATCCAGGGTTTAAACTATCTCTATACCAAATTTCATCGGAATCAGTGTAGCCATTTGAGCGTGAAGAAGTAATTTGTAATGTAACAAACCGACTAGGACACACGTGGTACACACTGGAAAATTACTCTCCGACCAGTTTCGAACTTATTTGCAGTTCTTCATCTGGGAGTTATGATCGTGCCAGGCGGCGAGCGCGAGCCTCGCGAGCCGAGTGAAGAAGTAACAAACACACACATATACACACAAACTTTCGCATTTATAATATTAGTAGGACTAGCTACGCCCTGCGGTTGTACCCGCGTGGTGATAAAAAACGGTGATAATGATGAAAATTAGCCTATGTGTTAATCCAGGGTTTAAGCTAGTAGAAGATCTCTGTTCTCTTCTGTCTGATCACCTAATGAACATGATTCCTGATAAATAAATATATTTCTGATTATTATATATATTTATACAGCCTTAAACCCCCACATCTAAGCTATGTATACGTTACAATGTGGACATGTTGTCCACGCCTGCGAATCGACGCATTATTATTGAAGTGTAAGCAAAAATACAAAGAAAAAAAGAATTGAGAAAAATAATTTATTTTGGATAACACAAACAACAAAAAGCAAGAAGAAAAACAGATACATATTCATAAACAAATAATTAATGTATTATTAATTCATTAATAATTAATTAATGATTTATTAATTTATTCATGATTAATAAATAAATAATTACTCATTAATAAACATGGCTAAACACAAGCGTCGTATTACTATCATAATAAAATAAAAGAAAGTCCACAGAAACGTTATAAGAAGAAAATATCATTGCTTAAAATCACTTCAAAAACGAAAGTAGGTACAAAAGTCAGACTTGATGCTGAAATGTATCTCTACCAAGCAACTGCTGATTGAAGAGATCCTATCATACTAATATTATAAAGGCGAAAGTTTGTTTGTAAGTGTATGTTTGTTACTCCTTCACGCTCAAACGGCTGCACCGATTTCGATGAAATTTGGTATGGAGGTAGTTTTTAAAAAAAAATGAATAATAGTTAATTTCTTTCCTGACTTAATAACTACCCTACTAACGTAACTAACTACAGTTTACACCCTGGATTAACAAATAGGCTTATTTTCATCATCACCGTTCTTCATCACGCGGATAAAACCGCGGGGCACAGCTAGTAGAAGATAAAAATAAAAATACTCAACTTCTTACTGTCCGTACCCATACCAGACCTCTATTTTTTTATAATCACGTCAAAGGTGGAATCACGCTAGGCCTAGAATGTTGAATGGCTCTCTAGGATATCACAAAAATACACAACGAGCTGGGTCACTGTTTTTTAAACTTGAGGATACGCTAGTCAGGCGGGTACTGAAAAGTACCCGCCAGGGGTATATACTGACGAGGGATTGCATAAGATTGCCCTTTTATTATCTCTGGAACAATTACAAGTGTCAGATTTTGGATAGAGGCTGGTCGAGGAATTTATTCACATCTTGTACACTCTGTACACAATCACATCTGTACTAAGCGGGACATCAGTGTAATACATTAATTCATAGTAACTAGGTGCATAATATAAGAAAAAACTAGTTTTTTTAGATATGTATTTATTTTACACCAAGAAGTACATAAAAGCATTGTACGCACACATATAAAAGATGAATAACACTTAATGAAAACTTCTCAAAAATTCTGTGAGATCCTTCTGGATTACATAGATCTCAATGATCAAATGATGTAAATGAGGTCAATATTTCTTTCTTATTTCTGCTATTCTCTGAAAAAGAACATATCGATGTCAGTACAAATATCTTCTATCTATAAACTATTAAACTAGCAATTGATATATCTCCAAGACGTCCCGGGTACGGTTCTAAAGATTTCGATGAAAATTTGTACATGATACAAATAATATATTTATGGATGGCTGGATGCGGGCCGCTTCTATCCGTTCCTTGTCAATGAGATTCATCAATGAGAGAGGCGCATAGCCAGCAGTGAACGTCCTATGGCTAAAATGATAATTATAAAAATATTTTTATTAAAACAAAGTAGTCCGAATGTTAAAAAAGTAATAAACGAAGAAAGTACTGAAGACTTAACAAGTTACTACTATTTGCTGGTAACTTAAAATTTGGTTTCAGTTAATACTATATTATATTTTAATATATATAATATATATATAATTTATTTTTAATTGTTTTTTTTTAATTTCCTATCATTTGAAATTAAGTTCGTGTTTATTTATTATTAAGTGTCGTGGTGGTACCGGCTTAGATTTGTACCCCCATCTCTCTTCCCCTGGGTACCGTAAGACTCGGCTAAGGGATCACGTGCCAGAAGGTGGGCAGCAGCGCCTTCTGGGGATAGGAAACCATACTGCGCTCGTCAACCCGCCTGGCAAGCGTGGCGAGTATTAGCAAATCCCTCCTAAAATAATAGGACACGAAATGACCAGCCCCCAGTCCCTGGTGGCTCTGTTATGCCTGGCCATGGTAGCGGTCACGATAACAACGGCGCAGGGTGTGCGAAGAAGCTCTGGAAGATTCCAGGATACCACTCCCTTAACAAAGGACCTGGTGACACACAACATTAGAACTTTGTCGGCAGACGAGGAGATCGTTGAACTGGAAGAGGAAATGAGCAGATTACACTGGGATATCCTTTTTTTTTTCTTTTTTTTACATATTATAAGTTTGCGTTTGACAACTGTCTCACCTGATGTTAAGTGATGACGTTGTCTAGGATTTAGCACGCAAACCTAGAAGGTACCTATTCACTCGCGACTTGAAGACTCCAGGATTGTACATATCGGGAAACACAGACTCGGGCAACGAGTTCCATTCCTTGGCAGTACGCATTAAGAAAGTGGAAGCATAACTCTTCGTTATGTGAATATCCTAGGGTTATGTGAACTCCGTAGACAGGATGAGGACACTATAACCCTGAAATCTGGTAACTTGCTCTACTACCGGGAGGGCGATCAAAACGTCCCAAGGTGGTTTTGGATTTCTCGTCCAGAAGTCCCTTACTAACAACATTCTTACCATCGACAGCGTTTCGAACAGGGTTGTATACCTAATACTCCTAATACAATATAAAAGAGATATTCGTTGAAGATCATTCAGGTATATGCACCGACCTCGAAACTCGGAATCGATGAGGAGGTAGAGACTATGTATGAAGACATTAGTAGGGCCATACATACATCCAAGGCCTATTACACTGTTGCTATGGGGAACTTCAACGCGAAGTTGGGCAAGAGAAACGATGGAGAGTTGAGAGTCGAGGCAATTTGGTTATGGACAACGAAACTCGAGGTGACAGAGGCTAGCCGACTTCCTAGAGAAAATGGGACTCACGATGAATTGTTTATTTCAGACGCCGCATCAAATGAAATAGACCTGGCTAAGTGCCAACGGTTTCACGAGAAATGAGATAGATTTAATTATGACCACCAAGAAACAAATATTCAAAGATGTCTTTGGGTAGCGATCACCGCATGGTAAGATGCACGTTGAATATCAATGTAGAATTGAGAGGTCTCGTTTATTGAAATCCACGCTCCGACGCTCCACTAGCAGCCCAATCTTTTCCTTCAAATAATTTGAACGATGAAGATGATGTTGGTATACTACACTTACGTCTTGAAGGTTCGTCATGAACTTGTCATCTCCGTTATTCTTAGTGTCGCGGCGATGCGAGTAGAATAGATCGATCGCTTTCCCTTTGCTTTCACTGTGGTATTTATCTCTTCTGGATTTGTTGACCATGTAAGGAATACCGATGCCGACAATCCACCATCCCGAGAAGCCACAGTTGTAGTGCATTTGATCACTGTATACATTCACGGCGGCAGTCACTGCGGTCGAGTTAGCGGAATCATTGTTTTTTATTATTTCTTTCAATCGTTCTTCTATTACCTGCAAATGATCGGTAAAGCTATTTTGATTATATAATATAGAAAACAAACTTTTGGAATTTTACATTTCAAATTTGACTCCATTTATATTTCAATTTAGAGTAGGGGTTTGACTTTGGCCGGATTTTGGAATTGAATTACACGTGACCTATTTTTCCCCAAGAGTACCTCGTATTATTTGGGGTATTTTGAATATTGTATTCTCCTAGGCACAGCCTAGGTGTTTTATTGCTGTTACATATCGAATGAAGGGGATGCTTTGTTTCTTGTTTGAAAAAACATATTTACTTTATTTTTCTCTGAAGTACATGCAAAATAAATCAGGTGTCATATCGCCAATTAACTGTTAAAAATCAAAATAGAAACACTGAGACACTAGCGTACCTCAGCAAGTATTTTTTCATCGGCGTCAGTGGTGTCAAAGTATACTTTTCCCAAGCTGACTCTTGTAGGGCGAAACTCAGTCATTGCTTTTCGTTCTGCAGCTTCCTGCTCTTGGTCCAGATCCCCAGGGTGCAAACAGACTTTCTTGGAGTCCCATGCAGTTGCCATGTGGTTATCATAAGCTCTGATACCAGCTTGAAGGGCAGCTTTATTCTTACTGCTGTTTATATCTCTCAGTTGAGAAAAATAATTCTGTATCATCTGTATAAAATAAACCAAATTTTAATGTGTGAGCTTCTTACTTAGCTACTCCCCGCAGCTGTATCCGGGTGCGTGCTTCTACAATTTTTTTCGTAATTCCGCTTGAATATCGGTTTATTCCACAGGAAATATATATTATAATGAAAGTTTTTATTAAGGAACCCAAACTATATCTGCATACCAAATTTGATGCAAACTCATTATGTTGTTTTAGCACTGAATGGTCACAAACACACACACACACACACACACACACACACACACACACACTCACACACACACAACAGCTTTCGCATTTATATACATACTAATATTATACATGCGAAATTGTTGTGTATGCGTTTTTGTTATCTTTTTCACGTTTTGTGGCTTGATAGATATGTTGAGAGAAATTTGAAATGTAGTTACCTTATAACATAGGCTACCTTTTACTCCGAAAAAAGATAGATAGTTCCTGTGGAATATAAAAAAAACCTAATTTTATATTATAAATATATCTATCGGACATATGCTACTTTTTGTCCAGGAATATTCCAGGTATGATTCCTTTGGGATAACTCAGGTAGAGGGAAAACTGTTTAATCAAGATTCAGATTGCTTGCTAGTATGTGGGTATACAAATATTCAGGGATTAAATGGGCATAAATGGATGTTTTACTTATTATTTTTTATTTATTTAATTAACTCTTACGGCACCCACGGGTAGAGATGGGGTACAATTCTAGGCCGGTACCCTACAGCAAGTTTAGGATGGCTTTGCTCGAAATTTTCGAAATCATCTGGGAAACACTAGACACACGTGCCTCGCTAACTAGCAGGTGGTGTCCACTGACTGACTCCATCCTTGAACGATGTCTCAGAAGCACTTGAGGGTGTGCACCACCGTCTTATACCTACTAGTCTACTATTTCTTATAATGAGAACAATTGCAGACCACGTGGGGCTTTTTACATACAGTGTGCTTAATTGCAAATTTTACAGTATCGATGATTAAGTTAACAATTTAGTTTTTACCGAAATGAGGTCCGACTTGTATTCATCTGTATCGTGAGTGTCTGGATGGTTCCTCTGGCTGGCAAAGCCTTCCAGAGCACTTTCTAGAGCCTCCTGGTGTGCGCCTTGGAGATCGCTCTCCGATAGAGTATCACCGCTGTAACAATGATAACGTTGAGAAAAATGATAACATACTAGCTGCGTCACGCGCTTTCATCTGCGTCAGCTACGGTGTCCAGCTACTTCAGCTAGGAGGAGGAGGTTGAGGAAGGATCCAAAACCTTCCTCAAACTATAGACGTAGCAGGCTAAAATCATTCGCTTAATGGAGAAGTTCTAAATATTGTTTTTCCATATAGAGATTTAATTTATTTCTGTAATCTAATGTACAATAGAAAATCTTTACCTGTCGTTTTCAGTTATAACGGACTTAAACGATTCTCGGTGCTTAACATTAAAATTGTAATGGCCAGTGTTTTTAGAATATAATTTATAGCTCTAGCGTTTGATTACTATCTCACTTGATGGTTAGTGACGATGTGGTCAAAGATGTTAAATGTTTCAGTGGCTCGCAAGGTTTGCTGCGGGCTGCCTGAACACACTATGCATTTGGTGACCATGTGTTATGATGATGACCTTTACGGCCAATAAATGACTGTTTTATTCTGCAGTATCTTACGACAATTGTATATACGAGCTATACCCACCTACATTTCCCTGTCATGGTCTGCCAGTACTCCAACCGCAACTCAGTCACAATCATCAGGTTATTCCGGTCATTGACCAGCTTCAGTAGCTCGTATTGATTCTCGAAACTCTGAAATTGTAATAATGCTTTTGATAATACAATTGTTGGTGTAAAGGAAACATTCTATAAAGCATTTTATAAAAAAATATTGATGTCCTGCGTTACCGTGCAGACTATACGTGAATTTGACTGAGTTTTTGTATTGAATATAATAAAGAGTCGGGCATTTAAAGAGATTTTAAATTTATACAATTTTTTTCATTCATATAGAAATACTTTCACGAATACCATTTAAAATTATAGTAATTTAAAAATTTGGTTTCGTTTTAATTTCCAGTGCGGTGTTTCTCGTTATCTGTGATTAAAAAGCTCACATATTTTATCTTTAAAGAGATATTATTTTAAAATAAATTTCGGTTTCCAGAAACCGGCCTTTGTGAAGATCACGAATAACTGACATGATAATGATGATGCTTTAACATTTGTTTTTTATAAAAACACAGATCACAGATGTGCAAATTTTAAGATCGTCTTTTATTTATATTTTGAAGAGTATATATATCAGCTAGTTTACTTTATTTGTATTATGTGTATATTAGTATAAGCAGGATGAAGGTTTGAACTTATAACTTCCACCCAGAAGTGGGTAACATCTTATCTACCTTCAAACGTATCGTCGCTTCAGTTTGATAGGGAATCGCAAGACTAATCATACATGGCAGTTCGAGAATTTAACATTATTTGAATTTGTATATAGTATGTATTATAAAAATTGAAAATGTAATTCTCCATTTAAAAATAACTTCATAAATTAATTAAATATAATATAAATACTAAAAAAAATATACGTCTAATATTGACTAACTGTGGTTTTTACAGCATTATTTTCTTATTTAACAACTCATTTTTGTAAATGATTTTTGCAATAAACAATGTCATTTCCTCATTACATTTCTAAACAGTTGCTTGAAGCACAGTAACGGTTTTTTTGCTCCTCTGAAAAGATGTGTATTTCGGCATCCCCGGTGTTAGAGCGACGTCATGCACTCACGCGTATCACCGATGGCTACTTACTTTGACAAAATCGACCCGATCCATGTCGACTTTATCTAGTATGGTTCTCCTGTTCGCGTCGAACAGCTCGATGGCGGACCGAAGGGCGCCACGATGAAGCTCCTCCAGGTCCAATGGATGAACGCAGAGGATCTTTTCACTCTTCACCTGATTCGTTACAGTTTCGTACATTTCCTTGGCGTCATTAAGAGTTTTCTGAATTTTTCCCACGTTGAGATCAGCGAATTGAGTCGCACGTGTTTTTAGTTCCTGAGAAAATTCATAGGTATGATGAGTAAGAGGTTTTTTAACCGACTTCAAAAAAAGGACGAGGTTCCCAATCCGACCCGTATGTTTTTTTACGTTTGTTACCTCAGAACTTTAGACAGGGTGAACCGATTTTGATGGTTCTTAATTTTCATCAAAATCGGTCAAGCGGTTTTGAGTTCCACTCTAATAACTGAAAAGTACTACGCATACGCCGACGACATTATGGTTACGGGTGGAGAAATCGGTGAACATACACAATAACAATTGATGAGTAGCAAACGTCACTGAAAAGGTTAAAAACAAAAATTTTACCAAAAAATGGCATCGATTCAACACTCAAAAGTGTAAAATAACTTGTCGAAGTCGGTACCATGAGCACAATATTTATAATAGTTACTTTTGAACTATCTTGGTACCGACTTCAACAATTTATTTCAAACTTTTGAGTGTATTGTATTGAGTGTAAAATTAGGTAAAAAAAAAGGCAAATAGGTTCGTAGGTACTTTTAAAATTATTAAAACTGACTATTACTACTTGGATATAGTTTTTTTTACCCACTTCCGAAAAGGTAATTTTATATAAGTTATGTTTATGTATCCTGAGATCTCCGTCATTTGATTTCGTCATTGGGTGTATTCAATCATTCTTTTTCATTTTCTGAAAGGTGATGCTTTCAGATTGGTCCCAATAAAATGGTATCGAAACTATTTAAATACTTTCCTATATGTTCAAGAAAATGTGATAATTTATACGTCTACGTATTGTAATAGTTTGAAAAAGAAATACTATTTGGTTGACCCACGGCCAACTAAGTATTGGCTTATTCCATTTATTTCAAGGAAAAAAAAAAAAAATGGTTGTCTGTAAAGTCGGTTTACGGACGATAGATTTACGTGATAACGTCATAATCATTTATGACTTTGACTTTGACTTTGACTTTGAATTTGACTTTGACTTTGACTTTGACTTTGACTTTGACTTTGACTTTGACTTTGACTTTGACTTTGACTTTGACTTTGACTTTG
This sequence comes from Apeira syringaria, assembly GCA_934044485.1. Taxonomy (NCBI): domain Eukaryota; kingdom Metazoa; phylum Arthropoda; class Insecta; order Lepidoptera; family Geometridae; genus Apeira; species Apeira syringaria. The sequence continues at coordinate 1,477,986 of OW203659.1, forward strand.
ACTTTGACTTTGACTTTGACTTTGACTTTGACTTTGACTTTGACTTTGACTTTGACTTTGACTTTGACTTTGACTTTGACTTTGACTTTGACTTTGACTTTGACTTTGACTTTGACTGACTTTGACTTTGACTTTGACTGACTTTGACTTTGACTTTGACTTTGACTTTGACTTTGACTTTGACTTTGACTTTGACTTTGACTTTGACTTTGACTTTGACTTTGACTTTGACTTTGACTTTGACTTTGACTTTGACTTTGACTTTGACTTTGACTTTAATTATTTTATGTAATACAAAACTCAGGTGGAACGTTACGCGGAACGTTACTATTTTTCATGAGTGTTGCTGGTATTCATCAATTTATAAAACGTTATCACGTCAAAAACAAAAGCATTATAAAAGTAGAAGCAAGACGCTTCATACGTAAAGGTAGCATGTAGCGGTCTAGTTGACCGTTGAGAGAATGGAGAGGATATATAATAGTTTCCAGTGCGGTAATTCGTCAAAGCCAGATTAGATTACACAACAAATATGTAAGACCCAAGAAAATGCATCTACGCTCGTCACAGAAATGTTTACTCCAGCCGGGATTCGAACCCAGGGTCGTGTTTCTAGAGTCAGTGCTACTGATCACTGAGCTACCACGACGTCACCGAGTTGGAACCTCACAACGCAGTCTGTGTCGAGAATATGATCAAGAACATATTTCGTGTGACAGTAGTACTTGTAATAAAATATCAAGCATATAATTCGATGAGTTTTCACTTACATCTTTGAGTTTTTGAAGGAACTTATCGGCGTCTTTTTTAGAGCCCATCTTCTTTTTCTCGGTAAAAGCGGAGGTTGCTTTCTCTGCGTAGATCTTATGGATGTGCTCCAGATCGTGAACTGGAAGGCTGGGCTTAGAGGGCCCACACTCGTCCTCCATCCCGGTCTCGTACAGACTACGCGATTCTTCGAACCCGGATAACAAGCCTGCTTCGGCTGTTGCCTGTCATTATAGATTACGAAGATATAGAACAATATTATAGTGTCCTATACCTTGCTCAACAAAACGCCGGCCTATATCTTGCTCAATGTTTTTTGTTTTTAATCTTTATTTTTTAAAAGTAGTTTGAACTATCATGATCCTGCCACTCCCATAGCATACAAACACACTAACTAATCTCGACGTCATATAGCTATGTCAGCAAGTTCGCTCAAAGAATCAATACTGCTATTCATCTGGTTAATGCTGCCAGCATTTTGGGAACTTTGCCAGCTGGTAGCGGCTTAATAGACAAGATTATTATTTTAAATAGGTTTATTTCAATTGTATAACATTTTATTTATTCACACCAAGCCGTTCGTATCCAACCAACAAAATACTAATAACTTGTAAGAATAGTTCACAAGAATAATAACCTCTACTCTCCACACTAGTATTGTATGCGAATTTATTTGCATAATTAAAAAAGAACAATATTGTATCTAACTTTGATCAGGAATACAAATAGATATCGGATCACATTCAAAATCAAAGCTACCATGCTCTCCGCGAAAGCTTATACGTAAACAGCTACATTCGTTTATCAACGAATGAGACAGAAGTTTTAAAGTTCAACCTAATCACAACCACAGCACCTGGTAATACATTCACGAATACTTCAAATATAACGATCATTCGTTGTAGAAAACTAGCAAAAAATAAATTAAACCTGTCACTCTAAAATGAAAAGACGTACTGTTCTGTTTAACCAATGTTGGCCAAACGTTCGCATTAGCGCGTGTTGGGTATTGGTTAAACATTCTTAGCGGTGTGGTTTAAATTCAGTAATATTTTTAAAATGTAATATTATTGGCTGATATATAGCTTAAAATATAACTTATTGTACATGTACTTACCGACAGTAAGACGGTTGATAAATTGCTTTTTCTGGCATTATTTTTACAACTTTTACATTCGCATTGTGCCATTGTAAATTTCGCATAAACGTTGGCTAGGTTTGAATCAAACTAAACAAAATAAGAGCTCACGCCGCAAGTGCGCTGTTATTTATAGAGACGTATTTTTGCCGCCGACCCGATATCTAGGTATTCCTGATCGAAGGTATCTAATGAGAGGCAATGACTAAAAAAGTTTAATGACATAAAAGTGTTAAGAATTGTAACATAAGAATAAAAGACAGCATAACAAGTTGTAAAATATCTATTTTTTAAAATAACATTAAAGGTGCTTGTATTCGCTATTCTACAACTGACAGCAAACTAAAGTGCGGCCGCCGAAAAATATATTAATTGTGACAAAGGTTAATGTTTAACAGTTTTTGTGCTCTTCGACTGAACATTTACATTCCTTAGCTAGCCAACAAATGGCAGTTTCCAATATTTTAGTTCATCATCATCATCATCATCTCAGCCATAGGACGTCCACTGCTGGACTTAGTATCCCCCATTGATTTCCACAAGGACCTATTCGAAGCGGCCCGTCAAATATTTTAGTTATTGTTCCTCAAAATGATTAATTATAAACCTGTGAAACAAAATCCATTTCGATTCCGCCCCGACATTTGTAACGTTTTTAATTGTCTCTTGTAGACGGTTGTTCATTGTTTATCTAAAGAGGCTAAAGATTACCTGCATGATGCTGGTGGGAGTAGGTATCTTATCACTGTTGAATAGTTTCATATAAGTGTCGAAGTATGTGAAGAGACCGCTTGCGGTTACTTTCTCTCCTCCTATCTCTTTGGGTTTCAACCTGGCCGGCCCGAATATATGTGCCGTCAGTTCTTTGATGTACGTCATAAACCTGGGCGTTAGCACTGAAACCATTAGTGAAATTATAATTACCTACAAAATCTTAAAATGTAATATTAATTCAGTCATTAAGATGAAAAAAATAAATTAAAGCGTAATGGTATGAAGGTTTTGTAAAATAAAAATTATAAAATAGTTGTGGATTTAGGGGGGAATGAGTCAAGCCGACCTACACACAATCTCACTTTGGGGAGGGGGTGGTTTCAATAAATAACACGCAATATTTTTTTCAGAAAGAAATTTTGTAAAATTGCCAGAAAACCGAGTTAAATTAAGTATAAATATTTTTATGTGTTTCTATAGTACGACTTTATTAATCTTTACTTATAAAAAGAAAAATATAATTATTATAAAAAAATCCAACACAATCAAGCACGTATTAATTTATTAACGTAAAAATATGCATTATCAAAAATATCACATGACATTAGGGGAGGGGTTAGGGGGCCCAGTAAAACCTCACGACATGGCACTAAGGAGGGAGGGGGCCGAGAAATCGCTAAAATTACCTCAAGTAATTTATGGACGCCCTCAACTTACCATAGCCATGTCACGTCACGATTGTAACATCTTCTTCATGGTAGAACTTGGTGAGAGTATCTAAGTTGGTAAAATTAACCGTCGTACATCAGCGAGAACGATTGGACATAATCTTGTGTGACGCCGTTTGGTTAGCATGGTTCGTGGGTAACCTAAGATAGCGCATTTCCAGGGGCTCCACAAATGTCTCGCTTAGGCGAGCGAAGCTGTAATCATAGTTATAGTCCTATATGCTGCGCTTGCCAATCCGCGGTCTCCATTCGAGAACCTTTCGACGCCAACGAGCATCAGTTCTTAGAGATATGTGCGCTACCTACATCCACTTCAACTTACTAATCCGATGGGCTATCTCGGTGACTTTCGGTGTTCTACGATTCTCCTCATTTCTGATTCGATTGTGTTGAGAAAGCCCATGCGAAGCCCTCTCCATAACTCGTTGAGCGACGTTGAGCCTGCTCACAAGGCTGTCAATTATCTGAATAGTTTTACTGATCTTTTAAATAACAAACAAGTGAATCTTATTATAACCACCCTAAAATATAATTGCCATATGCCATTAAATTGGCCAATTATGAGTTGTTAGAATTTTAATCTTCCCGATTAAGCTATTTTTTCGGTATAGATTTTTTCAATGTTACTATCATGAATGAGATAATACTATCGATTATAAAAATGTATATAGAGTTAATATTGATTTAAATTTAATTACCAATTATAACGATAGCAAAACTATTTTGGATTCATTTAAAATAGAGTAGTTAGAAGTAAAAGATAAATAAAAGACATACCCTTAGTTTGGCCCGTAAAGTCAGGCTCTGTCACTTCGAGGCCCGGGTGAGGCATCAGGAAACACGACACCGTCTGGAAGCTGGATTGTATGTGCTCACGAAGATCTCGCAGCTCCTTGTTCATGTTAGGATTCGTCTACATCAAACAAACAAGTTATTGATGACAACTCATCATCTCAGCCATAGGACGCCTTAGTTACGCAACACATGTACCGTTCTAGTATGTATTTTAAATCAGAGTAACACAAAGTACTAGTGTTCGGAGATTTCTTTCTTCTATAACGTTAGGTACATCCGTTTAGACGTTAACTTAGTTACAGTCAAATGGTTCTTTTGAAGAAGTATCGAGATACTTCTTAGGCCCTCCCATTGATTTCCTTAAGGACCTGTTGGAAGCGGCCCGCATTCAGCCCTTGCCTGCGATCTTAGTCAGGTCGTCTGTCCACCTGGTCGGTGGCCGTCCTATGCTGCGCTTGCCAGTTCGTGGTCTCCATTCGAGAACTTTTCGGCCCCAATGGCCGACCAATTGATGACAACTGATGACAATTAATTTCAGATGCATATCACATTACGATCATTGCGGAACCGTATAGGATACGTGCATGTCATTTACCATACAAAATCACGTTTTCAAAATGTATATAACTAGGGTAAATATAGTTAATAATTCTCACCCGAAGTATCTCTTCCAGATACAAGTTTCCTCCGGCACAGCCATATGAGTAGTCCACAGCGTTCGGCCAGTCTCTGACGAGAAACTCTAAGGCTTGGAACGCCTTGGAACTCTTATCCTTTATGAGGTTTCCATATTCAGTGAATAACTGTAAAGGAATTCAGCGAATAACTGTACAAATAAGTCACATCACACACGGATGCGCACAGGTTAAGAAATATTAAAAGTATAATATCGATCGGAACCACCCTATGCCTTTTATCACTTAGTGTGACTCCTATGCCCTAACCTATGCCCCCAAGTTGTCTCCAGTCTAAACGCGCTTCTTCTAACTTTCCTACACTGTAAGATGTGTACCGTTTTCATTGAAGACTGTCCTAGTCCACCCCATCCCCAAAAGGCAACCGATCAGACCCGACTAACTGCAGGCCTATAGCAATCACTTTTCTACTCTGCAAGGTGTTCATTGATCGGCTGTTGATCTTCTAGTATACCTATCTCACCACTGGGCAGAAGCCGTAGAGGGGAAGCGCTTACGGTTATTCTGGATATCGCGAAGGCCTTTGGCATATAGGACGCTCTTATCCAAGTCACCATCTTACGGACTTTCCCAGGGACTATGCACTTGTATCGCTGGCTGGAACTTGCGCTGGCGTTCCACAGGGTTCTGTGTTATCGCCAACGCTCTTTTTAGTCCACATCAATGACATGCTGCATAATAGCAGCATGCGTTGTTATGAGGATGACAATGGCCATACACAATACACAGGACGTGCAAACATTTCTCGTGCTCGTCCAGGTTTCTGAGTGGGGAAAGCGGTTCAATTCAACCCCGCCTAGACACTAGTTTGAGCATTAATCGCAAAAAAAACCATTCTCTGTGCACCTCGATTCAGCACACTGTTTTCAAGGTCTCGGAGAGTCTAAATATTCTGAATGTTGACATTTCTGTTAGCGTGCAGCTCCGCGAGTACATATCATCCAAAGCGAAGCTCCCATCCAAAAAACTTGGTGTGTTTAACAGGTTAGTCTATAGCGGTATATATATATAGCTATATACGAGTATATAGCGGTACTAGGAAGGAAGCTCGCTAATATAGCATTCTTCAAAAGGAGAGTAAACAGAGTCTTCAAAGGATTAGCAACGTATCGTAATGCCTACAGTGTTACAGATATCCATAGGGAACGGTGATCGCTTACCATCAGGCGGGCCGTCTGCTTGCGTGCTTCCTATTTCATTAAAAAAAGAGCAAGTGACATGAAAGCCTATTCAAAATCAGGAACAAACAGTTTTTTTACCGATAAGGTGTGTTGGTGTATACAACATTTCTAGTTTCGCCTTTGGTCGACATTGGACAACGTTATGCTTGACAAGTACTCGTATGTATATCATATCTTTGAACGTAGCTACCTAATACAACATCGAACCAAGCACAAAGGTCTATGGATTAGAGATAATTATGGGTAATTCTTTTTGAACTTCCATTGCATCACACATTGGATTTTATAATACATAACGGTGATTCCTGTGTTCTCTTGTCTTAACTCTTTGTTAAGACAAGAGAACTCAGGAATCACCTATTCACTTGATAGCTCCAGAATTCTACCTATCGAGAAACAAAGTTCCTGCAACCTGCCTCCTCAATACCTGAAGATGTTGAAGGTCGTCCTCCCTGATGAGACGAGATAGGTTGTATATCTGCACGGAGGATAGCAAGGTGGACAGCGCGAATATCGTAGAGCAGTCCTTGACCGTGCTGGAGCTGTCGAAGGTGCCCTGCGTGTCCATCAGGATCACACACACCTGGAGGAAAAAAAAACAAAAATCAGCAAGAACCCGCCATCTCAACACGAGAATTTGTACCAGCAGTGTCTAAATTGTCAAATATAAGTATATGTATGTATATAACATTTATTAACATACAAATAACAATTGTTTATCCATTGATTTTAAAAAAAACCCAAGATGCACAATCAACGTCTCAAAACCGTACGCGTAAAATGAGCGCAACATTCTAAATGGTGCGCTCATTTCAAATAGTCTCGCGTCGCTCGCGTCTAGGTGCGTTAAAAATGCCGAAGTGTTCTCTGACAAATTTTAAGAATATTACGTCATAAAGGTTAAAATAGGATGGGATATCATATATTCGGTAAGTAAAAGAGTTTATTGATTAGTTTTTGTTGTTTTTATGACTGAATATAGGAAACAGTATGTGATTTTGATTTAATTTGTCTAAAAAATTCACTCAACGTCTAAGTATAATACGGCAAAGGGCATTGTCCATTTTCGGCCTTACATGGACAGTAAGCCCAACAAAATTCAATTTCATCAATAAATCTATTTATTTTATACCTGCCTTTTCACTGTAAGAACGATCCATTGTGTCCTCCTTTTTATTTTAAACGCATAACAAAAATGACCCTGTTCTTGTTCAATAGAGTCGATTTTATAAATACCTGCTTTTTCACTGTAAGAACGATCCATTGTGTCCTCCTTTTTATTTTAAACGCATAACAAAAATGACCCTGTTCTTGTTCAATGGAGTCGATTTTTTTGTTGTGTTTATTTCTTTAATTAATAAGTTTATGTACTTTTGAACTTTTTGTATTCAGTTTTTGACAAATATGGCTACGTTACATAATTTAATATAGGAAGAGAGGTAGTCAATTTGCCGATTTGTTTAATGTTCGGAAATATTATCTATGCTAGGCGAGTGAAGATGTTTACACTATATGTAGTATAACAGAGAAGATTATAAGACGAGAGCAGCGCATAAAAAACACAACCAAGGTCTATTTGTGTTCCTTAGTTTTATAACGTGCCTTCCATTTAAATATATTTTCTAGTATTGACATACATTCCCGTGAACAACCTGCTCTATTCAATCACAAAATTAGCCTTATAAAAGCTATTATAGAAAAGTTTATAGACATTCGTCTACATCATATTGCTAAAAAAACAACAGGAGAGTTGAAAACTAATTCAACAAGACAACTCTACAACAAACTAAACTTATTTCAAGGAAGTTAATGTGTTCCGTGCCGTTGATTTTGAGTTATTTTGCGTTTAAGCTTATACATTTATAACACGTATCTGTTTTAATAATTAATACCTTTATTATAAATAAACGATTATAACAGTTAATATTTGTTTTATTGATATACCTATGTCCTACTCAAAAACATATTTACGCTCAGTTAAAAGTATAATAACTTATTTATTTAATCTTTTAGAAACACATAATCACAAATCGAAAGTATAATTATGTGTTTAGAACACAATTTTGCAAACTCTTAAAATACTAAACAAATGTGTTATGAAAAAATATATATAAATGTTCGTCTCCACTCAATGCCTTGTGCAACCGACAACCGTCGGTCGTAAAATTTTATTGCTTTTCGAGCACTGCGTTGTAAAAACAGCTTTATACAAATTGCGTAAAGTTAAATTTGGAAAAATATATGCTGACAGCATAACTATAACTACGTAGGTATAATTGTTGTGTTTGGCTACAGTTTCGAGAGTTACTTTTATTCGAGACTGTGCATCTTGGGTTTTTTTGTAAATCAATGTGTTTATCACACTTATATTATAAAGGCGAAAGCTTATAATTATGTATGTTTCTTACTCCTTCACGCTACGGTTGCACCGAATTCGATGAAATTTGGTATTGAGAGAGGTTAGACCCTTGAATAACACATAGGTAGGCGGCTTTTATTCCGTAAAAAGTATAGGTACTTCCCGTGGGATAATTTAGGCAAGGAAAACCGTAATTCACGCGGGTGAAACCGCGGGGTGCTACTAATTGTTTAATAAATAGTAAATAAAACATAGATGACCCTGCCTGTCGTCACTGACCATCAAGTGAGATAGTGGTCAAACACCAGATCTATAAACTAGAATAAAAAAGTTAACAACAACTGTCGACCACTTCGACAGTGAGTTAAACTTATCTTTTTATTGTTCAACTACAGCAAAGAAAAAAAATATTATTATTGGTAAATATGAAATAACCACGGAAGCACATATGATTTTAAAGACAAATAAAAACAAAATTGACATTTATTAGATTTCTTTACTCCGGATTAATGTATTACTGTTACTTAAAAAAAAAAATCTGCAGTTTATTGTTTAGTGTGTACTATCTTATTTTTGTATGAAAAATATAGAAAGAATATAGAAATAGAAGAATAAATTATACCTACAATTCCAAGTACTGGGAACACTGGTATCTATGCTATGGAGAGGGCTATGCTCCGGGTTTCTCTACGTGAACGAATCAGAAATGAGGAGATCCGTAGAAGAACAAATGTCACTGACCTAGCCCAGCGGACTAGCAAGTTGAAGTGGCAGTGAAGCAGTGGCTCGAAGAACCGAAGCCGTTGGGGTCGAAAGGTTATCGAATGGAGACCATGGACTGGCAAGCGCAGCATAGGACGGCCATCAACCAGATGGACAGACGACCTGACTAAGATCGCAGGCAAGTGCTGGATGCGCGCCGCTTCCAACCGGTCCTTGTGGAATACAATGGGGGAGGCATATGTCTAGCTGTGGACATCCTATGGCTGTGATGATGATGATGATGATGTAGGTACTTAATTACAATTTTAAAACATTGCATCATTTTTTTAACAAGCCCATTTAGTAAAGGTTAGGTGAGGTTAGTATTTAAAAAAATAAATTATATTCATTTGCCGTTGTCATAATATCGCATTCGTTCATCCAGGAATAATCTATAGCCGTATTTAATAGTACCGAATGTGTTACATTTAAAATATATGAAATGAGGAATTTCTTGTGTCAAATATTTCATCTTTTTTATTTCTGTCACCTGGTAACACTATTTTGCGAATAGCCTAAGATTAGCCAGCCAGTTTATTGGATGTTGTAACAAACGCTACGGCTAATTATCATGCAGGCCGCTGCAGGTTGGTCGGCGCCGTTTAGTAAACAAGCTAGGCTGTTAATTGAACGGCTGATTAAGCTAGTTGGATGCGACATATATTATATACATAATTCAATATACCTACTTTTTGTTAATTAACGTTAATTTTAGTTTTTATTAAATGTTTAAGGTTTTTATTTTAAGTTAGATTATTTTATTGTATCTATGTATCAACTTCTGTTCATTATTATTTATAGATTATGTGTGAAATAACTTAAAATATCATTAACGTTGAAAGGTGGATCTATCGCGGATCATCCTCTCTAACAAAACCACATTGAAATAGCAGTTAAAAGGCGAATATTTGTTATGTATAATGATGTTTATATATAATATGTACGGAGCGCCAGTGAACACGGGCAATATAACCTCTCCGCTGACGCTAACAATAGATGTCATATAAATTCTTAACCTAAACTGTACCATTGGCACAATTCTGAATCGCCGAATGAATATTGCAAACGTTCAAGTTTCATTAATTAGTCGAGGTGGAATAGTGGGAGTTAGCACCGCCATAAAATTAACATGAAAGGAATAGAAGCGTGTATAATGATGTCTTTATGCTATAGGTATTCACGGAATTGTAGAAACGTTGAAATCCCGCACTACAAAAATCAATACAAAAACACTCAAAAGTGTGAAATAGCTTGTTGAAGTCGGTACCATGATAGTATACAAAAGTAACTATCATCACAATATTGTGCTCATGGTACCGACTTCGACAAGTTATTTCGGTCGAAGTCGGAAGTCGGTTGCATTTTTTGTTAGAAAATTTTTTTTCACCCTTTTCAGTGACGTTTGCTACTCACGGGATCAATTAATTGTCATTGTGTGTTCTGCGATGTCTTCAACCGCGACAATTTGATGAATTCGACAATTGCGACATCAAGGTACGCGTAGCACTTTTCAGTTATTGGAGTATAACTCAAAAACCGCTTGTCCGAATTCGTTTAAAATATATATATATATATATATATATATATATATATATATATATATATATATATATATATATATATATATATATATATATATATATATATATATATATATATATTTATATATATATATATATATATATATATATATATATATATTTATATATATATATATATATATATATATATATATATATATATATATATATTTATATATATATATATATATATATATATATATATATATATATAAGTATATAATATATAATAATATATAATATACAGTTCCGGTATTTTTTTAAACAAAAAGAATCATCACAATCGGTTCATAAACGACGAAGTTATCCGCGAACGCACATAAAAAAAAATACAGTCGAATTGAGTAATCTCCTTTTTTTTAAGTCGGTTAAAAACATTTTCGATCGCAAATACCGATATTGGCGTAGGTAAGACAGCGGGATTGAAATCCCTAGCTTACACGTGTAAACCGCGGCCTTGGTTTGGCCAAATTCACAGCATTCCAAGATAACTGCTGCTTATATTATCTGCTACACCTATTTATATACTGCGATGTATAATTGATAAGAGTAAGAGTGTTGCGGCTGAACATGCTGACCCAAATCAAGGTCATGAGTGGGCATATATGCGCAAATTATAGTGTATTAAGTTATTTCGATTCCAAAATGGTAAAAGGATGATTGGGCAATGCATATAGATTACCACTAAACAGGCAGTAATGCAGACTTACTATAATAAAAGATGGTTGACAATGGATACTTGTTACACCGGATTAAGCTTTGATTCTTCAATTTAACCGCTGTTTAGTCGAGAACAGTTTATTTCGGGTAAATCTTTTGTCCTAGCACTCAATTTGTATGTTTCATGTGTTCAAAGCAGCACGGCGCGGGCGTGGCACCGGCGGCGGCGCGCGCGGCGAGGCGCGGCAGCTGCGGCGGCGCGCGCGGCGAGTCGCGTTGTGGGTGGTCTGACTGAACGCATGGCATATAGATAGATATTATATTTATTATGTACGCATGAGTACGTATGGTAATATATATAAGTAGGTATATGACAGTGCAAGAACGGAACTTTTCATGATCGCGTAGGTCGTCTAATTTGACATTTCAAATCGGTTCGGTTCTTTTTATGTGTGTTCGCGGATATCTTCGTCTACCGATAACTGAAAAGTGCTACGCATACCTGGTCGATATTGTAGTGCATATAGTTGAAGACATCGGAGAACATACACAATGACAATAAAATTGATTCCGTGAGTAGCAAAGGTATCAGAAAAGGGTTTTAAAATTGTGTAAAAAATGGATCCGACTTCAACACTCAAAAGTGTGAAACAACTTGTCGAAGTCGGTACTAATCGGTTTTTTTACATATATAAATATACCTATGTACTTACTACACAGTAAATGTAAAAACAAGAAATATGTTTACCAGAAAATTGCCATAATTTACTTTATATCACAAATATAAATTCTCATTATTATATATATGTGGTATCCGGCTTTACTCACGTTTATAGTCGAAGTTTCGAGCTAGGTTTCGAGCATGTCCGGCGACCAGTGGTTGCCGCTATCTGTCAGCGTAAACTCACCTGAGGATGAGCATCAGACATGCTCGAAACCTAGCTCTAAACTTCGACTATAAACGTGAGTAAAGCCGGATACCACATATATATAATAATCACAAATAGAGGTTTTATGCAACATTGACATTTCCTATGACTAACCGGTAGTGAACAGAAATAGTTTTCATTCCATATTCAAAATAAAAGTTTTTTTAAACTTTTATTTATATAACGTAACGTGTTTTTTTTTTTGTTTGAATGGACTAATGTTGTTGGCCTCTACGGGCATCAGCAAACGCTTTGTTTGAGATGGCCCCGGATCGAGATGAAACGTGGACTACAATGAGCAAACTCATAGCCGCTTCGATCAACAATACTGTTGTATTCTTGATCGAAGTATAGTCTCGCAACGAGCTATAGATGAATAGCTATAGATTTGAAGCGATGATAGCTCAGCGGGGGGAGCGTCGCCTGTCAAACTGACGGTCACTGGTTCTATCCCCAACAACAGCTTGAGCTTCCGGTGAAGGTAACACCGTTATCAAATTCCCAGCATTATGATAGGGTACTTTCGAATACCCGCCTGGCTAGCTACCCACCCTCAAGTTTGAAAAACCGTCACCAAACACATAGTGTGTTCAGGCAGCAGACTTTGAGAGGCAGTGTGCATTCTAGGTCTAGTGTGATAACATCTTCGACCACATAGTGGTCAAACGCTAGATCTATAAAGTATTAAAAAAAAAAATTCAACGCCTTGGCGAAGCCGTGCCGCCGGAATAAGATGAAGAGTTATTTAGAATTTTAATGCTACAGTTTCGCAAACCTTTTCTCCAGTATTGAGCGTCGCTATGAAAGGCTCCGACCAGATGACAATTCCCGTGGTGTTCCGTACAGAACCGCCGCGCCAGCTGAACCCTTCGAGACGAGCAAACTCCTCACCCAACCACGATCCGTCCAACTGACTTGAGGGCTGTAACGAAATATTTTAATGTTTAGCTCCGTCCAGTAGTCGCCGTGTAAGTTTGTATCTCCGGAGATATCTGTAGGTAATAATCTGCGCAGTACCAGTTTTTGAGCTACTAGGCATTTACCTCTTTTACAATTTTCCATAATCGGAAACTTGTCCGTTAGTGCTGAACTATTATAATCGATAATGGTACTAGCAATCATTCCTATGCTCATCTACAAATAAAGTTAAGCACATTGAATCAACCAATTCATAAAATGTAATGAACCAATAAGTTTTAAATACAATGTGTGGCTATTCCAAAAAAATGAATATGAAAAAAAGTTATGTAAAATCAAGAGCTTTTTAAGTTATTGCATAGCTTCTATCGCGGGCCTTGAGCGTGGAGACCGAATCCAGAAATTCTGTAACGAAAATAACCTAACACCCCCCACTCCGACTAGCGGTGATTATTTTTAGTTTTTCTATCTATCAATAAATAGCAGAACTTTTAATGACTTTTTTGAAATATCACGCTTGTCTGTTTAATTCAGCAACTCGCCTCTAGGTGGCATTGGTTGTATCGGCATTACTGCATAAGTTATTAATATATTAATTGCATAAGTTGATAAAAAATGCTATGCAATAGCTTTTCCGCTGCAGTCCCCGAGTGCCACACATCTTTTTTTTAATATTTTCTCCGTCGTCCTCTATGCACCTAAGCATTCGGGTGAACCAGCTTTCAAAACATTTCGAAAAACCAATCTTGCGGGAGGTCGAATAATAAACGCCGAAATTCTTCGACGGCCTCGTTTACAGTGTTCAATTTTTGCCTGCGAAGTTGTACCGTGGGAAATAAAAAATTTCGCGTGGAAAGCTAAATTTGAGCATCTGTACGAAGGATGGGAACGATTTGTTCCCACGAAATCGTCACATAGTCCATGGCGAGACATCTATTGTTATAAATAAAAGAAGAGCAACGAGGGACAAACAATGTTTAAAAATATTTTAAAAAAGAACTACCCATAAGTGGCCAATAATTTTCTCCAAGGAGGTTTCTATTGAATTTAACTGTCAATTAAAAATGTTATTCATCAATTCAAAGTTTCAGGATGCTTCAGGAGATTCAGTACCCGTTCGTCCATTAACATATTTAAATGAAAAATGGTACAGTCGCACGTAAAATTAAGTAAAGTTGAAACAATATTTTGCTAAATCGTGGTTCTTAGCAGATTTTAACTTCGGCCTTTCACTCAATGTGAAACCTATATGCACAATAAAAAAAAATGTTACTGTTTATGCAGCTTTCCTGTAATTGTAATTATGATATATTTCGTGATAGGTACAATAAACAAAAAGCTTTTAAAAATAGTATTTAATTTTAAAATGTAAATGAATAATATTAACTTTTGTTGCATTTAGTTTAATATAATGTGTCAGAAGATGTCAGCACTTTAAATACTAATGGTCATCTGAAATGATACTTCGAAGAAGGGAGGCACCGTTTCATAAAAAAATGACGTTATAAGAACGGTTTCTCTAATTGGCACTGTGTCAACTGATCAGATTGCAAAGAAACTTTTACAATTAAAGATAATAAAACTATAAATGTAATGCATTATCTGTTTTCGTGTACTCCAGATTTTTCTCCTGATGTAGTCAAGAAAATATTTCATGGATGCAACATTAAAGCTACAAGAGACTAAGAAATTATGAAATACTTTTCCATATGAAGAGCGTGGCTCTTCTTGGTGCCCAACACAATTCAACGTGGATTTTAAGCAGCTTTAAGAATCAATGCCGTCACTTCATTTGTACATGCGAAAATATTTGGATTTTTTCACCTATCCTAAGCTCTAAGAAAAAAAGGCAAAGATTTAGATCTATTAAAAAGGCGATATACTAAAAAAACACAATAACTTGTACAGAGCGCAGGCTTCACTCCTAAAAAAATGAAGCCACATATTTATATGTCATAATGGAAGCTCTAACGACCAACATAGTATACACACATTATGATAGTAAAATAAACAAAATATTACACTTCCTAAAATAATAGGAACATATAAGTTATATGTGTGTTTCGTAGAGTACTATAACATAATATTTATTATTCTGCGTTTTTCTGTAGTATGATTTTGTGATAGAACTTAGTACTCTCATATTATTTTTATGTCTCGGAATTTGCTTTTTTCGAAGAATCCAGCTGCAGTATTAGAAATAACGCTGCATGTGATTATTTATATCGGCGATTTTAGGTATTCTGTGCGCTCTGCGTGTGTGTGAGTGAGCTTCACCGCGCGCCCCGCGCGTCTCCCCTCGCCGGCCGCCGCCACTCGCCAGCGAGATCGAGCGACTAAATAGCTGTTTGATTAGCGGCCCGCGCGCCGCCGCGTAATGCGCGAATCGACTAGCTAGGGTGCTACCCTAGCTATATTATATGTTTATATGAGGTAGATGTCGCACAAGCGCGCAACTGAGGCGGCAAAATTAAGTCAATTGTAGTAATTTTCATTATGACGCGTATTTCAAGCGCAAGACTAAACATATAGCTATCCTTTTCTATATTATTTGTACCGTATTCTCTGTCGCAGTAAGCATGTTTATGTCGTAAAGGAACAAAATCTGAGCACCGCGCAGTATGAATATACGTCACCTTTAGTAAAACATCATTGGGTGCTACTAATATTTGTTTACAAAATAAAACAACAAATTCAAAATATTTTTATAGAATTTACTTTTATATTTTTTATTAGGTATTCATTACTTCGATCAGGAACTATTCCTGATCGAAGACTCAGTAAGAAACCTTTTTCCACGTTTCACAGATTTTTTATTTAACATTAATCGGTGCTTAAAACACAGAAGGGGCAAATAAATAGGGTTTAAACTCCAGTATACAGCCCTCTTTCAAATTAAGATCATCACATTTTATTATATGTTTTGTATGGCACTAATCTCATAGGTACGTATACTGTAAGGTCTCGTTCGCCCCTCAAATTTGCCCTTGTTGCCTAAAGCGTACCTTTTCGCCGCCTGAAAATAAACATGGTTCTTTTCGCCCCTTATCACGAAGTGTCTCAAGGTACATGCGCGCGCAATCTAAACCGCGGCCGCCTGTACTGTACCACCATGCCGTACGACCATGATATCTCTCGCTCGTGCGTTTATCGATAGCTAAGCTATAGACATATTATATAAGCTATACCCGGATCTGCCATATCTGTGATTGTCGAAACTGATGATGATTAAAATTACAATATATATTTTACACAATAATAAACTTGTTGATTAAGATTTTCGCCTTTTCCACACAGTTTTCTTAAAATAGGGAATATATGCATGATATTTTCTATTTTTTGTACCATTACTTTTAAAACAAATATCTAGCGCCAACATAATAAATAAAATGTGTTCAAATACTAATAAATACAAGCAGTTTGAACATCCACTTCTAAGGCGTCAAAGAAAAATATCGAACTCCGTTCATTGTCGCTAATAAGGTCACATCACTAGCGCATTCCTCAGAGCTGCACTCAGATCTGTACAGTCATGTCAAACTAATAATAATACTAGCAAAGTATCTATTATATATTGCTTGAAAATTAAGTACTGTGGAGCAAAAATTAGATTATAATACGTAATATTTTATTTAACACACAATAATGGACCGAACATAAACCTTATGACCTATAGAGTAATCACATGCGTTGTAATTATAAAGTTCTTCTTCTTCTTCTCTCAGCCATGTGCGTCCACTGCTGGACATACGCCTCCCCCATATAGGGGGGATTTGCCAATACTCGCCACGCTTGGCAGGCGGGTTGGCGAGCGCAGTGTGATTTCCTATCCTCAGAAGGCGCTGCTGCCCTCCTTCTGGTACGTGATCCCTTAGCCGACTCTTACGGCACCCGCGGGAAGAGATGGGGGAGTACTATTCTAGGCCGGTACCACCACGGCCATGTGGTGGTACCGGCCAACCAATTATAAAGTTGGGCTCTGAGAATGGCACATTCAGAAACATAACATGTGAGTACAAAGGATTAACACAATCGTACACTAGCCTAACTTAGATATATACCCGTAATATCATTGTGTAAGTTATATTAGTTACGTATGACTTACACTATTCTACGAAATGTAATATTTTGTTTTCTTATACTAACATTAGTGTGTATTGAAAATCTATTTTAAAGCCAAAACTATGTGATAAAACATCTCAAATAAACCAACGTAACTTTAATACCTAAAATCGCTTTGCGCCAAAAGCTCGATGTCCTCTTAGCACTGGACAATTTTCAAAAACGGAGCAAATCGTAACCCAATAGTAAAACATCATTGACCCAACCACCTTCAAACGCGCTCGCCGCCCGAAGCTTAATCTGGCTCACTAATACCATAAAGATAAACGTTTGTAAGTGTGTATGTTTGTTACTCCTTCACGCTCAAACGGCTTCACCGATTTCGGTAAAATTTGGTATGGAGATAGGTTAAACCCTGGAATAGCGCTACTTTTTATCCCAAAACTAATTGTTGTTCACGAAGGATAAGCAAATACAATGATATTATATCATTGAAGCAAATAATTCAAATACCACTGCTACTCCTTAACGCTCTAACTGCTGTACTAATTTTGATGAAATTTGACATGGAGATAGGTTAGACCTTGGAATACACACAACAACACACAACAACAATACACATAGGCTAATTTTATTCCGCAAAAAGTATAGTTCCCATGGGATAATTGTGGTAGCGGGAACATTGTAATCCAAGCGGGTGAGACCGCGGCGCGCTACTAGTACTGTATAAATAAAAACTTTGCCGTCAACCAATACTAACGTTTGCCTCGACATATCTGAGGAAGAAGTTGAGCAGGAAAGACTTCCCCCCACGGTATGCTCCGGCCACGCTCACCACCACCACGGGGAGGTGCTTTATTTGGTCCTTCAGTAAGATTCTCTTCAACGCCTCGACGTCCAGCCGGTATGAACCGGATTCAACCTCCACTACTTGCACCCCGCTGCCTGGCATCCTGGGTAAAACCTATAGAAAAACAGTTAATCAGTTTGCAATCAAGGAAGGATCCCGTACGATAAGCATCAGGACATTAACGAAATCTAAAAGTTGCTGCATGATACATGGCCGAAGTGAAGAGGTGATCTAAAGCTTGACGTCGTCATTGCTTTATTGCATTTATTTGTGGCCACTGACTTTAGAACTGAGATCTCGGGTTCGAATACGGCTGGGGTAAACATTTCTGTGATAAGCATAGATGTTTGTTTGGAACATTTCTCATGGTGTGTAATAAAAAAAACCCATCAATTATTACGACATCTACAGTAGGTGGTGGCTGATGCTGGACCTCCTTCTTCAAACACTTCATTAAGGCAGATTTATCCGTCTTACAAATAGTACCATTTAAATGACACATAGATAAAGGCACATCAGTGATTGGGTATGACAAAATTGTACACCCACCATACATATACTGTCTCACGCTCGCTCCTACAGCGACCCTACATCATTGTCTGGCAAGGGGTTGGAACTATCAAAAATGTCTGGCTGATGAGGAAACATCCTCTAATTATTACCTAAGTATTATATATAAAAATCAGCTTTTATACTATAACATAAGTAGAATTATAATTTCATGAACATTAGGGGTGTCTGGCAAGGGGTTGCCACGATGTTAAGTGTCTGGCAATCAATAACGTGATTTTTAATAATATTCTGAAGGTAATACCAAAAAATGACACTTTATTATTTGACGAATTTAGATCGGTATTTTACACACCTTTAGTACCGTTTACCTGCCAAAGCCACGGTAACCCAAACTTCATAATAGTCCATCGTTCTTACCTGTGTTGGGAGCATGCGCTGACAAACTTTCAGCTTTTATAAAATAACGAAGGTCTGGGGTTCACGGGCTCTTAGACCATAAGTATTATCTCTTACATCTTCAAACATTGACGAGATTTGTTGAAGCAGCAGAGAGCGATAGCTCTGCTCCTTCGCACATTCATAACTTCTTTTCTCAAAAACCAGGGAAAATTAAATGTATTCAAGAATAAACTTCGCAGCGCAAGGATTTATAAAAAAAAAAAAAAACAAAAAAAATTGCAATTTACATGTTATGCATCTGCTTGTAAATGAAAATTATTTGAGAATAATGAATTAAAAATCAAAACCTAGATATGTAGGCATATATCGTACTATTATAAATGCGAAATTTTGTGAGTATGGATGTATGTTTGTTACTCTTTCACGAAAAAACTACTGAAGGGATTTTGATGAAATTTGGAACACAGCTTATACAGCGGATTAAAACATAGGCTTACTTTCATCATCACACGGATTTGAACAAAATTTGGTGTGTAGATAGATAAGCTGCATTGAAACCTCCTTATTCCAGCTGAAAAATTTTAAAAAGTTAACATTTCGATACAAATGTCATAGAAGAACTGTATCGAAATGTTAACTTTTTAAATTTATTTCGATACATTGTCTATACTATAAAGACCATTCAAGTTCTGTTTTTTATTTTTTAATCTTGATATTTCAGTATGAGATTAGACAAAAGTATTTTTACACACACCGCTGCCACCATGAAGTAAAATTATGGAATGGTCAAGTACCGATAAATGTGTGAGTGTTTACATTCGACGAATATTTTAACCAACATCTGGCATAACATAAACAGTTGGTACACTTGAAGGTTGAATTTAGCGCGGTCGGCATAGTAAGACTGAACCTGACCGAGTTAAGTGGTATTTCTTAGGAGATAGAAGTATATCAAATATAAAATTACTATTAGAAATACCAATAAGAATTTTGAATAGGTTTGCGTGATTAGAGACTACCGCCGAGGTACGCTGGTAGGAATAGAATAAAATAGAATGTTTTATTTGCATAAAATGTTGGTACATAAAGGTGACTTAATTACTGTACAATATAGATCTACAACATTTTGCTGGACACCGAGAAGGCCGAGCTTCAAATCTGCGAGACCGAAGGCCGAGCTCGAATGAGGTGTAACGCATCGACGTACCTTGGGAGTGACTAACGAGGCCGAAGGCCGAGTTCCGGATAACGAGTATTTTCACATATCGAGATGGTCTCCGAGGCAACTGCCCACGTTAACCACTGCACTTAGAGGTGGGGTCCCTTAACAAAAGTCGTTTACAATCTTAGTCCGGTTTTACCGCGACTAAAATTTTATTTAAAAAATCAACTTGCACATGGTAACCTCACTCACACTTTCTACTGAAATAGATGAAACTGTGAGTTATTCGACTTGCATGAGAATTTTATATCTGTTTAGCAACTGCGACATTTTTGTTAATAATACTAATGCACATCGATAACGCGGGCTGCTCGCAGCCCGCGTTATCTTTAGTACCTACCGTTTACCTGCCAAAGCCACGGTAACCCAAACTTCATAATAGTCCATCGTTCTTACCTGTGTTGGGAGCATGCGCTGACAAACTTTCAGCTTTTATAAAATAACGAAGGTCTGGGGTTAGACGGGCTCTTAGACCATTACTTCTTCACGCTACAACGGCTACACCGATTCCGATGAAATTGGTATGGAGATAGTTTAAACCCTGGATTTTATCTCGAAAAAAGTATAGTTCCCGTGGGATAATAGAGGTAGCGGGAAAACCGTAATCCACGCGGGTGAAACCGCGGGGCGCTCCTAGTAATAACATGAATGTTTAACAGTTATTTTGTCTATTTATTTAACTGTCGAGTAAGATACCTAAACTTAATTTCCTTGTAACTTGAGGAAACCGAACTAAGTATGCAAAATGTAATCAGTGTTCACAATTCATAATAGTGATACTAAATTTATATTTTTAATTCATTTAAAAGCTAATTCTCATAGAGAATAACCTCAAAAATTACATGTAGGTACAGTTTGTGAGTTACATCTTTACGATTTTGAAGATAACAATCAATATTTATGATATGATAATATTTAACAATTTAATATCTACCACATTGCTTGGGTTAAGATAAAGAATTACTGTAAATAACTTAGTAAAAGTTAGTCTTCACTGTTAGACATGGATCATTTAGATAAGGAGTCATATTTTATCTTCTTCTTTATATATATAATTCTACTGTACATGTGTATGTCATTGAACTCCTTCTTTACAGATGGGGACGGATAAGAATGAATTTTTTGTATGCGTTTGGGTGGTGCCCTGTATGGTTTAGATATATAAACATATAATATCATTGGTTTAGATTCACAAGGCAGGCAGATGGCGCTGCAGTCGGTAGTATTTTTTACCCGTGCGAAGCCGGTGTGGACCGCTAGTATGATATACAAATACATAAAACAATCAATAAGCATCTCCTCAATGTCTTTAACAAACACTGTAATAATCATCATCATCATCATCATCTCAGCAATAGGACGTCCACTGCAGGACATAGGCCTCCCCCATTAATTGACACAAGGACCTGTTGGAAGCGGCCCGCATCTATGACAAGATATTGAACATTTAAGTTATTGAAAATATAAACGTAACATACCTTTGTATTTTAGCGCACAGACTAGCTTATCAAACTGACACGAGTGTTATCTACTCGCGCTCGAACACAACTGTCGCTGTGCTGTGGCTGTGTCTACCCAGTACCCAACTACCCATACACGTACTACCTATTATTTAATATGTTCCCAGTGCTGCGACAGATGTGTATTGCTTCTTAATCTGTGTCCACCCTCACAATCACGCATCCCTTTCGCACACTATAGCACAGTAATAAATCTCTCTCTTTCTTTTACTGTGACTATAGCATCAATTTTCGTCGCACGGGCTGCGACCTGTAAGCAAATGAAACGACCCTCAACAAGAGACGTCGCGTACACGCCACCCGGTACACTGCACGCGCTGTTTCGACAGATTCGACACTGACGCACGGGGTGGCCGCATACCCGCCGCCGCTTATTACAATAATATTCTTTCGTGTAGTGACCATTACATTTACATTTGAGTGCTGGACTAATTGACATTATTTGTGTAAGGACATTGGTAGCATACCACGACCAGCCCGGACAAAACGCACGAGCGTCAGCCATCTTACCAACGCCGCGCGCCGCCGTTGTGAATTGGCATTAACGGGATCATCGCCGGCCTGCTCCAGCAGGCACCCTACGAGGAGGAAATCTTCATTCAAGGTAGGCGTGTGCTTTACCTATCTTTCCGTGTCCTTCCTTCAGCTGCCAACTTGCTTTATAGCACCGATGTTTGTATGTACGTCACTCGCCGCACCGCGAATCATCCCTATGGTATACACAAAATTCAGTCCACAAACCGCTCAGGGTCTCATGACGTTAACGTTTTTGATCCACCACACCTAGCTTTAGAGCTCAGGCCCACTGAGCTTGTCTCAGCATACAATCCCCACCTACATCTACCTGTTTAAGTTTCAATAAAGCGTTTTTATTATTATTATTATTACACCATAAAGGAGACGTTCGGCCTTCATACTGGCGTCTCCACTTTTTGGTCCTTCCGAGCCGGATCTCCATTTTGGTCCTCCGTCACTATAATTCTAGACTTAGGTCCGATTATAAACCTTCCTTACCCCGCTTACCATTTATTAGAAATTAGCATATATTATTGATATCGACAGGAATTACGGAGATTGGGCAGACTATATTTACTGAGAAAGGATGTAATAGATTATTATAATATGATTATTTATAATATATGGATAAACATTAATTACACATATTATTTATACAATATATAAATTACATTGTGTGTAACTAATAAACTCTTAAAACAAAATAACTAATTCATTTTAAAACTTTACGAAATAAAATGAACGAGTTTATGATAAAATATGGAAATGACATTATCGAACAAGTAGGTAACGAATATAACTTATTTAAGAATTTACATTGATCTTGGAGAAGCCACATTGACATGATTACAAACAAACTTCATAGTTTCGCTTTTGCAGATTGCGACGATGTGCTCCCTTGAATACGGTTCTTACAGTGTATCATACTTATGTTGTTACGGTTATTCGTTACGGTATTGTTGCTTGGGGTAATGCTAAATATAGACAAAGTAATTAAGGCAGAGAAAACATATGTTAGAGCGCTCCATTGAGCGTTGTTGAGCGCACAGAGAATCCATTTTTAAATCACGTAATCTTTTAACTGTCACGGGAATATACATTTATGAAACGATACGATTTGTAAAGTCTACTTTTTCATTGTTCCCAAGTAAAAGATTTGTAACAAGCGAATATCTCAAACCCTCGTTAGAACTCTTTAGAAAAAACAGCATTTACATGGCACCTCTTATTGATAATAGTTCCAGTAAACATTTATTGGAATTGCGTGATCATAGATTTTTTCAAGAATTGAAGAAATGGTTATTTAGCGAGAGTATATATTCTGACAAGGATTGCCCGGAGAAAACATCTTGTTTACCATCAGAAATAGTGAACTAATTGATTTAAAATTAATCACAATATTTTGTAGTCCTTCGTAACAACCTCAAATTAGTAAATGACAAAATAAAACTATATTACCTATATTGAAATTATATTACAATTTAATTATGAATATATATAGAGTGTATATACTTTTCCATTTTATGACAAAACGCACAAGAAAGACGCATTATAATTATGTATAATCATAATTTGTCTTTCTCGTGCGTATTGTCCGTGCATTGTCTATTGGGTTGAGTAACTAACGTTGATGGCAGATAATCAGCGCAGCAGCGCGAGCGCCGTGAATTTTAGGCTGAAATCTATAGATCGAACTTTGACTTTGCTCTGACTTTGCTTAGGCACAAAGATCAACTTTGAGAAAATTGAAATTTATAAACATGACTTTCGTCATAGACTAAGCCGTTTGCCCGTCGTTTTCGACGACTTACAGAATACTTAGATGCTACCAATAATAATGCTACATGCTATGCTAAAAAATAAGAGCATGGCAACAACCTTAAGAACGCATCAAGTAGAATTACTTTCTAATTTTGTAGCTTTTAAATTTAAAAAAAGATCTACCTGAGCGGTGACGTAGTCAGTAGTCAAATTTAAAAGCTCCCAGCTAGTGTAGTTTTTTGTGTTAGAACGTTGATTTTTTTTTAAAGCTATTGTGGTAGAGAATAATAATACGTCTTACAAATGTATGATATTAAGGGCTTAGTTTTGAGAAATTTATAAAATATTGAAAAACACAGCATAAAAAATACATTTTTTTGTATAAAAATTAAACTTTAAGTCATGGTAACCACTTTTTTACTAGTTATTTCTTACTTTATCATCACTATTAAGTATTTGGCATAATTATTATTTTTATTTTAATAAAATAGACCCACTACTTTGGAAGAAATCGATTTTATTGTACATAGAGTCCTTGGTTAATAATAAAAATCATAATTCATCAATAAAACTGAAAATAAATTTTTGAGTTATTTTTTTCGTTTTTTTTACGATAACTCTCGGTCTAGTTTTACCCCCTTTTGGGGTTGCACTTTATCTAGGGACATACTGTGTATAACGAATTACCTATTCTAAGAAACTTCTAATGTGACACTAGTTTCGGCGCTTATGCAATGCAAGCAAACAAACAAACAATCAAATCTTCTCCTCAATCAATACTCTTTTCTGAGAGGAAGACCCAGCACCCAGATGTGGGAAAGTATTCATCTGACTATGCTTAAAAAATTCCTCCTACCTATGTAGGTATATATTATGGATATAAACGTCGTTTTTTCGTAATGAAAACAATGCATGATTAAATGTTAATCTCCGAAATGGAGCATCCCTTTTAATAGTGAAGGCGCCCTACGCAAGGATACGTTATATTATGGTACACAGTGTATTGCTATCGTAAAAACGTAAGACACTTTCAGTAACAAGTTCAGTGAAACTTCTATAACAGAGATCTGCAACAAAATATGTTTTAGTTAGACTATCGGGTATTGTTGCGAACATTTAGATATCGTAATATTATTTTGATCAGCATCGACGTTTCGACCAAGTTCCGTTGATCGTTGTCACGAGAACTTGGTACGGTAACTAGAATAAAATAATAATATGGTTCATGTAGATACTACTGGCTGCTGCCAGACTACTTCACTTGAAAAGTCCCACTTGTAGCTCTCCATACAGCCAGTACGTCGTTCCATCCATACGTGTCTCCGCATAATACCTAATCGACGTAAGGCAGACTGTAGACTCATTTCCGTTACACGATTTCTGCTTTCGCAATGATGCGGCGCCATTTTTCCGGTCGCGGGCATCATCTTCCGTGGCGTCCAATTTCTTCAGATAGTCCATAGCCAAGTTGTAGGAGGTCTTAATTCATTCACTATCTTCATCTCCATCTTTTGTCTGTTGCCATCAATGATGTTTTACTAAAGATGACGTATATTCATACTGCGCGGTGCTCAGATTTTGTTCCTTTACCAATGATGTTTTACTAAAGATGAGGTATATTCGTACTGCGCGGTGCTCAGATTTTGTTCCTTTACCAATGATGTTTTTGTTGAAAATATTGTATTCCTATACATTATCATGACCTGGCAACATCACTGTTTTATATTATCTATGTAAGTCTAAAAGTATTCTCTTCCCTTTTTAATCTACCATCCGACGAAGCGGTAACGTTGCCTAAATTATTTAATAATACTAATTCCAATATTATTAATAGTGACGATTAATTGTATCTCAGTTATTCTAAGCAATAAACAGAACAATTCTGAAGGCCTGTGTTCTTTGTGTCAAGCCCAACATCCACCACACGAGTACTCCACTTATACTGGAACATGTGCTATCGCTATCAATCGCCAGATCCTCCACACCTCTCAACAGGTTATGTGCCCAGCATCTCAGATTGATTAGCTTTTAAAGATACGCGAAGATAATAAATACAGCCTTGAAAATAACCGTGTTCGCTATTGCTAAAATTTCCATTGTGTCGTATTGTGCACCAAAGCAAAATGGCCGACGCTCCTTCTAGCATGTCTACAAATGGAGCAATGTCTTTTAGTGGCGTGCATTTGGAAAAATTGGAGGGTGTAAGTAACTACAATACATGGAAGTTTCAAATTAAGATGTTACTAACATTGGAAGGTTTATGGAAGTGTGTAGAAGGTGGCACAGATCCTGATGTGCCGACCGCTGACAGCCTGCAACGCGATCAACGTGCATTGGCAAGAATATGCCTTACACTCCACACCGCTTGCTATCAACATGTAAGACTATGCAAGAGCTCGAAAGAAGCTTGGGATAAGCTTGCAAACATATTTGAGGACAAAGGATTACATCGACGAGTTATATTATTGAGGCAGCTGCATCGGATTGATTTTAACAATTTCAACTCGATGACCGAGTATATCAACCATGTTATGACATTGGTTCAACAGCTAGCTGATATTGGAAAAGTTATAGAAGACGCAGAAATTGCAGAGATTCTTTTAAGTGGTTTACCACAGGACTTCGATGCCTTAGTTTCTAATTTGGAGACAGCCTGCTTATCTAGTAATCTCTCTAGTGAGATGGTTCGTACAAGACTTCTTCAAGAAGAATATCGAAAGAAGAACCTTAATGATACTTCAAGTAGTGATGCTGCATATATGTCTAAGAACAAAAGCTACCGACAGCATACAAATAAAATAATATGTCACTATTGCAAGAAGGTGGGTCATGTCAAAGCGAAGTGTTTCAAGCTGAAGAAAGAAAAGAAGAAGCTGGAAGAAGAAAAATCACTGTTGGCGTCTGCATTCATGGCCAAATCACAGGATTTTTTGATAGACTCTGGGTGTACAGGTCATATGTGTAATCAGTTAGAGTTATTTACAGACTTTACAGAAGTGAACTCTACTATAAGTATAGCCAATGATGAGAAACTTGAATGTATAGGTAAAGGCACAATCCAGATTAAATCTGAACATATGGTAAGAACAATTTCAAATGTTTTGTATGTACCTAAGCTTTCTCATAATTTATTATCGGTCAGTTGTCTCACACAAAAAGGCTTTACCGTTGTATTTAATAATCGGGGGTGTTATATTTATGATCAGAGCAGAAAAGGCAAACCAATAGCATCAGCATCTAAAGTAAATGGTCTTTTCAAATTAAATTTTGAGGTATGTGGTAATAATAGGTACTCGCAGCAGGTGCATTCTTCACTCCTGGTTGATAGACAGGAGGACCAGAGTGCCAAGGTTGCTGCTAAAGCTGTGCCGATTGATTTATGGCACAGGAGGCTTGGTCACCTAGGTTTGAAGGGTATGTGTACATTGATGAATGGCAAGGCAATGGGTGTTTCGTTTCAGGCTAACAATCAGCAGGTACTGAAGGAATGCATCCCGTGCTTGGAGGGAAAGATGTCTGCCAAGCAGTTTCCGATTGGAGAGGCAAAGCGTGCATCCCAACCTCTAGAGTTAATCCATTCTGATGTTTGTGGGCCCTTGCCTCAGAGCAGCTGGAGCGGTGCGAGGTACCTGGTAACTTTTACAGATGACTACACAAGAAAGACTTTCGGATATCTGATGAAGTTTAAATCAGAGGTAATGTCTCGTTTTATTACTTTTAAAAACTTAGTTGAGAAACAACTAGGTTTGCCTATAAAAATTCTGCGTACAGATGGAGGTGGTGAGTACTGCAATAAAAATTTTCTAAATTTTTTGCAACAGCAAGGTATTATTCACCAGACTACTATACCCTATTGTCCTGCTCAGAATGGTGTTAGTGAACGTCTTAATAGAACTTTATTGGACAAAGTGAGGTGTATGCTGCAGGGTGCGGGTCTCTGTGGGCGTTATTGGGGTGAGGCGGTTAATACTGCAATTTATCTTAAGAATAGGAGCCCTACTTCAGCTCTTTCAGATCGTACTCCTGAGGAGGTTTGGACCGGAACTGTACCAGATCTCGGTCACCTTCATGTGTTTGGTTGTATAGCATACTCTCTTATGCCTGAGCATAAACGTCAGAAATTAGATCCCAAAAGTAAGAGGTATATCTTTGTTGGGTATTCTGAAACTTCTAAGGGTTATAGGTTAATAAATCCATCTTGCCCCAGGAAGGTAGTATTATCAAGGAATGTAGTTTTTATTGAAAATAAATTTTATGATGATTATGATGAACATGCCAATAATGAATGCATATTTTACGAATTTGATAATCGTCTTAATGATTCAATGAATTGTACTGTTAATGTACAAAATATGAACAAAATTACGGAAAACAATTTGATGAATTCTAGTAATGATAATGTACCGAATTCTAGTCAAAATGAAACTAGTGTTAGTGATGACAAGTCTGAATCTGAAGAAAATACAGGTAATGTGTTGGTGTTTTCAGATTCTGATGTGTACTGCACAGGCAGTGAGGATGAATGCAACCCTGAGGGGGCTCCAGTATGTGAGACGTCCACATGCGGGGGGTCAGCTCAGGGCGGAGATACCAAATCACCTCCAGTAGCCAAAAGTCGGCTACCCGTGCGTAGTACAAGGTCCAAGGTACCGTTAAAGTACAATGACTATGAAACAGACTTCTCTATGATAGCACAAGACCATTCATTTGCTGAACCTCAATGTTATGAGGAAGCTATTTGTTCTCCTGATAGCCATGAATGGCAAGTTGCTATGCAAAATGAATATAGTTCACTTATTTCAAATAATGTATGGAAATTAGTTCCTAGGCCATCTAATGAAAATGTTATAAAATGTAAATGGGTTTATAAGAAAAAATATGATGCTAATGGTAATTTTGATAAATTTAAGGCTAGACTGGTTGCCAAGGGATTCACTCAAGTTAGAGGCGTAGATTATAATGACACATTTTCGCCTGTAGTGCGTCATAGTACCATGAGAATGTTGTTCTCTTTGGCTAATGAATTAGACCTTAATATAGATCATATTGATGTTACTACTGCTTTTCTAAATGGTGACCTCCAGGAAACCATGTATATGGAACAACCTCCTGGTTTTAGTAATAATGACGAAAGTAAGGTATGTTTACTGTTAAAAGGAATTTATGGCCTGAAACAAGCTAGCCGTATTTGGAATGTTAAAGTGCATAATTTATTATCTAGTAAAGGCTATATTCAAAGTAAATGTGAGCCTTGTGTTTACTTGAAAAGATCTAGTAAGGAGTTAACAATAATTGCTCTGTATGTCGATGACTTTTACATATTTTACAATACTAAAAGCAATGAATTGTTGCCATTGCTTAAGGATAATTTCAATGTGAGGAATTTAGGGGACTTGAAAAATTGTTTAGGTATGAACATTAAGAGAGACCGTGCCAAGGGCATTATGCAGCTTTGTCAGTCTGAATACATAAAACAATTGTTAGTTCGTTTCGGTATGGAAAACTGTAAAAATGTAAAAACTCCCATGCCTCTTAATTGTAAATTGCTTAAAGGTAAGACTAGTTTAAATGATGATGTTTATCATTATAGGCAGCTTATGGGATGTCTCATGTATTTATCTGTATGTACCAGACCTGATATCTCATATGCTTGCAGTCAATTGAGCCAGTTTAATAACTGTTTCGATGCAACACATTGGCAGGCAGCTAAACGAATATTGCGATATTTAGCAGGGACAATTAACCATTCTCTATATTTTTATAAAGGAGGTCAATTGAATTTAACAGCTTTCGCAGATGCTGATTGGGCCAATGACCCCATTGATAGAAGGTCTTATACAGGGTATGTTGTGAAACTGGGAAATAATGTAATCAATTGGGAATCGCGAAAACAACGCTGTGTAGCGCTTTCTAGTACAGAAGCAGAATATCTTGCCATAACAGATGTCTGTAAAGATATATGTTTTATAAAAAACCTTTTGTCTGAAATACTTCCAAGGGAATATCATGTAACAATATTTAACGATAATCAGTCTGCTCAAAAATTGTTGCATATAAGAGAATATTGTCATAAACGTACCAAGCACATAGACTTGAGGTACCATTTTGTAAAAGATCTTGTTCAAAGTAATGTTTTGACTGTTAAATACTTACAAACAGATAGTATGGTAGCAGACATACTTACAAAACCTTTATGTACGCTAAAGCATAATAAATTTGTAAATGATATGAATTTAAAAGTTTAATGACTACAGTTGACCATACATATTATGTATTGTGCAGATGACATAATTTTTGAAACAATTGTAAAGAACTCCTTGACCAGGTATTAAATGTTTAATTACTGTATTGACTATTGGTGTTAATTACATGTTATGATTGTGTGACAAGATAATGTAAGGATTAAGGGGTAGTGTTGAAAATATTGTATTCCTATACATTATCATGACCTGGCAACATCACTGTTTTATGATATCTATGCAAGTCTAAAGGTATTCTCTTCCCTTTTTAATCTACCATCCGACGAAGCGGTAACGTTGCCTAAATTATTTAATAATACTAATTCCAATATTATTAATAGTGACGATTAATTGTATCTCAGTTATTCTAAGCAATAAACAGAACAATTCTGAAGGCCTGTGTTCTTTGTGTCAAGCCCAACATCCACCACACGAGTACTCCACTTATACTGGAACATGTGCTATCGCTATCAATCGCCAGATCCTCCACACCTCTCAACAGTTTTACTAAAGATGAGGTATATTCGTACTGCGCGGTGCTCAGATTTTGTTCCTTTACGACATAAACATGCTTACTGCGACAGATAATACGGTACAAATAATATAGAAAAGGATAGCTATATGCTTAGACTTGCGCTTGAAATACGCGTCATAATGAAAACGACTACAATTGACTTAATTTTGCCGCCTCAGTTTCCGCGCGCTTGTGCGACATCTACCTCATATAAACATTATCATTGGTTGCCATGGATACCTACGGACTTTTTCATGTGGTCGTTAGATCGCCGTAGATACCTACTACGTGTCCGTGCTAAGTTTATCCGAGATCGGTCTAACCTCCACGTCAGGCGGTCAGGTAGACACCGACATACCTACACAAATGCATGGAAGAGAAGAAAACGATCGTTTCTTGGACGAATGATTATAATACATCGTCCTAGGATCGTTTAAACGTTATCTTTTATTTTTATTCGAACCAACAACTTGGTACCTGGCAAGCCCAGAGGTACCTTTGTCCGGGCTTCATCTTTACACTGCCTCAAATGAAATAATTCTACGAAATCTAATTGAGTCAACGCACAGGTAGGTATCGTTGCGAATCGCCTAAAACTAACTAAAACATCCTCGCGCCTGCGATGTGCGATGTGCGCGACATTAGGTCACCAAAAGTTTATCGCAATCTGATAAATATAAGATAAACTCATATGGAACAAAAACAGATAATACAGCAAAGTATTGATAGGCATATAGCATAAGTAGGCAGATAAGCCGGCACAGCCTAAATCTAGTTCGTACTGACAAAGTGCTTTGTTTGGTAGCAGCCAACATTAATATGTAAGTGATATTTTAAAACGTTTTATATTTCCAGTTAAACTGTTAGGTACTGACAAAACAGTTGCTACGTAACAAACAGTTGACACGGGATATTTACTTGCGTACTTTTCTTGTTGTTAGCTTGCGGTATTTGTCACAACAATGCTGACATTTTCTGTCATGGCGCTTCAGATAGTGCGAACATATCACATCAACAGGTTAAGACAACAAAAGCCATGGCTCTTGATAGGTATGCCGTCTTTGTTACAAACGGCCGCGCCCCGAGGGAACACTGACTAAGAAGCAACAGCTTAAACTAAATTGATTTTATACTTAACCGGGACTATTCTATCAGAGACGGTAACATAACTTTATTATCGCGCTAAAATATGGTAGGCAATACTCCTTGTAACTAACGAGTGTGCATATAGGTCTAAGGATTCGACTTTTTTCGATCTTTCGTACATCAATACTAATTTTTTAAAGGGACAGATTTGTGTTTTTGTACATTTGTATGTTTACGAATAAATTCAAAAACTATAATTGAAAAATTCTTCCAGCATTAGAATGATACGCTATTCTGGAGTAACATAGGCTATATTTATTACCTAAGGATGTAACTTCAACAATTTCAGCAAAGAGTAAAAATATAATCCTTTTTCCATCGCTAGTTCAACAATATTAAAGAAATATCATTTTCTACAAAGAATTTCGCTATACTACATATTTAAAGGAATTAGAATATATTATAATATTATGTGAAAAAGATTATCTTAAATTATTTATGTTATAAAATAGATATGTTTTACCCGTCGCCGAAGCGCTCCACTAGATATGTTCCATGGTACTAGGTACTACTTACTGGTGAAGGTTGATGAGCTAACATTAAAAATAAACACGCTTTATGTACTTTCAGAATGCTAGGCAAAGGCGTGGAAGTGGTTCGCGTAGAGGGCAATGTTTATGTGCTGGAAGTGGAAGAGTTGAAAAAGATCTTGCTGAGGGCTGAGGTGCGGGACCTGCCCGTGGTGGTGGTGAGCGTGGCCGGAGCTTACCGCGGAGGGAAGTCTTTCCTGCTCAACTTCTTCCTCAAATACAATAGTGCACCTGTATGTATTTATATTTGCAAAATTAAGAGCCGTGGGGTACCGGTGTGAATAGTAACCCACTGTGGGTGCCGTAAGAGTCGGCTATATACATATTTATATTGTCTATAAAGAATGTCATTCAAGTTCTTTTTTTAATTTTTTTAATCTTTATATTTCAGTATGAGATTACATAAAGTAACATTTCGATACAGTTTTCATAGAAGAACTGTATCGAAATGTTATTTTTTTAAATTTATTTCGATATATTGTCTATAAAGACTGTCATTCAAGTTCTTTTTAACCTACTTCAAAAAAAGGAGCTCAATTCGACCCAATTCGTATGTTTTTTTTATTTGTGTTTGTTACCGCATAACTTCCGACTGGGTGAACCGATTTTAATCGTTATTTTTTTTATTTGAAAGCTGGTGCTTCCCGTGTGGTCCCATGTAAATTTCATCAAAATCGAGTTACAAGTCCAAAACTTAAAAATGTCTTATACCTACACGATATTATAGTAGCGGGTGAAGACATCGGTAAACATACCTACAACACAATGACAATTGATCCCATGAGTAACAAAGGTCACTAAAAAGAGTGAAAAAAAAATTATTGCCAAAAAATGGAACCGACTTTAACACTCAAAAGTACGAAATAACCATAAGCACAATATTTCGATACCAGTTACTTTTGAACTATCATGGTGATCATAGTTACTTTTGTGAACTATAAAGGTACCGACTTCAACAAGTTATTTCACACTTTTAAGTTAAAAGCGGTTCCATTTTTTTTTTTTTAGCCTTTGTATTTTAGTATGAGATTAGATAAACTACTATTTTGTTACAGCTCTCAAGTCAATTAGATGGAACGTGGCTGGGCGAGGAACATGCCCCACTGGAGGGGTTCAGCTGGCGAGGCGGTGCCGATCGCAACACCACCGGGATTGTCATCTGGTCAGAGCCTATCGTCGCCACACTCAGCACGGGAGAAAAGGTTACTTCTCTGTTGTATCTCTGTTGTAATTATCTTCATTCATACCATATCTACCTTTGGAACTTTAGTTGATTTTGCCAGATATTAAAAATCTGTGTTATGCAAGGCTAGTTAGCATCCAGTGTTCGGAACTCTTTTAAGTGGAATTCATATTGTATGAAATATGTATTATTGTGAATATTGTGCATCAAAAAAAGAGGTGTTTGATTCGTATTTGTGTTTATGTCTGTGGCATCGTAGCTCCTAACAGATAGGACCTATGTTGATGCGGTTTTTTTGTTTGAAAACTGATGTGATCGACACTTTCTTAGCTAATTTATGAAGATCTATTCAGGCGTTTCAGAGTTCAATTAGTATCTTAATATACAGAACATAATAATGTAATAATTTAACAATATAAGCAACGCATGAGAGGATAACACAAACATGTATTGTGTTGCTACATGCTTAGTTTTTCCTCGCAAATGTCTCGAAAAACGTCGTATGAAGCTCGTGAGCTCTGCTCATTACACACTCGGCTGAATCACGCCCTCGCCTCGCCTGAGTTTCACGCTGCAACCCACAGCCTCGTCTGTAATGAGAACTTTACTCACTTGTATCATAACTTAATATAACATATTATTGCGTTAGGAACTCAGAAGCCATAGTTGAGGATCAGATTTCCACTCGCGACTAGGTAGCTAGTGTACTAGTTAGTATTTCAATAGCCTTATTCTTCCTTCTCATTAATGAGCCGGTGACAAATTGCAGGGTGGAATGTTCATTTTCCGTACCTACCTAAAACAATAAAAACCGGCTAAGTGCGAGTCGGACTCGCGCACCGAGGGTTCCCTACACACTAGTAGGTAAAAATAATAATAATAAGGTATAATAAGTTTAAAAAATATTAAATATATTTTTATTGTATGATGTGTGATTTGATAGTTTTCGCAATTTTCCCTTTATCTTTGCTACAAGATGTTGCTTTGTACCAAATTTTAAGATTCTGAGTTCACGGGAAGTACTTTGTAGGTTTTGATCTTCTTGCGATCTTTTGCTTGCGTTGGCTTAGAAGTTCGATTTTTTCACAGCTCAAAGGATAGAAGATCTGAGTATTTCATATGAATTTCTGCTTGATAACATCTACGCGTTCCTGAGAAAAAGGGTCTTGACAGACAGACAGACGGACCACAAAGTGGTACTATAAGGGTTCCGTTTTCTGTCCTTTGAGGTACGCAACCCTAAAAATTATCTACGTTCCCGTTGAAGAGAAGAAAGATTAAACAGTTGTTTACGTATTCTTAATATGGTGCTTATTAAGGTAACTTATGACAGTGTCATTGAAATTTTGTAAAATAATCTGTCTTTTGGAAAAAAAGTAAATACATGGTGTTTACTTCTAATAGATCTTTTTAGTGCTTTTATTACTTATTAGAATCCTCAGCAGAGATCATCAGTACTGGATTTTATTTTATGACTAAAGTTTGACTCGGTACAGAATCTCAGAATACGCCTCTTACCGTCACTTACTGACTCTTCTTCTGTACCAGGTGTGTGTGATCCTGATGGACACGCAGGGCACCTTCGACAGCTCCAGCACGGTCAAGGACTGCTCTACGATATTCGCGCTGTCCACCTTGCTATCCTCCGTGCAGATATACAACCTATCACAGAACATCGGAGAAGACAACCTCCAACATCTTGAGGTATGTATAATGTTATTATTGGTTCATTCTATATACATCAATTATGTATACTAGGAAGTCCATTTTTATAGGCGGAAAAGGACGTCTTACACGTCCGAACGTCGTCGGCCTTACCAGAGTTGAGAAATTAATATATTGTATAGCATACCGTAAATGGCTGCAAAAAAGTGTTTTAACCGAAGCACTGCTACATCGATAAGCCATTTCATTATTGTTAAGGGGGTTAGGAGGTGTCGATAACATTACAGAGGCTCGCGGGTGTTTACAGGCAGAGAGGGCGGGACAAATCCCGAGCTACCTTTCTTCTGGTGTAAAACACAGTATAAGCGAATTTGTAGTTACCCGAGAATTTTTGGTAAGGAAAAATATATTAGCTCATATGTTTTTGCTTGCAAATGAAATCAAATTTAGTTCAATCGGAATTAACGTTCATGAACTGTTCTCATAAGTGGATTTTTAAAAAGTTTAATAGAAATTTTGGACTTTCAACAAAATGAGCTGATTAAACTCACCATTTTCTATTCAGCAAATGGTCAAGCCCTAAGCTTCTTTTTCACAAAAGTGTCAATAATGTTCCACCGAAGTGGGTTGAAAGACGGTTTTTATAGTTTTTAAATTACTTATACTTATAAAAGTAAGTACACAAGATGGGCAGTAGACCTGACTAAGATTGGAGGCAGAGACTGGATGCGAGTCGCTTCCAACCGTTCCATTTGGAGATTGATGGGGAGGCATACAGTCATTGTTCATGACTGTATGCTATGTATGTATTATCCTATGGCTAAGATGATGATAATGATGATGAAGTGTATAAATTCATTATCCTCTTTGCAGCTATTCACCAGCTATGGAAGCCTCGTGAGAGATAAGAATAGCGACACTAAGGCGTTCCAGGTTTTAGAGTTCCTCGTGAGAGACTGGCCGCACGCTGACTATTTTCCATACGGCTCCGATGGAGGTGAATTGTATTTAAGCAGTATACTGAAGGTAAGTGGTTTCCCGGATACTCCTGTCCTAAATATCAAAATCTTTTTGTAGGTTTACAATGTCCATACTTCAAGAGTCATTTTTTTAATCCGTAGCAGTTTTCCTGACAAGTGACAAAGCAAGAATTGATGTTGCATTTTTTACAATATACGTAGTAGCATTATGGTCATAAGTAAGTTTTTGGTAGCCCAATGTGGCCAGAAAAAAGAAAAAAACAAGCGTATATATCATTAGCAACGTAATATGTAAAAATCCAACATTTGACCACTAAAATACTTAATGCGCGGCTCCAATGTTGTATAAGCTGGAATCACGCTACACCTGGAATGTTATGTAGCTCTCAAGGATAGCTGCACCTACGTTTGGTGAACACACTGCGCCTATGACAGGTGACAGAATATCAAACTTGAGGATTATAATTAGCCAGGCGGATACAGGTTAGTGCCTGTATCACAGTATTTGTCAGTATGTGTCACTGTATGACAGTATCACTGTCATGAAGATTTCAATAATGGTTTTATCTACAGCTGTCGCGCAAGTTTGAGGCAGGAATCGATCCAGGGACAGTTGATTGACGACCATGGCGCCCAAATAATGCCACTGAACCCTTCGCTTTGCTAAGTCGATATTTGGCTATAAAAACAAAAATTAAAGATGGGAAAGAGTCTCAATTTATCACAAATTTAAAAGAAATACTTGTAATGCTATATAGCTTTAGAAACATATTAATTGAATCGGTCTCTCCATATTGCTGTTTCCTTCCAGGACTGTCTTATATAATGTATGTTGACAACAAATTTATTTAAGAGCTCCATATAAATGAGACAGTGGTCAAACGCTTGCTTTTCCTAATAAAAAAAAAATCACATGATCACAATAAATTATTGAATATTTTTCAAATTGGTTTTACATTGGCACAATGGATGTTTATCACCGCAATACAGTCAAATGGTCGCGTAGCCATTAGAAAGCGACATCTATGTTGAAAATAATGAAAGAAGTGGCCTCACTTTGCTAACCAATATTCAACTCAAACCAAAGCACTCTGCTCACTTCGGTATTATTTTGTTTATATATTTTTTAATTATACAGATAATATTAAACCAAACTTGACAAAAACCAATATTGACCCAATCGTTTTAGACACACCCAAATATGAAGAAGGAATTAAGAGAAATTCGCGAACACATCTATGCCAGCTTCAAACAAGTTTCATGTTTCCTGATGCCTCATCCTGGTCTAATTGTAAATAGCCGAGAATTTAAAGGCCAAACTAGTGGTAAGTATTCGTTCAATATCAATGTCACGTGCTTTGTTCGACAATAATAACTAAAAAAAAAACTTGTTACCAAAAAATGGAACCCACTTCAACACTCAATAGTGTGAAATAACTTGTTGAAGTCGGTACCATGTTAGTTCACATCAGTAACTATCATTACAATATTGTGCTCATGGTACCGACTTCGACAAGTTATTTCACACTTTTGAGTGTTGATGTCGGTTCCATTTTGTTGGTAAAAATTGTTTTTTCACCCTTTTCAGTGACCTTTGTTACTCACGGGATCAATTGTCATTGTGTATGTACTCCGATGTCTTCAACCGCAACTATAATATCGGCGAGGTATGTGAATGATTTTGATGAAATTTAAATGGAACCACCACGGCAGTATACAATATAAAAAAAAAAGGAATCATCAAAATCGGTTCATAAACGATGGAGTTATCCGCGAGCACACATAAAAAACTTAATAACAATAAAAATATATTGTATATTTGTTAATGCAGGGTATAAGCTATCTCCACACCAAATTTCTTCCAAATCGGTGTAGCCGTTTGAGCATGAAGAGGTAACAAACACAACACACACAACACAAACACTCTCTCTGTCTCTCTTTCTCTCTCAGCCATGGGGCATCCACTGCTGGGCATATGCCTCCCCCGTATAGGGGAGGATTTGCCAATACTCGCCACGCTTGGCAGGCGGGTTGGCGAGCGCAGTATAATTTTCCATGCCCAAATAGTAATCACACGTGTTCACCCAAACGAGAACAAATAACACCATGCTCACGACAAAGGTCATAGAGTACGAGTACTGCCAGAGTATGACTTATAATTGCCCCACTCAACAAATATGTACGGACGCGTAATTATGAAGTTCGAGCATCATAATACTTATGGTAAGATCTATTAAGATCGCAGGAAAGGGATGGATGCGGGCTGCTTCCAACCGGTCCTTCTAGAAATCAATGGAGGAGGCATATGCCCAGCAGGAGATGTCCTATAGCTAAGATGATAGGTGGATTTCACCGTCATCACCTACCTATGTAAGTTTTACTATTATTTAATATTTCTCTGATTGTCTTCTCCCCTCTCTCTTTCTCCTTCTGTGTTTCAGTCAAACTAAGGTATACCCAAAACATATTACGAGTATTATATACTCTTAATCCAAACCGGACAACTAATTTCAGTAATGACACCAGAGTTCACTACGTACATTAAAAGACTGTCGTCACATACCTTCGGACCGACCATGTTGAAACCAAAAGAAATAAATGGGCAGACGTTGACGGCGAGCGGCTTATTCAACTACTTCTCGACGTATGTGAAGATGTTTAACAGTAAAGAGATGCCAACTCCTAACAGTATATTGCAGGTAAATCTTCCACCTACACTTTACACCGGACACACTTCGCTAGAAACCATAATATGCGATATACTAATAGATTATACAATTAAACTGAGTTCGCATTGCTCTAAATAGTCTGAAACTCTGTTCCGATTGCAACACAGGGTGCATCCA
Source organism: Apeira syringaria (assembly GCA_934044485.1). Lineage (NCBI taxonomy): Eukaryota > Metazoa > Arthropoda > Insecta > Lepidoptera > Geometridae > Apeira > Apeira syringaria. The sequence continues at coordinate 1,517,159 of OW203659.1, forward strand.
ATATTGTCGATGTATTTGTACATTCGAACAATATAAACTTCGTTTTCTGAGGATGACATTCTGACACATCGATAACGGATACTAAATGACTGCTCGAAATTCGCGCTTGCGCCATGTCATTTCCGCACTATACTGTTGTCATGTACTTGCCATGCCCGGGACCACGCTACGCCAGCGCGACCAATTGCACATAGTATAGTATAAATGGGACAAATAGTATATCCCACACTCAGTATCACGATATATACAGTGGTATTCACACATTAATTTTAATTTAAAAAACCATTAGTAATACTTGAAGCTGTGGGGTTATTATCATTGACCTGAAGTCTACTAAGTCAAGCCCTCTTTATGCAAAACTAAGGTTTTGCATAAAGATGTCAATATGGAGGTGGTCTTAATATGGAAAACAGATGTTGGTATACATGGATATGTGAAGATGATACCGATTATAATCCGATCAATAAAATAAATACTTTTAAATTGTATGATTTTGATGGATTTTCACCCTAATTATACAAATGAATAACAGGCGACAGCGGAAGCCGGTCTTCGGTCAGCGTTTGAGGAATGCCGCCGGCTGTACGAGGTGGGCATGGAAAGCGAATGCGGTCCCTCCAGGCCCAGCCTGCCCGCGCACGACCTCAAGCACGTGCACGACCGACAAGCAATGAAAGCGCTCACAGCATTCTCCGACAGAAAAAAAATGGGCTCGACGACTGACAAAGAGGCTTACTTTGATGATCTTGAAAAGGTAGTGCTATAGACACTAAAGTACCGTTATATCTGTAATTATACGTATATATCAAATAATACTGCAATCTGTAACAGCAACATAATCTATATGTGTTTCATTAGAAAAAAGACACAAACATTAAAGGAAAAAGTCTAGCGAATATTCATTTTAAAATAAATTATTGATATAATTTAAACAGCAGACGACAGAGACGACATAGTTTTACTCCTAAATATTGTGCAACGTACAATTCTGGTACAACCCTTTTGCTCGTCAATGCTCATTAAACCTTTTATGCAATAGGCTCCCTTCAAAGTTCTCTTGACCAGCTTCTTGATAAACTTCCTCAATCTGATTTTAAAACGTTCAGATGCCCATAGAAGGCAATGATTGCTAACCATCAGGTGACCTGTCTGCTTGTTTGTCACCTAATAAATTAAAAAGAAAAGTTTGCCTATGCCTTTCCAGTATAACTAACAAATCAAATCAAATCAAAATAATTTATTTGCTTGAATATAGGTATAGAAAGATCTTATATGTTGCTCTATATTCCAACCTTTGAAGGTGTGCAAATTACGTGTAATTTCATCTAAACTGTTATATAATTATGCTATGAATACAAGCTATTTTACTTATACACTTATATAACACTTTCATTAATTTGACGCAATCATTCTCTATTCCTATTCTTAGGACTCTCTTTTGTCTTCAGACTTCATGACTTCATGACATGCATGCTTTTTGCTCAAAAAAATATTGTACCACTATTGCAACAAAATTGTGAATAAAAGAAACATTTAATGCAAGGAGTGATATTTGAAATGAAGTAGGCATATACAGTTTGTATCACGGTCAACAGGTACTCTAAGAATACAACAAAATCATTAGTATAATAATACAACTAAAAACCTAAAACTTACCTACAGTAACAGATTTTATAAATAGCATATTGAAATGAAAAAAAATATTTTAAATAAGAATAATTATTTTACGACATATTTCCGATTCATGTGCATCTATACTAATATTATTCGTTTTTTAAAACAGGAGATTGAAAACCGTTTGTCGCAATTCGTGGAGCTCAACATCGGAAAAATTCGAAAGACGATCGCTGACGCTAAGGAGTTGTATGAAACTAAAACTAAACAAATTAATAGCGATCAAAGGTTATGTGTTCATTCGAATGATCTAGAGGACATCCACAAAGATGCGCTCAAAGCTGCCCTAGACCTCTTCCATAAGAATCGGAGAACCATCGATGAGAACAAGAAAGACAAAGATAGAGCCGATTTTATTAAGGTACGTTTACTATTCGCAGCATAATTATATTGGTAGTGATTCTCTGGTTCAACTAAACGAAACTAAAATTATGAGAAATATAATAACTAAGATAACTAAGTTCTAATGTTACGATAACGTCCACACTAAAAGTGAAAGTATTTATGATTATGATGCTTGTCAATAATAACACTAACATTAGATCTTTTTATTAAAAGTGTGGGTAGTTTTTAGGTAAAATAAGTCACCACTTATTTTGTGCCGATCAAAGTAGCCGCGATTGCCCAACCATTGAATATAACTCGTCTAATATTAGAGATAGCGTTTTATGGATTAATACTAATTTAAAAAGTGTATATTGCACCGGCTCGCTTACTGTCTGTTAAAACGGAGACAGTAAACGAGCCAATGCAACATACATAGCGACACAGTTATACGATCAAGCTCCAAATCCTGTGAGGGCTGCGCTGGGATCTATGCATGCTACACGGATCGAAGCTTGGTTGTGAACGAACAATCTAATTATTATATTTCCATATCTTTGTTTGTTCTACTTTTTGTAGTAGTTTATTAGTATTCTATTTTCAAAATCACTATAAATTACTATTTTTATTATATATATAAGCGAGTATATTTATGATACAATCGATGGGTGATACGAATTTTTATTATTTTGTTGCGATTGTACAGGGGCCTTTTTGATTAATTAAAATAAAGAAAGAGGTCAAGCGTCTTAAGATCAGCTACTTGCAGGCAATTTCAGTTCAGGACCCAACATACGTCGCGTAATAATATGTAACTTAGAATCGTCGAGGCTTTGAATTATCCAGTGTCATAGGAATATACATTAGAAGCATTTGGAAAGTGTTGTTAGCAGAGAATAGATATGGTAGTGAAGAAGAAAAGGTATAATTAGTATTCTTAATGAATTCGCGACAGGCAACAGTGACTGGTCGCCGCGCCACATCCATTAATATTTTAAATGAGAAATAGCAAGTGTTAGTAAATGTTTTTAAGCATTACAACGGCTAAGCACTACTAGTAAAAAATTGGCATCGAGATAGGTTATAGTCTGGAATAGTAAATAGGAATCGGAATCTTTTTATTTTCCAAAATTAACGGCTCCCGAGTGATAATTGAGGAAACGGGGAAATCGTAGTAGGTGAATCTACGGGGCTCGGTTAATTTATATAAATGATTTCTTTAAATTGCTTCACGACAGTGGATACGGTGTAAAAATATAAGCAATAGTTATCAAACGCTGATCGGAAAACGATACAAACCTTAACATAAAGATTTCAAAATCACAGATCTTTGAGAAGCAGTACGATCTGCTCAAGAAAATCAATGATCAGAACAATAAGATGCTCGTGTCGGAGATGCGCCTGGAGTACTGGCAGACCCTGGAAAGCATTTTCAGGTGGGTGGTACCTCATTAAACACCTCAACCTTAGATTTTAAATCATTTAGCAGGATTGCAAAAATGTTATTAAACAAAAAGGATCCTTGTGGTACGCCCAAATTCGGAACACCTTCATAACAGCGGATTTGGCCTCCATCGCCAACAACTCGTTGTCGTCGTTCTGTGATGAAGTCCACCAAAAACTTTCCAGCTGGACCTCTCACACCGTACTGCTCGAGTTTGGCTTTTATTATGTTACCGTCCGCTGTGTCGAAAGCGCGAGATAAGTTACAGCACAAGACTGCCACTTGCTGTTTACTTTCGTGGGATCGCATAGCTTTAGCTTATATACTTATGAAGTGTAATTAACAATATATATTATGTAAAATTTTATTTTATGTAGGTAAGTAATTACTTTAAATTTGATAATAAGTGTAATTGCAATGTATGCGTTCTTATTATTATTAAATAAATAAATAATAAATAAATACTTCTAGCCATTGGTTGTCGATCAGCCCGTACTAAAAGCATACTGTACCGTAACGCATACTGTTGGTCAGTGAGAATGTTAAATTTTTCAGGAAAAACAAAGTCTCTTATTCACCCGAACCTCCAGTATCTTTGCGATCGCAGCAATTATCGATATTGGGCGATATTTTTTTTGGAAGTTCCCTTTAGAGAGAAGAACCTTTACCTTCATATATCGGAATTATATTAATTTTTTTAGGGGTATCAGGTAAGACCCACTCTTCAAGCATCTGTATAACTCAGAAAATACTGGAGCTAATATATGAGCTGCTTCACGTAAGATGTCTATGGAGAGGACATATAAATGATAGTCGTTTTTTTGGTGCAATATTCATTTTAATAGTTGTGCAGCATGTATTGTTCTCATTATCATTATCTAAGGTTGCGTGCCCTATCTTCAAACATATTTCGCTTGCTAACAGGCCGTCAGTAAAACGCTATTTTGTGTTACAGCACCCGAAGCCTGTCGGAAAGGGAGTTCCGGTACGAACACAAGAAAGCTCTAGATCATGTCTTAAACCTCTTCGACAGCAAAAGGAACCATCCTAACTGTTACAATGAAGACGAATACAAGTCTGACTTGATCGAGGTGAGTTTTGAAGTTGTATAGATAAACATGTAATCAGGTAAAGCCTAAAAGTACAAAAACCTGTTATAAAATCACCAAGTTCCCAAAACTAGCCAGGACTTCTCGTCGGTAAACAATAAATAAATTTTAATGATATGCCCAAGTTCATTACATTAGAGAAATGTTTTGTGTGTGTGTATTTGTATGTGGATGAGGGTGTGTGCATATTTGCGAGCCTTCAAAGACGAAGATAAAGTTTCAGAGCGTCTATTGTCACTTAAACTGTCGTTGAATCAATCCCCGCTCCTCAAGTCAAGTCGAACGTTGTCGATACATCTAAGTACCTTGTTATAATAGGCCTTTATTTGAAAATATATAATGCCCATCAACATGTTAGGTATAACCTGATTCCACCTTAGTCAGCGTCTTCACTGACCTGATAAACCCAACTGTGGTCATACTCAACCTATTGTTCATGGAAAAGCGAAAAATATATATTTGGTATTAACCCAAATGAACCATTTGATTCAATCGAAAAATGATTCATAAATATCATTGGCAGCGATTCTCTGATGGTATAGACGTTCCACGTCGCTCACCGCGAACAAAGAATTTACTAGAAAACTGTTATCTAAATGAACCTGTGGACATGCATGCAATTTTCCGAAATGACTGGTTTTTTTTTCAGTTGATAGACAACTGCTTCGTTCAAATAAGAGCGTTAAACAAGAGTAAGAACAAAGTTGCTCTTCAATCAGCGTTCCGAGTTTACGACGAGCACATGGCCGCCGCTTGGGATCCTAAGGAAGTCTGCCTGCACCCTTCAGACCTTGACCACGAGCATGAAGTGGCCGAGTGGTCGGCGATAGCTGAGCTCCGTCCTGACAAAGCCTGTTTAGGAGAATCGCTCTTCGATACAGAAGACGAGGACGAGAAAATACTGTCTGAGGTTTGCAGTTCTCCAAAACTATAAAATAAATTAAATTAAATTTATAAAAAACCAAGTTACAAATCACTTGGTTATTAGAATGATTGTAAGTATATACATATAAAATAAATAATGAAATATTTCACTTTATATTTTTTAAATACTACACTACTAATACTTTAAAAAATCGCACACCAAACATAATTAAACACAACTTAGAATTCATGAAACCTGAACAACAATACATCCATAGCTTGTACGTAGAAAACACTTCTCCAATAGCAAATCGTTAGATGTGCGCAATTGCAATTTGAATTTTTCCATTTATTTTATTATTCACCATGAGTGAACTAAGAGCAAAGTCTCAATAAGCACAAATACTATTGATAGGATTATTTTGTTTCGGATCATTCGGAGTTGAACCTCGTAGCGTGCGGAGTATTAAATAATGAAGACCATCATCTCATCAATGTTAAATTATGTGACCAAACTGGTAATCTACGATGTGAAATACTTACTTGCTAAACATAGTTCTCTTATATATATTGTTTATTTTTAATGTCATGGAAATAAAAATCTTCTTATTATAATATATTATTATTAACTTTTTTTTAAACTTTTTAACAATTGATTTTTTTTACGTAACTGTTGGCAAAATGGCAGATGGGCCTTATGGCAAGCGATCACCATCGCCTATGAATATCTGTAATACTCTTAATAATTGTTAGAGTAGACCTACAAGGTATCAAGTCTACTAATTCCATGTTATGCCATGCGAGGCCAATAAGACAACGTCCAAAATCAGTGACTGCGGAGTTCATAACGGCCTGAATCTACGTTGGGCTTATGCTCGGCCTATGTCGGATTTCTACGAAATTCACCAGTTGGATGTTAACAGACTACGAAAAATTACGTAGGTACTACGTCACTGAATCTACAATTAAATCAAGATTGATTCAAAGTACGAGTTAAAAATAGCAGACTACCAAACTTGTCAAAATCGCCCATTGTAAGCCGAGAGCCACATTAAATAGGAGACTTAGGCCCCAGATTAAAATATTTCTTTACATTTACGAAATGAGAGCAAATTCAAAGAGTTCTAAATATAATTTCTATGGACAATATCGAAACAAATCAATTCGTTTAGTTATTTATCATTCTGAATGAGGGGAGAGCAGGCCTTGGTCTTCACAAGGGCTATCTCCTTGCGATCTTGGCCGACGTCCCGCGCTGTACTCGCCTGTATATAGTATCCACTTCAGAACCTTTCGACCCTAACGGTCATCATTTCTCAGAGATCTCGGTACATAACCACTTAAATTTGCCAATACGCTAGACTACGACGGTGACTTTTATTGTTCCAGGATCTCCTCAATTCTGATTGTGCGGAGAAATTCTAGCATAACTTATCCCATAGCTTATACCTAATGCAATCGACAACTACGGTACCTACGGTTGATGATCGTGTGACCTCATAAAACAACAAGCTTGGGTTTCACGCTGACAAATAGGTTCAACCTTATCGCTATTCCGATTACACAGAGACCTTTGTCATAACTGGTATAGCATTTTCTTTGTTATTCTCAGAACTGTTTTGTATTACTACTACTAAGAATGTTTTATTCTAAGAACCTCATTTATGTGGTTCAATTTACATGCATGTGACTTTCAAGAGCCTTGAAATAATTTTGTTTGTAAATGAAGGATCTTTTGAGGGTATCATCCAGGGTACAGTTATAATAACGTGTACAAGTTATTAAGTACCCGTCAGAAAGTTCACTATCCTACTGTTATCAACCGTCTCTCCGAATGAACATAAATAAAATAACACATTTGCACGTCTGCTCGCAGACCGAATACAATACCACAAAAATAATATTAATATCTCAGTATATGTCTGTATTGTAGCAAATATATGATTTGATTTGATTAAAAATGCGTTCATAATTAAGGGTGAATGAATATTCGGCTTACACACTAATTAGACTGTAATTGCAGGTACTCGCAGCACGTTTCATAGAAATAAAAAAAAACAATGACTCTGCCAACGCAACAGCAGTGGCGACCGCTGTTAACCAATACAGTTCAGATATGTACTACAATTGTGGCTTTTCTATATGGTGGATCTTTGGCATCGGAATACCCTATGTGGTGAATAGGATAAGAAGGAGAAAATACCACAAGGAATGCAAAGAAAGAGCGATACTACGGTTTCACGAAGCACGGCGTCCCAATGACAGCATCGATGACGACGAGTTCTTTTTGGACCTTAAAGAGGTAAGATAGCGACAATAATAAATGAAGAGAACTGCCTAATACTTCTTACAGGTGTTGGTGATATCGCATGACCCAATAAAACCGGCAATAATTTAATAGAATATTAACATTAAATTCAACAAATGTTTTGTTAAAATTCATACTTTTTCGGTATAGTTTTTATTTTTAATTTTTATTTCCCCTTTTACAATTCCCAGTTGTGTTCTTATGACTTTTTTTCGAAATAATCGAGTAAAATGCAGATTAGTTAACAGAATTAAAAGATTGCGCGTTCATTGTTACAAGGTGTCTTCTGTTCGTACCAATCATAACAAAAATAGACAAAAAAACAATAGAAATAATGATATTCTCGATGAATTCCGTGAAATGGTGATAAACTTCTAGCCGAACGGTATTTTAACTAGTAGCGCCCCGCGGTTTCACCCGCGTGGATTACGGTTTTCCGCTACCTCAATTTATCCCACGGGATAAAATAAAAAAATAGATATATTATATATAATTAGATAGAAAAATAGAAATAAAAAAAAAAAAAAAATTGTACTTTTTTCGGGATAAAAGTAGCGCTAAGCGCTAAGCGTAACTCAATACCAAATTGAATTCGATTTAGCCGTTTGAGCGTGAATAAGTAATAAACATACACACATACATACAAACTTTCGCCCTTATAAGATTAGTGGGAATATAGGGGGTTAAATTAACTACTGATAAATTCGATTTTAAATTTAAATTCTTTCTTTTTCAGAAAATTTCAGCAATACGAAGAGAATACTACTATATACCCCAGGATATAAGGACCTTAGCAACCCGGCCTCAATAAACTATATGCAAACTGTTGGTGGTTAAATGAACGTCACATGTGTGGGCTCAGATAATATACATACCATGTGTTTTCCTTATTAATTTAGTCACGACCTGAGTATTTAACTAGTGTATGTACTAGTAAAATATGCTACAGTTAGTTACAATATAAGCTATGACCTCAGCCTGAAACTTTTTCCTTGTTTCCGCTTTGATCCAGTAAACTAGCAGTTAATCTAACTTTAGTTAAAATAACAGTAACATTGGTACAAACATGTTTCTCCCTTTTGTCTCTTGTCAGATAAGATAAGATAAAACTATCACCGTTGCTTTTTTCAACACTTCGCTGTGAATGTTTTTATTAAAATAAAACACTAATAACTAATTACAATACTGCAGCTACTACAATAACATTTGAGCAATCCACTAGCTATTAGTAGCCTATAGATAACTCAAATGTTCTAACCCGCTACCGGCTGGCAGCGTGCCCAGAATGCTAGCAGCATTGCCACGCTGAATTGCAATGTTTTTACAAGCGTAAGATGCCCCTCACTCAATAACGCGACCACAATAAAAACGCTAACATTAATATCTGCTATCAATTTTTACTTTTGTTTTATTCAATAAATATGTTTTCTCAGTTTACATTTTTGTAACTATTATGTTTATTATTTCATATACTGAATTTGTATATTATTTTTAAAATTTCATCAATATAAACCTATGAGTAAGTAAATAACCATTTGTTTACTTGTCTATAATATCATCCCTTGTAAGTATGTACGCATATTATATTTTATATTGTGTGGTAGGTATATAAAAGAATAGGACCTTTATTTAGAAAGAGGTGGCAAACAAGCAGACGGGCCGCCTGATGGTAAGCGATCACCGTCGCCTATGGATATCTGTAACACTGGGGGCATTACTATACGTTGCCAATCCTTGATTTCAGACTCTGTTAACTCTTGAAATAATCCCATATTGTAGCTGCTCTACTCGGGAATACAGAGGGTGGAACGAGCTTCCTCGTTCCACATTTTGCAGGTGTATAGCAAAAACGACCGGACCTGTTAAAATATTACCCACCTATGTTAATGATAGTACTTAATATCCAGTAAAAACATCTAAGTAAAGCTAAATATGGGTGAGGTTAGGCATACATAACATATTATAGGAACACTGAGGTTCTATTACTGCGTACATAGTAATAGTACCTCAGTGATTAGGAATGGGTTTAATTACGCGGTCGGTCTAACGCAGGTTTTGTGATGGCTTGCTATTACACAACAACTCGGCTCGGCGGGAGACACTACCGTGCCCTATACAGTATCATCATCATCATCTCAGCCATAGGACGTCCACCGCTGGACAAAGGCCTCCCCCATTGATTTCCACAAGGACCGGTTGGAAGCGGCCCGCATCCAGCCCTTGCCTGCGATCTTAGTCAGGTCGTCTGTCCACCTAGTCGGTGGCCGTCCTATGCTGCGCTTGCCAGTCCGTTGTCTCCATTATATATTTATATATATTATCTATACAGTATGTTATGCTGAAATCTAAAGATTGTAAATCTTTTGATGGTATGTTCCCTATACCGGTATACAGGCTTGGAAAAACAATGAGCCCTGAAGGGATGGTGGAAATGGGACACTTTAGATGGATAGGTCGCTCTACGATATGTCAATATTTTATAAGCTTCTTTACTTGCATCTTGTTTATACTTACAATATATATTATATAGTTGCAATCGAGCATAGCCTTGCACCTCTGGCTATAGCTAGATCTCTAGACCATGACTGGTCTCAAGGGTAACTGCTTGAGCACACTGTGCGTTCGGTGCTTTGGTGACAGGTTTCCAAATTTGAGGATGGTAGCTGGAAAACTCCCTACCACCTTGCTCTGGTATTGATAACAATTTTATCAACACGCAAACGTAACAGTGTTGATTGGACCAGCGACTGTCAAAATGACGCCATTATAATATTAGTGTGATTGTTATAAATACTTAAAAGTCCCTTTTCATAAAACAACATTGCATGTTAATTTCCATAAGTATTCTGGTACCTTCCTCTTGTTTGCAGGTTTACCTCGCGATTATAACAACTGATCCATTCCTCAACAATATTTAGCATACATTGTGTACGAGCAAAACAATAAGATCTGTTACTAGAATAAAACTGAAAAAGCCAAAAAGTCCGTACATCCCACTAGTATTATATATGCGAAAGTTTGTGAGTATGGATGTATGTTTGTTACCCTTTCATGCATAAACGGTTGGATAGGTTTGGATGAAAGTAGGTATGGAGATAGCTTATACTCTGGATTTACACATAGGCTTGTTTGCATCATCGCCCGTTTCATCACCACACGGACAAAACGGATTTGGATGTAATTTGGTATGTAGATACTTCGGGTCCCGGAATGACATAAAATAGTACTTATCATCATCGTCATCGTAATAAATGATCACCGCGTGGATTATGCCACGGAAGAGATGATAAAGAATAAACAACCTTACTCGGCCGGATAAAAAGGATCCTTTTTTATACGTCCTTAAGAGCAACCAAACATGGCTCTAGGCTCTCAATTCTGTATGTCTGTTGTTACCTTTATATAACTGAAAAATGATGAATAACTGAAATAAATATAAGTAAATTTTCTTTATTATATTTAGAATTACCTAGCTAGTTATTCATATTAATAAAACGTCAAGGAGCCGCGAGAAATCTCATAACTCAAAAACGGCTAATTATAGCTTAATAGTGTTTTCAAAGTTATGCTTTATATTATTAAAGTTTTATTGCAATTAAACAGGGACCTGAGTAGATGCACTATATCACTTTAATTAGGACAATAAAGAGATAGTGTGAGTTGTTCATAAAACTCGTGGCAATGGAAAGAGACCAATTAGTATGTATGAAACACTTTTATTTTTTAACCGACTTCAAAAAAAGGAGAAGGTTCTCAATTCGACCCGTATGTTTTTATTTATTACTTTTTATTGTTTTTACTTGTGTTTGTTACCGCATAACTTCCGACTGGGTGAATCGATTTTGATATCGTTCTTTTTTATTTGAATGCTGGTGCTTCCCGTGTGGTCCCATTTAAATTTCATCAAAATAGGACGAGCACTTTTTGAGTTACAAGTCGAAAACTGAAAAATGCGACTTATACCTACACGATATTATAGTAGCGGGTGAAGACATCGGTGAACATGCCTACACCACAATGACATTTGATCCCATGAGTAACAAAGGTCACTAAGAAAGAGTGAAAAAAAATTTTTTTCGAGCACAATATTTTGATATCAGTTACTTTTGAACTATCATGGTAATACCGACTTCAACATGTTATTTCATACTTTTGAGTGTTGAAGTCGGTTCCATCTTTGGTAAGAAATGTTTGTTACTATAGGATATCAGCTAGACATGCAAGCTTGTACCTGTAAGGAAGCGTGAGCGAAACCGCGGCATATAAGTTTGCATGGGAAGTAAATGACCTCATACGACCCTGTAACGCATTGTGCCGAGGAGTGGACCTCGAACCGAGTATGTGTAACAGGATACACTTCCCGAGTCCTCAAGGCACGAATGAACAATGAGAGGTCAAACAGAAGCTTATTATATTCAAAAAACGAAAGGGCGTATACAAATAACAAAAAAACGGTTATGCGTGTTATATTTCGTAAGTGCTGTTCTACAATATTATTCTTATTCCATCGAAATATACCTATGATGTACAGAAATTATGCACCCATCACAAGTACATAATTGCTTTATTTGTGCAGTGAGTTATTTATTGGCTAAGGATATTCATAAATAAGCAGTGTTTTTCCTTTCATTCATTGGCTAATAATAGCACCCAGTATTATCCGTTTTCAACGGGATTCAATGTTCACCTGGTTATATAAATGCAGTTGAAATCAGGCGGCGACGCAGTTTGTCTTCTGTAGTAACAGTGAAGGAACATTCCTTGCAATGCATCATTTAGTTAGAACAGCGTGTTTGGCTCTGTTGATCACCATAGCGACATCTGAAGCAGCAGACCGTAGTCGCAACTGGCCTTGGGTAAGACCGAAACCTCAAAACAGCCTCGCCGAAGAAGCCAAAGAGATCAAACGGCTCCTTTTCAATTTAGATATGAAGATGCAGCGATTTTGTCGTGTGTACTCCAATGGGCGGCCTCTGGAAGTCGAGCACGATTCCACCCACTACAAGCTCCAGGTTCATTTATCGGGCTGCGATGAAGATAAGGCTGAAGTTCGGGCTGGCCAGCGAATGGTGTCCATTAAGTCGCGCGACTGCGAGTACATGGCGTTGAAACTCCTCCCTGAATACGTCGACACTGGCAGCGCGTTTTGGAACTTCAGAAAGGGAAAACTGACGGTCTTCTTCCCGTATCTAAAGTCCGAGAGTCAGTGCGGCCAGCCCGTCAGTGACAGCGTCCACTCCGTGCCCAAACTGGAGAGTAATATCGAGTATCCTGACGTCGATGTCACATTTGAGGACGTTTTCTCCACCAAGAACATCAACGTTTTACAAACATGAATAATAAAACTAAACAAAGCGCTTTTTAGTGCTGTCATTTATTGTACGATAAATGTATTGTATGTAGTGTATTGTAATATCGAGTATACGTTTATATTGAGATAAATCCGATTGTTGTTATTGTAGTATGCTTATGTATACTTTTGATAATTATAATCATATCATTCGTGTTATTAAGTTGAGTAAATAAAATTTTCCATATAATAGTTGATACGAATACCAATAATTGAAAAAACAACAAATAACTCACGAAGCGTTTATCTTATTTAATTTTATTATTTCTTTTGGACTAGCAAGCCTTTATAACTAGTTGCCTGTGGGGAAGTGGTGGGTTTATTTATATTACTAGCTGAGCCCTGCGGTTTTACCCGCGTGGTGATGATTGATGATGATTAAAAGTAGGTAGCCTATGTGTTATTCTGGGACCTGAAGTATATACGTACCAAATTTCATCCAAATCCGTCCAGCTGTTTGGGCGTGATTGATTAACAAACATCCGTCCATCCATCCAAACTTACACATTTATAATATTAGTGGGATAAAGAGGAAAGGTTTTTCACTATTAGAATGCTATAATAACCCTGAGTACTATAAGCTATGTTTATTATTGGATTCAGGTTCGATTAGGTGTCCCTACTAAAAATCAATAATATGTTTACATAATATATTATATAGTGTCTCATAGTTTCTTAAATCTTACATAGCTTAATCAGTTTTGGCCTTCCGATTGTTCATTAGACTAGCGCGAAAAAAAAGCTTTCTAGGAAAAGATATTTCTGAGTGTGTCAAGAGATAAGAAAAGACTTAGTCGAAAAGGCATATCCAATTCTCCACGAGAGGTAGGTACGACACGCAATCACAGACGATCGTCGTCGGGTCAGTCTGTATTATTACCAGCTGTATGTATTTTTTTGTCTGTATTTTTTTATAATTTATTACACACAAACCCCCGCACTATGTCGCGGGAGGCAAAGACACACACAAACATCCAAGACCCGGAACAAACACCTACGCTCACCTACACACCACAAATGTTTACCCCTGCCGGGATTCGAACCCAGGACCCCGGAGACACAGAAATCATATCACTGAACACTGAGCCACGGCGACCGTATCTATTATAACCTCCACCAAAAACCACGATGGCTGAAAGCAAGGGTTTTCAATGCGTGTAATTACCAGTGATGTCATAGGGCACGACAACGTGGTCTCGTACTATGGGGCTGAGTAGGTAAGCTCTAGGTCACATGGCGAGCTATGAAGAGTTAAAAAGGGAATGAGCAGGTCCGTCGAAGATCCAAAGATTGATATGTCAATGACTGGATCTTCTACGGATCTTCGGAGTCGAAAACCTTCCGAGTGCTGACCACCGGACTGACCCACCGACGAGGTGGGCATGCGACCTGGCCAAGATTGCAGGAGACCAAGGAAAGCGAGTTTATAAAAAACAAGAAGTTTTTGAAAAAAAAACTTTTTTGTGTCCTTATCCCACGCTCGGTTCGACACCACATGTATATATATTTATCAGGTGAGACAGTTGTCAAACTCAAACATAAAATAGTAAAAAAAAAAAAAAAACTTTTTACGCACAATTTTTCAAGAACTATGTCTCAAAATGATATAAGTGACATAACTACTAAACTTACCAATCGAAAAGTGTATAATTTTTAAATCAGCCACTACCTATTGGTTTTCCAGAGCAAACAGATTGTATATCAAAACCTTCCAACAAATACTCTTTAGAATAGAAGCCTAGTGATGCGCGACACATCCGCCGCTTCCGGCCTCTCCCCATCCCCAAGTATAGTATTTCGAGCTGAGTCAATGGGAGTGCGTCTCATAAACAATAATAAAATATGACGGTATGCGCAGTTAAAATGTGCCACAATGATTCGGAGAAGCAGCACAAGAGTTCCGGTGTCACATTCCACAGGTTAGTCATTTTCTCTGATAATTGGTTAGTACTAGCTGCTGCTGGTGATGATTGATGACGATGATGATAACTAGCCTATGTGTTATTCCAGGACCCGAAGTATCTACATACGAAATTTCATCCAAATCTAGCTGTGCCTCACGATTTTACCCACGTGGTGATGATTGATGACGATGATGATGATGAAAAGTAGCCTATGTGTTATTGCAGGACCTGAAGTTAGTGGGATTTACAAAAACTGTAAATAAAAATATTTCAATCTCAGTTCAAACGCAATGTTGTCAGCCGGTGAATATAAATTGTCGCCCGATTTGCTAATATTAAAAATCAACAAATAAAAGTAAATGATAAATAATTTGTTAACTGACTGAGTTTAACTAGGTCTTAGTGACAACTAGGTCGTTATGTCGTGTTGCGTATAACGTGCATAATGATTTCATTATAAATTAGTAGCTTGCCACGAACCTAGCGATGCACCGAATAAACCGAAGGTTTACCCGCAGCCGGAACCAAATTTATATTTTAACTGACTTCCAAAAATAAGGTGGTTCTACTTTCAAAGCATATATATATCTTTTTTTAACGCACAAATTTCCATATTATATGAAGAGAATCATCATAAATTTTGGTTTATAACAAAAAAAACTATAGAAGTTAAATAAAATTACTTTGAAATGTACTTAATCCCTTTCATTTGATTTCCAAATTAGCCAATTTCATGTGCACATTTAAATTTTTCGCTCGTACTTAAAATTCTTTATCTCAACAACCGCCTGACCAATTTAGCTCATCTACAAACATGCAAATCCTATTAGTATTAAACTACCTTTCTGCCAAATTTCATGAAGGCCGGTTCAGGCAATTGAAAATTATCGCCAGACAAACATACAAAAATACAAACATACATACGTTCACACATGCAAGCATACAAGTGCTCGGGTGTCTAAGTATAAAATATTATAACAAAGGAAAATTATAAGCTAGAACGTAGTTACGATTTTATAATATGTTTTCTTGTATAATGTGATAGACCTGTTTTGATATAGACCTATTATGCCGTCCAACAACTCATTCCTTGCAATATTAGGTACGGCAGAAAAAATATATTAGTGGAAAAAAACGACATCTGTGCATAACGATTCTATTGTATTGCACCCTCTCGAGTGTTTGTAGACCTCCAGCTGTCCGCCGTAAAAGATAACACAATGGTAATAAATTAATGAGTCATCATTTCGAATATAACACATAATTTTCGCTGCTATTGGTTTCGAGGCGAATAATGCCACTATCCCACTAATATTATAATGGCGAAAGTTTGTATGTGTGTCTGTAAGTGTGTGTGTTTGTTACTTCTTGACGCTCAAATGGATGCACCGATTTCGATGAAATTTGGTTTGGAGATAGTTCAGTGCAACGTCTCTCCCATGTCACCTTAACACATACACTACTTTTCATCCCGAAAATAATTGCTGTTCCTGTGGGATACGCTAAAAATCTCTATTGCTCATTTTACGATCCAACGGCTGTACCGATTTCGATGAAATTTGCAATAAACACATAGGCTACTTTTATCATGGAAAAAGTCTAGTTCCCGTGGGATAACAGAAGTAGCGGCAAAACAATTCTTAATCCATGCGGGGCGCTACAGCTAGTGTATGGATATAGAACAATCCTTTGTTGTACTTAATACCTACGCGTCTGGTACAATTGTCGTACAAACAGAGTACATAGTATACGTACAGAAGCATCCAGTATTTTGTCGCATGAGACAAACCTACTAGCGCTCACCGACCTGACCTCAATGTGAACGTAAATAGATATCTACATAAAAAAACAATTATCATTACACACAGTAAATATCTTTATTTGAATAATTAATAACGAACAGGGACAAACTCCACCTCATCTTTAAGATCTACAGCGTAAGTTGTGGCTTCCACTGGGTTCCTGGAGATCTCATTGGTGTTCAGCTCCCGCTCCTCGTCTTCTTCTTGCAAGCCTACATCAACGTTCACGTCAGTCACGGGGGGCTGCTCTCGTGGGGCCATGTCTTCCCGACTGTGCTCAGTGGCTGGTGTGTCGGTCACCTCTACAACATGAAAATCAGTATCCGTATCAGTGTTTAATGGGAATACGATTCTTAGCACGCCATTCTGGAGGTTCCAAGATCCTGTCACGTTCACGTACGACGGCAGTGTCTTGAGATCCAAATAGCTCCTTTGTCCTCCGCCTTCTGTGTGCTGGACGGCTTGCACCATCAGAAGCCCCTCACGAGCCTTCACTACGATCTCTCGTTCCGAGTACCCACTGAGTGGTATAGTGACTCTGTACTCGTTACCTTCGATACCTTGCGTTGCGTGTACCCCGGGGAACTTTTGGTAGAACTGGGTCATTAAAGTCTCGAACTGCTTCATATCTTTGTCCATCTGGGCCCAAAACCCACTCGTGTCAAACATATCATTGCTGAAGGGGTCGTTGTGGTGGTGGTGAAAATGGCCCCCGTGCGGCGGTGGCGGGGGGTAGAAGTGGGGACGCTCCCAGGGTGGGAAGTGCGGCGCCGCCGCGCACGAAGCGACTAGACCGACGAGCAAGATCGGGAACATGTTCAGCGTAGTTATTGTTACACTGCGTCAAAGCCGTCGTGTCGTCCATTTATACCTTGCTCCTCCGGTTCGAGGGTTATCGCTCTTATCACAACTTTCTGGACCGAGCTAACTGATGCCTTCCCCGCGGGTCATTTTATGAAACAACGCAATGACCATATCGACCTTATTGCAATAACATTGAGGTTGTTTTCGAATATCAGTCTTTTTTGTATATATATGTAGGTATGTATTTGCTGGTGTGTTTACAATCCTTTGTTTGCTGTAAAATACCAAGAAGTGGTTAAGTGGCTATCTAATTGGACAAATTTTATATCTCATCCCAATAGCATGACAGAACTATTTTTTCGTCGCCTCAATTTAGGAAGATAATTGAAGAGCCTTCGAACAAATGCGGACTTGACTGATGAACGAATTTTTACAGGAGGGGTATAAAATTTGCAACAAACAATTATAGTGTAGCTAGAGATGCGAGCTTCAATAAAGTACGAACATATATGCGTTTCACGTCCAATCCAACTAAAGGGTATTTTTTTTTATACGTAACGGAAAAGTTTGGTGTGTTCAAAAATTTGGAGAAATGTAACTGCATTTTTTTTTTGTTACATTGTTATTTGTTACAATACAAAGTAAGTATTATTACTTTAAATTTAATAGATGTAGAGGCTATACACTAGTCAATTAGGGAAGTTTACAGCCTCGCCTGCCGCGAATATCTTGGAATACCTACTTTAAAATAAAATAAAAAATTACCAAAAATGAAACCGACTTCAACACTCAAAAGTATAAAATAACTCGTTGAAATCGGTATCATGATAATTCAAAAGTAAACTATTATGAAAATATTGTGAGCATGGTACCGACTTCAACAAGTTATTTCATACTTTTTTGAGTGTTGAAGTTGGTTCCATTTTTTGGTATTTTTTTTTTTCACCTTTTCAGTGACGTTTGCTACTTATGGATCAATTGTCATTGTGTACTTGTATGTTCACCGATTTCGCCTTCACGCTCAAACGGCTAATCGATTTCGATGAAATTTAGTATGACGATAGTTTAGACCCTAGATAACATCACGGGCTACTTTTCACCCCGAAAATAATTGTGTTCCCGTGGGATAAGCAAATCATTCAAAAACCTCTGTTACTCCTTAACGCTCAAACTCCTGTGACGATTTCGATGAAATTATAGAGTATAGAGATAGATTAGACCCTGCACATAAGCAACTTTTGTCCCGAAAAAAGTATAGTTCCCGTGGGATAATTGAGGTAGCGGGCAAACCGTAATCCACGCGGGTGAAACCGCGGGGCGCTACTAGTACGTATATAACATATTTAAAATTGAATTATTTTTGGGGTTCCATAACAGTACAATACAACATCAATTGTTCATTGTTAACTATCAAACAAATATTAAAGGTACGTAATAAGAATGATATAATATATGATTATAATATGATGTATTCATAAAGCGAAAAATAAAAAGTTAAGCAGCAAAAAGCCAACATTACACGGTGTTCCCAGGCGGTCACCCATCCAAGTACTGACCGCGCCCGACGTTGCTTAACTTCGGTGATCGGACGAGAACCGGTGTTTTCAACGTGGTATGAACGTTGGCGAACACTTAATTTGAAAAACATACTTAGCCAATGCAAAGACTATGACTGATAGAAATCTGCGTATAATTATAGAAAAAAGAAATACATACATTATTATGTAAATAACTCTCTTAACTGTTTTCGATCTTCATCTGATGCCATAGAAAAGTGAGTACTGATTATTTTTAACACAATAATGTACATAAGCCAGGAGACGATGAATACAGGATTCCATCGAAGAACATTTTTACAAAAAATTCCGACTTCAACACTCTAAAGTGTGAAATAACTTGTTGAAGTCGGTACCATGATAGTTCAAAAGTAACTATTATCATAGACCAATATACCTACTACATCATCATCATCTCAGCCATAGGACGTTCGCTGCTGGACATATGCCTCCCCCACTACAGTTGTAGTATAATTGTCTATGCTATTATCCAAATATTGTGCGCATGGTACCGACTTCGACAAATTATTTTACACTCTTGACTTTTGAGTGCTGAAGTTGGTTAGTATTATTATTCTACATAAATGTGGCAGCACTGGAGCAGCATTAGAAATGCACAACCTAGTAGCGGCGTATAGAACTAAATGTTAAGTAGACTACACATCGAGATAGAAAGAATTCAACCCTAATCCGGCAGATGGCGTTAGCTAACGTCAGCATAGATTTGAAGTCAATCAAGTCCAAAAAACACCGTTAGAAATACATACGTCACTTTCTTTTTGGCTCTTAGGAACCTTAACATTTTTATTAAATCAAACTTTGTGATAGGCACTGCCGAAGTAATTGTTTAAAGTAATCGTCGGACGTAAAGGAGGTAAGTGGACCTACCTACGTTGCGCTGTCAGCAACTGGCACCTATCTAAAGAGGCGTACCTATTACAAAGCGGCGTTATATTTAAGTGTAATGATGTTTTAAACATTGTTTAAGTGAGAATTTTAGTTGTGCTTTTGAGTAAACACCCAGCTGTACTTCGTTTACGAGTCTCCGCTGCATGATGTTAGATCCAAAGTAAAAAGAACGATTTTATGATAAAATATGGAAATGATATTATTGAACAAGTAACAAATATTAAATTCTTAGGCATTAACATTGATTCACATTTATCTTGGAGAAGCCACATTGACATGATTACAAACAAGCTTCATAGTTTCGCTTTTGCACTAAGAAGATTACGACGATGTGCTCCCTTGAATACGGTTCTTACAGTGTATCATGCTTATGTTGTGTCGGTTTTACGTTACGGTATTGTTGCTTGGGGTAATGCTAAAGATATAGACAAAGTATTTAAGGCACAAAAAAAATGTGTTAGAGCGGTATTCTTTATGAAGTGGGCTGAGTCTTGTAAGCCAATTTTTAAATCACGTAATCTTTTGACTCTCACAGGAATATACATCTATGAAACGATACGATTTGTAAAGTCTAATTTTGCACTGTTTCCAAATCACACCAGTCTAAGTAAACGATTTGTTACAAGGGAACATCTTAAAATGCCGGCACCTTCGTTAGAGCTCTTTAGGAAAAACTGCATTTACATGGCACCTCTTATTTATAATAGCATTCCAAAACATTTATTGGAATTGCCTAATCATAGATTATTCCCAGAATTAAAAAAATGGTTAATTGGCGAGAGTTTTTATTCTGTCAAGGATTTCCTGGAGAAAACATCTTGCAGATATTATGTTTACCATGACAAATAGCTACTATAGTTTCAACCACATTCGGTGGTCTTTTTCAAGGAGAATACGGGGCGCTCGCGGACGCGGTCGCGATTCGCCAGTACTAGGCGAATCGCGACCGCGTCCGCGAGCGCCCCGTATTCTCCTTGAAAAAGACTACCGAATGTGGTTGAAACTATAGTCGGAACCCTCTGACTTATTACGTGAGTAACTCCCGTGTTTTATACATTGATAATGTCTCAAAACCACGTCAGTTTTAAGAACAAATAGCTACTAATTTTATTATAGTTTTATTTTAACATTTGCATACCTCGTATGAGGTTGTTATGGCGGACTACAAATATTGCTACTAATTTTATATCATAATGTACCCATATTTATGCAAATAAAGTGATTGATTTGATTTGATCAAATGAAACACTTGAAGAGATGAAAATATGAATTTTGTACCTTAATATTTTAAATATCGACAAAAAAGGCAACAAAGTATGTAGGTAATTGAGTACAATCTGACTAAAATTGTCGAACGAGCCCCAAACCAGGAAAAGTATGTATCTTGGTGACCCAAATAAGAAATAACAGTAGGTACAAGAATGTCACGGGCATTACTTAACATCATAGCCCAATATACTACAAGTATGTGTAGTATATTCGTCTATGCTTAACATCAAAATTGATAATATTGGCATTCCCATTGCAAAAACAACAAGTTTTACAAGTATGATTTGTAAGCGCGCGTGAATTTCCCAAAAGGCGACAAATACTTATCAATGTAAAATTACCGATAGAGACCATAAAGAATTCGTAACTTCTCTAAGATGACAAGAGGGACATATTTACTTATCTATGATAGGGACTGTAATGTATCTAATAATACATTCTCGAAAGTTATGAGCGTTCAGCGTTGTCTCTAGTTTTTTTTTTATGTTGCATTATTACTGCCATCTAGGGTCGAGTAGTTGTTTTAAAGTGAAATACTAATAACCAAAGCATTTCTTGCTTGTTCTACACTCCAACCAGAGATAGCACTACTATTTGACCTAATTAAATTTTATTTTTCATGACTTCTCGGCGGTCTCGACATCGCTGGTCGAGTCAATGTCATCATGCATCATCCGTGCAAAAAGTGATATACATAAAACATATATTGGAGATCTGTGTTTATCAGTCTGGCTGATTATCTACCTTGTTAGGAAGATCGTAGAACCGATATGATTTCATAGCGACATAAATGTGGCTCTACCTATCTAGGTGGTGTCAAAATCTCAAACAAGGACTCATGTCCAACTAATAATGAACTTCTTCGTGGTGCTGTAAACAAACGATTTTCAAGAAAACTATTAATACCAACCAAAATACCAACCTATTTTATAGATGCTCACTCATACTCATATATACAAAATATCGCCATTTTCTTTCCTCAATTATTTTGGTACGTGTTTCCTTTTTTATATAATTTTAATGAGCCCGCTTCGGCTCGTTTCTGGTGCAAAGAATCGCGATTGCTATTCAGCGTGGTAACGCAGCCGGAGTAATGGGTGTACCTGTGCACCCGGAACTGTCAGGGGCGGGTTATTTGACTAATTTTTTTTTTTTTTTTTTGTATTTTCCATAATTTATTTGTATCTACAAATCTTTTCTTGGTCGACGCTCCTTCCGTCTTACGAATTCGATGACGTCACGCGCCTGACAAATTTTGCGATCAATGTCACGTGTCCTGACTCGAGGTATCGAGTGGGTCGGATTCGATAATATATACAATATGTCAGCTATACTGACTTCCCTTTTTAACCGACTTCAAAAAAAGGAGGAGGTTCTCAATTCGACCCGTAGGTTTTTTTGTTTTTTTTGTGTTTGTTACCGCATACGTACCTAACTTCCGACTGGGTGAACCGATTTTGATCGTTCTTTTTTTATTTGAAAGCTGGATTTTCCCGTGTGGTCCCGTTTCATCAAAATTAGACTAGCACTTTTTGAGTTATAAGTCAAAAACTGAAAAATGCGTGCATTGATCCCATGAGTAACAAAGGTCACTAAAAAGAGTGAAAAAAAAAATTACCAAAAAATGGAACCGACTTCAACACTCAAAAGTATGAAATAACCTGTCGAAGTCGGTACCATGAGCACAATATTTTGATATCAGTTACTTTTGAATTATCATGGTACCGACTTCAACAAGTTATTTCATACTTTTGAATGTTGAAGTCGGTTCCATTTTCTGGCAAAAATTTTTTTTATTATGTTAGGTAGGTATGTCTCAGCCTGATTCTCTTGATTCCGGACATACTCCACCAGTATAATTATGCTATACATCTTTGGGCGTGTGAAAGTAAATTTTAGGAAAGACGTTTATTAGAATCATTCACTATGAAACAATATCTGTGATTATAATCTATCTAGTAAGTAGTAGGCACGAACATATACCTATAACAAGTATATAAATCTATGGTAGTAGGTAATTCGGGAAATAAAAAGTCACCAATGAACAATAAGGGCTCTACTGAGGTAATATTACTTCGTACTAATAGTACGTAGTAGTGATGTAACGGATATTCGCATTCGCATTCGCGAATATCCGCGTATTTTTCAATATTCGCATTCGCAAAAAATATGCGAATATTTAGCGAATGTTTTTAATAATGAAAAAGGAAATTATTATATGCATGCATATGAAATAATAATACAATAGATAAACTCTTAGATATTTTTATTAAATCATACTTCTACATTCTAAATTAAAGCCTCATTATGAAAATTGAATTAATTTTAGCAGCACCTTGCTTTTCATGTTTTCTTTTTTTCAATTCTTCATATTCATTTTTGTGTTTAGAGTCCAGGTGATTTCTCATAGCACTAATGGTCCTGCCTTTGCGCTAGTACTTTTTATCACACAACTTGCAATTAACATTTTTAGCATCACATATTGTAAAATAAGTCCAAACTTCACTGATGTGTGCTTTACTCATGTTTTTATGCCACTTTGTCCTTTAAATATCAGTTAAATTTGAAAAATAACATAAAACTAACCTCAAAACAAAACAAAACAATACTTTTAGAATGAACTTTCTGTGACTAAATTCATTCAATTAACCAATATCGGCTCGGCTATGGTCGACACGAAACGTCAAACCTGTCAAATATTTTACGCGCGCTTTTTTTTGAATTTTTAAAATATTCGCATTCGCATTCGCGAATGTTGAAGATAAATATTCGCAATCGCATTCGCCTTCGCGAATGTTGAAGATAAATATTCGCAATCGCATTCGCCTTCGCGAATGTGAAAAATCCGGCATTCGTTACATCACTAGTACGTAGTAATAGTAACTCAGTGCCCAGTACTTCATACTTCATCGCATCGGCCGGCCCTTTTTCTCCGGTTGGGGTATTCCCCAATACTTTTATTGTACGTTATTTCAAGTAATTGTACTCTATACTTTATGAGAACAATAAAGTACACTTCTTCCTCTTCTCAGCAATTAGACATCCACTGCTGGATATATGCCTCCCCCATATAGGGGGGATTTGCCAATTCTCGCCACGCTTGGCAGGCGGGTTGGCGAGCGCAGTATGATTTCCGTCCCTCAGAAGGCGCTGCTGCCCAACTTCTGGTACGTGATCCCTTAGCCGACTCTTACGGCACCCACGGGAAGTGATGGGGGAGTACTATTCTAAGCCGGTACCACCACGGCCGATAAAGTACACGAAAATATTTTATTTCGTATGATTTGATTTCTTTGAGATTTTGACAACTTTAGTCGTAGGTAATTTTTCGGTAAACGAAATTTATCGATTGGTGCTGAATCGATGTCCCACTCGTCAGCGCCACATCACTTAAGTAGTACTCGTTTTTAACAATTACTCGTTCAAGTACTCCACATACACCTACAAAAGCTAATTTTGATAGTGAGGGGTTGTGCTCATAAAACAAATGCTTATTTTGGTGTCAATCATTCTTTATTCACAAATATGAAAAATTTGGTTTGATTAAAGGCAATTGTCATGCATTGCCATAATGCATAATTGCGTAAGACATGCCATGAGCTTTTTATCACATGACATAGAAAATGTGATTTAAAAATGTACCTGCTCATTTTTCACATTCTGCTGTAAGAAGAGAGGAGCTGAAAAAAAATTGGTTGTCTGTAAAGTCCGTTTACGGACGATAGATTTACGTGATAACGTCATAATCATTTATGACTTTGACTTTGACTTTGACCTTGACCTTGACCTTGACCTTGACCTTGACTTTGACTTTGACTTTGACTTTCATTATTTTATGTAATACAAAACTCAGGTGGAACGTTACGCGGAACGTTACTATTTTTCATGAGTGTAGCATCAGTAGATGGAGACTTTCATGAAACGTGTAACTTATTCCTTATTATTATCTCCTTATCATCATCCCCTCAAATGTTAATAAGGAGGGAAGTAATTCGGCCTTATTGTTATAGCTGCTATAGCTTAGTTGAACAAACTGACAGGACGGCATTCTGTAGTCGTAGGTTGAAGTCCCACTAGCAGCCGAATTTTTCTTTCAAATATTTGAACTTAAATGTGTAATTGTTCTGCAGAGATACTAATTTGATAAAAACAGCAAAAAACCAATTAAAAAATATGTCTCTAAACATACTATATTAATAAAGTAAATGAAATTGTACTTTATTTTGATTCTATGTATACTTTTTTCATACCTATGTACTTTAATTCCGAAAAAAAAAGGTGGCAACCCTAGGAATAACACGGCGGCGTTTACGTACCGGTCTACTCCATTGTAGATAAGTATTCGACCATACCTAATATTATCAATTTTTATTCGATGATATACCTACATATGTTTTTGTTGTGGCGGTCTAAAGGTTATTGGTACGTAGGTAGTGTAAGCTGACCTACAGGAGGTAGGTGCCTACTTAGGAAATACAGGTACTTATTTCCTAATTTTCTAATTGCGGAACGTAGGTCTACGTTCCGCAATTAGAAAACTATTGATCCAATTTTGATGTCACTTACTTGTACCTACTTAACAAACATAAAAATACAAACTATTGAACCTCGTTTTTACTTAATCGACTTCAAAAAATGGACTCGGTTCTCAAATAGGTTAATTGTTATAGTTATTCTCAAATTCCCAGCATGCTGGTACCCTACCAGCTTTCGAGTACCTACCTATCTGCCTGGCTAGCTACCGCCCGAAAGTTTGAAAAACTGTCAACAAACATACCTAATATAGTGTGTTCAAGCAGCTGTCATTGAGTAAAACATTCTAGCGTGATTGCATCTTCAATTCAACCACATCGTCACTGAACGTCAAGTGTGATAGTCGTCATGTCAAACGCTCAATCTACTTATAGGCGGGAAGTTTTTTTTTTTACTATAGGTATAGATCCAGCGTTTGACCACTATCTCACTTGATGGTCAGTGGCGATGTCGTTAAAGATGTAATCACGCTAGACTTAGAATGCTCACTGGCTCTCAAAGACTGCTGCCTGAACACACTATGTGTTTGGTGACAGGTTTTCAAACTTGAGGGTGGTAGCTAGCCAGGCGGGTATTCGAAGGTACTCTACCACCATGCAAAAAGTATTTAAAAAGTACATTTTTGTATGCTATTTCAGAACTCCGTCCTATTCATTCGAAAGAAGATAATATTTAATAAGTGACAGATTCGTGTTACTCAATAAAAAAATCAATAAGTACCTACCTACTTAAAATCTGGCAATGGGTTTCTACTTACTTAGGTATTTATTTACAAAAATGTGTTGAAAATGAACTGTAAGTATAGTAATCATTACTACTTACGTAGGTAAGTACCTACTTAACTATTTGAAGTTGTTTTGATTACGACAAAACCTTTTCGTTTTGACGACTAAACCCATGAGTCGTAGATACAATTGGACAACAAGTACCTACCTATACCTACCTACTAGGCACTGTACCTACTTTTACTAAAAACTAGAGCCTCGACTAGATGCGAATGAAAATCGACATATACCTACGGTAGCTTAGCTTGTTAGCGGTCGGTAACGGTGTGTAGACAGCGGTCAATGTGCAAAAAAAATCCAAAACAACTTATTTAGTTATCATTTTTTAAAACTTTTCAGCAGTTGTAAACAGATGACCTCTTGTAAGTATATTATGTACCTATTCGAATGTGTCGATCACACGAGGACGTCTTATAAACCATACAATTAATTGGAACTCTAAAATGTCACCAATAACGTACGTAGTTACGGTATCCTAAAATAGCAATCTACAATACTTACTACAAACCATAAACAGCACATGCACCAGTTTAGTTACCTAATGGTGACAACGAGCATTTATACATTATCTCCCTTTAACCAATTCCTTCTCATATGCTCCTATCTCCCTCGCACACGGCATCGACGCGCTTTACATCAGTCATTCGCCTTTCATTATCATCAACACTTGTGTGCTTACTGCTTTTGTGCGCTCCAAACGCCATTCATTTCAAGTTTTGTTTACAAACACGCCGACATGGCACCGGCATCGAAGCTGGGACGCGGCAAGCCGCTCAAGAACCAAACTAAGGAAGTTTTGCAGAAGATTTACAGATATTTCGAATCGGAAATCGAAAGGGATCCGAATTCTACGGTCACGGCCGCGCAACTCGTGACACATGCTACCGGCATATCGATGTACGCGCTACGGCGTGTAATGAACGAGAAACAAAACATCGTTGTAAAAAACGAGCACAGATCCACGAGACGGAGATGCAGAAAGAACATAGTGTCCGACGACTTCGACGCACAAGCCATTAGGAGAATTATACACGGTTTCTACACCAAAGACGAAGAATTTCCCATAATGAAAGACTTGTATCTCATACTAAAGGGTGACCTAGATTATCAAGGCTCTCTTTGCACTCTCAGACGTCACGTCGCTAAACTGGGATTCAAATGGGTCGAAAAAGCGGACAATAATAGCATATTGATAGAAAAACACGATTATAGATATGCGAGGATACAATACTTGAGCAAAATTGAAGGTTACCGCTCCCAAGGCCGGCATATTATTTACGCCGGCGAAGCGGCTATTGAGAGCAGTCGCGTCGCTTCCAAACCGAGGCCGGACGGCAGCTCAACAATACTAAAACAGCCCGCGAAATCTAAATTAGTATTATTATTGGCTGGAGATTACAACGACGCTATGAGAAATACGTTCTTTATGTTTGACGGGAATAAAAAAGATATGAAAGAGGAACTCGATAGTAAGAGGGAAAATTTTGAACAGTACGAGAAATGGCTTAAATTTCATTTGTTGCCGAACTTGAAACCGGGGAGCATTGTGGTCGTGGACGGTGGATCCAGTTTCCACAATAGGTTATCGTATCCAATACCGCATTCCAATTCTAGAAAACGCGAAATGATGGACTATTTAACTGCAAGGAATGTGCCTTACTCTACTGATATGTACAAGCCTCAATTATATCAATTAGTGTTAATGAATAAGGATAAGCACGGCGAATACAAGACTGACGCGTTTCTCCGAGAACATGGCCACACAGTGCTGAGGTTGCCACCGCATCATCCCGATTTGAACCCCGTCAAAACAGTGCTTTCTTCTGTAACTAATTATGTTGGAAAAGATATCAATTTTGCCATTGAAAGTTTAATGAAAATAGCTAAAGAGAGGGTGTATTCTCTAACTCAAGACGAATGGAAGGTTGCATGCAGAACAGCCGAAGCCGAGGAGAATAACTTGAAGGCGATAGATAAAGTGATAGATGAAATATCTGAGAGGACTTTCCCAACTATTGATGATGACCATGATGATAGTGATGACGAAGACATGTTTTCGGAGCAGGAATCTATGGATAGTGACTGATTTTCTTCGTTCTACCATAGACGAATAAGCCCTCATTCGTCTATGATAATAAATAGTTTTACCAGTTTGGTGCCATTACTGACCTACTCTGCGAGATTGACCTCCCTCGTTTGAGTATTAGGTCACCTGGAGAAAAACTACGTTGTGTATTTTTTACCTCTCCCTATTATTGTTTTTAAATGTATAATTTTCAATATTAACTAATAATTAAATAATAATATTATTAAATTAGTACAGTGTACCCGCAATACCACTAACCGCCAGAAATGGAAAAACATTGCTAAGCGAGCTGCTACCCTGGACAAGGACGTCAGCGAGGATCTCCGACCTGCCATCACTGTAACCACGACCACTCTGCCAAGAGTGCACGACTAAGAAGAAGAAGAAGAATTTTCAATAACTGAGTAAATAACGTAAGTTACTTAATTTGGTAAGACTAAATAAAGTGCCCAAGATTTATATAAAGATTGTATAATATCTACTTCTAATATTGTTATGTATTAAGTATAACAGCTGTTAAACTAGTTATTAATTCGATAGTTAATATCTTTTATTATTTAGGTAGGTACTTAAGTACATAGTAAGTTGTTTAAAAAATTAATATATTAAGTAAAAAATGCTGTATAGGAAATTTACATTGACTGTTTTTGTATTATTGTATTAACAAAAAATTAGGTAATAAAGACAGTTTTAATGTACAGGTTTACAAGTTTATAAATACCTACTACATACCAAAAATAATAAAATATTTTATTTTGTAATAATGGTGTTTATTTCCTCGCCGATATTGAATTATATAATTATTTTAATTTTTATAATGCTACTTTTAATCTTCCTAGCTAATCATCGTTCACGCCTAAATAGCTGAACCAATTTTAATGAATTTTAGCATGGATATGTATGGAACTTTGGAGAAGTACATGGGCTACTTTATGTCCTGGAAAAATAAGGTTCTTGTAGTAGCCATGTAAGCGTATAAACGCAAAAAGTGCGTATTTTTTTTAAAATTGTACACCATATATTAGAGCAGTAGTATATTAAATTATTTACAGTGCCTTACCCGAAGATATAGAATAGAATAGAAAAACGTTTATTGTGCACTAATAATTACATACATATACATCACGTTAGATAAGTACATAGATAATACAATTATTCTATGACAATATTTATATACTTCATTATTTAACATCTAACAAAAATATGTTCTAGTGCACAAAAGGAGCTCGTTCAGCATTATGCTACAATGACATTAAAGTGTTGCAGCGCTGATTTTCAACTTGCTCCGATACTCACGTTACAATTAGTCACATCATGGGTGTGGGTGTTTTAAACAATAAGCAAGTTTTAATAACTTAATATTCAAAGAAATAATAATAAAAATGTAATGTACAGGTAACAATCACACACGTAGCACTTATTTTTTTACAATATGAGCTAAGTTCTGTTATAAGGAGATCAGAATCAATCTGAACACTTTGTTTTACTCAGGCTGGAAGCAGCTATTTCGAATTTACTCGACATTTGGACATAAAAATCAATAATTGTTTCCACGAAATTACATACGAGTACATATTTATATACTATCTAAGTATCTAATTGTATACATACACAAAAGAAATAAATATCCTACGTTAACTTTAGTATAAAAGAGTTAGTATAAAACAAATTTAATTTGTTATTATTAAAGAGTAACAATGAATAATAGGTTGCTTACGATATCAATCTTGTTCGTGATAGTTTACATTATGAATGAAGATTCTAAGCAGTGGAAAAATTAAATAAAATAAAAAAATCTAAGTGCCTGCACGTACTAGCTGCGCAGTGAACAAATTTAACTATTAATATATTAATAAACTAGGTATTTTGTCTATGTATTTTTGTTACCTGCGGAAAAGTTCAGTGACCCTAATTTAGATTATATTTATCAGAATTACAAAGATAGATTTCGCCTACCAATGCTTTAATCCTAAAAACATAAAAAGTACAAGGGGATACAATTACCTATTATATGCGAGGTACTTTTACCGTGTAGAAACCGAGTTATACCTACCTAATGGTTTTATAAAAAAACGTAGTAGGTAGTAGGTACATCATTTTTCGTACTAGGTAGGTACCTACGTTTTTTTAGAGTAGGAACTCTAACAGAGTAGGTACTCTGTTAGCATCTACTAATAGTACCTACGTACCAACTATAGTAGTGTAGGTTAAAGCTTGGCTACCCACAATATACCTACTAACACGGCAAGTTAAAATAAAAGCTTGCACATGGACACTGATTTTTTACATAATATTACCATGATATGGATCTTTGTTTTTTATAATTCTACTTTTACACCCGTGGTACCTAGGTAATTGTTATTTATGAATGAAGGTAAAATAGAAAGGTTATTTGCCTGTTTTTAGAGCCTCGCTAGTCACTAGGGGAAGCCTTTTCCGTGACATCTGACAGATTTCTGCATTTATTAGATGCAATCATTTTGTTAGTGGCAGCAGCTGAGGCGAAATGACTTACTACCATCTATACGATGTACAAGTAACTTATTTATAAAATTACCAAAAGCGGGTAGATCTAAAAAACTTTGTATCTATGTATGATAAAGATCAAGCGATTATCGACTACCAACAATGAAATATCTCCCCACTCCATGTACGCGGTTAGATTCGAGGGTGACTTTGTCGGGATGTTAATTACCTGCATTTACTAAACCTTAAACTTAAAAGTAACTGGCTGCCTAGATAGTGTAAATAGTTAGACGAAGGTAGAAATAAAAAATTGTATGTCATGTTTCAAAGATCACATGTATTTATTGGCACCAAACAGATCAATACATAGAACTTATTCTTAAGAAATGGCTCAGCAGATGTGTACCACATTTAAAGCACAAATATATACAAGAAATCAGTCTTTCGATAACAAAATAAATTATATAATATCTTATTACCTATAGCTCAGATAAGCTGCAACTCTTGGGGATGAAGTTGTTTTTTGATAGGTCCAGTTTGAATTATGGGGACGATTTTTTCACCAGTTGACGGTAATGGCAGAACCTTGGGAGCGGAGATGCTCAGCACTCCGTCTGATGATAATTCCGACTGCACTGTATCAGGTAAACATCTCTTAGGCAGGGGGTATCTCCTCATAAATCTCCGCGATACGTATCCATGTCCATCTAGCTTCTCCTCGTGTTTCCCTTCAACAATCACCTGCCCGTCCACTACTTTGACGCTGATCTCTTCAGGGGAGAAGTGTTGCACGTCGACACTAACCTGAAATTTCTCGTCGTCATCCGCCGTGATAGATTCTTCTACGGTAAGATGCTTCAACTGCTTAGACAGGTGCTCCAACGGCTTAGAGAAGATATCGCGATCCATCCGGGGTTCTCGTCTGAAAAAGTCTCGCTCCAAGAGTCGTAAAGGTCCATCAATGTCGTAAAAATATGGTAACAACGCCATTGTAACCACACTTTAACAGCAAATACACTTATAGATAATTCGGACACTTGCGAGTCGCGAGCAATCTCAATTGACAGTGGCAAAGTGGCGCGCGTTTCCCCTATTTATACCTAGTTGTTAACAGCGCCACCTACTGGCATTTACGGGAACATTCTAGATTTTTCTGGACTATTTGTTCGAGAAATTCCGATCTTAGTTGTGAACCTTGCCGACTTTCTAGAAATAAAACGTCACAGTCAAGTAAGAGAGGTTTCACCCTAGGTAGGATTCCGTAGCCTATTTGTACCTCACTGTCATGTACTTACTAAACACAGAAAATTCTTGTTGTTTACTTGAATGTTCATAACGACCACTAAAGTTGATGAAACGATGTATTGGTACGATACGATGGCGCTTTCTCGGAAGCCTTTATCTTAAATGCACTTACGTTTTCTATTGACTCATACGAATCATGGAATTAAAAACTTTTTAGTACCGATGTAAGAGGTGTCATTTAGCTCTTTTAATTGCAACCGATTTTGTTGGACAATACCAATGCAATTAGTATTGTCTAACAAGATTATTTTTTGCAGACATGATACCAGACGAAGAAAAGACTACAAGAAACTTGCAGTGTAACTGTAGTCGAAATAATTATGCTTAGCCAGATTCTTCTAGACGAATAGTATAATTATGATATGATATAATTCAAACTATCTATCATAGTTATTAAATTATATTTTTTTTGTAATTAGACAATTAGATTAATAAAGTTCAGCAATTCACTTGCGTTTTTATAGGCTCAATTAGATAAACTATTCGAATATTTTCCATATTCAAAGAGTTAGAGAGGTATTATTTCATAGTATTGCTATGAAATAATAGCCACGAGGTGTACAACTGGTTCCTGTAAAACTTCTCAAAATAACTATTCTAACCAGTTAGTCTATGTAGGCAATGTTGTATTAATTATCACAAAATAATAAGCGTTCCTAGAAACGTAACATCGGAATCCTAAATTACGTATTGGGTTTACTGTCATCTAGTGTCAAGTAGCTGTACTACATAAGCTCCTTACATTTTGCAATTCCAGTGCTTCCATCTAGCGTCAAATGTACTGTTAGTAATGTTACTAAGTGTGACGTGTTTTTTTTTTTCTACAGCAATGCAATAATTCATCTTGTTTCATATTAATTTTTTTTGTACCCCCTGCGAAGGCTATAAACCTGCTTACCGATAGATATAATTACGCGGCGCACCGCCTAGTGAGGCCAGCGCCGTCAGCGCTAGCCTCACTAGGCGGTGCGCCTTCTGCGACCGCACAAATACCGGGCTGAGCACCATCTGTGCTCGCCCCCCCTCCGGTGAAGCTGTAAATGCCGGTAGAGGCAAACAGCATTAGTCCGTTAGAAAAAAAAAAAAAAAAAAAAAAAAAAAAAAAAGATATAATTACCTATGCCCAAGATGAAGTGACACGGGCGGGACTGGACGGACTGATATTTACGTTCTTCGTCTTCTAAATCTAATCTGTGGGGTGGGGTAATTAACAACGGTTACAGTTGTGAGGTTTTAGACCGGGCAGAGTTCCATAATTGATTTTTATGCAACCAAGGAAATTAAATTTTATGACATCAGTTCATTATTGAAATAGTTCTAAGGTAGGTCTAACAGACATATAAAAACACAACCGCATTGAGAAAACTGAGGTATTTATTGAGAACCTCATCTTGTTTGTGGAAGTCGGTAGACATGCCACTTTTTATAAATGAGTGTGCGTCTAAGATAACAAAGTTATTATTCTGTTTGCGTTATTTGCGAGTTGTAATTTTATGCAACACGGTAGGCAACATTTTTATTCTTTACTCCGCCAGATGGTGCATGATTGTACGCAAATAAATAGGTATCTGCAGACTAATCGCGGAAGTCACGAACACACAATCACAGCACACAAACATCCAACACCCGGTACAAACACCTATACTCATCGCACGAATGTTTGCCTCTGCTGGGATTCGAACCCAGGGCCCCGGAAATGCAGATATCACTGACCACTGAGCCACGGCGCGGCGGCGGCCTTGTTTGGCATGGATAGGTAAGGTATGTTGCAGAATGTTTACTTACCTAATTAATACCTAATAATGATACTAGTAATTTATACTTAATTAAATTAGTCAATCTATTAAGTAGGTAGGTAATTAGTAAAGCACTCTTGGTTCTTGTGTCTTTAGATTTCGGTTATTGTAACTGCTCGCCATTTCATTTTGCTGAATTTTTTTGTGTGCTATTTTGCTGTGTCGAGTCTTTGTGACTCTCGTGAGTTGTGATCAAGCTTAGAGTATACTGCATTTCTTAGAAGTAGGCACCTGCTTGCCTATAGGCAGGGTTGGAAAATAGTAGTTTATGAAATTGTTTCATATGGGTTTCTTATAACACGAGGGTAAGTAAAAATAAACTAGCCGTAGGCGAGCTTTATTATAGCATTACATCATGTGCAGTTTTTCCACATAACATACTGTTTTTAATTTTTTAGTCATTACATTTCAGTAACATGAGATTAGATAAAGTAATTTTGTCTTAAAATTTTATTAAGCAAACAGTTCAAAATATTTAAACTAGTGTTTATTTTGATTACTTTATAGGGTTCTGTAGCCAAAAGGAACCATCTAAGGACCACATTGGTGTCCGCCCGTCCGTCTGTCAAGACGGACCCCTAGTGCCTTTATTTTGGGAACGCGTGGAGGTATCAAGTTGAAAATAAAACGATATACCGACTGAAGTTGTAAAAAATCAAACTTGTAATTTAACGGAAAAAGGATACTTACCTTTTTTATGCCGTAAAAAACGTATATTTCGACACTCTCAAGGGAATTCAAATTTAAATAGGGTATTTCCCGTTGATCTAGAACTATGAAATATAATCTATCAAACCTAAATTAAGTTTGGTTTAAAATTGCAATGAAATTCAAAAGAGATAAACATTTATACTAGTCTGAAACTTAAAATAATCTAAGTTAGCAGAACTGATGATGATATCTTTTGTTGTATCTGTAGTCTGAAAACGCATTTGAAGGACAAAAACACATCGACGGTATGTTAATTCCTATTTTATTTATTTACCGACTTCAACTGGATCGACGCGGCTCAACTGTGAAGTACCTAATGTTTTCTGCGGCTAGGGCAAGAGATAACATACAGTAGGTACCTACCTACATACATCCTCTGCAAAGCATACTTTGTTGTTTAATACATAAATATAGTACTAATGTCAAAGGGGCGTCGCATCGGCAATCGGCATAGCCCGCGCCACGCACGCGTGAGACAAGGACGGACTCAGGGGCCTAGACGCCTAGAGATGATAACCGTAGGTTTCCCTAAGTAATCTGTGGAGATGTTCGCTGTCATTATAATATTGTATCATAATAAGGGCCACGCATGTAAGTTTAAATAAAGGAGCTGTAGGCGAGCGTGTTGCGCCGCTTCCACAGACTATAATATGTAGAAAAACTGCATTGCAACCTCCTTGGTCCAGCTGAAGCTGTATCATTTCTATACAGTTGACATAGAAGAGTTATATCATAATGGAACCTTTTAAATTTATTTCGATATAAGGATTGTTTTAAAAGACTGTCATTCAAGTTCTGTTTTTGATTTTTTTAATCTTTACAGTATGAAATTGGATAAAATCATTTTGTGTCAATATTAAAGTTCCTCTCGCCAATTTTACCTACTGGAATCCTGTTCAGCAGATACAACCTAAACATCTGTCGCTTAGTATTCCTATTTTAAGTAAAACTTTAAAAACTACCTATCTCGAAATAAAAAGTAGGGTTATGAATTTGACATTATGACCTCAGCTTTTATCTGAACATAATAAGCTTGTATTTAATTATATTAAATCAATGAATATATTACGTGTTCATTTAATGTTACTATACATATAATTATAAATTCGTAGGTTTAGATGGATAACTATATTGTACCTATCTATACTAATATTATAAATAGAAAACATTTGCTTGTTTGTTTGTTTACATTGTATAGGCTCCGAAACTACTGAACCGATTTGAAAAACTCTTTCATTCTTAGGAAACTACACTATTCCCGGTGATATAGGCTACTTATATTATATTTATTTCAAAGAAATGAGGGATCGGGCGGACCACTAGTGCATAATAAAATTGCCTTGAAACGTCTTTGCGGGCCACATCTTTGAGAAGCTTTGAGTTATGAAATGAAGGTTAAATGTTTTTATTAAGCTATAGCATGTATAAATAAAGTATGAATAAACGAAGTATATGTATAATAAAGCTGTCGAATATTTAATTACGTTTTAAAAATAACTTATATCATAGCGGAGAGAGAAAATCTCGGTGAGAAGTATATAATTAAAAGAAATGTGACTAAAATATTTATTCCATTCGTACGTAATTTAAAATATTGATATTGCGAAAACTCCAGCACCGCTTTCAAAATGCATGGAACATCTAACAAGAAGGGGCGGCAAGAAACTAGAAAGCCTTTCTATCTAATAGGCTATAATTACATTATTGTGTGTAAGTATATAGGTACTTAGGTAGTTATTATTATTTTAATAACTTCCTCACAAAATGATGCTATTTTTCCGCTACACGCCAAATGATGATAGTGAACCGTGGCGCACACTGCTCTAGAGAACCGTTGTGTAGTTGAGCCCGATGCCCCACAAATACTCGAGTAGTGTACTCTCAGCCCCACTGGCTACGCCCCTGTGTCCAACAACGCGTTTGTCATCATAACAAGTTGCGCCTGCATTATTGATGGCCGCGCTGTGGTTTCTTGCAACTTTTGCTGCTCTCGCCGGGTATGTACATACATTTTAATTGAAATAATTTTAAATATGATAAGTACATTCCTTGACCTTTTACAATAATTCGCTGATTCTCACGCGAGTCAATCAACGGATAAGATAATACATTTCTCTGATGTGGAGGTCTAAGGTTGATTTTAATTGTCATGAGATAAGCTGATACAAACAGGCGGAGCTGTTGCACTGTGCATTAAGTCATACTGATAATATTTATTTACCAACTACTTAGCTGACCCGCTCACGTCTCCGTCCGCGTCAATGATATATATGTATATATTAGTAAAACATCATTGGTCCGCGTGCGTTATAAAACTACTTACCTACCTATTACTTTTATCCTGTAGGTAGAGTGTAGACGCTTCTTCTTTTCCTTATCCTAAAGACTGGCCGGTTGGCGCAGTTGGTAGCACTCTGGCTTCTGAGCCGCTGGTCTCGGGTTCGATTCCCGGACAGGTCAAACATTCGTGTGTATGAACATGTCTGTTGGACCTGTGTTTGGGTGTGTATATGTATATGTATATATATAACAATGTTAATAAGTATATATCAGTTATCAGGTTACCATAGTACAGGCACTGCCTAGTTTGGGACCTGAAGACCTTGTGTGAATGTTGTCCCATATTATTATTATTATCATCCCACACTACTTACGTGGTGCGACAGAACACCTTTTCCTCCTCCACTTCGCTCTATCCATCCATCTAGCCATCTCTCTGCTCACACCCTTCGTTACCTACTTATAGATCTTGACGCAGGCCATCCATACCTTCGACCTTCCATAAGTACATCCATATTTGAAGCGATGAACGCTCAGCGGGGGGAGCGACGGCTGTAAAACTGTCGGACACTGTTTCGCTCCCCAACAACAGCTTGAGCTTCCGGTGAAGGTAACACCGTTATCGAATTGAAATGAATTGAAATTCCCAGCATGGTGGTAAGGTACTTTCGAGTAGCCTGGCAAGCTACCACCCTCGAGTTTGAAAATCAGTCACCAATACACATAGTGTGTTCAGGCAGCAGTCCTTGAGAACCAGTGAGCATTCTAAGTCTAGCGTGATAACATCTACGACCACATCGTCGCTGACCATCAAGTGAGATAGTGGTCAAACGCTAAATCTATACAGTATAAAAAAAATCCATCCACGTTTATGCTCAAGATTATTGCCTTTCAAATTGTCATTCACTGATGCTACTTTCAAGCTCCTTCTGATATACCTACTCATTCATTATGTGGCCCCATCTAGTCTAGTCATAGCACACCATTTGCATCTCTGCCTGCACTTTTCTTTTTTCTACCTCGTTTGCTATATTTGAGTATACAGCCTACTATACAAATCAAACAAATAACGAACATGTCTTTGTGTAAAAATTCGCTCCGAGGAATTAACTTTATTTAATAGTTCAGGCAACATATTGTGAAATAGCTAATATTCAATAGGTATTATAGTAAGGTACGTATTTATTTTACAGTATTGGAATTGGATTAAGATTGGATTTTAGATAGTCAGAAAGCACTGGCTTTCTGGTCAAAATATGCAATTTCTAAGTGGGTGTATATTTTTCAACACAATTGCTAATTAAACGCACTAACGAATCTGCATACCTAAACTGACCTACACTGATTTGAAGTTAAAATTTACGCACTTGTACGTTAAAGTACTCTTAACTAATATTTAGGAGATTTATAATACGCGAATAAAAAACGAATGATCGAACCTCCTCGGGAGAAATAGAATATAAATTATGTAGTTCCAATCTTCACCACGCGCACGAGGCGCCATTTACAAATGCACGCCATATTCATTTTAGAATCGTCGAAGATTGTTTCCGACCATATTTGTAAAAACAGAATAGTAATAAAATATGAGTTTATCCATGAAGTTTATCATTACCTATTGTAGTGTCGAAAAGCACGCACGAGATCACTATATTCAATACTGGTCTCGGGGCAGAGATCAAGCTGAAGTTTAAAATAAAGTTTTGCACGGTATTGCCACAAAACAGATGGGTCTATCTGTCTGTTTTGTGGTATTACGGTAAGTCACAACTGCAACTATCCATACTTATAATAAAAACAAATACTTATGAACCAAATGTTTTTAACTTTTTGCCTGAAAAGAATAATTTAAAACCATATTTATGATTACTACCTACGTGAAAACTAGAGGGAGGGCGGGGTATAAAAAATGTTAAAAATGGGTAGAATAGTAAGAATAGTATGGGTACGTTCCCTTCATCATCTCAGCCATAGGATGTCCACTGCTGGACACATGCCTCCCCCAAATACTCGCCACGCTTGGCAGACGGGTTGGCGAGCGCAGTATGATTTCCGATCCTCAGAAGGCGCTGCTGCCCAACTTCTGGTACGTGATCCCTTAGCCGACTCTTACGGCACCCACGGGAAGAAATGGGGGAGTACTATTCTAGGGCGGTACCACCACGGCACTTGGTACGTTGGTGGTACACACCAACAACACCAATGGTTGGTGGTGCACTTGGTACACATGGTACGTTCCATGTGTACCAACGTTACATGTTTGTAAAAACCCCATTACCGCACTAGTACTTATCATACATTTGAAAAACCTTAACGACTTATCAAAAGTTAATCACACCTTCTTTTCGTGCGTTTGAGCATCTGTTTTTCCCATAAAGTACAGACAGCCGTGGAGCAGAATGTATATTGTAATATATAATAAGTACCTCAGTACATTGCGTGACGCTAGCACAGAGGTCATTACCATTGCGGTCTTTGCCTCTGAGAGAGTGACGCAATATATTTACTTAGCAGAGACAATAATAGGTTAATGTACGTAATTTTTCGGGATCGCGACTGTAATTTAGTTAGGTCTACTTTCACAGAAAATGTGAATTTCTCCCTTCGTGATACTCTTCAGACTTAGCAAAGTAGACACATACGCCTTGTGGTTCTACCCGCGTGGCCTATGGTTACCTCGTTATCTCTCGTCGAAGGCTGGCTATCACAAAGGAGCCGTTTAGTTGTTTATGTTGAAAATCATATATGTGTTATTCTAGATTATCTAAAAACTTACCTACCAAATTTAGACAAATCCGTCCAGTCGAGTCACATAGGCTGTGGTCGAGTTTCCTCGTTTCCGCTGATCGGTAACAAATATACTACTTACTAACTCACACGCTCATAATAAATCGTATTTATAATACATATTATAAGGATTTAACAATTCCTACGCCACGCTGTTGTACCTAGTTGCTATACCAAAGGGCTCTGCTTGTGGTAAAATTTTTGATAATTATTTCTAGGTTTTTTTATTGAATCCAACGTTTGACCACTTCTTCCGTGACTGGTGACGGTGGAAGGTGACCTGGAATTTCTTTCGGTTCTTTCTTCGGTCGAATTTCTTGTTCCTTCTCGTCTGTGGTTTTAATGATTTGTGAATGTGACGCGGTGAATGTTCCAACATACAGTCGTGGTCAACTAATTAGGGACAATCTCTAGTTAAGCCAAATTGTGAATATTTTTTTTATTTTCCAACGAGTCTTAACAATATTCCATATCTTTTACATGTAAGTGTAATTAGTCATTTATGTGCGCGATTATACAAACAATAACAACTTCTTAAATATTAAACCTCTTTACAGTATAGCTGATAAATTATCATAGTGCTATTTGTTCAAAGAATGCTGGCTGGCCATTTAATTAGGGACACTGAGGTATTGCGTTCTAATTTCAAAATTGGAATTTTAATATTTTTTTGTTTCTTTTCATATTGTTTCGTGGACGTTTTGGCGGCAATCCAGATTTTTATTTTAAGTTTTGATAATTATTTTGAAGAAAAATGGGCAAAAATAAAAGTTGCGATCCAACACTACGAAAAACTATCATGAAGTTTGTCGAGCGTGGTTGGTCATACCGAAGGATAGCACAACATTTAAATTGTTCAAAAACTATGGTATGCAATGCAGTGCAACATTTCAAGCGCTATAACACAGCTTTAAATGTGTCCAGAACAAAAAGATCGAGAAAAACGACTCCGCAAGAAGATAGAATGATAACCAGGTTAGCTAAGAAAGATCCGTTTCTAGGCTCTATTTTAATGAAACACGAAGTGTTTGGGGCAAACGAAAGAGCCGGTGTATCTGCGAGGACCGTTCGACGACGTTTGGTAGAAGCAGGGTTGTTCGGAAGAGTGGCTCGCAAAGTACCGTTGTTGAAGAAAGAACATAGAAATGCTCGTTTGGCGTTTGCACGTAAATATGGCCATTGGACCTACGCCCAATGGCAACATGTACTTTTCTCTGATGAGACCAAGGTTAATTTGATTTCTTCAGATGGAAGGCAATATGTACGGCGTCCTGTAAAAGCGGAAATGAATCCCAGATTCACAAAAAAACAGGTGAAACATGGCGGTGGAAACATTAAAATGTGGGGTTCATTTTCTGGACGTGGAGTGGGACCTGTGAGGAAAGTTCAGGGTAACTTAGACCAACATCAATACAAGGCAATATTAGAAGAAACTATGCTTCCCTATGCTGAGGAGCATCTCCCTATTATATGGACGTTTCAGCAGGATAACGACCCGAAACATACCGCCCATTCAGTCAAGTCGTTTCTTACCAGTCAGTCTGTATCGGTGCTAGATTGGCCAGCAAATAGCCCGGACCTCAACCCAATTGAGCACCTTTGGCACGAAATCAAGAAAAAAGTTGCCACTTATCGTAATACAAATTTGGATGAACTTCATGAAGCTTTTTGTGAGGCATGGGTAAACATTCCTGTCAAAACATGTCAGAAACTGATAATGTCTATGCCACATCGGTGTCAAGCGGTAATTACTAACAAAGGTTTTGCTACTGGGTACTGATTTTACACGTAATAAAATAGAGCTGTTAAAGATATTATAACACTGCAGATTATAAGTTTTGTTTAACTGTATTTTTCATTATACTTTACTGTCCTTAATTAAATGTCCACTACAGAATTGTACCTTAATATTTAATACATGTTTAATCTTTGATATCAAATACTTTTTCTATTTATTTAATCTTTTATTTACAGCCATTTATAGCATAATAATCGGACCACATTATGCAATTAATAGGTGCTGAGAAATCAATAGGGTTTTATATTTATATGTACATAACCGGTTATAGCCCTTCACTATCTTGAATGTCCCTAATTAGTTGACCACGACTGTATATGGTATAACCATGGCTATAAAAATGTAGCTTTGTAAATAAAAATATTTTTTACGCTACTTAACGCTACGTCTTCCACTTCATAGACAAGTATTATCTAAGAGTACTGATCGACACGCCTTCCAATCGCTCAATTTTAAAACATATCTACCATAGGTACATACAGAATAAATTCATGAAACGGGTGCAGCGCATATTGATTCGGCGATTCGCTACAGAGAGAGACGTTGTACAACTTAAATAAAGGAGTTCAACGAAATCAGTTGTCTGTATCGTACAATGGTAATGGTGGTAATGGATTTAATCATGTCATGATTAAACTGTGTATATAAATGTTGGCAGGCGTTAATATGATCCAATATCTGTTTTTCGATATGAGAAACAAAAACAGCTTAATAGTATATCTGATGAGTGTTCTTGACCTGGTTTCAGAACGGGAGAAGCTGCCCGCAGAGAGAAGCTATGCTTTCCACCTTCCTTCGCGTTCGGAGTAGCGACTGCTGCATATCAAATAGAGGGGGCGTGGAACGAGTCAGGTAAAGTGACCTATCTTTATGGGGCGCATGAGCTGGCGCTGGTCTGTGTCATGTTTATAAATGACTAGCTGCTCCTCACGATCTTCCACAGCTCTGCCGCGGAAACGGTAATTTTTTCAGGAAAGCCTATAACTACAGAACATAATCTCTATCAGTGATATATCTTCATCAAGATCCGTTTACCCATTCTGGCGTGTATAAGTTTCAAATATCCATCCATATATACTTTTGTATTTATTATATTATTAATTAAGGTCACACACAGTACTAATAAATATATTTGTGTTCATTGATTAAATTGTTTAGTCCCCGCCATCATATAATTAAAAAGGCAAGATGGGGCTCTAGATCATCGGACGTGGACCGCATAAATTAGGTTCATGCACCTAATTTGCTTCAGTCGCAATGCAATATGGCCGGCAGCTGTGCAGCACGTTGGTTCTCGATAAATATTTTTTATAATTATGCAGAAATTATGCCCTCCGCTATGACAAAACACAATGCAGTAAAGAGAGAGGAAGCTCGTTCCACATTTTGCAGGTATATGGCAAAACGATCGGAGAATCGCACAGTGTGACCTTCGAACAGTATGCTCAAAAGTGTATACCAATAAACAAACAACTTTGCCTATGAGTAAACTAATCCCGATGTTCACATCGTCAGGTAAAGGCGAAAGCATATGGGACCGGTACACCCATACATACCCCGAACGGGTGTTCGACCACCAGAACGGTGACGTGGCAGACGATTCCTACCACCGCTTCAAAGATGACGTAGCGCTTTTAGCAAATCTGGGCGTCCAGTTTTACCGCTTTTCCATAGCCTGGTCTAGGATACTGCCCGATGGACTCAGCAAGTATGTGATAAGTACATTTTTTTAAATTAGTATAGAATAATCATTTGATCCAATCCATTTCGCATCCTTCACAAACATTACCTGTCCTCAGCAATATAAACGAAGACGGCATCAGATACTACCGTGAGCTTCTGAAGGAGCTGTCTGACCACGACATTAAACCTATCGTCACCATGTATCACTGGGACCTGCCGCAAGCTCTACAAGACCTGGGAGGGTGGACCAACCCGATCATGGCTGATTACTTCGTAGACTACGCCAGAGTAAGTGATGTTGAGCAGCCGGCTAGGTATTATGTATATTGTGTCGTCATACATTCATACATGGATTGCGTTGGTAATTAGTTTTTTTTCAACAATAGGAACGCGTTTGAGTAATATGTCACCTAATGTCAAGTGATCTACGCCTGCTTAGTCGATACGTCTTCACTCGTGACTTGAATACACCGGAAACAATGATTGCAATGGATTCCACGCTTTAGCTGTAGACGCTATGAATGTGGAATCAATGTGTCGACACTCACAAACTTGTAAGTTGTGATGGATGTCGCACTGCCGTCCGTCAGGTCGTTCTCAGATGGAATGGAAAAGGAGGAATCACATTGTGTAACTCCAGAGCGCACTTCCTGCTACGTATCTGATGATATACCGATAAGCTAGCCACTTTACGTCAGTGCTGCTGGAGTCGCAGACATGTCTCGACTACAAAGTCGTTCTCGATGAGCCCTTTAGCTCGCCCACGTGCGCTTCGTACAGCATTTTATTGTATTGGTGTAAAATGTACATTGTAGGTGTTGTTTCAATACTTGGGCGAACAAGTGTCAGTGTGGCTGACGTTCAACGAGCCGCTGACGTTCTGCCGCGTGGGGTACGGGGGGTCGGACGCGCCGGGGGGGCGCTCCCCCGGCCTCGAGCTGTACCTGTGCGCGCACCACGTGCTCGTGGCGCACGGCCGCGCCTTCCGCCTCTACCAGGACGAGTTCCTCCAACAACAACAAGGTTCCATGGGCTTTATATACTTATCTTACTTACTCACACCGACCTCAGTTATCCAACGGGAACCATACTTTTTCCAGGACAAAAGCAGCCTTTGTCCTTCTCCAACCTACCATCTATCTCTAAAACTAATTTTTTCATTGACGATTAATAGCTCTGCAGACAGAGTTACTTTCACATACAGATCATAGTCAATGCTTTCACATTTATAATATTAGTGGGAATATAGCGTCATAGGCTTACTGACCAATGTCTCACCTGATGTTAAGTGATGACGCGGTCTAAGAAAGCACGCAAGCCTAGAAGATATCCACTCGCGACTTGAAGACTAGGATTGACACACACGTGTTTGAGACCCAGCTGCGATGAGACCTAGTTCCCAGTGACTCGCACACGGGGTTTGGATGAATCC
Organism: Apeira syringaria; assembly: GCA_934044485.1. NCBI lineage: Eukaryota > Metazoa > Arthropoda > Insecta > Lepidoptera > Geometridae > Apeira > Apeira syringaria. The sequence continues at coordinate 1,562,138 of OW203659.1, forward strand.
TAACGACTCTCGCCCCCCACATCAGTTCGATAGTACACGATTGAGTCTACGGTGTACACGGTTACAAAAACCCGGTTGTAGTTACAGCCAGAGGTTCCGCTGGGGAGCTTGTGGGTAAAGCTGACGACACAAGGGGAGGGCATTCATGATCCATCATGAGTAGTGTTGTTCTGATCCACCGCGTGTGCTGATGTGGATTGGCAGACAGGCTAGTGGGCAGCCTATGATGTACAATGTACATCGTGATTTTAAAATTTAAACGTTTTTATAGCCAAAATGAATTTACCTTCCAATCTTTGTTGCCTTTTGGGACTTTATTAAAAAATATGATAAATGGTTTCCGACTACAGGTGCCGTTGGCATCACATTGGATATGACTTGGATGGAGCCGAATTCCACGTCTCAAGCAGATAACATGGCTGCGGAAACGGCCAGGCAGTTTTTAGTAAGTACCTGCCCAATTAATTTCACTTATCCTTGCATCCTGGAGCTGATACTTGTCTGACTTTCTTCATTTACCAAGGTTGACTGGAAGAGATTGCTTTCAGTAATAAGTCCGCCCTTTGTACTGTATTACTAGACTTAAGATGTGTTTGTATTTTTTTTCCTTGTGTGTACAATAAAGTGATTTGTATTGTATTGTACTTCACGTTTATTTCCCTAAGGGAAAATCAATGCCATGAGCCATTCTATTACTTTTTTTTCCTCCTGGGGTTTTAGAGGTGAGTTACTAAACAGACTTTAGTATAATTTTATTCTCTCAGGCGAGCTAAAGAAGATACCTCTTTTACCTTACAATTATTATTACTAAATTATACCATGTTTTTTTTTATTAAGCTCAACATGCAATTGTCAATTACCAAATAATAAAACGGATCACCGAGAGTTGCGCTTAAGTACATGAGACGGGTAGAGTTGCGTCATCAATATTTAGGATAAACATTTTTGGATGGTGTTTTTGTCAAGCGTGTAGGTAACTTTTAGGCAGTTGTGATCCTTCATCACTTAAATAGCATTTCGTGAAAATGTAAACATTTGCCTAACAATAATGTATACAGCGTCCATCACTTTGTTTACCTATCCAGTTCGGGTGGTTCGCGCACCCCATCTTGTCCGCTGGAGGAGACTACCCCGCCGTGATGAGGCGGCGCGTCGACGCATACTCCAAGAAGCAAGGGTTCCGACGCTCGCGGCTCCCGACCTTCACTCCAGAGGAAGTGGCTCTCATCAGAGGTGCGGTATTTTTTAATTTGGCGAAATATAAACAAGCATACGGTAAGCAGTAATCAGCGCCAATGGAAGTCTGCAATGATTAACTATATTAATTAATTTACGAATGTTTTTATTTTAGAAGCTGAGTATTAACGACACGTTCTGTTGCCTCGAAAGAAGAGAGGCTATTGGACGATATTTCCGACCGACCGAGTTCATCCAGCCATCTGAGAAGAGTACAAACTCTTCTCTGGTGGCTAGATGAACTAAGACTTAGTGCATCCAGCCACCTGAGAAGAGCATATAGTACACTCGCTTTTTGAAGATTGACTTAGAGACTGTTGAGGATGTTCGTGTATACAATGAACACACATCTATTTATTTGGATATTATTATTATTATAAAGATATTATCTATAAAATTGGAGTGTTTTTCTGCTCGGCGTCTCGGGCCGGAGTGAGTCTGCGTGGAGGGGCGCGGCGCGGCTACGTTCACACCTATTTATCCATTTGACAGGTAGATGCGCTTGCGCTATGCGCTATGAATTGTTTGTGTGAACAGAGACAAAAACCGGTCTGTACATTGTACATGTTGGAGCCGCCAAGGTTTTACGAGTTGATGTTTTGTAAAAGTTCAAAGCCCCACATAATAACGGTATTGACTTAATGCAGTATACAATTACGCCTTAGACACCCCTTAAAAATAATTACAATATTTACCCACGTCGACGAGGAGGGAGAGATAGCTCCAGCTATGCACGTGATATAGCTGATCTAAACTCACACTTACTGAGAATTCTGAAACTCCAACTTTTCAGGGTCTTTGGACTTCTTGGGTGTGAACCATTACACGACGCTCATGGTCAAGCCGGGCAACGGGAAGGTGGACTTACAGCCTTCGTACGAGAATGACCTCGGAGTGCAGATGATGGATAGGGCGGACTGGCCTAGAAGCAACTCTACTTGGTTGAGAGTAAGTTTGAGCCAATTTGCATAAAATTAACTACTTATATAATGAAATAAAATCTCTCACAGTTACTAACAGGAAATGTGAGGGTATGCCGTGCCTAACAAATGTTACTTAGTGTTTATTTTTAATTGTGATTAAAATATTGTAGAATACAAGTTTTTCTTACTGGTGTCATATTTATTAGTGGTCAAATATAGTGTACGAGTGTTTTCTTTACCATTGTCACGTTATAACAGTGGTTTTAAGTGCCCTGAAATCTGCGGTAGTAGACGTCATTAAAAGTGGATGTGATTGATAGTAAGGCCCATACAAGTTAAACATTGTTATTTTGTTGGTGCTAATTGACAATATACTGCTATTAGTTTACGTGTATGTGCCATAACTAATAATATTTGCATAATAAAACAAAGAAGTAAATACGTATAGCGCCATCTAGTGGTGCAGTTTTGTAACTATTACGATATCGGTTAACTGCTTCTTCACAAGGCAAATAATCATGACTAAGTGCAATATATGCGGAAAGGTTATATCGTCGTCAGGTGGTGTCGCTTGTCTTGGCTGTAAAAACGTTTACCATAACCGTTGTGTATCAAAAGGAGTATCTTCTCTTCCAAAAAAATGGTTATGTATGTCATGTGCTCCAGAGAAAGAGGAATATGTTAACCCAGCTACATCTCAATACTGTAGAGGTTCAGAATCCTATGATCAGGAAGGTACTAGTAATAAATTGGCAGAATATACATTATGTGATCTTATCAATGAAATGAAGAATTTTGGTAGCATCGTTCAGAATTTGAAAGCAGAGCTGAGTTTGTTTCGTGAAGAGTTCAAGGATATGAGAACTGACCTAAATGATGTGTATTCAGAATTTCTCACATGTAAAGATGACGTTACTAAATTATCTCACCGAACAGCAGAAGTGGAACGACGTTTAGATTTACTTGAGACCACTGTAAGTAATGAAGGAATCAGGAGCCTGCAGGAGTCAATTGAAGAGCTCAAGCATGAATCCAATGAAAGAGAGCAACATAACTTGCTTACAGATATTGAGCTGGTGGGCATCCCGGAAGCTAGTAGTGAGGACCTGCGCAGTCTGGTAAAGGTAGTCGCGACTAAGTTGGAAATACCATTACACAACGCGGATATCGTTAGCATTCATAGAATAGGCCCTACTCAGGCAACAAGCGGTGCTGCAGCCAGTGAGTGCGCTGAGACGAGCGCACCGCGCCCTCGTCACGTAGTGATGCGCTGCGCCCAGCGTGCGCTCCGTGATCAAATATTAACAGCCGCACGAGTGCACTCTGTCACCACTGCCGACTTTGGAATGTGTGACACGAAACCAAAGCGAATATATTTCAATGAACGTTTAACTAGAAGAAATAAAAAACTCTTACAGAAGGTTAAGGAAGAAAAGAAGAGGCGTAATTGGAAATTTGTATGGGTCAAGGATGGGAACATATTGGTCAAACGAGGCCCAGGAGAAAAAGTATTTCGCATTTCTCGTGAGCGAGATATAACTAACGTACTCATTTAGAATTAACCCACTTATTAGAATTTTGCGTCACCTTCGAAATTGTAAATTACTTATCACTCTCTAATGTGTGTTAAAGTTTTGTAGTTTTGTATACCAGTATGATTTTTTTCATTATTATATAGATAAATTCTTCATTAAGTCCAAACACCATTCCATTCCACTTTTTAGAATCTTCATTCATAATGTAAACTATCACGAACAAGATTGATATCGTAAGCAACCATTCATTGTAACTCTTTAATAATAACAAATTAAATTTGTTTTATACTAAAGTTAACGTAGGATATTTATATGTTTTGTGTATGTATACAATTACATACTTAGATAGTATATAAATATGTAATCGTATGTAATTTCGTGGAAACAATTATTGATTTTTATGTCCAAATGTCGAGTAAATTCAAAATAGCTGCTTCCAGCCTGAGTAAAACAAAATGTTCAGATTTATTCTGATCTCCCAGAACTTAGCTCATATTGTAAAAAAATAAGAGCTACGTGTGTGATTGTTGCCTGTACATTACATTTTGATTATTATTTCTTTGAGTAATTAAAACTTACTTATTGTTTAAAATACCCACACCTATGATGTGACTAATTGTAACGTGAGTATCGGAGCAAGTTGAAAATCAGCGCTGCAACACTTTAATGTGATTGTAGCATAATGCTGAACGAGCTCCTTTTGTGCACTAGAACATATTTTTCTTAGATGTTAAATAATCAAGTATATAAATATTGTCATAGAATAATTGTAATATCTATGTACTTACCTAACGTGATGTATGTATGTATGTAGTTATTAGTGTACAATAAACGTTTTTCTATTCTATTCTATTCTTCTATTCTATTCTAACAAAAGAGTTATCTTTAGAATCTGGATGTTTACCGTGTATTTTCAATGTATATTCTAGATATTTCACCAGTCGCAAGCGCCATGACCACAAGTAAACTTACCCCATCTTTTTTTTCTTACCCTGGTCCAAGTTAATTTTAGTTCGGCGCAATACGTCTTCTTCTTCTACTCTCAGCCTTCAAGAAATCAGTCACAGTCTTCTCACTAACATCATCTCTAATACAATCAATACACCGAAAATAAACGATAAATGTCCCCTTTCTTTCTTTTTTAAAAACCAAATAAGTACAATCACTAATAAGATTAAACATTTTTTCCTTCAAATATTTGAACTGAAGTTCTGCCTAGCATAGCGTTAATGCGATACACAATAAAAATCTCTTAAAATAAGGGTAGGGTGCCTTCGTTTGATACGATATCAACTGTAATGTTGGTCTATCAGTCCTATTAATTAATTGTTCATACAATTAAAGGTAGATGGCGCTAAAACATCCCCACAAGATGTTAATAATGGAAGGAAGTAATTCGGCCGTATGGGCTGCTATAGCTTAGTTGGACAAAGCGACGGTATTCTGTAGTCGTGGGTTCAAGTCCCACTAGCAGCCGAATTTTTTCCTTCAAATATTTGAACTGAAGTTCTGCCTAGCATAGCGTTAATGCGATAAACAATAAAAATCTCTTAAGATTAAAAATATTTGAATTTATAAACGGAACAGATCTGGATGAAATTTGGCATACAGATAAAACACCATGCGCACACTGTATTTTACTTTAGCAAATATATTAGCTTAGATAGCAAATCCATATGATATTTTGACTACGATGTATGTATGGACGATTTCCGCGGTATAACTAAGGTACCTATACCTAAACGGGAAAAACGAATATACTTACCCACGAGGATAAGTAAATAACCACGGAGCGCAGATACGATAAAGATTTTTTTATTCATGATACATCTAGCGTTTGACCACTATCTCACTTGATTCTCAATGACGATGTGGTCGACAACGGAATTTTGCTATACCTAGACAAGCTATATATTAGTCTGTAACGCTTAGTATTAAGGTGCGTGTATGAATTCGATGTGAGCCAGAAATAAAGTACACATTAATCTCAACGGACGATTCTGTGACTCGTACACCCTCCGAAACACAAGTTAAAGACACAAAATAAATAAAATTACATTAATCGGCAAACCAATCGGCGGTCATATCGCTAATGTAATCTAATACTGTGGTTTAAAATTCAGAGTAATCAGAGTATTTGAATTATTCACGCGACAAGTCGGTTCAAAATGTGACAATGTCCGTACATGTTTGTGGTGTGACGTCATTTGTAGCATTCTTATAGCGTGAATACGGTGTTCAAGAAAACGAGGTAGTGCGGCGTGTGTGCTAACGTCAAATTCAATTGACCAATCACGGTAGTATTCCATTCTCTAGTTGACCAATTGACATTCGCCATTTGATGGTGGTGTACAATTGCGTACAATTTGCGGTTTATTTTTGGTAGCGTGTATATAACGTTATCTCTGTGAATACAATTTTAAACCGGGCGTATGCACTCTGAGCACTGTATTCAAATATTCCGAAGAATAAACCACTCAATAAGTACAGATAACCTAGGGATGGACATGTTTACGCTCACGTTCTCTCACCTGATAGCCTGTATGACGCATAGTATATAAGGGTTCCCATGTATAACATATAATACCTATAAACTACATAAATGCACCAAAAAAATACGACCTTCGTACATCCGGAGCACCGCAATGGTACATTGCATGAACGGTTTAGGACAGGGTCTAAATTAAACAGATGGCTCGCAGAAAAATGTTTTTATAATGTGAAAACATATTTGATCCATGTATGATAATTTCACGTAAATGCTGTGTATTTATTTCTTGACGTTTTGTAATAATCCTACTTTTTTTTTTTTTTTTTTTTCTGTGTGGTTTTATCATGCGATCAGTCTTACGACTATAAGCAGATGTGGTGCAGAGGTTTATGTCGTGTAGGGTGCTGTTCCCAGCGGAGTCAGCCCCTTTCTTTGTTTGGCAAAATGGCTCTTAATCAAAGATGTCCCGTCGTTTCTTGAGGCGACGGATGGTTTCTGGGAAGGTGAGTTGCCCCGCCAGCTGGTTCGGGTGCTTCTGCAGTCTGGACATGTAGTTAGTAGTAATAATCCTACTAATATTATAAATGCGAAAGGTTGTGTGTATGTATGTTTGTTTGTTACTTCTTCACGCTCAAACAGCTACTCCGATTTCGATGGAATTGGTATGGAGATAGTTTAAACCCTGGATTAACACATTGGCTACTTTTATCCCGGAAAAGTATAGTTCCCGTGGGATAATTGAAGTAACGGGGAAACTGTAATCCACGCAGGTGAAACCGCGGGGCGGTAAAATATATATTTTAAACTGTACATTATTTTGACATTGTAGATACTTATTAACAATCTATCAGCAATGTGTTTGTAGAATTGATAGTCAGTGTTTTGTTTTGGTGAATGGTTTTGTTCTAAGCAGGCGCGATCCATGCAGGCAACATCTTCAAATCAAGTTATGTAAAAGCCAAACGCCTGTCTATTCCAGATCGTGCCATGGGGCTTCCGCAAGGCGCTAAACTGGATCCGAACCACGTACAACAACCCTGTGATGGTGGTCACAGAGAATGGAGTGTCTTTGGAAGCGGGTCTCCACGACCCCAAGCGAGTTCAGTACATATCTGCCTACCTGACGTCACTGTTGGGAGCTATACAAGATGGATGCGCTGTGGAGGGTTACGCGTATTGGAGTTTGATGGATAACTTCGAATGGATGCGTGGCTTCTCGTAAGTATCTGTTTTTCTCGACTGTCTAAAGGAAAAAAAGGTTGTATATGCAATATATAATAATTAGGTTCATTTAATTTTTGCTACTAATCTAGATTTGTAAGTGCGGAAGGTGGGTGCGTGTTATGTGGTGTGTGTGGTGTGAAAGCGTATAGGGGTTACATCCTAATTTTGGTTTCGTTTAAGGTTGCTTAAAAAATCATTTCATATCGTTTCGAGTTTCTCAATGAGGTATTCGAGCTTTTTATTTCTGATAACTTACTCTGTACAAACAGGCAAACTGGAGCTCCCTTCTTGCTCTCATATTCAGTATGTTTTCTCTACAGGATAAGGAGTGATATGTTTTCTCTAAGATATGTCGATACAGTATCTTGCGCATAAACTCTGAATAGCACATTCAGTTTTTAGCATACAATCTCGGTCCAACAGCGCTACAGTAGCTTCGAGGCGATAACTCTAAGAGGACACCTCAACACTGCCCGATGTTTTCTTATTGCATATAAAACTTTTAACTCATAAAAACAACATTTTATTTTTTCTTTCCAATGTTTAATAAACCTCATCTCGTTATCAAAAGTAAGGCACACTTTAGAACCATACTTTGAGAAAATCACCAAGTTTCCGTTGAATATCTGGATCATTTTGCAATAAGCAGTAGTGTTGATATGATTGAGAAAAAAAAACATATTTAAGTAGGTACCTACTAACTCACCGAACCAGCGGAAAATTCGTAAAATACGACTTGCATATATATTTTATTTTTCTCGTTTGTAGATACAGAATTTGATTATTGTCCTTAAAGTTCAGTGACTGGTCTAAGATAACAATAGACCTAAAAGGTTACCACGATGTGGATTTGATAACGACGTTAGCCTTTTGCCGAAGGTATCTAGATGACAATCGATGCATCCATCGGTTGATTGACAACCGATATCCGTAACATTGAATAGTAATTTTTATGTATTTCCAGAGAGCGGTTCGGTTTGTACCAAGTAGATTACCGGTCGAGGCTGCGTAGGCGCACGGCACGGCTCTCCGCCAAGTACTACGCGCAAGTGGCGCGCACGCACTGTCTACCGGAACCAGAAGTACAACCCTATTTGACTTATTATGTCAATAAACACTGATCTGGCTTATTGATTTTTTTATTATATTATGCTCGTACATGTCCGTAAACTTCCACCAGTAAAATAATCATGAACACCATAAATACCAATACCAATGGTAATTAGGGTGAAATATTGTATTGTGGCGAAGGCAATCTTGTAGAGAGAACAAAACCGTCGAGGTTTCGCACGCACTAACGCATGGCAATGCGACGGCAGTTTATCCGTCCGGCGCTTCATGGCTAACATGGTCTGTCAAATATCCATAGGTTGTTTCAATTCAACAAGGTAATATCAGCTTAGGTACCTATGCAGAAAATATGCTTTAATATATATAGAGTTGTTATTTAATTAATAATATTTTTTTTTATTGGGAATAGGCAAGCGTTTGACCACTATCTCACCTGATGTTAAGTGATGATGCGGTCTACGCTGCCTATTCACTCGTGACTTGAAGATACCCAGGTTGTATGTTTGCGGAAACACAGATTTAGGCAATAAATTCCATTCGTTTGCTGTACGCACTCGGAATGTGGAAGCAAAACGCTTTGTGCGAGAAGTTAGAACGTCCACCATGTATGGATGTCGCATTGCCGTCCGTCTGGTCGTCCTAAGATGGAATGGGGATGGTGGAATCAAATTATGCAACTCCAGAGCACACTCCCCGAAATGTATCCGATAAAAGACCGATAGACTAGCAACTTTACGTCGGTGCTGCAGGCTTTGGAGTCTCGTCTCGACCAGAGAGTCGTTGTTGATGAGTCTTTTAGCTCGGCTCTCTATCGAGTCAAGAGCCTCGAGTTGGTACTTGGCCGAGCCGTCAAAACAATTGAGAACAGTACTCCATACACGATCGAACCTGTGCTTGATACAAGTTGAGCAGTTGTTGTAAACATACAATTGACCATGTAACAATAACAATATATTGTTACATACTTTTTAACCTATTTTCAACCTTCAAGAACAATTTATCCTCATCCCTGACGAGGATAAATAAAAATAGATAGTAAGGCCCCTGATCTGCTCCAGGCACATTGACCAGGCTACTATAGTAACATAATATTTTATAGTATAATGTAAATAGTACGAACAATTTTTTACTGTTGTTTGTGGAGGTAGGTGCGTTCGGCCATGATCTATTTGTTTTGAACAGGCAACATCTCGTCTCTTATCATATATGTTGTATATTATTTAACCTCTTTCGTATTTGTTGTCAGGGTGAACGAGACATATACTATGTGTGTAGGTTTGTATGTAGGTTTCTAAAAGTAAATGCCCCGGTTTCCGCACAAATAACTTACCTCTAATTGTAAGTATAAATTGAACAATACTTATTGCACGTACAAACTATCAATTCTCCGTGCTAGCATTGTTCAATTCGCCGTGCCAGCATTGTTCATTTCGCCGTGCTAGCATTGTTCAATTATACGTGCTAGCGTTGTTCAATTCTCCGTGCTAGCATTGTAGACATATAACAGTTTCTACTGAGTACCATGTCTCGAGCTCTGGTACGTCTATGCTAGGACTCGGGTAATGTATCTATCAGACTTTATCCACCGGCATGTAATACACGACGGGGAGAAACATAAACAGGAAATAGATAAAGGAAACAAAACAAAAATTTTCAAAATTATATTTTCCGAAAATACCTCGGTACATATCTCACTTATTTGGAAGACAACTATTTTATAAGGACACTTATTTTAAACTAATTATAGTAACTATTGTAATACACAATAAAAGAAATATATTTCGTTTCATTATTTTCAAAATAGGAATCAAAATAACTTTGCTTAGATTTGATCACGATTATAAATTCGATTAAATTGCAGTTCATAAAATCAATGTAAAAATCGACAATTCAGTTTTTTTAATGGATTTCAATTCAGCTTTTTGCCTCGTCCGGAAGTTTTCAGCTTCAGTGGGGGCAATCGGCAGTTCAGTATAACTCAGGGAATCTATTTCTTTACTTTTGAGATACTTTTTCGTAGAGATAACACTAATGATATGACCATTGACCTGCGTAAATGGTTCAAACATAACTTGTTATAGTGTATATAGGTGTATAAGATTCAGGTCAATGCCAACTTTGTGGAAACCATATACACTTTGTGATTTACTAACTTGATAATATTAATTTCCCTTCATTTCTCGACTTGACAAAAGTTGACAATTGGAATAAGGTTGATTTTCCCCTATCTGTTAACCAAGAAAACTCCTATTTGGATTACTATATTATGTTGACGAAGCCGGAGAAATATGAGTTTACTCTTTTCTACGCCAAGCAAAATTATGATCTGAATAATGGTCGAATACCCATCTTGACTGAGAAAAAGGCTGGTAAGAATAAGGTTGATTTTCCCCTATTTGTCAACTAAGCACAGAAACTGTTACAAAATTTTTCTCGTAGTAGTGGCTTGTCTTGCATAGTCTTCTGCGCTTTCTTTACCGTAATATCTTCTGCGCCTTCAAAGGTCCTAATTGGTTACCTAGCAACACGAATGCAATCATAAATATGCTATTGATACTCTACAAAAAAGGAATCGAACAAATAAGATTGGATCCAAATCATAAAACAATTTACGCCAAATTTTGAACCTTACTAAGGTTATTGTAGAATTTTGTTCAGGCGTGAACTTATCTGAACCACTGGAGGTGATACAAAGTATCAGCTACGTCGTTTCGACTACAATAAAAATAATGAATCTATTTTTTTTTAAAGATATTTCCATTTATTTAGATTGTGAAATTTGAAGTTTTATGTTGATTAAAATCATATTAATGAAGATTATGATTGCCGATTATTTCATAGGAATGATGAACAAATTTAAACGGATCAAATCAGGTATTTTTCCCGACTTTTAGCACATTTCAGTCTCTCGGGTTGACAACAAATTCAATCCATTTAAAGGTATATTTCCAACCAAGTGATATAATATCAATCTTAATTTATGATTTATACAGCTACAACATACTTTGGTATGAATAAATGATATAATGCTAATACTCGAAATTTTCTATTAATATTAATTATATATATAATATAATTATTAATTACTATATATAATTAGAATCTAAAAATACATTAACTATTTATTTAACTAATAAATAACTAAATACTGACACAACATGATTTCATTTCAATCATAAATGTGAGAAATATTTCCACGTGTATTATAAAATCGATCAGTTTGTTCACACGAAAACATTAATTCGACACTTCAGCTGCGGTTAAATGAAATCTAACTAATTTCTCCCGAAAATCCTTTCTCCCGAAAATCCTAACAATGTACATTATTACAATAATGGAACTTTAATCGATTTAACAATTGAACTTACTACACTGACCGTGGAATAACAATACTTTACAACCTGTTTAAAGTAACATTCATTAATTTTTTTTAAATCTTACCACAGTAAGTACTTCGTCATCTGAGACCCTAGTACACACGACGAGCTTTGTGACATTTTGTTTTGTTTAATTTTTTTTTTTTTTTACTATTATAAGTTTGCGTTTGACATAAATGGTTTTAAAATGGTCGCTTTGTGTAGATTCGCAAATAAATTTAATCATGTCACGAACTCACGATGATTAATAATGCTTACATAAACATCCCCATTATAACTTTTATTGGCAAAACGTCGGGACGGTGTTCTGTAGTTTAGATCGCATACCAGTGGTACCAGTTTTTCTCGAAAAGTTTGAAACGCAACTTGTATTTGACAATGCAAAAACCAATAAAAAGCATCCGTAACTTTTATAACAATTATGTACTTTTTCATCTAAAGTGAATTCGTTAAGTTTAATATCATAGTTAACCTTAAATATGTAATGGACAAGACGTTTCGTTGAGTAATAAATAGGTGATAGCCTACAAATATATTATTACTTTGACCAAATTATTAATCTGAATAACTACAAAATTTCACGTTTTTATATTTTGTAAAATTACTTAATATATCTACTAGGCCAGTTGAAATACAACACGCCAGGGTTGACAACCCTCACGAGTATAATTATAACTTACAATTAATGATATACCCTGTTTAACGATTAAACCCGTTATTTATACTAGGTTAACGTTTGCGATTCATTGAATAACCATAAAACACTACTTTGAAGAAAATACCTATATTTTGAAACAGACGATGAATACGATTGCAGTATATTGTTATTCCAAAGACAGCATTAATACTAGCTTATAAAAATATACATACATATGACAGAGATCTATAGAATTGCAGTAGGAGAAGGTGTGGGTCTCCGATATGCTAATAATAGCCATGATAATGTAGTACCAAGTATGGAATTCCAATTCGAGGCATTCAACATATTTGTAATTTGTAGTTTATCGCGATTTGAACACATTATTAATAATTTAAGTGTGGAAAAAAAATCTATTGGGACTTCATCGCGTGAAAAACATTAAGTAAGATATTTACCTCGACGTTTCGACCAAATTGAATTGGTCGTGGTCGTGGTTAAATAAATTACTAAAAGGTTTTCACGCGATCAGGTTCTGATTATAACATCCCGATATTAACAGTTCGTCTTTTTTCTTAGAGATAGTAGAGAGAGATGGGGCCGCGAACAAATTAAGCCTTATTTTACTTTCTGTCCTGAGGTGTTTCATATGGTAACAAGTCTGTGGCACTCAAATAGCGTTATTATAGAGCCTCCTACATTTTTTCATACAAGTAAAGTCTCAAAGAGGTCAAGCTCCTTTAATGAAATGCAGGCCAATTGTTGCTATCTTACTATATGCAGGGGTAAATGTGTACTGTGAATGTATTCCATTTGTGTACACCACAATACTACCAAGACTCCACTGATGGCATACATCTATAGATCTGTGACATATGTATTAGATATTTATAAAATGCGTGACAATGAGGAGATGAGAGGATCAAGCCTGCGGCATCTTACACTGATTGCAAGCCTCCATCCCGTCGCTGAACTCCTCGATCTGTAACGTCATCTCGAAGAAGTTATACTTCTCGTGCACCAGCCGCGTCGCTTCCTCTAGAACCTTCTGCGGACTCACGCCAGTGCCTGCAAATACGTGCGATGTAACTTACATAAAATAGAAATTTCCCATACAATATCAAATGGTGAGTAAAAAAAGGTAATGTGAGCGAGATGGAGCGTTTAAATGAGGTTGGCGATAATGGTAATATTGGCAGTTAGCGTGATAGATAATATTACTCATTTGCATGACAGTGTTTTAATTAGCTTATCTGGTCTATTGGCGCGCAATAGAAATCTTCTCGTGACCACGATCAATGTAATTCGATCGATACGTCGAGCTTAACCAAAATTCGATTTCTAAATGTTCGCGAATAGAGCAGAGAGTGTAATGAAAACTTGAATATTGTCGTTTGTGGTAACTGTGACTGTATCCCAGATACATATAGGATGTAGAGTACGCGTAGTGTAGTATGGTGGAGTAGAGTGTAGAGGAGTGTAGTGCAGTATACTGACGGATGGCGAGGTGCGCTGCGAGCGCGGTCTTGTCGAGCGAGAGCGCCCAGAGGCGCAGGTTGTGCACGCGCACCACGCCCGGCAGCGACAGGAATGTGTTCGCCACCTCCTGCACAATCACACACGTGCATATCAACAGGGGAAATCATTGCCGTAAACAGGGCAAACTATTACAAATTGCGGGTCAGGAATAATTGTGCAGTTTAATATGAAAACATTGCACTTTGAGAGTAAACACTATGCAGGCAAGGTACAAGGAAAGTTCTTACCAAGTGTGGGGATCGAACCTGCGACTGTCAAATGACGGAATCACGATCTCAAAATTTCCATCACTTTAATCTTTTTTTTTTTACATATTATAGGTTTGCGTTTGCTGTCTCACCTGATGTTAAGTGATGACGTTGTCTAGAATTTAGCACGCAAACCTAGAAGGTACTTATTCACTCGCGACTTGAAGACTCCAGGATTGTACATATCGGGAAACACAGACTCGGGCAACGAGTACAACGTACCTGGAAGTCCAGTCCTCTAGGGGAGCCCTCCATGAGGACGAGGAGGGTATCCTTGATGATGTTGAAGGTGGTGATAAGGACCAGCACCGAGAACAGGAACGTGCAGACAGGATCCACCAGGTTCCAACTGGGCTGGAAACAGTAACAACAATGATTAGTATAGAGTATTTTGACAGTTTGTTTGAACCCTATACAACCTATAAATATACTAAACACTAAAAATAATAAACAAAGAATTTAAAAGGAAGACCAGCGCTGGTTGCTACCACCACTACGCTGATTTGGAGCCGGTTTTATGACAAAACACAAATGTTATATATCCTAGTTGTGTTAATTTAGAATAGATTGTGCTTATTTATAATGTTTTTTATCACAAAATAAAGTCTATGTCTATTTCAGTCTATAAACAAATTTATCTATAATGTTATATGTAATTAGTAATACCTGGGTAAAGGGTTTTTGATGAATAATATAAAAAGGGTGACGTACTGTTGAGTGGACATATCAAGTTATTTTTAAAAAAAAACTTGTTACATACCTACACACAAACATTATATTTTTAAACATAAATTTTTACACGGAACACTAAGAAATTCCTGCCTGTCAGCAAGACGGCTTTATGAGCAAATTGAACACTATGATGTTCTAAGACATAAAAGAGCGAGTGATATAACTAACCGGTATTTATCGGAAAATATATTGCTAACGTCGCTTTGTGAGTTTCTTTGGGGTTTGCCCCTCGGGTCTCCAAGTGGGTATGCTCATGAATACACGCACGAATCGTCGACGGCAATACGATATTATAATAAAATGAGGTTATATACTAATCTCTGGTTACACGCACCGTGTAAAACTTATGTACATCAAGTTATAATTTGGATTTTTGTAGTTCTCTAGTGTTTGCTAAGAGACGAGATCTCATTTGTAACATAATTACAGACAAAAAACCAAAATCTGCGTTAGAAGCGCGGACGCCTAGCGATGTACATCGGTAAAATATTACCAATTATTTAGGAAGAGGTTGGAGCCCGTGAGCGTGTAGTGTATGGTGTGCGGTGTGCGCGTGCGCGGGGTGAGGAGTACCTTGAAGTATATGACGATGGCGGCGACGAGCACGCCGAAGCTCTGCAGGAAGTCCCCGAGCACGTGTATGAAGGCGGCGCGCACGTTGATGTTCTGCGCGGGCGCGTGCGCCGCGTGCGCGCGCACCGACTCCGCGCTCTCCGCGTCCGACTCCGGCCGGTCCTTCTGGACGTACCGATGATTTACATTTAACATTTCATTTTTTTGGGAATTATTTTGACATTATGAGTATTACGTTATACATTTTATTCAATTTATGATTACTGTTCGAATTTCGAGTTGACTGTTTCTTTGGGATTGATTTCGAAATAGGGGCCGATGCTTTTATTAAAATAAAATACTATAACTAATTACAATACTACAGCTAACTACAATAACATTTGACAAATCCACCAGCTGTTGTCAGCATATAGATTTTGTCTTTGACTTTGATTGTGCTAATTAAATATACTATTCCATGATTGCTGTACGTGTATGGTGGCAATACTTACCCCGGACGAACTCTCTCATAGACAGCTAAAATTTAGTAATAACTTAATTATTACTCTTAAAAAATATACAACTGTTTTATAAATTTGACTGGTCGGTTGGCGCAGTTGGTAGGACTCTGCCTTCCGAGCCGCTGGTCCCGGGTTCGATTCCCGGACAGGTCAAACATTTGTGTGTATGAACATGTCTGTTTGACCTGTGTCTGGGTGTGTATATGTATATAAGTATATATATCAGTCATCGGGTTAGAGCACAGGCTCTGCCTAGTTTGGGACCTGAAGACCTTGTGTGAATATATTATAATTTTCGTAGCTGATTTGAATTTTCATTCGGTGAGCTCTGTCGCGTGTCTCGTTTTGTGATGTACGAGAACATTTATTCGTCTTTCTAAAACTAGGTTCAATTATTTTATCCAGTTTTAAATTGTGATATTTACTAAGTAACTTGAATTTACTTTTTAAAAATATACAAAGAATGCAAAAATATTATTTTTTTCCAACTTCAAAAAAAGGAGGTTTGAGTAACCTTACCTTCGACCGTATATATGTTGTTTTTTTATGAGTGTTCGCGGATAACTTCGTCGTTAATGAACCGATTTTGATGATTATTTTTTGTTAGATAGAGATAGAGGTATATATATATATACTTCCGTGGTGGTCCCATTCAAATTTCATCAAAATCGGACAAGCGGTTTTTGAGTTATACTCCAATAACTGGAAAGTACTACGCGTATCTTGATGATATTATTGTCGCGGTTGAAGACATCGCAGAACACACAATGACAATTAATTGATCCCGTGAGTAGCAAACGTCACTGAAAAGGGTGAAAAAAAATTTTATAACAAAAAATGCAACCGACTTTAACACTCAAAAGTGTGAAATAACTTGTCGAAGTCGGTACCATGAGCACTATATTGTGATGATAGTTACTTTTATGAACTATAAAGGTACCGACTTCAACAAGTTATTTCACACTTTTGAGTGTTGAAGTCGGTTGCATTTTTGTTAAAAAATTTTTTTGCTTTTTGCTTTCTCAACTAAGCAATAGGAACATTCCACTAGCAGCCCGAACTTGTTCCTTTATTACAGATACATGTGAGTCGGTGTTTTTCTTCCGATGTAGATGTAATGAAGGAACAAATCCAGGCAGGGTTACCTTATTGTTGAGAACAGGATTGGCGCCGCCGTGGCTGTGTCCGTGACCGCCGCCGCCGTGACTGTGTCCGTGTTGGTGCAGCGTCAGCCCCATGCTGGAACAGCGTGAAATATGTTCAGAGAAGAGGAATAATCCCATATTAATAATAAAGAGGTTTTCAATTCGGTTGTAATATTTACACGGGATTGTTTTACACTTAAACGAGATTCAATTTCACACTTAGACGAGATTAATGTTACACTCATACGAGATTGTATTACGTATGAACGAGATAGGTGTTCCACTTACACGAGATTGACCGCGACGCCGACCGCGGAGGTGATGAGCATGACCGTGGCGTTGATCTCGAACTCCTTGTATATGACGCGCTGCACCGCCATGTACACCAGCACGCCCGTCACCACCCAGATCAGCAGCACCGACGTCAGCGCGCCGATCACCTCCGCGCGGTACCAACCGAACGGCATCCTGACCAAACATCACACCATAAATCAGCGTTACAACAGATGTTTGCTTTTCCCGACCCCTGGTCTAACAGTATCAATATTTACCTTCTGGTAGCCGGCCTGCTCGCCACCCATAACGAGAACAGCGATATCATGAAGCTCGCAAAGTCTGTCAGAAGATGCGCAGCGTCCGTCGCTATCGCGAGACTGTTCGACAAGTAACCACCTGGAATACATTGTACACACAAAATAAATTACTCTTAGAATAAGCATATCTTGTCAGAAATTGGAAATGTGCATTGAAATCCTTATTATTATTTATTATATATTTATTGTATTTAGACCTGGGCATGTCCGATGCCTATCATCAGGTGAGTATACGCTGCCAGCGTAAATGTATGTATGTAAAGTCATATGTAAAATAATACATATAAAGGCATTATACAATTTTTCATTCATCATAGCCTGGCCAGGGTTTTTTTATCCAACGCACTCACGATGTCTTCTTTTTTTTATTTTTTTATTATACTGTATAGATCTAGCGTTTGACCACTATCTCACTTGATGGTCAGTGACGATGTGATCGAAGATGCCATTATACTAGATCTAGAATGATCACTGGCTCTCAAGAACTGCTGCCTGAACACACTATGTGCTTGGTAGCAGTTTTTCAAACTTGAGAGTATAAACTTGAGGTATTCGAAAGTACCACTATGCTCGGAATTTAATAACGGTGTTACCATCACCGGAAGCTCAAGCTGTTGTTGGGGATCGAACCAGTGTCCGTCTGTTTGACAGGCGATACCCTCCCTGCTGAGCTATCATCGCTTCAAAATTGTCTAAGAAGCTAAACTTGTTTTTTTGTTTAAATCGTTTCTGTTGTTTAAACTATTGACAAACGGTTGCATATATGAGTTTCTCTGACTGCAGATCAAAATTTAAACAATGCTTTATTTCTTTTATAGTAAGATGACCTGCCATACGACTTGTGTAATGTCCGCTCTCACATCAATAACGTGATGTAGTGCCACCTGTTGTTGAATAACCAACGACAGATGGCGCTCATGATTACCAACTCACCAACGATTTCACCGATCATGAACACGACACAGAGTATGCTGGCGATGATCAGTTTTCTTCGCGCCCTTTTGTCGATATCTTCGTTTCTGCTCCTGTGACAGTGAACTGGAAACCAAATAAAAATCTAATATTAGTTGATGTAAAGTCATTTAATTTTATCTCGTTGCCCGAGTCTGTGTTTCCCGATACGTACAATCATGGAGTCGTCAAATAGCGTGTGACTACATAGTTACCCTTTAAGTTTGCGTGCTAAATCCTAGACAACGTCATCAATTAACATCAGGTAAGACCGTTGTGAAACGCAAGCATATAATATGTAAAAAAAAAAAATCGAGCAGCTTATACTATTCCATACAAAGAGTCCAGTAAACGTCCTATATGATATTCACTTTACTCTGCCAAAAAAGGCCTACTTAAATATAGTTACGTCGGTTCTGGCAAGAATAATAATAATTTTTTTGTGTTTAGTTGTTTAGCATAGGACGGCCACCGACCAGGTGAACAGACGACCTGATTAAGATCGCAGGCAGGGGCTGGATGCGGGCCGCTTCGAACCGGTCCTTGTGGAAATCAATGGGGGAGGCTATGTCCAGCAGTGGAGTCCTATGGCTGAAATGATGATAAGATGATGATTATGTTTAGTTTAGACGATTGAAACATGTCATAGCTATTTGTACAGTTCGGCCAATGCGGTGTTTAAGCATGTTGGAGACCTTTGGGCGGGTTGAAGCCGACATTGGTCAAGCCTATCTGCCAACCCCCTCTGGCCATCGTTGTGTATAATGGTAAACACTATGTATCTGAGAAGAAGGCGCGTCTACCAGTAGTGGGAACGTATTGCGCTGTTTATGCTACTGATATAACATTTATTTTTATTTATTTCTATAAAAATGCGTCTACCTATAACTAAAAATGAGTCTACCTACAACTAAAAGTGCGTCTACATATACTAAAAATGAGTCTACCTACAACTAAAAGTACGTCTACATACAACTAAAAATGAGTCTACCTACAACTAAAAGTGCGTCTGCATCCAACTAAAAATGAGTCTACCTACAACTAAAAATGCTTCTACATACAACTAAAAATACGTCTACCTACAACTAAAAGTGCGTCTGCATACAACTAAAAATGAGTCTACCTACAACTAAAAATGCTTCTACATACAACTAAAAATACGTCTACCTACAACTAAAAGTGCGTCTGCATACAACTAAAAATTCGTCTACCTACAACTGTGCATGAACATGTTTGTTTCACCTGTGTCTGGGTGTGTATATGTATATAAGTATATATATCAGTCATCAGGTTACCATAGCACAGGCTCTGCCTAGTTTGGGACCTGAAGACCTTGTGTGAATGTTAATAAATAAAATAAAAATAAAATAAACTACAAAATTATGTATGCAACCCGTTATTAACAGTATGTTCTAAAACATCTGGTAACTTGCAGTGTCATATGACAAGCAGCGCGCCGACAATAGAAATTAGCATTAAATCTGTGACAAAATCAACAGACTTTTTGCTTTGACCTTTTTGTTTTTGCTCAGCGGCTGGTTAAATTGGCGTGAAGGCTGCCTAAGCCCGGTGCCAGTTGGGTGCTGTGACGTCACTGAACATGTTTTTTTTTTCACTCTATTCATTGACATTTTCTACTCACGGGATCAATTGTCATTGTGTATATTCACCGATTTCTACACCCGCACCCGCTTTTCAGTTATTGGAGCGTAACTCAAAAACCGCTTGACCGATTTTAATGAATTTGCTGAATTTGTATGGGACCACACGGGAAGCACCAGCTTTGAAATAAAAAAAGAACGATCAAAATCGGTTCACCCAGTCGAAAGTTATGCAGTAACAAACACAAAAAGAAACTTGCGGTCAATTGAAAACCTCCTCCTTTTTTGAAGTCGTTTAAAAAAGAATCGTCGAAATCGGTTCATAAACGACGAAGTTATCCTCCTTTTTTTGAAGTAGGTTAAAAACCTATTCTATAACCATACTGCCTTCAGGATGCTTGGAGTTTCACGTTACTAAAGTGAATACAGAAGGGTTATTTTCAAATAGGTTCACAAATGACGGCAGTACCTAGTCCGGCCATGTACGAAACCGTCTGGGGCTCCGTGTAAAGTAGCCGCGATGACGCGGTTTCATAAATGTAACCTACCCAAAACCGAATTCTGTGCATGCACTTACATATATACAGGTCCAGGCGAAGCGATGCCATTATATTTAAAAGAATTAACGCGTTCCAAATTCAAAATAATTAAAAAGTTGAAAGAAAGAAAAGTTTTTATGTAACAGTATTTATGGCCAGACTATAGTTACAGTTAAGCATACAAACAAATTGAAGATCTCTCTTTTTTGACAGTCGGTTACAGGACGGTGGATGAACTTTGTGTGACTGTATTCGAATCGTTTCCGAGTACTGTTGAAATATGAGGTATTCACAAACGTGGAGGGACAGGAGCCCCGCCGAGATACATGTCTCTCTGCCACTACTGTCATTGATATACGTATGCACAGATATTGCTTTGACGAGTGGTTCTTTCGGAAACGCTCGCATTCATCATCACGTTTATAGGTACACTTTTGTTACATTGTTTTTTTCATGGTTGGTTTAATAATTTGAATATTTTGCTAATGTCCACAAATTGTTCAATAGCAATAACGTCATTTTGTAAAGACATATTAACCGACACTAATATCAATAATAAGTAGGGTTACGACAAAAACTCGGCCACTATTTATTATAAGACCAAATGGCGAATAAGAGTTAAGTATTGAGCTGAAAGATTTGCAACAAAATGCATGATAAAATTATATTATTTACATTAATTATCCAAAAAAAATTAAATTATGAGCTGTGGATTTTGTTGAATGCAAAAATAAAATAAAAAAAAACACTAATGAAAGCAATAAAAATTAAATTTGACATACAAACGGGACATTCCGAGCCATATTTGTTACAACAGTATTAAATACTTAAATATCAAAGCTTCCTAAAACTGGTGTGAAGTTAGAGTATTTTTTTATAACCTATAGATCTAGCGATTGACCACTATCTCGCTTGATGCTCAGGTGTGGACAGGACGACGTGGTGAAAGATGATATCAGCTACACCTATTTGGATGAAATTTTGTATGTAGATACTTCAGGTTCCAGAACGACACATGGGCTACTTATCATCATCATCATCATCAATCCTCACCACGCGGGTAAAACCCCTCAACTGATAAGATTGAGATACAAACTTAAAAAATCGTAACTTATGTTCCTACTACTGTTTGATTTCAAGAAACTTATTAAGTAGTGGAAGATTACTTGAACTATTAAACGAAGTAATTTTCTATAGTTATAAAAACCAATATCCTTTGAACTAAGTTTATTACATATTACACTAGTTACTCGGAGCAAATAGCAGAATGGTAATTCTGCTATTTGCTCCAAGTAATTAGTAATATGTATTAATATAATATGTGTAATATAAGTACTATGTAATTACTATAACTTTTCACAGGTATAGTATGTTAATAGAATTTTCTGGTTACAGGAATCATACAATGGACAAACAAAATATTATGTCGTTTGAGCACTGTGGTTATGTTTGCGGTGGGTGCCCTTATCGTATATGTAATATGCATAACACTTTAACAAACATATCGATATGCGACTTATTTTAGTGCCGTGGGCATTAAAATAGACCGATTCAATATTGTAGAGGTTGAAATTTTAGATTTCATGAACATTGCTCGTGTGGCAAAAACAGAGAGTGCATATTTTCGAGTTTTACGTAAACGATCAACTGCGTTAAGCAACGTCATCGTCATACTTTGAACATACCGCACTAGCAAGTACCTGCTTCGTTACTGTGTTTATTGTGAATATTGTAGATACTTATTGTAAATATATATTTTTTCTTGTCTGTGTTAAAAAACAGGGTATCAATTCTACTAACAGATTATCACCGAATCGTCGTTTTTACTAGTTTTGTTATTCTACTTGGAGTATAATTGTAATGGCTATACAGATCTAAATTCTACCGCAATTCAATTGTCTATAATGCAATCGAATGCAATTGTTATTTTAGCGGAATATCAAGTTTATTTATGATAACATTTGAACCACTATTGCATTGTTTATGAATGGATTCTCTTTATAAATGAGAGAATTGGCACCCTGTACTGAAACGGGATCGCGACTGAGGAGGACCATTTCCAAACTTGGACCTGATTTCAATTAATTATTTAATGTAAGAAAAAAATTATGTCAGATGTCAGATGTGTTGATCAGCCATTTCGTGAGTTTTCAAGCGGATACTAAGCTGGGAACAACATAGTTTCATATCATACTTCATATCTGAATGGCCAATATATTGTGCGCTAACCAAAGATATATCCACGGTTAATACAATATGCATTAGTATAATCGATTTAGTAGCCGTATAACTCGCCAAACGTCAAATATTTTCCGCCTTCATAATGCATGAAATCGATTAGGGTACGCTTGAACAGCACGAAATACGGAACTTGATAAATGGGCAACATAATCTCTTAACTCAGTTATACAGAAATAAGTACATCTGACATGCCACACACTGTACAGTGTACAGCCCACAGGGGCGTCAAAAACGCATCGTGCTTAGTTACCCGGAAGAAACGGATTCAATTTTGTGAGAATTCGTCGATGATGTAAACACACCACGAGGCCCTTTCTATCAGTGTGGAATGTCAAGAAGCAGAATCATAAGTTTTGGGGCACCGAAAATCCGCTTATAGCCTATGAAGAGTTATGACACTCGCTCAGGGTTCCAATTCTCTTATTGATTAAGGCAATCCATTCATAAACAATGCAATAGTCGTTCAAATGTTATTATAAATAAAATTGATATTCCGCTAAAATAACAATTGCATCTCGATTGCATTGTAGACAATTGAATTGCGGTAGAAATTAGATCTGTGTAGCCATTACAAGTAGAATAGCAAAACTAGAAAACTAGAAAAAACGACGATTCATTGACAACCTATGAGCAATGTGTTAGTAGAATTGATACCCAGAGTTTCTGAATGGTGTGTTGGTTGTTCACGCTGGAGGCGTCATTCGGAAACGCCGCAATCCGATCGAAAAATGTTGAATGCCAGTGCTATATAGCCATGCTCCACGACGTTCTGCATCGTCTTTTGGACGAATTGGGACTGGAGAGCATGTGGAGCAGAAAGGATGGAGCCACGGCGGATACTACACGGCCTCTACCCGGAATTCTTATGGCTCCATTTTTCATTGCGTCATCTAGCTTAGTTTTGGTGATTTGCACTGGCTGGCAAGATTGCCCAATTTAACTGTTACAGAACTTTTGTGGGCTTTTTTGAAGTCACGAGTATAAGTCAACAAGCCGCACACTCTTGAAGCCTTAAAATAATTAAAAAGAATATTCGTCAAGAATTCGAGAAGCCGGACGTATTGCCAAGAATGATAATGATAGTGATCGATTCTGGCGGCATCAATTGATTTTAAGAAAAATGGCAGAAAATCAATATAAAAAAACATTAATACATCCTACATCACTTACAATTCTACTTCCAGCCCACCAATTTGCAACATTTTTAAAATTAAATAGTATGCGAATTTAATGCATTTCTATACGACCAATCCAAAAGGATAATCCTTACAAATGAAAAAGGTATGATAGTATCACAAATGACGAAAGAGATAACATAAAAAAATACTACAATCGAATCGAGAGAATTTGCAGATGGGTTAATCATTTAGTAGGGGGGCGTTAATTACTCAGGTCTACACATTTCAGGGGTGTGCAACCCCTGAAATAAGTAGGTCTTTAGAACGCCTCAATGAACGCCTAATTTGGTCTTTTACCATTATGCCAAAAGAAAAAATGTCAAGTGCTTCAAACACAACAAAATTTCGTGAATAATTCACGCAAAGCAACATTAAATTGTTTACTACCTGTTTGTTACGATTGATCGATGAAGCAGACCACACATTTTTTACTACACATCTTCTAGTTAAACGTTGTGCCCTTGATTCGAAAATGTTTTTGCATGTTCCGGTTTAATTGTTTATAGACGCCACAGATCATAAAGCACG
Organism: Apeira syringaria; assembly: GCA_934044485.1. NCBI lineage: Eukaryota > Metazoa > Arthropoda > Insecta > Lepidoptera > Geometridae > Apeira > Apeira syringaria. The sequence goes on from OW203659.1 coordinate 1,587,000, forward strand.
GTATCAGTACGAGTATAATTGTATTAGTAATGGAGACGGAATAACCGATGCCTCTGATTCATCATCATCATCATCATCAACCGATGCCTCTGATTGATTAGGATCAAATAGGAGACATGGCTATGACGTATGAACCAATATGACAATGTTATTATTCAAAGAGTTTTGTTGTTCACTAGCTGCGCCCCGCGGTTTTATTCGCGTGGTGATGAAAAACGGTGATTATGGTGATGATAAAAATAAGCCTATGTGTTAATCCAGGGTATCTCCATACCAAATTTCATCTAGATCCGTTCAGCCGTTCTGGCTTGATTGAGCAACAAACATCCATCCATCCATCGTAACTTTCACATTTATAATATTAGTCGGATTGCACTAACAACATGCTAGGCGGAACTTGCGGAACTCAGATGTTAAATAAAAACAATGAAGGAGAATGGACAACTAGTGGAGTGCTACTATAATGGCTTTGATGGCAAAGCGACAGGACGCTATTCTGTAGTCGTGGGTTCAAATCCCTTTAAGTCTACATTTTTCTTTCAAAATTTGAACTTATGTTATTGTTATTCTTCTTCTTATCATTATCCCGCACCAGGCGGGGTCGGCCCAACATGTTTTCCTCTTCCATTATCTTCTATCATTAGTCGTCTCAATGCTCACAACTTTCGTAAGCATATCATTCTTCACACAGTCCATCCATGCCTTCTTCGGCCTTCCTCTACCTCTGTATCCATCCACATTTAACTTCTTATTATTATCGTCCAATATATAGGTACATTTTAGATAAATAAGAATTTCTCGTTTTTATTTGTACATTTCTGGACGAATCAAATAAGCTTTGCTTAATAAAGATGAAATAATATTTATTATGAAAAAATTAACTTAAATATAATACATTTACATAACATAGTTAACTATAATCTAACAATTTGATAAACAGCGAGCCCCAAACTAGGCGCGAGCCCGTATATTGGGCCCTAAGGAGTGAGAATACAGAGCACAGTCGTGTGACTAAAATTAATACTGTGTGCAACAGTAAGTTACAGATTTAAATAGTTAAATGTTAATTTAACATCATGGAGAAATATATAAAGATTATAAATTTGAACTTTCAATCAAAGTGTAATTTAAAATGTACTATAGTAGGACGGTAAGAGCAAAGGCAAGACAACACGCAGTGCATTAACAATACAAAATTAATTAACATGGAGCTATAAGTAACGTTTTGAATAACAATCGATTTGAGTAAATAGATAAATAATCACCATGCCTCGCGCGACACAGGGAATCATAGTGCCGGGGGTTAGTGTGATGAACAAAAATCTTTAAAATACCCTATGCCTATGAATGTATACATTTTCGTCCAAATAGTCAATCACTCTAGCCTAGATAATATGGAGGCTTATACTGATCGTTCAATTTAGAATACGGCCGACGTGAGCAGAAAAGCGTAGACGTTACTAGTCAGACATCTAATTTGTATGTCTGACCAGTAACCTCTTTACGCCCCATTCCAATGCTCATTGTGCTACTTACGTTCAGCTTCGGTGATGCTGCCATTCCGCCTCGCGATCTCCTCGCCATCGGCGTTGGTCTCTATTACAGCACAGCATCCCGTGCTAGGATTGCCGTGCACGCAGAATATAACCCGTCTCCCTCTAGTTGGACTGTCTGTGTTGCCAAGTACACCAGTACCGTACGACGCTTTGCCTTCTTTGAACCTGTGGACAAAACGAAACAATATAATACAGTGGAACCTTGTTAAGTCGTAATCTTCAGTAAGTCGAAAAAAAATGCCATTCCCTGTCGCTTAACCCCTAATTACGCGGTATCCCGAATTATTTGGACTTTGTAACTCGAACAAAATATTATATCTCTGCGAGGTACTGATAGTACATATTTATAGTCTGACTCGAACTTCCAAAATCAGACTCGTTGTAGTTAATATATATAATTTGGCTCCGCACGAAAAGTGCATTTAGCCAGTGTCAACTACTATAAAAAAAACAAGTTATTATGATAAAACAAGTCAAAAGTAAGTTCTAGTCACAGCAAAGTCAAGTAGCTTTATCATAATCATGGGTCTAGTCATAGTCACAGTCAAATGTCCTAGTAAACTGGTGGAAATTTTACTAGAAGTTTCTATGGAGTTTTGGAGCGAAATAGAAAATAACGTTTTTCAACTTTGTATGATATTCCTACACTCGTGCACGTTCACGAACCAAATACGGTCAATAATCCATTATTACACATTTATACTCGAGAAAGCACATGTTTTAGAAAATAATACCAAATCGACAAAATCGATTTTACTTTTCGCGCCCAAAATTCCTCTAGGTCGCAATTAGTCAAATATCTAATATGCGTCTTCCTTAGTCCGTCTTCTTTACCTGAACTCATTGCAATATAAACATTAAAGGCATGTTGAGATCTTCTAATCTATTGCTTATGTTTTGTGCAATGAGTGATCAATTGATTATACTAAACTTCTTGTGTGAGTTAAACACTTTTGTTTGTTCATTGTCTATGACTATTTCATTGTTGTGCTTTTATTTTTAGAAATTAAATCCTACTTATTGAGTACTGGCCGGTTGGCGCAGTTGGTAGCACTCTGCCTTTTGAGCCGCTGGTCACGGGTTCTATTCCCGGACAGGTCAAACATTTGTGTGCATGAACATGTCTGCTTGACCTGTGTCTTGACCTATAATACAAACATACGCCGTCTCCCAATGATATTATATGTTTATATGAGGTAGATGTCGCACAAGCGCGCGGAAACTGAGGCGGCAAAATAAAGTCAATTGTAGAATTTTCATTGCGACGCGTATTTCAAGCGCAAGTCTAAACATATAGCTATCCTTTTCTATATTATTTGTACCGTATTATCTGTCGCAGTAAGCACGTTTATGTCGTGAAGGAACAAAATCTGAGCACCGCGCAGTATGGATATACGTCATCTTTAGTAAAACATCATTGCCGTCTCCTGTTCAAATTAAATAAATTGCCAAGATCGTGTCCAGCATACTTGGGCCGCGTAGTTGTGTCAGTCAGGGGCCCGTGGGTGGCAAAATTCCTTTAAAATTAGAAGGCGCTATGTATTTCGGGTTTGTGATTATTGTGTTATGTTGATATGTGCAGTAAAATGACAACGTGACATAACACTGACGTATCATAGTAAATTGCTTAATGCACATACCGCCGCACAAAACCGTCGGTAGTCACACAACAAATTATCCCAACGAGTCCGATTGAGCATGCTATTGTGTTTACGGCACATTTACCTACTTTACCGCGCTCGTTGACTATCTAAGCTAAGTGATATAGTTTAGAGTAGATGCAATCTGCACAATCACTTTGTACACCCGGGTGCGTTCACTGCATCGAAAAAATATTGCGGGATCGAGATTTAGTCGATATCCCACGAGCATACATTTTTAGTTTCACGATTCGGTAACATCTGTATATAGTCCTCCTCATCGGTTTCGATGACGGCGACCCGTAAAATCTGTTACCTTCGAGCATGAGCCCTGATGTGGCTGGCCAGACCAAATTTAGTTTTAAATATCCGATCACATGTTTTGCAATATAGCTGACCTGATGTGTTATAGGTGTATGTGTAAGATGTGCTCGGTCTCTTTTTACGCATTTGTCGCTTGTGATCCAGTGTATTTAGACGATTATTTTCAAATATCTTAAAGCTTGTATAGATGGTAGAGCGCCAAGATGCGCTATTCAAAGCAAGCTGTTCCCAACAGTCGGGGTCAATAGAGCAACCAGCCAAATTTCGTTTCAATACGGTACGGTAACATCTACAATCTATATGGAAGTATCAATATTATAATGTATATAATATTGGATTTTATTTACGATTGAAAAACTACTTCATTTTTGTATTTGTTTTCTGTTACTTTTCTATGACCTCACACTTATTACACACGCGGCTTCTACAGTTTTTTTTCTTTTAGGTATTTTTTTCTCAGCTATATATTTAACAAATAAAAAAAGATCTCTCCAGTAGAATGACATGTATGACACGAAGTATCTGTATGCGCTATATTTGTCGCTATATTAAACGTGTATATTATGTGTCTCCTATATGTACCTCCATGCTCTCTCGGAAATGGATTTAACGATTTAGGCATAAATTTGTACATGGATAAAGTTCTGCCTAAAAGTTGATCTAAATAGGTGTCTGGACTAAAGACTTGATACACGCACAAAATAAATGATTTCCCGTGTAACGTTTTGCATTTTTTTATAATAGAAAGTATAATTATAAATAATAGAAGTAAAGGAAAGGTCTTAGAGATAGAACATACTTATAACTCATTCTTACAACAATTTGACAAAATAAATAACGAAATACTTATAACCTACCTACATTATCCTACTAATATTATAAAGGTGAAAGTTTGTGTGTATGTTGTATATTTGTTACTTCTCCACGCTCATACGCTACACCGATTTCGATGAAATTTGGTATGGAGATAGTTTAAGCCCTTAATTATCACATAGGCTATTATCCCTATTATATATTTTAATATTTATTTTTTATTTAACCGCGGGGCGCAGCTAGTGTTATAAATGCGAAAGTTTGTGTGTGTTAGTTACTTCTTCACGCTTAAACGGCAGCACCGATTACGACAAAATTTGGTATGGAAAATTAAGCCCTGGAAAAACACATAGATTACTTTTATCCCGGAAAAATATAGATCCCGTGGGATAATTGAACGAGCGAGAAAACCGTAATCCACGGGGATAAAACCGTAATCCACGGGGATAAAACCACGGGGCGCTACTGGTTATTAATATACATTGTAGTTGATGGTTGTACATTGTTATAGTTAATTATTTAAAGTACCAATTCAACATCTTATCTCATAATAAGTACAGTAGGTACAACGGTCGGTCACATATTGATAGATTCCCAATCACTAGATATAGCTACCTATGTTCAAATATTTCATTAAAAAAAATTCGGCTGCTAGTGGGACTTGATCCCACGACTACAGAATACCGTCCAATTGTTCCTTCAAATATTTGAACGTAAGTTCTGCCTAGCATGTTGTTAATGCAATAAACCATAAATCCTACCTTAAGGGTAGGTGCCTTCGTTTGATACGATATCAACAGTAATGTTGGTCTATCAGTCCTATTAAATAATTGTTCATACAATTAAAGGTAGATGGCGCTATAACAACATCCCCTCAGATTTTAAAAACGAATGAAATAATTCGGCTCTGACAAAGCGACAGGACGGTATTCTGTAGTCGTGGGTTCAAGTCCCACTAGCAGCCGAATTATTTCCTTAAAATATTTGAACGTCAGTTCTGTCTAGCATGTTGTTAATGCAATAAACCATAAATCTCTATAGCTACCTATATCTTTCGCCCAAATAATTATATGCATGACAAATGTGTACTTAGATGTTGACTTACTTCTCATGGTTCCTTCCGTGTCACGATTTATAACAAAAAATAAGTTTGTTTTATAATGACCCCGGGCGAATCTCGGCCGACGGGATACTACACCTTTTATGTCACGTACTTGGATGCATATAATTAACTTACGACGGCTGTATATATACTTATATGCGTCTATACATTTCCAACGTAAGTGATAACGATATTATGATTTTGTTGTTATATAAAATGTTTTGTGTCTGCGATGGTTCGGGTTACAGAAGTGGTGTTATAAAAAAATGTAAGTTACAAGACAATAGTGCTTATATATATATGTATATTTATAGCAGATATATGGATGGTTCGGCTAAGTACCAACTTGAGGCTCTTGAGTCGATAGAGAGACGAGCTAAAAGGCTCATCAACAACGACTCTCTGTTTGAGAGGAGACTCCAAAGCCTGCAGCATCGACGTAATGTCGCTAGTTTATCGGTTTTTTATCGGATACATTTCGGGGAGTGCGCTCTGGAGTTGCATAATTTGATTCCGCCATCCCCATTCCATCTTAGGACGACCAGACGGACGGCAATGCGACATCCATACATGGTGGACGTTCCAACTTGTCGCACGAAGCGTTTTGCTTCCACATTCTTAGTGCGTACAGCTAACGAATGGAACTCATTGCCTAACTCTGTATTTCCGAAAAAATACGACCTGGGTATCTTCAAGTCACGAGTGAATAGGTATCTTCTAGGCAGGCGTGCTCCATCCTAGACCGCATCATCACTTAACATCAGGTGAGATAGTGGTCAAACGCCTGCCTATTCCCAATTTAAAAAAAAAAAAAATGTATATATTATGTATAGGTATACCTTATTTGGTTTGGTATAAGACTGGCATGCGCAGCAATGGACGCCCATAGACGTCGACGACGATGAACATCTCATAGGTGAATTGATGACAAAGGCCTCGCCCCTTGACCTCCACAAGGACTTGTCGGAAGCAGCCCGCATCCTACCTCATATTGCGATTTTGGTCAGATCGCTTGGTCACGGCATCACGCGTTAACGGCTTGATTAATTTTGATAAAATTTGGTACAAAGATAGATGGGACCTTGGAGAAGGACATAGGCTACCTTATGTCCTGGAAAAAGTATGGTTCCCGTGAGATAATTGAGTTATCGGGAAAAACGCAGTGCACGCGGGTGAAACCGCGGGGCGCAGCTAGTATATAATATATATATATATATATATATATATATATAACATTGTCGACCTGTCCTTGTGGAGATCAACGTGGAAGCTTGCATTGGTGAACTTTACGGGTTATGGATTGATGATGATGACTTGTACATTCTGTAGTCGTGTTTACAAATTATCGATATTGTTTATGAACAATTAATTAACATGCCGTATCGTCTAATCAGACACGATATTACAATGTGATAATGAGATTAGTGCCAGGTGCCTTGATAGGTATTTGATATTTATAATTTCCCGCAAAATAATAAAAAATACGATTACTAATAGTGTCATCGACAAACTATATTGTACCTATTGTATGTATTGCTTCCGGGCTGTTTGGCCGTGGTCTATGTGAAACTTCTGTTCCAGACGTTTCGTCGATCACTGCGGTGGACATCTTCAGTGGTTCAGGTCCGAGCGGCGACAAGAGCGTAGAACTCTCCTTCGCGGTGTCTTCTCTGATACTGATACTCTTCAGTATCAGTACCTAACATCATTGTAGTACCTACGTATATTATATGTGATTTTGTTTATGATTGCTTGCTGTTTGATGTGTTCATTTGTCTTTCTGTCTTTAATATTTCATGATAATTTTGTGTATTTGCTATATGAACGTAAATATTCTATTTCTTTAAATTTTCCTTCTTCATTGAGAGGAAGGTCCGGTTCTCGACAGTGTATATACTGTCTCTTAATTATTTTTTTATTTAAAAAGTTACGTAATAGACGGATTATGTAACTCACCCTAAGTAACAGTTAAATACTAGCGCTTACTTACGATCTTATCAGCTCAGATACCACCTTATCAGCGACTGCTGTATGTGGCTATACATACCTACGTTAAAGTACATTATGGGGGGAGGTTTGTTGACCTACTTATGACCTTGATAAGGACATTAAACACGTGTATCGGTCACGTGATTTGAAAAGGATCCGGGTACACGACATTCGTTACTTTACAACAAGCATAGAATATCATTAAAAATGAAAAAATAAAATTGCGACGATAAAATCAATACAATTTTAGTAGTGAATTTTATGTGTTATAATACGTATGAAATGTTTACAGTGTATTTTATTTCAGTTGCATGATATTTCGACACAGCTGCACGATCTTTTTGAATTCGACGCCTAAAACTCAGCTTCACAAGCGAATGTGTCACACTTTGTCTGTAATGGCTAACAGATACAATTTATCCATTATTTAAATATTATGTTCAAATATTTGAAGGAAAAAATTCGGCTGCTAGTGGGACTTGAACCCACGACTACAAAATACCGTCCTGTCGCTCTGTCCAACTAAGCTATAGCAGCCCATGCAGGATCAAGTCCCACTAGCAGCCGAATTTTTTCCTTCAAATATTTGAACATAAGTTCTTCCTAGCATATGGTTAATGCGATACACAATAACATGATATTTTTATAACATGATATTTTTTTTTGTTTTTTTTTTATTTATTAGCGTCCACACAAGGTTTTCAGGTCCCAAACTAGGCAGAGCCTGTACTATGGTTACCTGTTAACTGATATATATACTTATATAGATATACACACAGATATACATAATAAAAACTCTTATTTACATATTGTTTTACGGCTAAACTGACATAATATTTTTAGATAAATACCTAACAGTAGATGTGGTGTGTGTTCGAAATCGGAAGTCTATATATCTATATGTAGTGAACATATCACAGTATAGACATCAGACTCAGTGATGTTTGCATTTAATTAACACCTAGGTACTGTGACAACAATTTACACCACATATAATCAGCTAGTATTATGGTATGTGTGCCTACCGTAGTGTAGGAAAACGCTCAAGGATTTGTGAACAATTGAAACGACTTAATCATGTGAACGATAAATTTGAAGAAATGATGATGATAGAACACAGAAACACTAATGTCACGTCGTAATCTTACTAATCACACTAATATTATAAAGGCGAAAGTTTGTTTGTCGTTTGTATGTATAAAGGAGTAATTCATTTATGCTAAAACGGCAGAACGGGTTTGGAATGATGATAGCTTATACCCTGGATAACAAATAGGCTACTTTTTACGCAGAAAATATTGACCGTTCCCGTGGGATGGCGGGAAGACACAAAAATCGCCAATACCACGTACTATATCACCGCGGGTAACACCGCAGCTAGTAGTTTCATACAATCAATTCTACAATACAGAGAAATCACCCTTGCCTAAGATTTCAGTACCGATACCACTGAACGTCGGCCGTTTAACTTAAACACACTTCCGCTTCCTACTTAAATATTGAGAATATATTAAAAAATACTACAAATTAAAGGAAGAGTTAGAAAGTCACCGAAAGATAGAAAGATGGTTTCAGATATGACCAAAGATCTGCCCATGAAAGTTAGGTAATCCAAATATTCGCAAAGATGATTTTAAATTATCCTTATCCTTAACTTTCCAGCAGCACCGACCGAGGCATGTTTTACATTTTCCGAGGTAACAAACAAATATGTAGGTAGATAAACCCTAGTGAACAAGTATCTTATAAGTAAATGTGATGCATCGTATCATCACTTAACATCTGGTAAGTTAGGGGGCAAACGGCTGCTTCTTGTGAATAAAAAAACCCGTTTGAAATATACGTTCCGAAGGTAGCTTGGTATTTGTGTTTCATCCCAATCGTTAGAGCGGTCTCCAAAATATAGACAAGAAAGAAATTTGCTAGGTACCTACTTGTAATTACATATACACCGACCCCCGTAGCCGACAATAAGGGTTAAAAGATGCCGATAAAAGACGCGACAAATTTCCAATCAACAATTTTAAAATATGAATAGATAATATCCCTCTTGAATTACATTCCAAAAACAATTAATTCCGATTAGAATATAAGGATCGTTGCAACACCACGACTAGAGCATGCTCGTGCAAAAGAAAATATCGAACTTACTGTAACAGCGGTTTCTTGTCACTCTCGGCCATTTTCCACGATCAATCGTTTCACAAAAGCACTAGATCATTTGTCCAAACATTCACAAGGAAAAGGAGTATTCAGAAGTGCGGCACCACTCCTCGCGTACCAATTTAATTCTAATATGAAGTTATCTATGCGACTCACTAATCGAACACACGCCAGCCACTCCTTCAGACTTAACATGTAGATTGTAGGTAGTTGCAGATAACGTTTAACGCACATCACCGTCGCGTAGGTAGGTTTATAATAAGTTGATATTATTAAATAGTTGTCATAGTTGACATATTTCGTTTTCTGTATCGGCGTGTATGTATAGCTGTGTTGTAATATAAATTAAAAGTGTGTTTGTGAAATTTATATTAAATGTGCCAGTACAAGATTCCTCGTATCATTTTGAATGCAATGATAGCTTAGCGGTGTGAACATCGGCTGTGAACTTGACGGGTGCGGTTCGATTCCCTCCAATTAATACCTTCTAGGTTTGCGTGCTAAATCCTAGACAACGTCATCACTTAACATCAGGTGAGACAGTTGTCAAACGCAAACTTAGAATATGTAAAAAAAAAAATAATAATTGAGGTTTACTTGTAAGTAACATATATATCAAATGAACAGTAGTGGTAGGTCACTTTCTAACACCACCGCCTTCATATCTACCGCTCTCGTTTCAAAAAAAGTACATCATACACACACATATTATGTTCAAGCAGTTATTCTTGTGCCAGACTGGCATACTTGATTTTTTTAATACATTATAGATCTAGCGTTAGACCTCTATACGAGGTGCTAGGCTATAGGCGCATGAGGTTCCGTGGCTTCAGACAGGGAAGGCACTAATATAGTGTTATATTGTTTCATTCAATCGTTAAATTTAGTAATAATTTATTAATAATTAAATTATAAGATGAAACCTTGAAGTGACCGGGCCTTACTATCAGCTTTGTAAAATCCATTCAAGTTCCGAGCAGTTCTAAAACCTGGCTTAAACATGTCAGAGACAACAATAACCGTTCACCATGAAGATATCAATGTTTAAACCGTTCACCGAAAAGAGCCTGATGCCGTGGTGATGGAATGACTTTACACTAAGCGGTTTAAGCCAGGTTTTAGAACTGCTCGAAATTTGAATGGATTTTACAAAGCTGATAGTAGGGCCCCTGTAATCAAAAAAATACTAAGAAAAAAATGATCTAAATGTGTCGGTGAAAGCGATTGCAAATCGCTGAATAATTACTGAAGCTACATTTTGTGGCCTATTCATACATATACCTACGTGTAGTGTAGGTCGCAGAAAGTACATATTACAAAATAGGGCCTGTATCAATGACAAATATTTGTCGAAACTATCCGCTTATCGGGTCTCGAATACGGTGAGTTGACTAAATAAACAAGTACTCATGCGCAGGTATTACTGTATTATATATTAAACAAGCCGGTGAATATGTCATTGGCGGGAAATGACAGCGGTACAGAGACTATTATTTACTCAAACTAACTGTTTTGAAGCGACAGACACTGGTTCGATCTCCAACAACAGCTTGAGCTTCCGGTGGAGATAACATCGTTATCAAATTTTAAACATGGTGGTAGGGTACTTTCGAATACCCGCCTGGCTAGCCACCCTCAAGTTTGAGAAACTGTCTCCAAAGAAATAGTGTGTTCAGGCAGCAGTCCTTGAGAGCCAGTGAGCATTCTAGGTCTAGCGTGATAACATATTTGACCACATCGTCACTGACCATCAAGTGAGATAGTGGTCAAACGCTATATCTATACAGTAGGTATAAAAAAAACGGTGTAAAAATACGGCAGATGGTTTTCTGTAAAAGCTAAAACTCAAATTTGGACACGCAAAAATCATAATTATCCCATTCAATCGCAAGTGTTTTCAGTCTGGTTTTAGGCGGAAATGCTAATATTTAGCAATAATACTGTATTAAACAACCTACTTTTAGAATTTGTCAAGGAACAGTTGAAATAATTGAATTATTATTATGTAAATTAGTACCATTGTGAATTTTAGCTGCGTTGAATGTATTTTTTGTTATAATAATTATATTCTTTTGGTTATAGCGAGAACATTTGCAAAGAAAATGTACATAATGTTATATTCTTTAAAATGGGTGTTTGAAGTGGTTGACCCGACTCCCTGACTGTGCGTTAGCTAATTAAGTATAGGTGCAACAAAAAAACAATTATTTTTTTCGATTACAAATGCGTAGCGTTGTTGAAGATCGATGAATCTATTAACATTATTCCATTAATCGAGAAAAGTATGCAGTCGAGTGTTTAGAGATTTTTTTTAAATTGTTATGTACTAAAAAAACGTAAGTTTTAATAATACTTGCTTGCAAACTACTTCTTATTCTATACTTATTCTTGTTAACTACTGTAGAAGAATTAATTATTCTACTGCTAAATACAAATTGTATGCTATTTCACAACCTTTTTTTTGATGTCTAATTATCTAACCCATTAATGGAAACTTGTGATTTGTTGAATGGTCAGCATAAAGAATTTACTTACCTACATGTGTAAGATAAGAATTAAATATTTAAATACATAAACCAATTGATATTTTTAATGTGCATAGTTAGAGTTTTCTTCCTTCTGTGGAAACTTCCATAGAATATATCCTACATAGTTGATAAAGCCGATATATTTTAGGGTTCCCTATGCAAACTGAGAACCCTAAGTACCACAGAATAAGTAATTCGTATGTCCCAATACCTATCACGTTCATAACTGTAACGTTTATAACACTGTAATGACAGAGGTATTGTTTAATTAATAAATGAATAAAATATATACAATTTTTATTTAACTCTTGGTATAAAAGGTGACAAACAGAAGATAACTCGCCTGATGGTAAGCGATTACCTCCGTTTATGCATATCTGTAAAGCTAGGCATTATAATTTCTTTGCGGACTGTTCTAAGACACAATTTTTTAAAAAGAATTCCCTCTAACTAATCGGGAATACCAAGGGTAAAAGCTCAATTCACATTGTCGGCAAATACAATTAATTATTAGTTTATACGATAGAATATACAGACTAGGTGCATTCAAGTGTTCGTAATGGCTTAATAATTCTGATTGCTCGATCCTCCATATGAAAAGGTAATTCTTTATTAGTGGTTTGAAAACTACGAGCTGCCACAGATGGGAAGATGCGTTTTGTTACAAGGAACCTATTTTGATAAGTGTCACACAGCATGACAGCTATTTTTATATGTTTTTAAACTTAAAAATCGGCTACAAATTAACTCGCGATAGTTTTCAGACTCAAATTACCAATACATAAGTATATGTAACCAATACCATTTTTTACAGAAAATACATTTAAATATTGTAGAATTGTGTCTTGTATTTTATTCATAATTGCACATACCACTAGTTCATTCCGACAGAAGAGAAGATCGATTCCTAAATTTAAAAAATAATGTTATTCTATTTTTAGTGAATTATAATACATGTAATGATTAATAATACATAATAATTATTAATTCATTCGTCTTGCCATATTACCGGTGCGGCGTGCAATATTACCGGACGTGCAATATTTATGTACTGTGCTAAAGGTTTTCGATTTTTTTATAATGAATATAAAAATTCTGAGACCGTTAAAGTTGATAAGTAAGACTATTATTTCCCGGGACGTATTCCGGAAAACAGAAGTAATTGAAAACTAAATAAACGGTCGTATCTTTGTACGGAACCCTTATATTACGAAGCCTGACAAGCTTGTGTATGGTCCAATTGATCAAATTTGTGAAGATTAAAAGTGATACTCAAGATGCGCTAAATATAAGCAGAGAAAACTGGAGATAACGTTATTAATGTTTAACTTAGATTCCGTGTAGCTAAGATAAGGTATATATGAACATAAGTTTATGGGCCGCGTCACCCACATACGAAACAGAGAGAAGAGGAGAGGTTGAATAAAGATAAATTAATCCCTTCAGGAAACTGCTACACAGTACACGATCTCGAAATAAATTTTTTAGAAAAAAATGGAACCGACTTCTACACTCAAAAGTGTGAAATAATTTATTCGTAGTCGGTAACCACTTCCTCTTTTTGAAGTCGGTTAAAAACTGGTAACGTGTGCATTTGTAGCATTATCTTCTTCTTATCTATCTCTGTTTTGGATTACGCGTAAAAAGTTTAATACCTACTTATACTACACATAGTCTTATCGTGAAAGTTTAAAAATCAATTAACCGACAATACTTCGCGATTAAAACAAAAACGACAAGAACGTTTCATTTAGTATGCTAATCAACCGCATGTAAATAACTGTGACCGTGAATTTATGACCACCTACCTACTTAACCACCGCAGTGCTCAGGTATTCTGCACAAAAACACCATAACCTTTACCTAATAGTAAAACAGCCCTCTGCAGTCCTATACTGGACAGTACTTACTAGACTTACACGCCTTCGGAGACAGCCTTGGAGAGACATAAGCGGACGGAAGAGGTTTTCTTCGGACAAAAGGGTTCATTCTACTGTACAATAAAATTACATAATGGTGTTAGGATGTTAAATAAATGGCCACAGATTACGAACTTTGTTTGTGGTCTTCACTAAAGTAATAGAAAAACAAATATTTTCTTCTTCAACTTAACATGTTTGTGTGCAAAATCATCAAATAGCGAGATGGCGTGACGAGCCTCAGATGACAATGTTAGTCAACCACCATACACAGTGATAATTGATCCCGTGAGTAGCAAAGCTCACTGAAAAGGGTGAAATAAAAATTTTTACAAAAAAATCGAACCTACTTTTACACTCAAACGTGTGAAATAACTTGTCGAAGTCCGTACCATGTGCATTTTGATAATAGTTACTTTTGCACTATCATGGTACCAACTTCAACAAGTTATTTCACACTTTTGAGCGTTGAAGTCGGTTCCATGTTTTGGTAATAATGTTTTTACTCTTATATTCTATTTTATTTTACCTACACATTATATGTATAGGCTATATATATATAGCCTAAGACACTCAAAAATAACGTGCTTTTTATTGGTAATAGAGTTTTCAAAACTGGTTCTGTAGATTATAAGACTTACAAACCTTACAAACTTTAGCTCCTTATAATATTAGTATAGATCTGTTTGAATTCCAAAAGTCTAAAAATTTTTAGTAATGAAGCAAGTGGTAAATAAAAATATGCAAGGAAAACATTTAAAATTGGTTGTGGGGTGCTTCCACAGTTGCTTCTGCAAGTTGACACTCTGTTCTGGTATTATCACCAAGTCTAATTTTTACTAGAATCAGCCAATTGTTTTAATTTTTTACTGAATAAATTACTAGCATTCTTTATTATAATAATTAATTAATTGATTAATATAAATAATTTAAAATCATTGTATTTTGAACAAAAACAGAGATGATAAAGAATCAAAATAATAGATTTTCATAGAATACATAATATATATATATAATCCTTTTATTTTTTTTTTATTTTTTTTAATGATGCTAAGCTTGCGTTTGACCACTGTCTCACCTGATGTTAAGCGACGACGCGGTCTAAGGTGGAGCACGCAAACTTAGAAGGAACCTATTCACTCGCGACTTGAAGACTCCGGGGTTGTACATATCGGGAAACACAGACTCAGGCAGTGAGTTCCACTCTCTGGCAGTACGCATTATAAAAGTGGAAGCAAAACGCTTTTTAGTTCATTGCTATTCAGTATGACTATTAAGCCTGCTCTCAATTCAACCTAATTGTTTTGTAACTAACATTTTCTACAAAAATGTATGTAGTATGAGAAACATACTTTTTGGATCTGAACTTATGCATTGTGTAACTTCATGTAAAGGTATATGGCACTAATCACACTAATATTATAAATGCAAAAGTTTGTGTGTTTGTTACATATAGGCTACTTGTTATCCTGAAAAAAAAAATAGTGCTTCAGGGATACAACAAAAACCAAACGAAAGAAACTCTGTCTGTCTGTTAAGTGTTCGCATGAAAGCATTGAACCAAATTTGATGTTGGTATAGAGATAGAGGTGACCTTGTAAAGCGATATGGGTATTTCTCATTTTCCAAAAAAAAATTGGTGATTCGAACTTTTCTAACTGATAGTAACTAAATAATATAACCATACTTTTTTGTATTAAAGTATGCATGAAATAACATTATTTAAGAGATAGAAATTTATATATTTTATGAAAATGTTAATGTATTTTTATTTATTTATTAATAAAAAGTTCCCTTCCGTGGATGTGATCACATAGGTTTTCTGAAGAAAAATATTTTTTGTGTTTTTTCTGCTTTTATAAAAATGTAAAAAACTAAGCCAAATTTGTTTTAAATGCATTTGCTCCCTAAATACGAGAATATATGTTTATGAAGCTACTAGAAGATACATTTTTATTTTCATAACAAATGTGATGAAAATTTTTTTCACTTCCATGGATCAATGTCACACCGACCATGCAAGAAAAATAACAAACGCTTTTCCGAACGTACGTGGCCGTTGACAAGGCCTGAGACCCTATCTTTTTTCCCTAGTTGTCAGTTTCTGCCAACGGCGTAACATCTGTGAGAAGTTAGTAAATACATTTTGATTCTCAAAGCTCGTCGAGCTCAAGCAGTCACAACTGTGTCGATCATCAAAGGTATGTACTTTACAACTATGCAATTAGTTTGTGTGAATTTAATGTGTTATAGTGTGAAAAACACGTGGTTAAACAAGCACGTTCATTCCTGTTCTTGAGGTTAAGTTATAGAGCTTAAACGGGTAAAAGTCACTTCCGTGGAGGTCACTTCCCTGGTTCCATGGATAAAAATCATGCCATGGAAGTGACCAGCGATCCACGGAAAAGACAATAAGGTCCCAATAACATACAATAAGGATAACAAAAAAGGAAGGGCTTTTGCAGGTTTTACTGTGGTGGTTATGACGTGGTTGCATGGCTTCATTTGCTTGTTTTTATTTTATTTGAGATGGGGAATGTATTACTATATATAAACTTTGTCCAGAGGATAATGATTATATGGATTACTTGGAACTCTTCAAAACTTTAAATACAAACTGCAAATTTTGCTCATGAAATTGCTTTGCTTGAGAAATTTTGAGGATATATTATTATGTAAATGTGTTGATCGGTACAATATGTGAAGTGCCATACATATTATATATATATTAAAAATTGTTGATAGCGGTTTATCATTATTTCAAGATAGTCTGACATGTGCATCTGACATAGAATTCATTCGAGTTTTCAGTTGTATTAAAGCTTAATATGTCATTATCATCATCATCTCAGCCATTGGACTGCTGGACATAGGCCTCCCCCATTGATTTCCACAAGGACCAGTTGAAAGCGGCCTACATCCAGCCCTTAGCATAGTATGTATTACAGATCAATATATTTTACTATGTATTAACATGGCTAGACTTTAATCAGATAATCAATTCACTGAACAGTCTTTCAATTGATGGATTTTCACGAAATCTACTGTTTATGACAGCAACAAGCCAGAAAGATTGTGGGGATCCAATGCGATGAAATAACATTAATATTATCCATTCTAAGTGTAGCAGATAGTAAATACTTCAACTTCAAAATTTAAATGTAATTAATAACATATATTATTTAATTGAATACCTTACTATATTCGAGGTATGCGTAGCACTTCTCAGTTATTCTCAGTTGATGATAAACAAAGACCTTTTTAAAACAAAAATCTCAGTTATTGGAGAGTAACTCAAAAACCGTTTGTCCCATTTTGATGAAATTTAAATGGGACTCCCACATAAGTATATTCTATCAAACCCAAAAAGAAACATCAAAATCGGTCCATAAACGACGAAGTTATTCGATAACACACAAAATAAATAAAAAAAAACATTACACGGTCGAATTTAGTAACCTCCTTTTTTGAAGTCGATTAAAAATACTACGAAATTTGAAGTTTGATGAAATAATTTCAAGCGGCACATGATAATAATAATTATGTTGATTACTTCTCTAGCGACAGTAAACAAGTTACCAGTCAAAGGCTGGGTAGAACAAGAATTCCGGGCAAAATTATGGTGTCGTAGAACTTACCCCTTAGCCGTAACTGTGGTTCCTTGATCCATCATCCTATCACCGATCAAACACCCAGGAGTTTCCCCTTTTTCAGTGATATGGTAAGCCTCAACATCCTCTAGGATCGCAGCGCGGTCTTCGTTCGCTTTATTTAACTTATCACTAGACAAACTCTTCGAGCGATATCTCCCGTTAAGAGGGGCTAAACTTTTATCAGTCAGAACACTTAAACTATTTACTTTAGAATCATTTTGATATTTTTCACTAAATTTATTAGATGACATTTCGTATACAAATAACGCGCGCACGTCAATGTCAGTTGTCAATCTCAGCTGCGACGCGCGACGACTGGCGTTCCGAGACGCGAACCATACATTTTGCCAGCTGATCGGCAAATAAAAAACAAAGGCGCTTGAGTTCACTCGACTCAATAAAACGGTATGCTGATCCTACTAATGTACGTCACTGAAACCAAATTCTTAATTTAGCCGATTATCACGCAGTCTGTAAAATGTGTAAAAAAACGTTCTATGTGTTCGATTTTAACTGTAGGTAGGTAGGTACTTACCTAAATAACTAAACGCAGCTTATTCGCGGAACAAGGCTTGTTCAGATAAAAAATAGTTTATAGGTATGATTGTGGTAGGTAAGTACATAGTGTCTATTTTTTATATATATGCTAGAAAATAAATACTTAAGTACTTACCTAGATACCTTAGTATAACTTATACTTAGGTACAAATTAGCAGTTAGCTCCTTTCCGTCTAGATACCAAGTGAAAATTGTAGGTATAGTTGCTAGTAAAATAATGAGTAGGTACCGACTACGACTTAAATACATATCTTTAAGTTATTTTTGTTAAGTAAGTCGGTACGTACCTACTCAGATATAAATGTATAATGGAACGTATGAGCACAGATTATAGGTACATATTTTGTAGGTCCTATGTAAGTACCCCTTTCAAGTACCTATCTGCACACGCTACGGCTATGACGCACTCGTAAGTTTAGTAAGTAGGTACTTACTAATTACATAATATTTATTTAACTCTGCGAATTATGTAAATAGTATGTACCTATAAAAAAATAGTATAATAATGTAAGCAGTATGAGTAAGTAATGTTTTTTTAATGTAAGTAATAGGTGGCAAACACGAGACGGGCCGCCTGATGGTAAGCGATCACCGTCGCCTGGATATCTGTACCTTATAGATATCTTATATGTACTAGGGGCACGACGATAAGTAATACATAGCTACCTCATTACAACCTGAGTACCGCCTAGCATAATCTTAATGCAAATAAAAATTATAACCTGTTGCACATCCAAGTATCCATAATAATAGATACCTAAGTAGGTATACTTTCAATATACGGTACTCCTAATTTCCTACTAAGTCCTATCCTACCTACATCGTTGCTATCGTTGTCATAGGTAGGTTGTCTAGAGAATTGAAATGCTGTAACCACAAGTTCTCGAGGCTGGACACTTGACCTCAGAATGCGTGCTCTGTATTTCAATAACAATTACTTACAACACCTCGCGAATACATAGCGTGTGCCTTATTGATTGAAAGTGAGATTTCATTTAGGTATAACAATAAAATACTTAATACTATGATTTATTGGCATTTTAACTACACGCCCATATCAAATTCAATAAGTAAGAACATCTTAATTATTTCGCATAAAATACCTAAGTAGATACTTAAGTATACAAATTATACAAGGTACTTATATAAAAACATTAATAGGTACGTACATTTCATTATTACGCTTAAACCAATATATAATTATTTTATCACACCACGAAAACTGATTTATTACCCTACCTCTATGCGTTTTTAACAACATAGGTCCTACCTACATAAAATTATTGTAAATAAATCGGAGGGGGCTTGATCGCGTGAAAAACATTTATTCATCTATTTACTTCGACGTTTCGACCAAGTTGCATTGTTCGTGATCACAAGACTGGAATGCGGATGACAATAATATCGGTGAGAGCGCGTCGTTTCTCCAACAACCCGCTTTTGATTTTACTATTGCCATAGACAAATATATATTTGTTTATGCTATTGCTAAGATGTAGGGCTGTCACAGCTGCTCTTCATGTGCATTGCAAAAGCACAGGGTTGCCACGACACACATCACTAACAGTATCTTTGTTTTTTAACCGACTTCAAAAAATGAGGTTCTCAATTCGACCCGTATGTTATTTTTTATGTTTTATAGCTCAGAACTTTTGACTGGGGGAACCGATTTTGATGATTCGTTTTTTTATCTAAAAGAGAGTTAAGAAGTCTGTGAAGTGACCTTTTTTACTCGGGATTGATTGTCAATGTGAATGCATTGACAATCAATCCCGAGTAAAAAAGGTCACTGAAAAGGGATAAAAAAAATTATCAAAACAATGAGAACGACTTTAACACTCAAAAAGTGTGAAATAACTTTTCGAGGCTTCGACATCCATTCGAATAGGTAATTTATTTGCATAAACCATAAAATTTTGTTAACGCGGAACTTTTTTCCTTTTTTACAACAGTGATTGTGTTTTGGAGAGATTTGTTATTTATTTTAATGAATTGTCTAAAATTCACACCCTTTAGTTATTAATTTTACTCGTAAGTATCCACGTTGTTTTTACTATAAAAATGATACTAACGCAGGTATATTCGTAATAAAGGTATCCAATACAGTTAAACTTTACCGTAACCCAGTGCAAATAAAAGTAAACAGTAAATAGAACACAATTACCTACATAACATTATGCGGCTACAATGGGGCGAGCGATCTCTACCAGACAACCTTGAGGATAAACAGTATCCGAAGATAGAATAGAGGCAATGAATATAAATAGTAACATTATTACGGATTTATCTTGCTATTGACTGTTACTTTTCAAAGATACATATACATATAGAGATATTGCCTTAAATAATATGCATTATTGTGTTGCATGAAACACATGGCATTGGTAAAATTAAATAAATAATTAAGTAAGCGTTTTATTCACAGAAAAACTTACAGCTAGGTACAATAGAGGTACAAAAAAATAAAAACGAGAAAGCAAAAGTTTGGACGGGAACCTACTTGTTGAAAGTTAGTGTATATATTCGTATCAGCTTGTCTTCTAAAGGCATGGCACTCCAAAGTTTGACAGCCACGTCGTGTATTCACAATTAAGTAGTTTGATTTAAAATATAAAATTATAATGCTTTTCTGAATGTGAGTTTAGAGCCAAAAAGTTGAGTGCATGACGTGACGTCTCCCGTCCCGACTCACGACGAACGCACTGTACCTACCTAAGATCCTGATGAAGGCTTCCGGTCCAGGAGTAGCCGAAACAATTGACGATCGTGATATCGACTGCTCAAACGTGTACGTATAACACTCACGGTATATACGTATGAATAGGATACAGTGAGGGATACCGATGTTTTTTTTTTAATGCATTTATAAAATACTGTACCTACTGTACAGTAGGTAGTAAGTAGATAACAAAGAAATAAAAAGAAAGGAATTATTTGGGTTCATACTCACATTCTGCCCGAATACCCGCAGTAATCTTGTTATAACTATGACCGCACCCCACGACTGCGATATCCGAATGACATGTCAGATGAGGAGAAATAATGACCATAGCGATTATTTTCGTAGAGTTTCATTATATATTTACTAGATATCTATATGATTCTACAAAAGTGTGCAAAAGAAAAATCGAATCTATGTCCTCTTTGTAAAAGATCATTTCATCAGTTCTTGAAAGTAACAGTAAACAACATTAACTGACCACTTCACCTATTGTTAATTAGTTACACAAACGATTAGACCGATTTACGTATAGTTATGTAAATTTAAGTCTTAATATTTTTACAAAGAGTTGAATTTTCGAAATTGGGTGCTAAGTGTATCAGCAGAGAGCCCTAAAATTCTACATTTTATGAACTTTACTGCTATTTTGCACGCGTGAATATTATCGTAACAATTAAATGATACAGCTTCGCTCTGCGTTTCCCCTTAGCAAGACATCTGCATATATAAATAATCGTAAAAATGAACCAAAAATCACACCATATTACAGACATACTTAATGGAAACAAAACGTGATCCAAATTGCTGACCTTTATCTTGCTCAAAGATTAAGTACCTATTGTTATTGAACGAACTTTGCCTCCTACTGTTCTAAGCGCGTTATATTATGTAACACGATTCCAGTTTATATAGGACATGTATTGCTTTTATTTTATATATTTATTTAAGAATTATTATTTCAATGTTAGATAAAGGAAATAAAAAGTGAACTTACAATTGAATTCTTATTGTATTTATGATTCATTTAATTGGCCACACAATAAATAAAACGCTTTACGTAACTACTAGTAGGTATTTCACATGGTTACATTTTCTTGGAAGTTAAACATGACAAACATCCAAAGTGAATCCCTCATTATACTACCTATCTCATTAAAAAAAACACAATCTCTATCGGTTGTTTTTGGTTGACCCAGTATTTTTTTTATATTTTTTAAAACTGTAGGTATAGATCTAGCGTTTGACAACTATCACGCTAGACCTAGAGTACTCACTGGCTCTAAAGGACTGCTGCCTGAACACACTATGTGTTTGGTGACAGTGTTTCAAACTTGAGGGTGGTAGCTAGCCAGGCTGGTACTCGAAAATACCCTACCACCACGCTGGAGATTTGATAACGGTTACCTTCATTGGACGCTTAAGCTGTTGTTGGGGATCGAACCAGTGTCCGTCAGTTTGACAGCCGACGTTCCTCCCGCTGAGATATTATCGCTTCGTTATACATATTATGTATAGTTAATAACGTTAATGTCAAATACGTACTAACGATAAGCTTAGCGGTATAATTACCAGGTTCTGATTGTTACCGGTAGCATGCACACATAAATACCTGTAATTGTTATTAATCTACATACTCACCTCATTTGACTGTAATTGATAACTACATATATGTATAAAGTTAAAGTTAAGGCGGCCAACCATCCAGTATTCTGTGGGACCGTCCTGCAATGCGAATATAACCTCGCTTTACATTATTTTTCGGAAAAATCAAGGAAAACATCGGTTGTGCCCGTATGTCCGGTTGCCCGTACGCGATGTTTGTCACTTATGACATTCTCTTACTGGTTCGCTCCATTGTCAATGGTGCCCGACGATTGTAATTTTGACAGCTTCAACAATAAATCCAGAGTAATCCCTTAATCACCTTTTATTTCTGTCTAACTTAACTTTACATCCAGCACATGATATGCCTATTTTCGAACTCTACTACAGCAGTTTAAACAATAGATGGTATCAATTCTCCTGAACACATTGCTTATAGATTTTTAATGAATTCTCGTTTATGCTGGTTTTGTTATTCTACTTGGAGCATAATTGTAATGGCTACACAGATATAATTTCTACCGCAATGCAATTACCTACAATGCTATCGATACTCGATTGGTATTGTAGCGAAATACAAAGTTAATTTATGACAATTTTGAATGACTACTGTATTGTTTATGCATTACTTGTTTTAATAAATAACAAATTTGACCCCTAGGGCTAATTAATATGAATTAAAATTAACGTTATCTAATTATGTCTACTTTTTCTCACCGAAAATCTTGATACATCGTCTACGCCCCCTGCCCCTAAGCGACTGAAATATCCCGGATTCAATTTTCATAAAGTTGGCCGCCTTAAAATAACTTCTATGTTTTGCTATCAGTTAACCGATTTATATACATCAGACCATGAACGGGGAATAGTTAAATAAACATATTGTTTAAACAATTTATGTTATTACTTAGCAGTTTGACGCTGTCTAGAACCTTTTGTATGGCATGGGTATTTATTATTTTGATGTAGATCTAGCGTTTGACCACTATCTCATTAGATGGTCAGTGACAATGTGGTCGAAGGTCCATTCACGCTAGTCCCAGAATGTTGACTTGATAGTGGTAGCTAGCCAGACGGGCACTGGAACTTTACGGTACTTACCCTGCTACCATTCTGTGGATTCGGAAACGATGTTATCTACAACGGAAGCTCAAGCTGAAAGTGGGGATCGAACCAGCGACCGTTCGTATGACAGCCAACATTCACAACCCCACGGCTATCATAGAAATTCATACATATTCACAATTCCTTTATCCACGTTCAATTCAAAATATATTTACGTTTCAATACCAAAAGTGAGTTTCAAAATGATAATTGTTTGATAGTACATATAATAATTATTATGTTACAATTATGTATATTGATTGCTTCCACTTGTGTAACGAGGCTTAGGTAACAGTGAGATGAAGTCCCCGGACCGGGTAGCTGTGTAAGATGACACCAATAAACCATATGTAGGGTAACACACATTTACCTAATTCATCAGATACCGTTTTGATAAAATGATAAGACCGCTACACACCGTTATCTCTTCGTATCATTGGACGTAACTATAATATACTTACTGTCAATGATTATGTACGTAACCTTCAAGTACTTAAGTGGATATAATTTTCAAAACAATTGGACGAGCGAGCCTTGTGTCTTAATGCTATCTAATAAGTACAATATGGCATTATAAAAGAGATTTGAAAACATGTTTTAATTGTTACTTCCCCATTCAGGGCCTCACAAAACTAATTTGTTCTAAAGCAAGATTGTCCAATACATTTTCCAGGTGACCACAACTTCTCATAATGCAGCAACTCCCGGGTCGCAAGTAAATCATTCATGCTAAGAAATTACATAGAAATATGCTTTAATTTACTTAAGATTTTATTTATTTTTATAGTAGATATATTTTATTGTTGATCCGCTATCGCTGAGAATTTAATTGACTCTATCAGTGGATAGATCTACATGACCGTAAATTCGGTCCGTGGGGAGGCCACGGTCCGCCATTATTTCTCTAAAATGTTACATAAAGCGATTGGAATCAGTACACACAAAACCAATCGAGAGCATGCTTTTAATTTAATTATGTTAATAAAAATAAAAAAAAACTGGCTACGTCTTGGAATCTAGTGATTGGTAAGTGTTCTCGTCGCGGCGGCTTATACCCTAACAAAACCGAGATACTGTTAGTGTTGTGTGTCCTGGCAACCATTTGCCTAAGTATGTGCCAGCCCTACATTTTGGCAAGATTAAGATTTGGTAAATATTAATATTTTGTCGAACTTATAGCTAATAAGCTAATCTATTGATTAATTATTATATTTTAAAAAATAACATTCATACAAGGTCCTCAGGTCCCAAACTAGGCAGAGCCTGTGCTATGGTAACACACTCAGACACAACAATTGTATATAAAAGACTCTGTAAAATGACGTATAAAAAAATAAATCTACCTACATCTACAATAATATAGGTACTCCTACCATTAGCTTTTATTCGTTTAGGTTTAGAGTATATGGTCGCCTGTTACGGCTCTTTGTACATTTAGATCGGATTTTGATAACTCAACCTGAAGTGCATGTTGTAGTCGATGTCTACCATAATAAGTGTGACTCACATCATCCGGCAGCATCGGGCTCATGAGTTCAGAGAACACAACATCAATCTAGGGTCATATTATCGACGCACGCACACACAATAGGACGGAATGATAACATTATTGGTATTTGATACTGGCTAATCATGTTGGACATTGGACATCGATACTATTTCAAAATACTGGTATTTGATAACCAAGGAATATGGATTAACAATATGTATTAAATTAAATAACTGAAAAATGTTGCTGAAACCTAGTCCGAATTAGAAATTATGTAGTACATTATATTTATGGATTCAGGCGTTTCTTTGAGGAAATCCCACCATGTGACGCCAGAATCTATAAATATTATGCAGCGATGATAGCTCAACGGGGAGAGCGTCGGCTGTCAAACTGACACTGGTTCGATTCACGTTCGGTAACACCGTTATCAAATTCCCAGCATGGTAGCAGGCAGCATGGCTCTGGCACCCTGCATGGCTAGCTACCACTCTCAAGTTTGAAAAAAACTGTCACCAAACACATAGTGTGTTCAGGCAGCAGTCCTTTAGAGCCAGAGAGCATTCTTGGTCTACCGTGATAACATCTTCGACCATATCGTCACTGACCATCAAGTCGAGTCGGTAAGCGAGTTTTGTCTGAACCCCTGCACTAGTATTCCCAGTGTCGCGGGAGGCGCGGACACACATAATCACATCACGCAAACAAGGCATGCACGGGACAAACACCTACACTCAACTCATAGATAGATGCCCCGGCCGGGATTCGAACCCAGAGTCCTCGGGGACGAGAAGTCACGACACTGAAGATTGAGCCACGGCGACAGTTCCCAATCAAGATTTGTTACGCGATGATTATCAGTCAGAGAGGTAGCCTAAATTAGAGAAAAACATTGTTTATTCAGAAATACTGTAAAAGAACTACCGGAACTTTCGAATCAGAACAAGAGCGAAGCTCTACATTGCTATGAACCATATCTTAAAAGTTAAAAGGAATACTCCACATGGACGATGTCGCGGGCAATAACTAGTAAATAAATAAAGATAAACAAAAATATATTGTAAATTTTTTGTTGTTAGAATTTGCTCTATCTATATTTCTTAAATAACAATCAGAAACTAAATAGAGTACAACAATGGGTGGACAAAAGTTGACTATGGTACGTCTTTTTTTTATAGCGTCTTTGGTCTACGAATATATCAATATGTATCTTTCAATTCTGACATATGATCACTTTCCTTTTCGAGAGCTCTAATCAAGCGTCCAAATATTTTGTTATACAATAATGCTTATGCCGGTGGAAAGTGGTTATTACAACACTGTGTGTCAGATCGGTATGCTGACGACGTTGTGACAGCTCCGTGAGGTTGCATGTCAGGTGGTAGTGACCTACAAAAGCGTTACAATTAACTAGTTACATCGAATTTAGTAGAACAAGATCATTTTGTAACTATTTGTAAAGAAAACTATATTATATAATATATTTAATTTTAGAAGGTGATTTTTTAAGAATTTTAGAAGGTTATGATGTTGTCTCGAAAATATTGAAATGCAAAGATTTGAATTGTATACTTTTATCCACATCGCTTAAATATTATCTATCCATAAATAAGAAACTGTTTAGCCTGGATGAATATTGATTAGCTATATTAACAATTCATCATCATCATCATCTCAGCCATAGGACGTCCACAGCTGGACATAGGCCTCCCCCATTGATTTCCACGAGGACCTGTTGGAAGCGGCCCGCAACCAGCCCTTGCCTGCGATCTTAGTCAGGTCGTCTGTCCACCTGGTCGGTGGCCGTCCTATGCTGCGCTTGCCAGTCCGTGGTCTCCATTCTAGAACTTTTCGGCCCCAACGGCCATCAGTTCTTCGAGCTATGTGCCCTGCCATTATTAACATTTAATCATAGTTATTTATGAGTGCGTTTGATACAAGCAATGGTAGTGCTTCTCTTATTCAGCCAAAATAAAACTTTCGAAAATAAGATAGGTAGTTCTTATAAGGTTAAAATAAAGTCCAAATTAAGTAGTATGACAGTTATCAAAGACAGTAATATATAAAGTCATTTCAAATAAATTGCGTGTAGTTGAAGCTAAAACAAGTTGTCATTTATTTGGTGCCAACTACTTATAAAACTATCATCGAGTGATTATACCTTCCTTCGGTTCGCCGACGATAGTGGTCATGGCAGAACCGATGGAAGACCTCAGCACGATGATGTAAGGCCTTAACAGAATTTCGTGAGCCTTAAAATAAATATGGATAAGACCAATGATATTACATGTTTATATGAGGTAGATGTCGCACAAGCGCGCGGAAATTGAGGCGGCAAAATTAAGTCAATTGTAGTAATTTTCATTATGACGCGTATTTCAAGCGCAAGTCTAAATATATAACTATCCTTTTCTATATTATTTGTACCGTATTATCTGTCGCAGTAAGCATGTTTATGTCGTAAAGGAACAAAATCTTAGCACCGCGCAGTATGAATATACGTCATCTGGATAAGACGAAAATTATGTCAAATGTCAATGGCGCGCCCGCCCCTGTTTCAATTGGGAAGTCAATTCTCGAAGTCGTTGACCATTATGTCTATCTAGGACAAACAGTCCAATTGCCAAAGCCAATCATCAAATCCGTCCTCCCAACCGCGACGTCTTCTCGTCCAAAATACCGCTATGCTAAAAAACGTATTTAATATGTGCATTGAGACATTTAATAAATTACCAAATGACCTAAAAATCCTGAACGGTAATCTTTTTAGGTCTAAATTAAATAGATGGCTGGCGGAAAAAAATTTTTATAGTGTGAAAGAATATTTAACCCATTCATGACAATTATATGTAAATTCTAATTATTAATTTCTTGACATTTTTGTAATATGTAATTTTAAATAATCTTGACATTGACATTCATTTAAGATTGTATTGTATGTAGACGCTTTTAGTTCTTACTTGACATTGTATTTTATGTAGACAATTTTAATTATTACGGTAACTTTCAGCCCCGGATCTTCAATTTTTTTTAGGCGGGGCAAAAACTGAAAAATGCCGCCCCCACCCACTTAAAGGAGGATTGCAGACTCCCATACATTTGCAGCCTAGAAGAAAAAAACCGCGTTCATAAATGAAACTTATATGTATCGATAGAGCAATAAATACATTCTATATTGTATATTCAATCGTTTTTCTAGAAGTTGGGAGTAAAAAGTTATCATGGAAAATCATCTGTATCAGTATGCCAAGTACAAGTCCATATGCGAACCATTCAATGGATCGCTAACCATCTATAGCGTCGTAGACAGAGAAAGCAATATTGCATGGATCGCGCTACAGATACAGATTACATAATTTATTATGGAAAAAACTAGGCATGGGTATGTTACGCAGTCCGGGTCTACAGAGCAGCTGACTACAGATTATAGAGTAACAATAACAATTAATGTCAGAGCGTAAGTATTCGAACGCAACAAACATATTGAGAAGTATAGGGTGCGTTCGAAAACTACAAGCTCCACATAAATAAATAAAATAAAAGTACTTCTAATTCCCAACTTTATAAATCATGCCAATTATTCACCGAATCCACAAAAATATAATCTAAATTTTCATACATAAAGAATACATGAACGGGTTGTCATTTCAATTTTCGGAAGCGAGGCTGGTTCTGCCATCCTCCTTTATTTTTATCTTAATCATCCATATAATTTCGGATATCAGATGTCCACTAATTGATTGAAATTTGGACATAGTCTTACATAGGCCTTCCGGAAATGATGCATCCATGGTTGTTTTTTCTGTGTTAGGCCTATTTATTTACAGATATAAGGACATAAACGTGTAGGATACATATTGTATACTCAGCACAGATTCAAAATAAAAATATATTTTATATATATATTATATATATTTTACAATGTATTATAAAAATAAAAATCAAATATATTATTGCATATGTGAATTGAAATTACAATATTACTCTTCGAGGTTTTGTTCAGAAAATAAATCAATGGATTTGTCATAATTTAACTCGTGTGCAATTCGATTTTCTATCGCTAAGATTGCAAGACTCGATAATCGTTCCTGGCTCATAGAAGATCGCAAATAATTTTTAATTAGTTTTAGTTTGCTAAAACTTCGTTCGCACCTTGCGGATGTAGTAGAAAGGAAAAGAGTAAATTACATAGACATAGCTTTATTGTGGCAACTAACAAAAAAATACAATTAAAAAATTAAAATTAAAGTTATCTCTAGTTTTTTGCCACAAGCCGACCCCAACTCAGCATAAATGCTGGTTACTTCAACCAGCGCTGGTCTTCCGTTGGGACCAGCAAGTGACGTCACGCACGAATATACACTGCACGGCGCACACAAAATATTTAGTTTAGAAAGAAAATACAATAGTACCTAACACAAAATATACAAAAACAGTGTAACAAATAAAGTGATGGTTTGTTTGTTTATTTTGTTGCTCTTTAAAAACGCACAGTTCCTGACAGAATTCAACGGCGCTTAAATCTCGCTCGTATTTTCGAGCCAGATCTACTCCATACTTTTGCAGTTCTTCAATTGACAATTTCAAATTATTAGTACCATTAAGAAAAGCAAAATTTAAATTCAGCTCAACCGGCCAGCTCATTCCTTTCTGCAATCCTGGCTTGTACTTCTTTGTGGATGCTGGCCATATTGGACCCATTATCATAAGATTGGCCACGACATTGTCCAATATTTAAATCATCAACTGCCAATTTTTCTAAAATCTGTTGACAAGAAACAAAAAGCAAAAGCCACGCGAGGAAAAGAGAACGCGGGCGGACGATTCTTTTTTATAAGGTTTTTATTTGCGGCCAGTACGGCGACATGGAGCCCGGAGGTTTGCCATGCTACAAAATAAAGCGAGAAGCAGTCAGACTGCGAGCTGAACGGCAACCTACAGGTGCCATTTGCAGCACGGTTACGGCTACTTATTCGTTTTAAACTGCTGCATTGGATTGTATTGAATCAATAGCTGGAATAAAAAGGCTGTTTTACTTCTCAGTCATCCGATGGCTGCCATCGTGTAATAAACAAAACATGACACGCACGACGACGTAAAAATTTTACGTAAGTTTGATTATTGAAGAATTGACGTCGTAAGTGACTGCACGTATTAAATTGAATTTAAAAAATAAATATAGTAACTTAACAAGCATAAGATAGTTATGATAAAATACTTACCTAGAAAAGCGATCGATGAGCTGTGATAGATTTATTGATGCGACACTAATAAAATCAGTATTTTACCTTCGGTTGATCGACAAGTAATAAATAGTAAACATAAAAAACACACATTTTTAAAACAAAACACTGTCGTGACTCCCCACGACAGTGTTTTGTTTTAAAAATGTGACGAGTAACTGACGAGAGCGAGTTTTTTTCATCTCTTTCGCACGCACGGTAACCAGACGCGTGCTGCCGCGTTCTGCGATTCTTGCGGGCGAGCGGGCGCGTATTTTGGACTATGCCTACGCGCCTCGCGTATAATAAATGTTCGTGCAGCACGTCTCACTCCGTTCTCTGGGTATCGGCTGAGTTGATATGGCCATGAAATATCTGTACTTGTACTAATATTTATTCCGTAGTCAAAGTTAAGTAAATGATGAGTTGTCTATTCGTCTGTAAAGTGTAAATTTCCCGCCCTCTGAACCGCCGCCGGCGCCCTCTGAACTTGCCGCCCGGGGCATGGGCCCCGGCTTGCCCTCCCCTAGATCCGGGGCTGGTAACTTTTTATAATATTTGCACGCCTGCTTGCAGGCTGAATACATACTACCAATATACTTTTAAGACCTTGTACAATACGATGTATTCTTGCGAATAAAACCTTTTGATTTGATTTTGATTTGATTTGCTTACAGACACAGCCGCCGTTGAACTCGCATTTTGCCGGGCGATACCGGATTCAATTTTATTGGCCAGTTGCCACCTCGTATATCCACAATAGCTCATTGCTTCAACAATTGCTTACAAACTGAGGCCTCCAAATAGTACTGGTATACTAGTACTGGTGTAGTGATGACTTACGGTACTGAAACGTGGTCTTTAACTACGGGACTTGTACGCAATTTCAAAGTCGCACGCAAGCGGATCGCGATCTGAGGAGAGCCGTAGAAGAACTTAAGTCACCGACATAGCTCAGCGGATTAGCCAGTTGAAGTGGCAGCGAGCAGGGCACATAGCTCGAAGAACTGATGGCCGTCGAGGTCGAGAGGTTCTCGAATAGAGACCACGAACTGGAAAGCGCAGCATAGGACGGCCACCGACCAGGTGTACAGACCTGAATAAGATCGCAGGAAAGGGCTGGATGTGGGCCTCTTTCAACCGGCCCTTGTCGAAATCAATCGGGAAGGCGTATGTCCAGCAGTGGAGGTCCTATTACTGTGATGATGATTGAGATCGTTTATTTACATTTTTACAGCTACGAAATTATTGGACAATACAAACAAATTTTGGGACCCAAACTGAACGAGCTATAATTAAAATGTTCAATTCTACGCTATAATGTTCGTATTCTCATGATAGACTCTTTCAAGATACCTATTTTGTATCTTTGATAACAAAACCTTGAAATGTCGGATATATTTCCGGTGAGTTGGTCTGACAACCTGAAAATCGTCTCTAATAGGAAATTAGACTTCTGTTTACCTTTTGTTACGCTCCACTAGTTAGATGCATTGTTAAATAAAATACGACAAGTCGGTACGGAAGAACCTTTTACTTTTAGTATTATTATATCCATTATACTTGTATGAATGATGTTTTTGTTTTGCTAAAGAAGAGGAACGGAACACGGGAAATAATAAAGTGGAGTTTTTTCTTTTATGTACTTACCTACTTATTTTAAAGTATTTAGGCGTAAAATAATATCGACCTGTTGGTCACATGCTGTTGGACACTGTGTTTTATTTAAAGTTTATTTACCAACTTCAAGAAAAGGAGGAGGTTCTCAATTCGAACCGTATTTTTTCTTCTTTTTTTATGTTTGTTACCGCATAACTTCCGACTGGGTGAACCGATTTTGATCGTTCTTTTTTTATTTGAAAGCTGGTGCTTCCCGTGTAGTTATTTAAACACACATTTACATTTAAATTTCATTAAAATCAGACGAGCACTTTTTAGTTACAAGTCACAAACTGAAAAATGCGTGCTTATACCTGCACGATACTATAGTAGCGGGTGAAGACATCGGTGAACATACCTACATCACAATGACAATTGATCACATGAGTAACAAAGGTCACGAAATATAGTGAAAAAAAAATTTTTAAGTACCATAAAATGGAACCGACTTCAACACTCAAAAGTATGAACTTGTCGAAGTCGGTACCATGAGCACAATATTTTGATATCAGTTACTTTTGAACTACCATGGTACCGACTTCAACAAGTTATTTCATACTTTTGAGTGTTGAAGTCGGTTCCATTTTAGGGTAAAAAATTTTTTTCTTTCTTTTAGGATCTACTTGCAAACGCGTGTGCATTTGTTGGTCGCGTTTGATCACTATATCACGTGTATAGTGCTGATGTGGCCGAAAGGAAGATTACGCTCACTTTATCTCAAGGACAGTCGCCTGAGCATGTGTGCATGGTCGGTTTTTCAAACCGAGGGAGGGTAGGGGCTCGAACAAGCTGTCGTCAGATTGAAGCCTCACTCTAGTTTAGTAACTCTCAATAAGTATAAAGCAACATTATTGTACATGTACAGATTTTTATCCAAACCGTTAGAGCGATTTACGTCCATAAAATAGTTCAAAACATTTGATGAAAATCACTGGCAGTAAGTACTAAAATGTATGAAATCTTACAAGTATTATAAAAGTGTGAATGGCATGGGCGCTGGCAGCAGGGTGCAAGTTTTATTTCTCGTCACACTCTTGCAACGTTGCCAATGTTGCATACATTCGGATAATTATTTGGAATATGTTTAATTTAATAAAAATACATAATTAATGTAGACTGAATAAACATCAAAATTAACCCGTCATTATTTCGTTATAAATATCTGTTTGTAACTATAACCAACGCCTTCTGATTATTTGATAGCAAATTATTATTTGCATGGTTGCTATCGGTACACACCAGGTTGATGATTTATTTGGAATTATAACTAGCTTAGAAATATGTCTCCGAATCATAATTAAAATTGTAATTACTATAATTAATACATTACTAGAAACGATAACTTCGAAAGTCTCGTTAATCTACGCGATCCTTAAAATCAAACTCTGCGATCACAATTTGGGCCAATGGCACCTTTATCTGAGTACTGATGTATTTCTAAATAAGACCAGCCTATCTGCCAACACGTAATAGCTAGCGTGTTGCGTAAGCAGCTCTAGCTATGACGTGTTCGCAGATAGGGAAGCCTCCCTCTATGCGAGCAAGGCAGCTGCCAGTATGGGCAGTCTGGGCAGTAGCAAACTCTATCAATAGATTACTTGGTAATAAAATAACACTGTTACAAACATTAGGTACAAGCTTCGATCAGTTGTATTCTTGATCGAAGGGTACAAGATTAATCTTGAACAAATGTATACCTAATACCTACTGTGCATATCGACTTCTCTAAGTAAAGGCACAGTAACTTTCTTTTACTGTGGTAAAGGTGATATAACGTTCTTGGCTTATCTTGTTTCTCAATTAATTTTTAACACGTTTTGATGTTGAGAAAGAGTTGTTACTGCATATATGCATTCTGAATAAGATTGCATGTGTTTCCCGATATGTACAATCCTGGAGTCTTCAAGTCGCGAGTGAATAGGTACCTTCTAGGTTTGCGTGCTAAATCGTAGACAACGTCATCACTTAACATCAGGTGAGACAGTTGTCAAACGCCAACTTATAATATGTAAAAAAAAAAAATGTATATATCTACTGTATACTTGATGCATGCAATTTGTTTGCACACTGCATGCCAGCGTGGAATGATTATGGAATGGTCTTTAGTATCATTTTGACATGGATTACATAATCTATAAACTTATTTACTACTGCAGTTGTTGATGATGAGAGACAAAGCTACTTTTGTTACGTGGCTAATCCGTCACTGAGTGCGGGCTGATTATGCTCATTTCTCTCTCTCTCTCAATTTCTTTACTTGTACACATCTTAACCAGCATAAGTAAGCAAGCATAAAACTTCTATATATCTTAGGTCATTAATTTGTGTGGTTATCTGTTGGTCATTGATTAATACTTTAATAAAAAATTTGTCGAACTAGGTGAATATATGACTATTTCGATACGAATCTGTGCAATCTGCGGAGGGATTATGTAATACACATATAGTGCACGCTTTCACTATTATATTATTATAGTAAATATTATTGTAATTGTAATTTTTTAAAATAGATATGTTTATTTACTCTTTTTTTTGTTCTATTTATTATATTTGTAGTCTGTCCACGCCACTCGGGTCTTGATTGAAAATCAGCGCTGTGGGACTATCCGGCAGCATTTTGCTGAGCCAAGTCCATTTTTGGACTGCACAATGCAGAAATGATACTTTTACTATCTATATATATTTTAGAATTGTTTAATTATTATTTAGTAATTTATGAATCTGTATCTGTTTTTCTTCTTTATTTTTGTTGTTTGTGTTTTCCAAATTAATTATTTTTCTTCTTCTTCTTCTTCTCATTACGGGGATGATTCCAACGTATGAAACTGGAACCGCCTAAATGAGAACGAACTTGGCCTAGATGGCTGACCCTGGGCGACCGTGAAGCGCTGCCGGGTGTGACTCGTCAGAAGGTCGGGCGACATCGGCATTGATCACACCGACCTATAATAGGGCCTGGTCCAATGGCCTATGTGATCGGAATACACTATAAATTACCTTCATTTAAAAACCGTTTTAAAACAGTAAGTTTTTGACGTGATAACGTTTTATAAATTGATGAATGCCAAAATGAAAAATAGTAACGTTCCGCGTAACGTTCCGCGTAACGTTCCACCTGAGTTTTGTATTACATAAAATAATCAAAGTCAAAGTCAAAGTCAAAGTCAAAGTCAAAGTCAAAGTCAAAGTCAAAGTCAATGTCAATGTCAATGTCTATCGTCCGTAAACCGACTTTACAGACAACCAATTTTTTTGTATTTGCGCCTTTGAGCTGTAGCCATTGTATATTTCTATAGTTGTATATTATATAGGCGAAATAATTACCAATGTCTTCCTGAGTACGATAATAAATATATATCATGCACTTTGCACATATTATTATTTAATTCTACCTATCTTGCTGCTACTAAGTAAAAATGATTTATAATATTTTTATTCTATTTAATATGTTTATTTTCTCGTAACGAGTTCCTAATTATATTTACTTGGTTATGAAAGAAAATGTAACACAATAGATAATTTATAATCACTTGAAAATATTATCTATTTTAGATGTAACTTAGAAAAAAAACTCAAAAATGGAGCTTGCAATTCTGATGGTCAGCCCAAAGCGGGTGATCACCGAATCACACCGATTCGTTATTTAACCCACGGACCGTATCAACGGTCTGTTGCTTATCACATAAAACATTCCCCAATAACTCAACATTTTACGCCTAGCGTATTTACACCTTCAAACACATCGTCAGAGAGGATCAAGTGAATTAATGGCCAATCGGTAGATCTATACAATATGTTCAGAGAAAGGCGTGCGAATTGTTATATAAATCAATCTTTATGACTATCATTTCAGCAGTTGAACATTTTTTTCTATCGGATCCCTTAGTTTAATTTCCAAAAACACCTACTCAAATCTATAGGCTATGTTTTGCTATGGCTTTTCTATATGTAACATTATTTCTGTTATTTACACGATCGCCATATACTTGCCATGATACGCTCGAAGCGGAGGTTACCAATAAGATCACCTCTCAACTGCGCTCAGCAACGTACGATGCGGTCACGGGTGGGGATCACTAGTGGCATTTTCAATTGAGCCCTTCCGTGTTTTGGACTATCGCGTCGTTTCATCTCGGTTGGTGTCCTAGGATAACAGTCGTATCGTAACGCCTCGTCATCGGAGGCGCGTAGGTGGTCTCGAAGATAAGTAACGTAGATACTATGGCGGTCTATACACTCCTAGTTTCCGCTGATTAATTGAAATTATGGCAAGGCTTTCTCTGAAAGAAAGGGCCGTGTCCAATCGCTGTAATACGGTAATTGCGTTACTTACCTTATATATAAAAAAAAAAAAAAATTAAATAACAATAAAAATATATTTGCAGAAATAATCTCTGCATTTTTTAATACATCACATATTGTAATGAAAACATAGTTCAAAAAAGTACTGCAGATCCAGGGAACTTTAACGTATGTCTAATAATTGAATAAGCACGACTTTATGATTACGAGCAAATTACGTCGATCATTATAATGACACGAAAAGAAATAAAACGTTGAAAGAAGCCATACAATTCGCATACAGTTACGCTTGCTTCATGTACGATTTGAAGATACGCAGAGCCATCCATGACACAGTTATGTATACTGTCCACCGTATACCACTCACCATGTTGATATGTGCCAACCACTTTTGTAAGGGATGTTCGCTTAAAGTCCTGGGCCATTCCGCTGTGCTGACATCCTCGTAAGTCTGTGCTTGAGGGCGCAAACAACTTAGCAGGTGCAGGTATGCAGTATGTCCCGCCTCTAAAGCAGCCGCCACGTCGCCATCTGCGAAGATATCTAAAGATGCCCACTCTAAGAACTTTGGGCTTCCCCGACACGTCATCCTTCTTAGTGCAACATAATCTCCACAACGAGGAACAAATATATCAGCAAGACTCGTCTCTTGGTAAGCCGCAGGCGTAGCTGCTTCTTGTCCAAACAATTTGACCAGCTGTTCTATGACAGCTTCCTTAGAATCAATTTCATCGCCATCTTTTACCATTAAATATCCGATCAAAGTTGCGTAACGGTCCTTGCCCCCTGTGGTGGACATTTTCGGTCGTTGCATAGCCCAAATAATTGGTCCTCGAATGCTCAAAACGTCACCACTGTACCCTTGTCTACCCCAAAAGTTCTCCTCGTATTGGACAATGAATTTCTTAGCGCGTCCTGGAACCATATTACCGGTAACTTTGAAATTTTCATCCGACAGCAAAATCTTTTCCACGCGGATTTCATGAAGTTGGTCAGGTTTTATAGCCATCGCTAATAAATTGCAGACATATGTGGCCCCCCCTTTCATTGTCTCCACAATAACGTGTTCATTGGAACAGGTTCTTATTTCTTTAATGTGATTAACTGGTTGAGTAATGTCGGCTACACTCTGTTGAAGTTTATGCGCGAGTCTTTTCCTGCAGTATCCTAACAATTTCTCCCGGAATCTCGTGTTATCTCCATCCAGATGGTTCCTAGCACTATTAGTTCTGTAACACTGATGAAGGTAGAATAGAACTGACACAGTACTAGCTGACGCACCACAAACAAGTCGGACAGTCGTACGCATTATCTCCCTGGACGTATTAAAGAAAAGCGCCTGGCAAATATGTTTCTCCATCGTAGTTTGATCGAAATACCGCAAAGTATTTCTCTCGTCTTCTAAGTCTATTTGGTGCGTTTGGAACAGCTCCCTCATGTATAGGCCTAAAAGTGTTTGGTACTGGTTCAACTCGAATTTCTCCACAAGGTCCAAGTATTCA
Organism: Apeira syringaria; assembly: GCA_934044485.1. Lineage (NCBI taxonomy): Eukaryota > Metazoa > Arthropoda > Insecta > Lepidoptera > Geometridae > Apeira > Apeira syringaria. The sequence continues at coordinate 1,624,847 of OW203659.1, forward strand.
AAATCATTGTAATCAGTAGCGCAATCGACTGTCCTGCCGTTGAAATGTTGAAACACTTTACTCAGAGGGTTTGTTGATGTCACTGAGCTTGTCGACGTTGTGGTCGACATAGGTTTGAGTTTATGGGGGGCAAATATTGCATCTGGTAAAGGGATATTGAAATCCTTGGCATATTTAGCGAGGAAAAACCTAGCAACGTTATCAGAGGTTAGTTTGGAGGTTGTTTTGTCAGTTTCGCGTTCTTGTGGCTCGTCTTCCACCTCACTATCATCGTTTCTTACGTCTTCTTGAAAGGCAACATTGCAAGATGATGCCTTTCTAATTGGTGCTGCGAGGTCAAGCACCACAATATCCATAGAACTTCCAAAACGCTTCTTTAGTTTGTGGGCAGTGACGATGCCGGGAAGACTGCATCCCAAGATGATCACGTCTGCTTTTATTCTGTTTTTGTGTTTCCGATAACTGTCATCTTTCATTTTCTTTGACCATGTAGAGCGTTAAGATTACTGTGTATTTATATTCGATCGTACGATCGGAGCTTTTTTTTATGTACACTGAGCATTTATAAAACGGTACATAAATAAATGCTCAGTGTATACACATACGAGTATGTACCGGTGATATACCGATTTATATAAATATAATCGTGTCATGCATGACACCACCATGACACTCGTGAGGTATATTTGACACGAAGCGCGTTGGACTATTCTATAGTTTTTTCAGTATCTATGGTGGGAACTTTGTTGTAGGTTGTCATCACAAACTTTAATAAGATGCTAACAAGATACTTTTTACAGGAGTTTTCAGTATCTAATATTAAATATATCAAAAGGACATGCAATGATGCAACTGCTAATCTACGTGATGACTAAAATTAATTAAATACGATTAACTAACGCGGCCAATCGTATTTAATCCAATCTAGAGGCCACTGGCGTGATTGAGTTACCAGCATCTATCCTAACTTTCGCATTTATAATAGTAGTAAGACTTTAGCCTATCGCCAAATACTGCCAGATCACTGTTTAGTCATTCGTTAAAAAAAAAAAAAATATGGAACCGACATCAAGACTCAAAAGTGTGAAATAACTTGTTGAAGAGTAACTAAAACCGCTTGTCCAATTTGGGACCACTCCAGCGGGGCAGCACCAGCTTTCAAATAAAAAAGAATCTTCAATCATCACCAAGTTGAAAGTTCTGAGGTAACAAACATAAAAAAAACGTACGGGTCGAACTGAGAACCTCGTTCTTTTTTTGAAGTGGGTTAATAAGTAATAAATTATAGAAAAAAAATTAAAAAATGGAACCGACTTCAACACTTAAAGGGGGCGTCCATAAATCACGTGAGGTACTTCTAGTGATTTTTCGACCCCCTCTCCCATTGGTGAGAAGTCGTGAGATTTTGCTAGTCCCCCTCCCCCCACCCATAATTTCACGTGAGACTTTTAAAAATACATATTTTTAATGTTAAAAAAATGAATATGTCCTTGTTTTTCTGGATTTAATCAGGATTTGAGATTATTAATATCGTGGTGTGGACGTGGACCACACAAAAAATATTTTTACCTAATTGATCCCAGTTTTCTCGCTACGTTACCAAGTCCTTGTGGAAAAAAATTACGCGAGTATTTGTCGAACCCACCCCCTCCCCCATCTGAGTTTGGGTGAGATTCAGCTTGACCCCCTCCCCCCCCGTAAGCACCTCACGTAATTTCGGATGGACGCCCCCAAAAGTGTGAGATAGCGTGTCGAAGTCGATACCATGAGCACAATATTTTGATAATAGTTGCTTTTGAACTATCATGGTACCGACTTGGACAAGTCATTTCACACTTTTGAGTGTTTGGTAATTTTAAAAAAAGACCCCTCAGGGCATCACTTCTTACAGTTACTTGCCAGTTCTTAGCTTATTTGAATACACTTCAATTATTATTGCAATTAATAATTCCTTTATTCATTTCAATACTAAACATTCTTTAGTGGCAAAAAGTCACAAATTCATTATTATTGTTACTTTTTACATAAATTAAAATTACAAATGAAAACCATCGTTATGATGACATCGTTAGTAGCTGCACTAGGATTCCTTGTGTTACAGTTGCTAAGGATTCATCAAAACACTGGACAGTAATTTTTATAAAGTTATATCATAATCAAGAACACAATACAATATAAAATCATACAAACTAGATAGATAGACAATTACTAACACCGATTACGCATATCGATAGATAACAATGTTTTCCTCAGATTTTAAAAATATATTTTTACTCTCCGTCACGAATATGCTCTAAAAACACATTAGTCATAGTGATAAAGGTTTTTTTTCTATTTATGCATTACTCATATTTAGACTCAGTTAATTTTGAGAAATAATATGTTTATATCATTGACTCACCACAATGATATCGGCCCCCTATTCAGAACTATTGAATTGGAAGCCGAATTGATGTGATAAGAAGCATTATCATATTATTTTGAACATTGAGTAATGCATTTATTGAAGATGTTGACCAAAACGTTTATCTAGAACAAATAGTCTAGCTATGTAGGTAATATATTAACGAGGTCATCCGCCGGGCTTTTATCTGTGCTGATATTGCAGTCTCTCTTGCACCGCATAGTCTCATGCGTGACAATGGTAAAAGACCAAAAGCAATTAATTAACAATGCGATAGCAATTTAATTTGCATCATAAATAACTTGTATTACGCTAAAATAACAAGTGCACCGCGGTAGAAATGAGATCTGTCATCACAATTATATTCCAAGTAGAATAGCAAAACTATCAAAAATGACAATTCATTATCTATGAGTAATATGTTGTAGAATTGACACCCTGACTGTTAGACACAAAGGTCTTAGGTTAGACACTACTGTCTGGTCCTACACTCATGCAATAGTTAAGCTCAGTTGCAGACAACTACAGATACTTACACAAACTATGCGAGTACTCTATCATTGGAAGTTAGAGAGGCATTCATGTGGGACGCTACTTGCGTTTACACTAAAGTTCCATCATACCTTGCGCCGCAGATAATTAATACGGTGAAAATATGCTGACCGATGTTGTGATTATGTATTCCAGACATTCGAACCGACCAGGGGCTTATCGGATTTCTCACTTATGAGAACGCCTGAACATCGTCACATAGCAAAGGATCAGTATTGCAATTCTACGAGCAATCCTGATAGCATCGTTGAAACCTTCTGAAGGCTTGCAGCAGCTAGTGGACCGCTCAAATTAAACAGCATATAACTGTACAGAATTACCTACTTCGACACGACAATACTTGGCACTGAAACATGGCCTCTATTGGCCTAGCCTATCTCCATGAGCAAGTAAATAAAGGCTAAAAGTTTATATCATCAAAGGTTCACTTCGCTAAGCTAAGGTTATTAGGTTAGTTATGGGCACAAACACACATTCATGCATACGCTCATATTTACGTGATTAATAATTTATACCCACTATAAAAAGATTATAATATAAAAACCAACTTCTAACCCATTTTTAGAAATACTCAACTAATTGAAATGATTATTTGTAGGACCAATCTAAACAAAAGAAATGCTTTTGTCGTCCGTCCAGCAAGCTGTATCTACTGCTGTGTTGATATATTATTATAAAAAAATGGTGATGGAGCTTCTCAGGCGTGAAACTCATAAATATGGTTCATGCACCTCATTGGCTTTAGTCGCGATCGGGCCGGCGCCGGCGCGGCAGTTGTTTAGCGTGCATGTTACTCACTAAATATTTTTATAATTAGACAGAAATAAATTTTTTCTGTGCATTCACAAAATTCAAAAACAACTCTTGTAAAACTAACAACTGGGTATGCATTTGCTTGTAGTTATATCCAGTCTAGTTTTTAATGATCTTAGTTAGAGGGTGCCCTATTTTATTTTGCAAATAATATCATAGGATAGGCAACTGAGATTTTTAACGAATGTGTGTTACTATTGCAGCTATAGCAAAAACATCATACAAAAATTTTCGCCGCTATATCCTCACTTGCCAGGACATTGGAAGTAATGGCTGATGTTTTTATAAACATAACGAACTATTATCATATGACACCAATAATTTGAGTTCATCTTCACAATCAACCTCCACAGTATCACCTCGCTACAATGTATAATATTTCCATTAATTTATCATCTCTGTCATGTAATATCTGTAACAGGCGCGTTTGATTGGAACGTAAATCAAGATAGATACACATAGGTCATTCGTTCAATGCCTAGATAACGGCGCCTTAATAACTTCCCAGTCTGGAAGGGGACGCAGTCACAGAATACTTTAAATTATAAAGACCATGCGCTTCAGACTCAGTGACTATGACAGTCTCTGTGACTGGCGCGCAAAATCGTGCTCGGGCGCACGTACGCCATCCTAGAGGGTGTGGATCCATTGTCTTACGGTATGAACCACCGCATAGTAGTTGGCAATTTAAAATCACGGTTGTATAAAATTTTATAGCACTGAAACGAAAACAATGTGAACTAACGCATTGTATTTATCATGATAGACATTAATTGACAGTCGCGATGCGACGCGACTGGCAGATTTTTAAACGTAGCTACGACGCGTCGTAACTAAGTTTAAAAATCTGCCAGTAATCAACCTACCCAGTGTATTCATACTTTGTATTCTTAATTACTGTGGAACCTTTTATCACACCATGGCTGGAAATAAACGACACATCAAAATGTAACTGTCAATTAGCTATATTTATAATCTAATTCAGGTAATTAATTTGTTATATATAATGAGAAAAGAAAGTTTTGTTTTGTTGCATGATTGTATTCATGTATGAAAAAATAATCTTAAGAACTTTAAGAACTAGAGAAACGACTATTGAGTTGGTATTACTACTCTCAGCACCTCAACGGGAACTATTTTGTAATTTCTTTCATCAGTAGAATCACAAACAAACAAACAAACAAAATTTATTACTAGAAAAATGATACTTAGCTATAACATATAATAATATTTACAGTAATGGCAATATCTGAAACAAAAACCTGATGTTATAGAATCGAAAGATTCATATCTGCCCTCCGTACTAGTTCGCACTGTATGACGGCAGGGCAGAGCGTTCCTCGTCTACACAAACATGTTTCTGTTCACAGTATATGCGCGATTTCAACATAATTTTAGTATAATGCTATTCAAGTGAGTGTTAATTTTGATAAATAATCCTGGACCTGTAATATAATATTAATAATACTAATTTACTATTTTCCTATTATTATAACATGATTTTTTTTTTTCGCAGATGTATACATGTATAAGTGTAGTTACACATTATCAAGTTTATCAATGGAAAATAAAGGAGATTAACAATCAAGCTGACTTAATGATATATTATGAAATAAAATTATAAAAACCTATATTACTATACATGTATTATTGCGTTGTGTTTGTGTTTTTAAATGTTTTGCGTGTTTGTGTGTGTGGTATGTGGGGGTGTGCGTGAATGTGTGTTTTTTAGGGGGAGGGACGTATACATTGTATTATATAGTAGTTATGCCCAATTAATGAACGAATAAACTTCAGGTCAATCTATTCTATGAGCTAGTTTTCAAACTTTGTTACAACATTACGGCTCATGATAGTACAGTTAATAAAATTTCAGTGTCATCATAGCTTAGCGAATTTAAAAAATTATGTATTTTTATTTTGCACTGATGTTTAGCTGTTTGTGATATTTTTAAGGAAGCATTTATTTTAATATATATAAGGGCCTAACCAGCATGAAAATCTCCTACAAAACGTTGTTTTGCTGGCAATAGTAGTATAAACCATATCGCATCGGCGTTTCTCATTGATACCTACATTAATTGGATATTTGTGCTGGGCCATAATAAGGGATTTGATATAAAGTTGCCTAACAGTTAAAACCTTCGCGTCATTATACAATGAAATTGTCGGATATTGATATGGTTTACACAACATCACTTTCAATACAGCCCGCTGGGCTCTCTCTAGCTCTATTAGAAGAGTCTTGCTGGCTCCTCCCCATGCAAGGATACCGTATGATAGGACTGATTGGCACAGAGCATAGTAAATGGTCCTTAAAACATCTATGTCACCTATATGCTTTAAGTTTTTAAACACATAGATTAACTTCCGTACTCGACCTGAAAATAACCGCATGTGTGGCAACCATCTAAGGTGTTTATCCACTAAAATTCCCAAATACTTAATTTCACTTGTCGAGTTTATTACGAAACATTTACAAATTGCGTTAGAGTGATCACAGGAATGTGATTTAATCTCGAAACTATTGTTTGGTTGTAGGTTTTCTTTTATGCTAAAAGTCATATATTTCGTTTTTTCTAGATTTAATGTTAATAGATTAAAATCTAACCATTGTGTGACTTCGGAAAATCCCTTTTCTGCAGTAGATTTAACATCATCCCATGTTTCTCCATTAAACAATATAACTGTATCATCCGCAAACGTTATTATTTGTGCATTTTCTAGATCCTTCCTACATAGACCATCTATGTATATCAGAAAAAGGGTCGAACCGAGAACACTTCCCTGTGGAATCCCGTAACTTACAAATTCTTCGTCACTTTGCAAAGTTCCTATTCTCGTGGACTGTTTTCTTTCATTCAAATAGCTACGGAAAAGTTCTAGAGAAATTCCTCTTACTCCGGTATATTCTAGCTTATTCAATAGCAGTGGAATAGAGACAGTGTCAAAGGCTTTCGCTAAGTCGAGGAAAATACCAACACACTTTTTAGATTTATCCAATTGTTTGACAACATGATCGACTAGCTTACAGATTGCGTCTGAAGTAGATTTTTTTGCCCTGAATCCAAATTGATTCGAAGAAATAAGTTTATATTTTTCTAAAAAACTCAAAAGCCTTGAATTTATTACTTTTTCAATAATTTTAGAGAGTGTGGGTAGCAGTGATACTGGTCGATAATTGTTGACACTGTCTCTATTTCCCGTCTTATGTATTGGTATTACAACTGATTTTTTGAGCTCTGTTGGGAATATACCAGAGGCCATCGATTTGTTGCAGATATATGCTATTGGGGCTGATAGTATATCAATAGCTTGCTTAAAAAGTACTGATGGAATGCCATCCCATCCTGAAGAAGACGTATTACGTAATGACAAAATATGTTTTTTAATTTCTGTTTCGTCTGTCGGTAAAAGTACTAAAGAATTGAGTGGTTTTGGCTCACCAACGTGAAACAAGCTTGTGAGTTCTTCTTCAGTAGTTTTAAGACGTGTAAGGATTTTGTTTGCTAAGTGCTTTCCTACCGAAATAAAATGATTATTTACCTGTGAAATTGAGTTCCGCGTGTCATTTGATATATTAATTAATTCAGTCGGGGGTTTACCTGAGGATTCCATATTACAAATATTTTTAATTATCTGCCATGTCTTCTTTATGTCTCCTTTGCTTTCATTTATTTTCCTTCTTTCGTATTGCTTTTTAAGTTTTTTCAGTATTCTGTTGCAATGGTTACGATATCTCAAATAGCTTATTTTCAAACATTCATCATATGGATATTTTTTAGCTCTTAAGTGTAATTTGTCTCTAAATTTGATGCATCTTAGTAGTCCTGCTGTCACCCACGGCTTAATAGTTTGCTTTCTATTCGGTAAAGTAACAAGGCGAGTATGTTTATTTAGTATTTGTGCAATTGTTCTTAAAAATTCACTAGTACAGTCGTTAACATTTGAATAATTTGATAGAATGTTTTCCCAGCTTAGTGATTTTAGTTCCTGTAAAACTGAGGGATAGTCCACCTTTTTAAACGTCAAAGTAGAGCCTAAAGATTTATTAATACTTTTATTTTTCATAGACGTTATTATACTATAATGGTCAGTCACTGTAGATGCACAAACTATGGTATTAACATCATTTTTTGTTTTAATAAAGCAGTGATCTAAGCAATTACTTTTCCTTGTTGGTAGTAAATGTGCTGGCATTAGACCATGTGACGCTAGCACATTGAGATAGTCAGAAGATTTTGGATCTACATTTCCCTGTTTGACATCAATATTTATGTCTCCTGTTACTATTATGTCTTTATATGCATTTAGTTGCAGTAGTATAGTGTCCAAAGATGATTGGAAATTATTTGCTGATTGGAAACATGGAGGTCTATAAATACCTAGTACAGCACAGTGATTACCTATTTCAACCTGTAGACAATTCGCGTCATCAATTAATGGCTCGCTCACTTTTACATTTTTAAGAGAATCTTTTATATAGACAACAATACCACTGTTTTGATTTATATATTTCTCTGTGTGAAAGGATGTATATCCTACAAGTTTCTGAATATTGGTGGTTTTAGAAAGCCAGCATTCCGTTAACACAATTATATCCGGTTGAATATCGCAACGGATCAGAAAAATTTCGAAATCACTGAAGTTATGATTTAGGCTTCTTATATTTTGAGATAATATAGTAAACGATTTGCTAGAGAGCTTCAAAGATTCTTTACACTGATGAGGATTTTCCACCATAGTTACATTCCCAACATTGACTATTTTGTCAATGTCGGGTAAAACGTTACTTAATATTTGATCATCCATTGTCATAATATATATATATGTATCCTAAACGTGGTATTTTATGATGAAGTAATCCTAACAGCACAAGAAAATAGAATCTTATAAATCTAGCAAAGTCCTCCAACAAGCATATTCTACACATTGCACTAATACAATGAGAGTGTAAGAAAAAATGTGTGTGTAAAGATAATGTCTGATTATTGTAGTGTCTGTTCTGTGATGACAGGTGTGTTACGGTAGTGTTCAAATCATGTAATGAATACTTATCTGATACGTTTTTAATAACGGTTATGAAGAACATACTTATTTTTAATTTTAAATAGTCCAGTCTACAAATTAAAACAATATATAGTCAATCAGAGAGCAAGCCCAAAGCTTGAGCTTCTTTTAATGACTTTACGTGAACAGCTGGTTTACCGTCAGTTTTGCGTAGCATCACTCTGCCTCGAGATATCCAACAGTATTTATACGATCCGCTTTTTTTTAAGTTGCGTGCATGAAAGAATATTTTTCTAGCGTTTGGTGTAAGGGAATCTGAGACATATATGGGGTGTTGTTCTCCTTTCAATCCGATGGAATGAGTATTTAGCTTGTGCTCTTTAGTTTTATTAAAGCTTTTTACAGCCTTAAGCAAATCGAGTTTATATTCAAGGTTATGATAATCAACAAACACAGTATACTTCTGTTTACCTTTGCTTAAATATGCTTTCTTAACAGCATTTGCTGGTATATTTATTTTGAGTGTATTATGTAAGTTTTGTATAGTTTCGGCTACATTGATGTCTTGCCCTGCAGGCAAGTTCGATATTTCAATTGAATTGTCTTTTTCTTTTTTCATGAGTACTTCAATGTGTTCTTCTAGCGTAGTTATTTTTGTTGTATACTCTTCAGACATTGTATTCAATCGAGCCTTCAGTTCTTCAACTTGTTGCGAGTTGTTTTCTATTACTTTATAGAGTTGATTATTCGAATTTACAAGTTCGGCAATTTGAGAGTTCATATTTTCCAAATTTTTAGATATCATTATGTCCCTCTCGTCACAACCTTTTTTCCATTCCATTAACATTTCTTTGATTTCATCTCTATAGATTGAAAATTCACTTTCCGCAACCTTACGTTTGACTGACCTTTTGCTAGCCAGATGAGCGCGCGCCACTAAACTATCTTCACTGCCGCATCGTTCCAGGTTTGTCAAGGAAGATGATTTTTCCCCTGCAGCGGTAGATGCTGGCACAAAAGACATATTGTCTGATTTTTTCGGTTATTCTATGTATTTTGCAATATTTTTGTAACTCGGTTTGCCAAGAAACACGACCGCACTGAATCGCGCTCCAACGAGGAAAAGGCCTCCGCTAACAGAGAATACACATGCTAAGTATATTATACTTTTATGATTATGATAATAAATATACTAATCATAAATTGAAAAGAACGATAGAACTAACTATTAGTGTAAAGAGGTCGTCTTATAAATTATTATCCTAACTGAGCACAGTTACACACTAAACGTTGATCACGCCGCGCCGGCGCCGCGCCGTGCCGTGTCGACAAATGGAGCCGTACATTATTCTCATGTAGACGCACGCTCTCATTCGCCGGACGACTCGATTCACTCGGTTAGAACTCGAATTGCAATAATTTTGCCATATAATTACGGCACCACAACACAACCTGATAGCTTGGCTTTTTGTACGAATGTAGACACCACATAACCATTCCATAACCGCGTTGCCATCCGCCATATAAAAGACATCAACGAGCTGTAATCTTATATCTGAGAATTCATAATTTTATGTCAAGAATTTATAATAAAATTAACCTTATTCCTTTCTGCTTAGATGGCTTATGCATTAATCTTATATCTCATAATTTTCTATTTATGTATGGGGGATCTTAATTTCAATACTAACTGGCCAGCTTGCAGGCGCGATTGCGTGGCTTACGGAGTACTATAAACTTATGATGAAATCCAAACAAAATTATATATTTCATACGGAATCTTTGATACCTGACAATTATTCAGTAAATAACGTAAATTACATAAGTGAAATTTGTAAAACCTTTATTTGACTCATGCCTTTTAATGTTCCATCACCTCCCAGTCTATAATTCAAGCTGAAACGTTGGCTTATTGAACTATCTTTTTACAGTTTCGATGAATTTTTAGACGTATAAATAGCAGACAGGTTCAATGTTAAGGTTGTGTCTTGTCAAATTGATTCGCTTCGAATTATTCGCTCAACTTCGGTATTTTTTTACATAATACAAAAAAATACAAATTGTAAATTTGTATTACTTAGTCGATTCAAATGGGCGCCGAAAGCTCATAGATACATAATATGATGCTAGCTTTCTTTGTGATAAAATCTCTCAATGGTTCGTATGCATATATATTATGTAGACTAATGTTATTGTAGTAGCTGTGGTATTCTAATTAGTTATTAGTGTTTTATTTTAGATCTATTTTTAGCTACCTATTTCTAGTAGCCTACAACATATATGTAATCTGTATATGTAACTGTCATAGATTGATCTGTCAACTTATAGCTTAAAACAATAAATGTAGACTCGCGGACCCGACAGACGTTGTCCTGCATGATATTCCGATATGTCCGACTGCAGCGCCATCTGCTGGGCCGATTTGTGAATCAAAACCATCCAGAGCGCCACCGAGACGCATACAAAAAAATCATTCAAATCGGTCCAGCCGTTTAGGAGTCCAGTGACATACACACGTATGTACGAACTTATAAAACTTAAGTACTTTAAACAATTTTAATCACTCCTATCCCTTTGTTTACGTTAAAATGTATGCAGAATTATTCTTTATATCTTAGTACCTAAAGTAAAGATATCCTCCTCCTTGAGTCGTATTCCTCATGTCTGAGGGTCGTGACCACCCCCATGCATGATCTTTATTGATTGAGAGTAAAGATATAGTGAATTGCTATCTCCCTAACATATTGAGGTAGCTCTTGACTTTAGTTAACCAAAAGCTTTTCTGTGCATATTATTCATGAAAATGGAACTAAAAGCGACGATGTCTTGATAGAATGCATGCATTGCGTTGTGGCTACAGAAAACAAGTCAATATTTATTATTTTATATTCTCCCAATCGTAGTGAAAAGTAGAGTGTACCACGCGGCGCCGGCGCGGCGCAAACCCCATTATACCTCGGCTTCTATTTATTCCTTTGCCAAGGCTTTGGAGTAATAATAACTAATAATAATAATAACACTACCTCGTATATAATAATGGGGCATTGAAGTCCCTTTTATAACAATCTACTAATATAGCTAGATGCAAACTGTTCAATTTAAATTAATATTAACATATAAAGATTATGTTTGAGATAAAATAACATGCCCTGTCACCAGTAGGTAAAGAATTAACTTGAATCAATCTCAGAGTACCTAATATAACAAGTGGCTGCAATTAGGATTATAAATTTCATTTCAACTAATAAAACAAACTCTACGCTGATTATAACTTGATATGTACTATACTATACGCAAATCCAACCAGCCCTAAATGCATGGTCAACTAAAAACAGTGTATAAAAAAATAAAAAACTGCCATATGCTATGTTAAGAATAGTCATATGGTTAATTTACTGACAGTCGCCGTGGCGCAGTGGTCAGTGTCAGTGACATGACTTCTGTGTCTCCGGGACCCTGGGTTCGAATCCCGACAGGGGCAAAATTTTTTGCGATGAGTATAGTATAGATGTTTGTCCCGGGTCTTGGTTGTTTGTGGGTTGTGATCGTGTGTCCATGCCTTCCGCGACACAGGGGATCCTAGTGCGGGGGTCTGAATGTGATTAAAAATCAAATAATAATAATAAACATAAATATTTACATAAATTACAGTTAATTTAAGTATAAATAAATACCTTAATTTAAAAAATAAGTTTTTTTTTCTTGAATATTGCGGAGACCTCAGAATGTAGGTAAGTTTACAATATTCTATAACGCCTACACAGTTTATTTGCGCAATTTACATACCAAGAGTTAACTATTGACCTTCCATTACCAATAAACTATAGCGTTGTATGGAACATTACAATACTATAATTTAGATATTACATTCAGTCTATCGTTTTCAATTTGTTCGATCATAAATCTTACTATTCAATACGTAGTATTTCAATATTATTACCACAGTGCATAAAATATTCATTACCTACAACCTCGAATACCACAGAAAATATTGATAGCATATTGAACATAAGTTTGGTGGCATATAAATTTAGTTCATAACTAGAATTAGCCATCTGGATTTCTTCTTAATCAGAGACACGGCAGAGACTTTCTATATCATAAAATGCGTAGCACCGATAAAATAGGTAGATACCTACTTCGGTACCTATATCGTATCGGTAACACTTTAATCGAGTTTCATAGAAGGCGTATCCATTATATTTTTATGCATGTGTGACCGCATATCGAATGATCCAAGGCCCAGACATGCTTACTTTGTTTATAAAAAAACAAAAAAACTGTGTTATTATTAATTTTATTTTCTATTCTATTTTATTGTCTATATACAGGATACAGTAAATACGAGGCCTCCATCGAGAAGACCGCAGATCTTAAGTTTATGAGAATGATGATCACGTTTTACAACTCAAGTAAATAAAGAATACTTAGTCTAAGGCACTACCACGCACGATTAAGGGCTTAACGTGGCAATGCTGCTAGCATTCTGGGCACGCTGCCGGCCGGTACCGGGTTAGAACATTTGAGTTATCTCTACCAATATAATAGGCTACCAATAGCTAGTGGATTGCTCAAATGTTATTGTAGTAGCTGCAGTATTACAATTAGTTATAAGTGTTTTATTTTAATAAAGGCATTTTCCCAATTAAAAAATCAAAGAAATAAATAAAAGGGCTTAACAGGTGCTGATGAAATCACAGAGGCTCGCGGGTGCTTACAGAGAGGGGGGACCAATTTATAACGAGTATTTATTTCAAATATTATAAATATTATAAATATTATATACTTTACAGATGACCTAAGGAAAGCTTTGAAAAATATTACTAATTACATATTAGACCTTTTTCATTTTCTTTCTTCTGGTATAAGACCTGTGCCTTACACCGCGTCAAGGTTTTAACCATTAATTTTAACCATTAACCATTTTTAAAAAATATGCATGGTAAGTTATTATCATAACGGAAGGGTTAATATCTTGAAATTAGCCAGGTTTTGAAATAAAAATAAACTGTTATCTATCTACTCTATAATATGTAACTTGTGATTATGATTTATGATAAATTAGAACCTTCGATCAGGAATACAACAGAGAGTGCTGTCACTTATAACTTATGAGTTACGATATATTCAGGAGCCCGTAAATTGTACCATAAAAAGAAATATTTCCTCTTTTTTGTAGGTTAAATATAGGCATGTTTATTTTTGGTTAAGTGCGTGTCACTTATAAAAATATTTTAAAGTGAAAATAAAAGAAGAACGATATCTTACCGTGTATTATTATCAGTTTGAAATGAAACTTTTTACGCTTCTTTATACTGTATAGATCTACCGTTTGATCACTATGTCACTTGTGATCAGTGACGATGTGCTCGAAGACTTTATCTAGCTAGAATGCTTACTGGCTCGCAAGGATTGCTGCCACGGTGTTTGGTAACTGTTTTTTCAAACTTGTAGGTGGCTAGCTACTAGACAGGCGGGTACTCGACAGTACCCTACCACCTTTTGGTGCTGGGAATTTGATAACGGATAACGGTTACCTTCACTGAAAGATCAAACCGTTGGTGGAGATCGAATCAGCGTCCGTCATCATCGCTTCAAAAAACCTGTACTTATAACGCACGCGAGCGAAGTCGCGGGCGAGTCAGCTAGGTTTTTTCAATAAATCTAGACTAGGAACCCAAATAAAACAGCTTCGAATTTTATCAGAGTTCTCTGAAATATAGTGTTATATCCCATTTGAAGAAATTAATAATTCAGCTACAACTCATAAAGACGGCTCGATCGAATGACATGCGACAAGAGGGACCCGACGGGAAGCGTCCTATTTGCAAATTATACCGCTTACTCAATAAAGGGCATACTCTACATCCCATGAATACATTAACAACTTTATAACCAACACTGTAAAGACTATTCTTTATTGCGATTTGTTGGAGAGTTATGATTTTTAACGATTACTATTCAGATTATTCGCAATGGGTGCAACAACCGCACTCTGTCACGTAGGCAAGGTGTTCCTGGTGATTCAGCGCTTCAAGTTGTATCACTCAGAGTAACTGATAAGCTTTTCCGGAATCACGATGTTTGGCAAGTGGGACGAGGAAAACACAAGCCAACATTCGCATGGTGGTAGGTTAGCTTATAGTGGCCGCCTGACTAGCTACCCTCAAGTTTGAAAAGCTATACGCAAAAGCTTAGTGTTTCAGGCACCTGTCCTCAGTGAGAAGTCAGTAACCGCAAAACCACATTTTATAGAACTAGGAATATTAACTGTACCTTCTGTATTAATATTATTCCATATTTGTCTATTCGTGCACTGCAATCCACAAAGTTTCAAAACCACTGGGACTTCACACAATTACAGTACGAGACACAAGCATAGACTGGCAACACCTGCTCACTCGCTGCTAAAGTCCGAACAATCTGCCTATCGATCGGGCCCAAATTATACAATCGCCTCCCAAAGTCAATTAAAAGTGCAACTTCTCCAAAAATATTCAAATATAAATTAAAGAAGCTACTATCAAGTAAAGCCTACTACTCGCTTACAGAGTACTTAGGTGACAAACACAATATATATAATAATAAGTAGTTATTTTATTATATAGCGTAAGTATTACTTTAATGTCATATTTTTGCCATAATATATTTTATATTGTATTTGTATTTACCAATAAAATGACTATGACAATGACTATGACTAGTCCATATTTTGAATTTAGTGGCAACTGCGGTCGGTGAATCAATTATTCTGTCATACCAGCGGAAAAGCTACACTAATCAAGATTTCAGACCAAGATTTAATTATTAAGAATTTTGCTTGCATAGAATTGTGCACCAAAGGTATTGTCAAACTTTATTCCCTTTTTGACGTGATAACGTTTTGTAAATTGATGAATACCAGCAACACTCATGAAAAATAGTAACGTTCCGCGTAACGTTCCACCTGAGTTTTGTATTACATAAAATAATCAAAGTCAAATTCAAAGTCAAAGTCGAAGTCAAAGTCAAAGTCATAAATGATTATGACGTTATCACGTAAATCTATCGTTCGTAAACCGACTTTACAGACAACCAATTTTTTTTACTACTACAATACTTGACTATAAAGTAGGCTCAATATAAAAACAGGCTTATATAAATCATTTATAAACAAGCATTTAAAAAAATATAACCCTCCTTCTTTCGCAGTCGGGTAAAAAGAGAAAATTGTTATTCATCCTCCCTCTCACATAAAAGGGCGCTGTAGAATCAACACAAAATGCTGTGTAATTAATATCGCTTTGATATGGATTTCCGTATCTTCTGAATACTCCAGAATCTATATTTTTTTAAACATAAAAATGAAATCAGTTGGTAAAATTTCTAAAACAGCTATTTATAAAGTTTTTTTTAATGGGCAATGATGCTTTCAGAAATAATTTGGGCCAAATTGGCCACAACCAAAAATCTGCCACCCTACGCTCCACAGCCTACTCAGCCTGTTTGTAAATCTGCCATCGTCTTCGACATTATCTTCACTCGTCACATCAAGTTGGACAGTAGTTAATACGTAACAGATAAATAAACAATGCTAAAATAAAAATATCCGACCAGATAAGATAATATATATTAGGGCCTTTTTTGTTTTGAGTTTAGTCACGCGTATATTAACATCTTGGTTCATATGGTCAGGGATATTTGCGATAAAGTGAAAAGATAATTACGAATTCAAGTCAAAACCATGCTATCACGGATTTATCCGTAATTAATTAAGCAAATATTGTATGTCGTTGTGGACGTAACTGTTGAAACAATTATTGGATATTTTTAAGAACTTTATATGTACACACAGTTAACAATAAAATGCATCTGAATCTGAATCTGAATTCATTTTGTTAAAAAATCACAACTTATATATATTTTTTTTTTATTAACATTCACACTAGGTCTTCAGGTCCCAAACTAGGCAGAGCCTGTACTATGGTAACCTGATGACTGATATATATACTTATATACATATTATCTGTCTTATACTACATTGACAAAATATATTAAGAAATTTTAAATATTAAAAGCCAATATCAGATGTTCATTATAAGCATAATGGGTAAAGCGTCAACAGTAATTGGAATGATTAATATGAATACTAAAAAAATCACTACAATTATTTATAGTATAACTAGCTGAGAAGTGTTGGAAGTGTTTTTACAATAACTCCACCTTGTCGATCCGAGTACAAGAGCAAAATTCGAAGGTGATTCTATTGCAGAGGCGTGAGACAGGGAGAGCTTATCTCTCCGAAACTGTTCACTGCCGCATTGGAAGACGCCTTCAAGCCCTTGTAATGGCATCGATTCGGCATCGATATCAACGACGACGTGGTCGAAGATATTCACGCTTGATCTAGAATGCTCACTGACTATCAAGGGCTGCTGCCTGAACACACTATGTGTTTGGTGACAGTTGATCCTAATTTAAGTCGTCAGGGCTTCAGAGTAAGAGCTAACTATACCCAAACATTAAAGTTTGAGCATCTTAATGTATTGACCTTTAGAGAATCTTACACGTACAGAAACCATCTGACTCTCATTCACGTAGGTAACTATCCACATGACAACTCACATGACGCTGTTTATATTACACAAGGCTATTTTTAAATAATATAAATGTAGCCATTCAAGTCTCTTGTTCAGCGAGCGCGAGTCTAGCTATAGACTAACCATTAGCTGCGCCTCGCGGCTTCTCCCGCGTCGACTTCACTTCAATGCTAACACAGTTGCCCCATGGAAACCATACTTTATCCACGATAAAAGTTAGTCTATATCTTTCTCCGAGCTCCCGTATACCTCTGTTCCAAATTCATCAAAATTGGTTCAGTGGTGTGAAAACTGAAAACTTTACAGACAGACAGCTACTTCGACAGATACTTTCACATTTGTAATATTATTAGGATTTTGTTGATTCGATTTTTTTTTTCGGGAAAAGTAGCATAAATGTTGTTTTATACACTAGGCCCATAGTCAGAGACCACATTTCCGTTCCTTAAGTCAATACTGGGTAAAACACACTGATCGAAGACCTTCGTTTTGGAGCATTTTGGGCGAGAATATCTCGCGAAGTTTCTCGAACGCTGCCCAGCCGATTTGGATTCGACGATTGGCCTCCTTCTCGAAGTTGGACTTGCCTAATTGGACTGTTTGTCCTCCAGGTTATAAGCTTATAAGGTATACCATCCAGGTTGTAAGGTGCTTCATCGCAAATTTCATTCAAATCTATCAAGCTGTTAAGGCCTGAAGATGTAACAAACAGACATACACACACTTTTGCATTTATTATACATATTAGTATGATGAGTAGACCTGTATATCCACACGCTCTCTGCAAAACGCATCTACAGTTAAAGATTCATAAAAGCAGTATGGAAGGGTGATTTTTTATAGCTAAAGACATTGTTAGGGTCTGGATCCATACATGTGTATGTATCTTGGTTTAATGTCAAAATATTAGCTTTATTCTACATGCATAATCAAAGTCAAAATCAGCTTCTTAGATACTGGGTGGCAACAAGCAGAAAGACCGCATGATGCTAAGCGATCACCGTCACCTATGTATATCTGTATCTCTAGGGGCGTCACGATATGTTGGCAGACCTTTTAAGACGCTTCTGTGAAAGCATTCATCATCATTTATTCAAATTATGGGTGTGGCAGAAAAAGCATGAAAGCAGAATAAATGCAGTGGAAATGAGAGCTCTAAGAAGTATGATTGGAGTGAAACTGAATGATAAGGTAAAGAAAAGTGTGATAAAGGAGTGTTGTGGTGTCAACGAAGGTGAAGGCGTAGTGACTAAGTCGAAGCAAACGCACTTGTATGAAATGTCTGATGAGCGTGGATGAAGCGAAGGAAGTGTGTTAGGATCGTAGCAATTGGAAGGGTTGTGGTCTCTGCCTAGCCGTACGGGAAAAGGCGTGAGTTTGTGTATGTGTGTATGTTTTAATTCAAATTAGGCATCAAGGTCACCCTTATGAATGTTGACATTCATAAGGGACCGTGGTGTTAAAGTCTGTACATTATTGCTTAATTGATTAAGCAATAATGTACAGACTTTAACACCACGTTCCAAAATAAATAGACCCATATGACCTATGCCGGAACAACAATTTTCATATTTTTTTCTTTATATCTGTCCAGTTAATCTCAGTTACAGCTGAGCGTATTTTCTCGAGGCTTTCAATGCCAGAGCCGATTTAGTAAACCAGATAGATAGGATGGCCTCTCTTATCTCGAATCGTTTATTTCTCTCTGTGGTACTTCACGGCCGAGCATCATGATCCTTACAAAGTCTTTGTGATATAGAAGATTGCTTGTCTCCAGCGACACCTGGTGCCGGATTCATCGGCACCACCTCGTACAATATTGTTTTATCCTCATATTGCTAATTAGTTAACGTACTTGGGATTTACTGCTAAATATTTTTTCTCAACGTTACCAACAAACACTAACTTTTCAAATAAGCTTTTAATACCTCCAATTAAAACATTTAACATTTCCAGTAAATGGTATTAGCGGAAAAAAATATGTTTGTATATTTGTATATACCTATTACTAAATATTTTCTTGATTAATTGAACAAGGACATTTTACTATTTTGTCATTGTTTTGGTACCAATACTCGTGCGCAACGCTGCGAATTAGGGAGAAGATCAATCGGTAGGCTGCAGCAGGAGAGAGGTTTGCTATCTCCAAAGGCTGATTATTAGAATTGCCCGGCAACCCATACTTCTCGGGGGTATTAACCAAAACAAGTCGGAGTCGGAAGATACTTTCATGTTATACTATCGGCAACCCGAACATCTTAATGCAACCTACTATTAAACGATCAATTCTGACCGTTGCTGTGGCTCAGTGTTTAGTGACAACACTTCTGAGCCCCGAGGCCCCGGGTGCGAATCCCGGCAGGGGCAAAAGTTTATGCGATTAACGCAAGATGTGATTGTGTGTCCTTGCCTCCCACGACACATAGAATCCTAGTGCGGGAAAAAATATCTAAACTCTTATATACTAAAAAAGAGGGATAGAAAGGGATAAGAGCCCAATGTTATGTCCTTTACAAAAACCTGTGCACTGCCAGTTCTTATAATTTCTGGCAATGCCAACTAACACTATTGCGGCTCAATAAACCAATGCGAATAACAAGTTCTATTTGCAATTTAAATACATTTATATGTACATAATGACGGCTAAGGGTGACCACACTGCGTGTTTTTGCAAAATATGACGTACTTAGAGCAGTGAATCGCACGCCTGTCGAACGTTGACGTGTGATGCGTTTGGAAAAGTTAAAAAAAGAGTTTTTCCAATTCCAAGCCTCCATCTTCTAATTATATAGGCATATAAGCAAATGTCCATACTGTCTATAGGCCCAGATGACGCGTGTATTTACGCGTTCATTCAGTAGCTGCGGTCATGTGACGACGTCACGTGGATCTTGCTCAGCTGTAAAACTAAATAATTAAACCAGCGTTAATGTTCCTATTATGATAAACAGAATAGTGAAATTTATTGTACACTTGGAGGTCAATCTTTTCAGACAGGAATGCTCATAAATGTGTTTTGAGAATGTAAACTTGGCATGGCTCTTTGACTGTTTACTTGGTAGTTACTTGGACGATTATTCTTTGATTGCTTTCTTAGTTTCTTAACAATATATAAGTCAAATATTATATATTATTCCTTGCCAGACAATATCCTATCTAACGATGTCTCGCAATGGTCTACTACCATCAAGATTAAAAAACTGCCATTAATTAAGCAGTGTGTTCAGACCTTCGACCATATCGTGATGATAAGTGAGATCGTACGTCAAACGTAACATGTTTACTATAAAAATAATCAAAAATATTATTTGTTATATATAAGGCATACTTTATATTTCTATTTTTCTATTTCTTACTAGCAAATTAACAATCTAGGCGTCTTCTAAGTCACGAATACATGAAGCAAGCGTGCTCCATCGTGGACCGCATCATCACTTAGCATCGGATGAGAAAGTGGTCAAACGCAGACCTTTTCTTAATAATAAAAAACAGTATTAAGGGTCTCTTCAACTTATTTATGTAGGTTTTTAGGGTTCCGTACCCAAAGTGTAAAACGGGATACTATGTGAATGGATAAATTGTCATGAACCGTAGTTTTTGGGCAGTGCCTGCCGATGTATTTGAATGGTTTTGTATTTAGAATTAATAAATAAATTATAAAAAAATAAAATTATACAGATGATGTATTTCTGTTGTCGCTATAATAACAAACATAAACAGAGATAACTAAAAAACAGAATAAAATAAATATTTAAGAGGGCTCCCATACAACAAACGAAAATTATTTTGTTCGGTTTTGCTCGATATTGTTAACGGCATCAGGTAAATGCTTGAAATATTCTCAGAATAATTTGCTTTAAAATGTGTATAAACTTAAGTGTGTTGTTCTTAAGTTTACTTACATTTTCGAATTGGTAAACAACTGTTATAACTCTGTAAATTTAATATACTTAATAAATATATAAAATAAAAATAAATAATTAAATTAAAATATAACAAGTATTTGAGGTACATCTTCGTCCTCGTCCATAGGTACAAATATGATTTGTTTGCCGTTTTTATAGATTATGGGTACGGAACCCTTCGTGAACGAGTCTGACTCGCACACGGGAGAAATACTATTGCGTGATAATTTAAAATTAATGTAAGTACATAATAATATAACAAATATGTACTTACATTATTGCCTTTTTAGACATTTTCCTTTATTCTGGTGTAAGACACAGTTCGAGGGTGTTTGTCGTTACGAAGAGAATTTAATCTAATGGAAAAATATGGTTTTCACTAATATAAATTAGCAAATGAAATCAAAATTGGTGTATATTGTGCCTATCAATTTGGATTAATTGTGTAAAGTGTCAAATGTATGCTTTTAGTTATTAACATAAACAACATTTACACTTTGAAGAGAAGGCCTGTTTCCCAGTTAATTATAGTTTTACTTCTCCACTCGCAGCAAGTCTTCCGTAGACTTATGAATTAAAACGAACGTTTTAGCAGAAATCAGAAGTTTTTATTTAACAACTTTGTTGTCAGATGTTATAACAGCCTGCCCAGTTTGAGCACTCAATAATAGATAATAGTCTGTAAGTATCACAACTTATACTAACATCACGAGTATTAGATTATCTTACTACTTAGTGATAATTACACAATTTACAGTTGTACCGATAATAATCATTGAGTTCTTTCTTTCTTTTATTTTATAAGGTATAAGAGACAAGCCTTGGTTTTAATGAACATTGGAACCCATTATCTGGAACTATCTGCGCCCCGCGGTTTTACCCATGTGGTGATGAAAAACGGTGATGATGAAAATAAGCCTATGTGTTAATCCATGGTCTAAGGTATTCTCCATACCAAATTTCATCGAAATCAGTGTAGCCGTTTAAGCGTGAAGAAGTAACCGACATACACACACACACACACACTTTCGCCTTTATAATATTTTTATGATATAGATAGATATAAACAACAGATTAAACCAGGATAATGCTCTTATGAATTTGCAATTTACAGGTTTCGTGGAAGGGAGTGCTTTCGACAATGAATGGTACATTTTGGGGGATTTCCGTAGCGGTTGTAGCAAAGGAGGCTCGTTTAGGTTTGTCGGTTGCTAGGTATAATAAAAGTATAAAACTAGTGAAAAGTATCTTATCGTAATCGCTGCAGTCGAAGGCTACCGTGATAACAGGTTTTCCCATGGACGGGATCACCGTTGTCCATCTCGGGGATTCCTAGTGTAGGGCCATTTTAGCATTGCAAACTAGCTACCTAGAAATAAGGTACCATAGTTATTAATCCTTTCCGAATTTTGTCCGCTTAAAATCGTCGACGATCACCTGATATGACTTCTGGTTCCGGCGCATTGGGTTCGATTGCCGGCAGGGATAAATATTTATGTGATGAAAATGGATGTATGTCTTGGGTCTTGACAGTTTGTGTGCTGTGATTGTGTTTATCCATGTCTCCCGCGACACAGGGAATTCTAATGCGGTGGTATGAGCGTGTTGGTCCATACAAACATAATAAGCATTATTTCAAATCTTCGATCAAGAATACAATTGTATAACTGATGTATTTCTTGATCGAAGTTTCAAATGTAATATAAATAATTCAATAAAATATAATGTGCGCATTGGGGAATAATGCATATCTATAAAAAAGAATGTAAATATTATATATAAATGTTTTTTTTATACTTTAAGGTGTAACGTGAGTTGTGCAGTAAAAACGGGAAAATCATAGTTCGCTCGGATCAAACCAAGCGCCCGGGTACATTTATTAATAGAAGTATAAATTGAAAACTGGTCTAAATTCCGGTTACTGATCGAAAACGAGGAAAATAAGGCTTTTCCAAATGGCTATTCATGTTGCGTCAACATTTTCACTAATATACAACGAATAACGATATTATTTTAAAAAAAAATAGATGTAGCACTATAGACCTTCGGGATACCGCATAAATTAGGTTCACGCACCTAATTTGCTTTAATCGCTCCCCTCATAGGCAAACGTAGTAAAATGTCCCTTAGAAATAAGATAACACTGTATAAAGTCTGTATACGCCCTATTATGACTTACGCCTCAGTCGTATTCGGTCACGCGAACAAAACTCCGCTCCATACACTCCAAGCAATCCAAAATAGATTCATGCGCAAGGCAACCGGCGCTCCGTGGTACGTACGGAACGCCGAATTGCATTGCGACTTAGGCCTCCCCACAATCGCCCAACACATCAAAAACTGTTCACGCCGATACTTCGATTCCGCGGCCCACCATCCGAATCCCTTGGTAGTCCAAGCGGCCAATTACTCAACTGACTCGACCGACCCGTGGTTCAGCCCCCCTCCGCCGGCGCCCCCGTCACGTGCTCGTAGACGCAGACGACCCGATAACCGTGCTTCAGGCAGCTCAAACTCCGGCTAATGACCCGCGCTCTCATAACTCGATCTCCAACCGTGACCTAGTCAGCGGCTTCGGGCTCGCTGGCTTCACGGTAAGACACCGAGCCCGCCGTAGACCACTGCGCCGCAGGCCCCCGATTAGACGTATCACCCATCACTCAGCTACTACCCATCTTGGTGGCTCCCCAACCGATAGGCCGCGCCATAGTCTGCGACGTCCACACACACAGACGCTACCTCGTTTAGGCGATAGCCCAAGCCGAGGTCCGAACCCCTGAGGTGCCCTTGCGCTAGTCGCACCCCCCCCTCACCCCAACCCAAAATCGGCTGAGTGCCCTCTGCACTCGCCAAAAGTCCGGTGAAGCCGTTAATACCCCATGTGGTAAACAGCATTAAGTCATTTCTAAAATAAATAAATAAATTGCTTTAATCGCAATTGGGCAGTCAGCCGTGAAGCACGTATGGTTCTTATTAAGTATTCTTATAATAAAGCAGAAGAACACCCGCAATTATAATGTCGTCCACGTACGTAGCACTTTTCAGCTATTGGAGAATAAGATATATAGGAGGTGTAAATCAAAAACCACTTGACCGATTTCAATGACATTTTAAATGGGATCACCTCGGAGCTACGCTCTACCAAATAAAAAAAATGTTAGAATCGGTCCTAAACTGGGGGAGAAATCGTAATAAAAAAAATAAAAAAACAGTGAAACGTATTATCTCCTCCTCCTTTTGTGAAGTCGGTTAAAAAATAATTCGTCATGTAGACCAATCTTAGTCATGTAATAATATGTTTGTTGCTTTACATAAAGCTATTTATAGAACATTGCAACGTGTTATTCATCTTACATTGATTTTATCTTATCAATAGTAACGTCGCGACTCACGGCCGATATAGCACTATTCGCAATCGGTATTTACTCCCAGGCTTTGTTTCTTGCAAATGTTATGAAACTGTGCAAATATTTGCTTCGTAGGCAAGACTGATGACTGAAGGGCAGTAGTTGATTGGGAAACCTCAATAATTTATTGTTTATCCATGGATGAGTCAGATACGTGTGTCGCTACGTACGTTCATACGTTTCAGGAATTCTAATGTACCTATATAAAGGATTTCTAAGTATACGGAAGATTCTAATTAACCCGATACACGTACTTACCTGATAGGAGCATTTATCAATTCAGCTGGCGATTGAGCCTATTTCAGCGACAGATAACCCATGATTTTTGTGTTAACCTCTAGCCACATAATAAAAAAAAATTATGAATGTGAACTTATCTGAATAAACTGAATTTGATTATGAGCTGCTTCGCAGTTAAACAACATCGAGTTTTTCGAATTACTTACTAGTTAATATTCTGAGTTAGTTTTCTAGGCAATCTATGACATAATAATTTAATTATTTTGTTTTAAAACTATTATTAAAATTATATATTAATAACTAATTACAATACTGCAGCTACTACAAGTTTTTGAGCAATCCACTAGCTATTGGTAGCCTCTAAATAACTCAAATGTTCTAACCCGCTACCGGCTGCTATGCTATACATAATATATAATGATAAATAAATATAATATGTAAATATATAATATAATAGCTGCGTCCCACGCTTTCACCCGCGTGGTGATGATTGATGATGATGATGAAAAGTAGCCTATGTGTTACTACAATAACATTGGAGCAATCAACTAGCTATAAAATTATTTAATCCGCTACCGGTTGGCAGCGTGCCCAGAATGCTAGCAGTATTGCCACGGTAAATTGCGATGCTGATTCGTTGATCAAAATATGTGCCAGCATTTTGGTCACGCGTCGCATTGATAAAACTCTCTGATAAGGTTTTGAAAATCCGATGAGCTCCCGGTCCCCCCGGGCCCAATGTTTCGGCGACAACAGTCGGTTCTACTGCACACCTTGACATCTTGGTCACATGGTAGCTTTAGATGTCAATGATAGCGGGAGTAGTTAACAGGCCCGACATCTATGATGCTCAATGATGTTTTACTAAAGATGACGTATATTCATACTGCGCGGTGCTCAGATTTTGTTCTTTTACGACATAAACATGCTTACTGCGACTGATAATACGGTACAAATAATATAGAAAAGGATAGCTATATGTTTAGACTTGCGCTTGAATTACGCGTTGTAATGAAAATTACTACAATTGCCTTAATTATGCCGCCTCAGTTTCCGCGCGCTCGTGCGACATCTACCTCATATAAACATATAATGTCATTGATGATGGTTAACACTGCGGACCGGAATACGCCAGAGCACTCACGAACGTCGAGTACAAACAAGAAAACCGACATACAGAACAACGTGCCATATTAGTTCTTTTTTGCGACGCTGGCTTCGTTTACACTATTAGCGTAATTCGGATTAGACATATTTTTGGGGGATTAACCTGGGAGTTTAGGCGCTCCCAGCGCTATGTCACTCTGTATCAATATTGTTTGTCAATACATCAAATAGACTCGTATCGATTTGACGTAGAACTTAACCTTGATGTAATTCTTCACGGACAAAGTCTTTTAAGTTTCGAGCACGTGACGAGGGAGTTCACCGAGGAAATAGCGAAATATTAGAATTTAATGGGCGCCGCCTTGAATAAAAAAACATAACAATTATATGTGTACAATGCTAACAACCGATAGAATAAGTGGTTGCTCAGGTGTTGAGAGGGTTCTTTACCGATATGAAAAACTAGGTTCTCATCGATTCGGATGGATTATTTTTATGTTTGTTACTTTAGTACACCGTTTTTATGAACGCATTCTGAAAGATATGTATTTCTATATTAAAATGTATACATAATATATAATGATAAATAAATATAATATGTAAATATATAATATAATAGCTGCGTCCCACGCTTTCACCCGCGTGGTGATGATTGATGACGGTTATGATGATGATGAAAAGTAGCCTATGTGTTAATCTACGGTATGAACTATCTGTGTTCCAAATTTCATCAAAATCCGTTCAGTAGTTTTTGCGTGAAAGAGGAACAAACATTCATACAACCATACATTCATACATCCATACTCACAAACTTTCGCATTTATAATATTAGTAGGATATAAAGCAGTGTTGAATGGTTGAGGTATTTAGACTGGTTGGAGAATGTCGTCAGTGCCACTACATATGTATAAGTATGCAATTTTCCTCGTAGTTAAAACTTCTTACTCAATTCATTATCGCCATATTCGGGGAAGAGCCGGCTGGCGGATTTGTAGATGGTAGTGGCTTTGGCAGCGTGTGTTGACTGGTGGTGGTGTACGTGACGCGGCCGGTAGCTTCTCGACAGACCTAGTACAGAATGTATAGCTCTATGTCGCCCGGTCTAGTACATTCCTTGACCTGATTACGAGATGAAAAAGCAACTGAACGGTCCACATCGGTGACATATGGCCGTATTCAGAATTAGTTACGCACGTCATGCAGTGTATAAATATACACTTCGAGTAGGTGGTAACTGAAATAATTGAACAAAACATTTTTGTTGTCAGCATTCTGAATTTTCATTCAGTAATATTTATTTCTAAGCGAAGAAGATAAAGTAGAAATTATAGTAAAAATCACATCTGAATCGACTCAGTATTTCTGCTACATTTGTAATGAAAATGCTATACATTGTGGAAACTTCGGCGCGTTGAGCACTTTTTGGGTGAACAAAAAAAATGAAACTCGCGTCATCGTCACAGCAAGCTTTCCATGTTAGCTCAGAAACCGTATAGTTTTCACTTCTATCGGCAGTCCACAAACACTGCCCCTCATGTTTTTTTTTACTAAACACTAAGTTCAATTATATGTTACGCTATTACCTCATAACACAGACTTATTACCTCATAACACACATTTAGGAATCGATTAAAAAATCTTGTTTCATCCAATACTTTTATACTTACATATTGGTTCTATAGAAATTACTTGACAAACGGTCAACCACTTCTCGTTACTTACAAAATTAAAAAATGTCGCGGTTTGTATTGATTCAGACCTACGTAATTTTCTTAGTAGTTAGACATTAAGTAAGTAATAGGACATAAACGCATTAAAGTAAGTAAAATAAGTACTTGCATACAATTTGTTCCACATACATATATAAGTATGTATGCTGATACGGCAGTGGTAGAGCTTGCCTAGCAATTTGGTATTCTTTTTAATAATATTAGTGGATTTTTCCCATGAAAATCTCGTTTACAGCCGGTTTGTCTTTTCCCTCTGTGAGCTGTCATGGAATGAAATGAAATAGTGTCACTTCGAAGTAAGTTTATTTAAAGTCGGCTATGAACATATGCATGGTATGGTATATATTTTTTAACCGCCTTCAAAAAAAGGAAAAACTCATCCTATATAAATATACTAAGACATGGACCAACGTCTTCACGTAGGTAACCATAGAATATGTATCAGTACAGAAGTCTGTTGTAGTTACGTAGTTGTTCTGACGTAAAAGGACCTTCGTTGTGACGATCCAAGCACGGTGAGATCGTTTATCTTGTGTAAACAAATGATTAATGACGGTAGTTGACATTAACGGGACGTTAATCACAGGTTAAACAGTCATATTACTACTTTTGTGGCATGCTGTACGTATGCTATGCCTAATATTGGATTCATAGTCTGTTCTTTGATACAAATTGATGAAATTATCTAAATAAATATTAATTTTGATGGGTATATGACACATCACATTTTGATGGGTATACCGTGAGCACAATATTTTGATATCTGTTACTTTTGAACTATCATTGTACCGAATTCAACAAGTTATTTCATACTTTTGAGTGTTGTAGTCGGTTCCATTTTTTGGTATTTTTTTTTTATAAATGATGTACATTTTAGTTCATGTACCTCTTTCAATTACGATCTAGTCTTAAGCCTAATGAGTAATTTACTTTTGACTTAATTTGCCAAATCGAGTATGATTTGATTTTTTTTTTAACGATGATTTCTTTTTTTTTTATATCACACTCAGACCCCCGCACTAGGAGTATGAGAGGTCTAAGCCTAAATTGAATATTTTTTCGTCTTCTTTGTGTTTTTCTTGTCCTGATCCCATGCTAGGTGCGGTCGCCACAACATGAAGTTTTACTTTTCCACTATCTTTATATTGCTGGTAGTAATCTCTCTGGTCACTGCTGTCATAAACATGCTATTCTACTCGCAGTCCACCCATATCTTTTTCCGTCTTCCTCTACCTCTATCTCTATCTCTATCCATCCACACTCTTGCTCAATACTTTTATCGTTATGTTTTTCATTCCTTCTCATGACGCGCCCATATCAAGCCAATTTATCAATACTTACATTACGGCCGGTTTCAATATGTCATGTAAACTTTGCCCTTGAGATTCATGTACATTCGCGGAGTGCATATTATGGTCCCTGAGACCGGTCTCCATTTCATCCAACTTGCATTTATCCTGTTCCTTGCGTCTCGGTCAATGTTGCCATGATCTTGGATCAACAAAGCGAGGTACCTAAAATTGGAGCAGACTGGTAGGGATATCCATTAACGTTACATTTTTCTGTAAACATCGTTTATTTAACAGTATGTGTCGTAGTTACTTAAGTGAACTAGTGAACGATCTATTTGATCCATCTGGATAAAGTAAAAGTAAGTAAAATTACTCTGTTCTAATGTACATGTTGGGGTAAGCTGTTAGTGCATAAGTAAGAAAAGAAATAAAGTTTAAAAGAAATAAACAGAATTTAATTTTAAGTAATTGAAATAAATAAATAAATTAAACACTATGGAGAAAATCTGTTGTGGGATGTGATACTAGAAATATTATTTCCAAATAACCTTTACCCACCCACTGTTAGTTAATAGTTTATGTCAAATATATACACGCTAACAGTGCCCGAGGTCAGTAACTGTGCGAACTACAAGAAGGTATTTATAAAAAGTAAGTTTTTAATAACCTACGTATAAGTGGATATAATGATATATTTTTATAACTACTGCAGTGCAGTGACAATCATTACGTCAATCAGTTATATATTTACAGTGTTACTTAGTTTACAATTAGCTTTCTTTATAGATATAATATAATACCAGATAAGAACAAAACATTTCCACGTTACATCGCATCCTCGTAGCACGGTCCGAGATGCGCTCTAACTGTTTACACATTCACCAATGGTAAAAAAATTAACGACGCATGTGAGGTTCATTTGACGAAGATGACGTCACAACTCCATATTGGTTTTTTACAGTTTTTTTACTACCGCGTACATTCACGTTTATGTGTGTTGACAAGTTTGCAGGACAGACAGGTGCTGTTACGGATTTATAACAAAATAATCGTTAGCGTATAACAAATAAAGTTAGCTAATTTTACACTGTTTTTAACGGGTATAACGTGGTACTTACGCGTCCCGTCTCGCACTGCGCGCAGTGCGAGACGGGACGTTACGACTAACGCACCGCACTCAAGATCCTGATGAAGGCTTCCGGAAGAAGCCGAAACAATTGTCGATCGTGATATCGACTACGCGTAAGTACCACGTTATACCCGTTAAAAACAGTGTAAAGTAATCATGAGCGTGAGTTTTAATAAAGTTAGCTAATGTTTTCATACTTCCGTTTCAATGGTGGACTGACAGCGTCAATCGTCTTTTTAATTTAGAACAGTAGAAATCGCTCGCAATACGGACCGAGCCATTATTAGTAGCATACACAGAACAAGTACCAGTTGCAGTAGACCGGTCACATGGTTCACAAGGAGGAGCTTGACCTGGTGTCTACGTGATTAACTGAATGTAGCCAGTAATAAATATAGGGGTGGCTATTGGCATAGACATACACTCACTGAGTTAATTATAACTCACCTGGTTAACATTGTAATGTTAGATTTAAAGCAACAATAGCACGATAGAAACAAAACGAATTCATAATCTTTTTAGAACGTAATTGTCCTGATGATCATTTTATAGCCTTCGCTACAAATTGTCACCTTGAAATATCACGGAGATTTGCAAAATGATGCACTGTATTTTTAAGTTTGTCTAGTAATAAATTCAAATTCAAATATATGTGTATTGTGTACATTATACTATATTACGAAATTACTAAAATATAATCTCACGGATAAACTCAAAAACTACTGGACAGATTTTAAAAAAAAATTTCACCATTACAATTCTGCATTATCCCTGAGTAACATAGGCTTATAATATATATAAGCAATACAGGCATATTTATTACCACACAATAGGAAAAGCACCGCTAGTTCAATAATAAACACATAAGCTAAAGGTTGGATGTATAGATGGGAAGTCCCAATGCGTTCAATTTTCTGTTGCCTGGTAACACCAGCTTTCAGAACAACTTTGTGACGAACAAAGTTAGGCACACAACACACACACACACATACAATGTTCATATATGACAACACATGTATACTTGCGGGCATCGTGATTATCCTGTTTCATTTATAACGAAAGTAGAATGTAATTCTCGAGCAACTTGAAACTTTTGGGTGGGTTTGAAAGATTCATTCAATTTT
This sequence comes from Apeira syringaria, assembly GCA_934044485.1. NCBI lineage: Eukaryota > Metazoa > Arthropoda > Insecta > Lepidoptera > Geometridae > Apeira > Apeira syringaria. The sequence continues at coordinate 1,656,139 of OW203659.1, forward strand.
TCATAATTCCGGTTTTTCATCTCAAGGAATAACCGGAATTTTTCAAAAAAATAAATGCTACCGCTTCCTACTGAAACGTTGAAGGTTAATAATTACGTTTTTCTTATTTTCCCCGCAAGATGTGTGTCAGTGCGATGATATTGTTCCTGAGGTTTAAAATGAGCTTGACACCTTAGTATTTTACTCCATTCGCATATTATACCTACATACAAAGTTCTAATATATATGTATTTATTGGGATATATACATAGGGATACTTATATAGGTCCGTAAGTCAAACCGTAATTGCAACTTAATCATGTTCCATTACATGGTTCATCATAATCCAAACATAAGTTTATTAGTAGTATGTCTCTACACCAAGGATTCCCAAACTGGGAATCCCTGGAAACTTTCCTCTTTCTAATATGGAGAACTCGCGGTCGCGGTCGCGATTCGCCTAGTACTAGACCACCGAATGTGGTTGAAACTATAGTCGGAACTCTCTGACTTATTACGTGAGTAACTCCCGTGTTTTATACATTCATAATGTGTCAAAACCACGTCAGTTTTAATAACATAATTATAATTGCTTGTTTGCTTATATAAGAGGAAAGATTAAATTATACAAAACTAGGTACATACAATGCTGCGCCAGACCTAGAAAACCTGGTTTTGAAAGACAGCTAAACACACCGTCTAAGATGTTTTTTTAACATATTTCAAGAATTGATGTTGATACTTGAATGATGTTGATACTTTAATGTGACATAGATATGTTTTTGGGAAGACGCTGCCTTTTGTAACATAATTATTTTAAATTTTAAAACATTTTTTTTGTAAGTTATTCATTTGGAAAGATAACGAGAAAATTTAAGTCCGCTGCGTGTAAATGGAAGATTCAGCTAATCCTTAATAAAAACAAGCCGTCGCCGCGTCGTCGGCTGCCTGATAGTAAGTGAAAGGACGGTGTATAAATACCAGTTATCTGTTTTTTTTTTTTGCAATTATTCTAATAGCGGACATTATAATACTTTTATTTCTACAGGCCTACTTTAACATAATTCATTATACATCTAGAAAAATTGACGACATTTGTCGTCCACTACTAGACATACGCCTCCCCATTGATCTTCACAAGGTCCGGTTGGGAGCGGGCCGCATCCTGCCTCTTCCTGCGATCTTAGTCAGGTTGTTTGCCCATCTTGTCGGTCAACGTCCCATGCTGCGCTTTTCCTACTAGTCATAATAATAATGACTTATATATTTTAAGGAAATGATAGCATTTTTACAATTTGTCAACTGAGTTTGAATTACTATTAGCCCTCCTAATGTCTCCATCGCACAGAAGGAATACTTTCACAATATCACACAATAATTATTTTTTAAAGTTAGTTTTTTATATATTTGTGGGCTTGCGGTCAACTGTAGTTTCCGTTTAGTGTTGGTGCTGAGGTTTAACAACGCAAATACTTTTACGAGCGGTAGTGCGCATGATTATTTAGTTATGATGTGACTCATTTAGTTTTTCTGCTGTTTTGACCATAAAACAGCATCTTTGTGATGCTGAAATTGAATTATCAACTAAAAAAACTAACCAAGTAGATTTTTCTTTAAACTCTGTGTTCAATCACCAACATTCATCAGTCAATTGTATATCATCATAACATAGCGTCACTCCTATTAACCGGAAGGGTTTAGAGGCGCACATATTTCCTATCTATCTTCTCCTAATATATAAAACATCCGTATCGCAATGTTTGTCATCAAATTCTGCCGAAACGGATTGCTTTTTTGTAAATTTGTTAGGTCTGAGAAAAAACAGGTCGCATAAATTTCACCCTACCCCCCGATAATTTGTATGGCAGAACAACGTTTCATAGCTCATCTATTAAATAAGTAAAGAAAAACTCTAACTGACACATCAAATATTTGTAGCAGGTGAAGCGCAGATGACTTTATACAGGTGTTCAATGTTGCAGCAACGATGTCAACATAACAACAACTATATCTGTAATCAATACCTACTTATACTTTTAATGTCATTGATCTAATGTGTAAAGAAATAGTGGCAAACATTGCTGCTAGTCAAAAGAAAAAACATACATTATCTCTCAGATATCAGATAGTAAAAATTTACAAACTTAATAATATTTTAAAACACCATGTAGATATGTGCATATCAAAGTCGTAATTAATAAAGGTATTGCGTGCTTGGATATTTACAGATAGACAGACTTACTGACAATTAAAGTTATCTTGGCTTTATTTACTTATTTTTTTTAAGAACAAACAATACATAATAGAATATTAAATTTGTATTTTGCCACGTATGCATATAAATAAATTGATTCTAGATACAGACGGATGGACAGCAGAGAGGTAGCTATAAAAAAATCGTTTTATATTTCAGTACAAAACACTAAAACCGCTGATCAGAAGTCATATCATCGTCCTCTAACGTCTCGACAAAATAATTAAAAAACTTTAAAAAGCTGTCGGTGTTGCATGAGGAAAACCTACATACAAATAGAAATTCCCAATTTTTTTTTATTTTCCCTAAAACCACTGCGGCGCCGCCGCGCCTCTTCTGAATGTCTAATCAGAATTAATCCAAAAGACATGAGTAATCAATGAGATCGAACGCTATCAGCGCCGGCGCCTGCGCGCGCGCCGCTACCCGCTTGCGTCACGCGCCGCGGGCTCACCGACTTATATTCGTGATCACGACTGCGCTCGGCCATACGTGCTCCGTTCGCGACGAACACCACACCTGTCATTATGTGCAATATGTGTACCCGCGATATCACTCTCGATGAACAGCAGCATCAGCCTGCCCCGCCTGCCAAAGTTTCCCGTGTTCTCGAGCACATGAAGAGGAAGCATAACATTATCACCGATCCTTCTTGCACGGAAAAGCAGAAGGAGGTTGAATACCAACCTGACCTGCTTGCTGTCTCCACGCAGTTCTCCAAAGTGGCTTATGACTTGTTCAAAAAAGGTCTGATCCGTGTGCAGGAATCGAAGGCATACGTGTGAGTACCTACTTATTGTATATTTTTCATCAATGTGTGTGTGTTTTAAGGTGAAATATGCGACCATAAAGGTTACGTTATTGAAAATCAATTCTTTATAGCATGACACATATAATAATATTATTATGTATCATCATCCTACTACTAATAACAAATATTAACGATAATTATCAAAATACGATATTAATTCAATCGATAGAATTTAATGGTGAACGTGGCGTGTTAATTTTTCCATTTTTATGTTATGTTCCAGTTTATGTATTTATACAATAACAAGATATTAAAATATGTTTTATAAGTCAAAGTTTATAAGCAAATGAATTAAAACGGTCCTTAAATATCGTAGAGGTTATAGGTATGTTTTATGCACATTGCTTATGCCAAAGGCTCATTTAGGGAATATTCATCCGATATCCTCTTTGTTTGGGTCAGTGGAAAGGCTAATTCAAAATACGTCTTGTTGATTTAAGTAAGTTTTCAAAGATTGGTCGCGGTTACTGTTCACCCGCGATAGTATATATTTCCGTATTTTACTCTCTCTATAATGCACATTTTGCTTAATCACTAATCACTTACAAAAGAGATCATAATTAAGTAATTAACAACACATTTCCTCGTATGTTTTGAATATGTTCTAATATTCAAAACATACGAAATATGAATTAAGTAATTAACAACACATTTCCTCGTATGTTTTGAATATGTTCTAATATTCAAAACATACGAGGAAATGTGTTGTTAATTACTTAATTCATATCATAACTGAGCCATTTCCTTATAATATTTCCGAGAACATAAAAGGTATTTATTTACAAATCACTAAAATTTCAAATAATATTTTAAATATTTACTCTCCCGCCTCGCATTTTATAAGCGCGGGAATTTGGCCTGCCTTTTTTCCAATTAATGGATTATAAGTGGTTGGCTACCGGTGAATGGCGATTCTTATCTTTAGCAGTAAATCTGATCCAATTCACTTCGTTCCGCGGTAACCTTCAGCCGCAAAGTAAAAACTGAGCTAAATGCTCATTAAAACCTTGCTAAGTTTTCTTTACGAAATTAACTGGCGTGTTATCTATACACGTGGGTTTTAACTCGCATCGCCTTCACCTTCGTCACGTACAATACCATGTACCCTTTCTCATTACCTGCGACCTAAGCTGTGCATCTACGTATACGATAATAACATTCTGTCCATGTTACCACTACGATACCTATTTTCCTGTCAGAAAAGAAGATTACCTATGTATAATTCATCCCTTGACTAATGCGGATTGTCAATAGAGTAGCAGGCAGCCGTAGCCAGCCTCCAGCCACCCGATAGCTGTTGTCACAGTTTAAGGTGCCAAATAGAACTTCTGGAGCACGGGAGTGAGGCTAAAAAGCGAATACAAACTCACTTCGGTACGAAACAAATGTCCGTGTTGTGGTCACGTCTGTTTTAAGTGTTCCAAGTTATTTCAAGATATGCCGTCTTATATCCTGGGACACAACTTAAAACATACTTTCTCATGTACCTAATCCTGTAATCTGTGGCTGTCATAAAACAGCCGCCAATGCCATAATGTGCAGTGCCATAATGTGTCATCCAAAGCAGGAAGCAACCATTACAGTACAGTTTTGATTTGATTTGTACAAAATTCCAATATAATAGTATGGTATCTGTAATGATAGCTGATGTAAGATGTACACATATGCCTATTGTAGATTGTATAAGGTACGAATATTGTATAAAGTAGCTCCGTTACGCTTTGAATTAATATGACGTCATTATGGTAGGGCCTTCGAACATGTATAGTATAGTTATATGGGTAAGGCTTAGAAATCTGACATTTGATATATTTATTTTGATGGATTCAACATATCCATCTATTCCCAGCTGCGCTGCGGGATTTCACATTCAGCTTTTTCCAGATAAAAAGTAGCGTATGTGCTCTTCCTGACAATAATTTATCTGTGGCAAATTTCATTCTGATACGTGCAGCAATTCTTGCGTCATTGAACAACAAAATTACAAACATACATAGAGAGATGTTCATATAAGTATTAGTGGGATAAAATTAAATTGATCTAGCAGAAAATTCAGTATACCCCTGAAGCATCGACCTAGTCTCATTTGAAACTTTGCTTCCTTTCATATCAGCTTACCTCTTTACAAAAATGTCGACGACCTCGTACATGTACCTACATGCTATTGGTTTATCTGTGACATGACTTACTTTACAAAGAAATTAGGTGATCGGTCAAATTTCACGGAAAATTACAAAACTTACATAAATGAATGCAGTAATTGTAATTGTGTTCATACGTCACACGAAGTTTGGGGTTTGTTGCATAGGTAGCATATTCTACATAAGCTGCCACCTGGTAGCAGGTATAACATTTGAGCCGTCGTCGGCAGCTAGTGGGTTGCTCAAATGTATTAGCTTCAATATTGTAATTGGTTATATTATTTTAATGCAGATATATAGTTCCACTATGTGTTGCCAGGCAACAGGCATATTAGCCAGTATCTGTCGTGGTGGCTATAACTTAAGGTCTAGATAACATTTCGATTTGATTTCTGCATGCAGTTTACTCGTACTATGTTGAATGTATATGCAAAAAAGAAAGTCTAACTAACCAATTGATTTATTGACACATAGCTCATACTATTGATCTTGTATTAAACTTGGCACAAATTTAGGTATAATGACGTGTACACATCCATCTAATCGGTTTCTTTTTTTTATTGAACCTCTAAAGTGACACTGATGGTAAAATCACAGCGTGTGAAAGCGCGGGATGAAGCTTGTTTTATATATTTGAAGACAATAAGAAACATTTTATGTAGGTATCTAAGAAAAAAATAGATGGATTATTTTCAATGTACTAGTTTCTCGCGTGGAAGTGCGTGTACTTTGAAAAATGACTCGCTGAGTCTCGAAACCGGTCGAGATACCACTTGACTAATACACGTAGTAAAATTACAAAACGAGAATAGCTACTCAACGCATCTCAATTTGCCCATAACAAGTTTTTATCTAAACTCTTTAGCCTATGACAAGATTTCGGAAAACAGTCCCAGCCCAGGCATCACAGCAATGGTTGTAGACGTCCTGAGATGACTTCTTTATTTTTTATTAATCATCGACGCAAAAGGAGGTTATAAGTTTTACGTGTCTGTCTGTGTGTGTGCCTGTGACATGGAAGCTGATGTGGTAGAGATGGCTCTTAGTTATAATTTATGAAGATCTATTCAGGCATTTCATGTCCATCCGTTCTTTTTGTCAGCTGTGGTGGGGATCTTAGACGCGTAATGGGTATTTTCTTTACTTTCAAATATTTAAATTTATTCATTTTATTTTATCTTAGTCTGTGTTAAACGAGTGTTCACTGGTCATGGGCATATCGCTGTTCATTCACAAATTGTGTAACCGACAGGTTCAATATGCCACCAACAAACCAGGAGTATAACATTGAATTTATTAATGGCGAATACGATAGAGGTAAAACAAATCATCTTACTATCTTAATTATAACACTTAGCATCTTTCTAAGATCCCAAGTGTTGATTCCCAAGCGTGACAGGTGAAACAAAATAGCATCATAGAAAGATTGCTATTTTGTTCCATCTGTCAAGCAAAAACACCTTACGCGCATCTTAAAAACAAAACGGCGATTTCGAAAACTAACGATAACTAGTCATCACTCCGTAAAAGTATCATTAATGCAGCAGTAGGTACAGAATTATAATCCTTTATCCAGTTAACCGTTAGAGACAAAGAATCAGTACAGTTCTGAAAAAAACAGATTAGTTCCGAACACGGGCTGGCACTATCACCACTAGAACTAACACGAGGTCACTCTGTCTGTCTGTCACGGATTTCAACCGGTAACCTCGTAACGGAAGTTTCGGGCGCAAAACAAATAGACGGATTTACCAATATATAATAATCAATACATTAAACAAAAACAATTCAAACACTTGACTCATCTGCAAACAAAATACCGACGAAAAGATATTTCTTTTGTGACTGATCCAACATTGATGTGTACATAAAATAATGCAGCTCTTAACGCTCGTATGCTATTTTACTACTCATAAGAACGCTTTTAAAAAATTAAATAAGTATACAACAGTGAACTCACATCGTTTGTACTTCAGATAAATTTTACAACAAAAGACTCACTCGAAGCGATATTGATGTGATTTATAATATCGACAGTTCGTCACGATAACTATATAGGTACATCACTATTTATATTATAGCCGATAAAACTCTCTGAAGTTTTGTGTTCCAATAGGTATAACAAAATGGAACAAATTTAGATAAAGTTCATAAAATGCGATTTATGGAAAACCGTGTCGCTATCAGCATCTTTATACAGGCCGTAAAATGTACCACAGACATTACTGCAAGTCGCCACATTGATATACATATATATTTATTTTCTTTTTGTATTGTAAACTATCTTATATTGTATTTGTAAACTATCTGCTGCAGAATATGGAACCTTTGGACAATACGCGTTCAGTTAAAGAGTCCTTACTGCCTTTTGTAGATACAAAAGGCAAAATTGAATCAATGGTTAGATAACCATTGATTTGATTTTGTAGAGTATTTTGAGGCGTTGATGAAGGTTCTTTACTACAAGGCTTTTACCAAAACAACTATCGGCAAAAAAAACATCCCATAGCAGTAAGCTTTAGTACGGTTATTATAAAGCTTACTGAGATGTATTCTATGCTTAAAGTGTTATAATATTGTATACGTTAAGCTTATTAAATCCCACTTCCCATAAATATTATAAAGGCCAAAGTTTGTTGTATGCTTGTTCTCAAATGGCTGTAACGATTTCGATGAAATTGGGTATGGCGATAGTTTAGACTCTAGATTAACATAGGATACTTTTCATCCCAAAAATAATGGCTGTTCCCGTGAGATAAGCAGATAATTGAAAAACCTCTGTTACTCCTTGGCGCTCACGGCTGTACCGATTTCGATGAGATTTGGTGCAGATAGATTATTTTAGTTAATAACATAGGATACTTTTATCCTAGATAAGTATAGTTCCCGTGGGATAATTGAGGAAGCGGGAAAACCGTAATCCACGTGGAAGAAACCGCGGGGCGCTACTAGTACTGTTCGGTAACCATTTAGTTACACTAGTTTTAACCAGTTTAAGTTACATGGTTTTGTCTAACAAGATCTATAAGATTATGTTATATAACTTCCATAATAGGTATTTACATTTACGTGTGTGCTTGTGACGATCCAGTTATTTGAAATGGGTCAGATTACTTTACCAGATTGATTGGGACCAATTACCGGTGCCATGTCGTATCATAGACTCATTTATCTAAATACCCCCTAAACGATAAATTATAAGGGCGCCGCGTTGGTCTCAAGGGGCTAACAACGTTGAAGGGCAATGGTCTAATTTCTGGAGAAACATATGTAGATACTAAAATGAGGAATATATAGGAATTATTATAGGAACGTAATTTCTCTCTTAACCGCTCACAAAGTGGAAAATTATCAGTCCCAGGATGGTGGTAGGATACTTTCCCGTACCAGCCTAGCTAGCTACCACCCTCAAGTTTGAAAACTTTTTACAAAACATACATTGGATTCAAGCATAAGTCTTCCAGAATCAGTATTTTTTTATAGATTAACAGAACACTAACAGAATACACTGTCCTTCACGTTGTCACTGACCATCAAGTGAGGTTGTGGTCAGACTAGTTCTATATGTATAGATTTATAAAGTATAAAAATTAAGTTGCTTAAAGTTTGGATGATTATATATTATTATATAATTATATATTTTTTTTATATTTCCCTAGATCCTGAAAATTATTTTTTACTAGCTGCGCCCTATGTGTTTTTATTCCAGGGTGTATCCTATCTCCATACCAAATTTCATCGAAATCGGTAAAGCCGTTTGAGCGTGAAAAAGTAACAAACATACACACATACACACAAACTTTCGCCTTTATAATATTAGTGTGATTTAAACAAGTAGGCGTACCAGGAGGTGGGCAGCAGCGTCTTCTGAGGATCGGAAATCATACTGCGCTCGCCAACCCGCCTGCCAAGCGTGGCGAGTATTGGCAAATCCCCCCCTATATGGGGGAGGCATACGTCCAACAGTGGACGCACATAGCTGAGAAAAGAAAAACAAGTAGGCTTCCAAGGTGGTCCTACTTAAATTTTATCAATATCGGTTTTACAATAATTACAAGTGATTTTGATAAAATTTAAGTGGGACCAATTCGGAAGCCTTCTTGTTTAAAAGAAAATATTTTCGAAATCGGTCATCAGTTGATAGTGAAATCGGTTACAATACATAATAAATAGATATATACAGTGAAACAGAGAACCTCCTCCTTAGTTGAAGCCGGATAATATTTGTTATTTCATCTTATTTATTTTGTATTGTTTTTATTATTCATTTGTACTTATTGTCAGCATAAAAATAATATCGTCCCATATTATTATTTTGTATAGTGTACAATATTGTATGCTGAGAGGCTAAGCACAGCGGACGTTTTTTATCTGTGATCTATATTACCTGTGTTTACAATAAATGACATTTGATTTGATTTGTTTTGATCTTAGAGGTATATACGTAGCACTAAAAACGTCACTTGTTTTGCTGAAAACATTTGTGATTCATCTCATCTGCCAAATAACACTGTTGTGTAAGGACATGTATTGATATGCCAAAATAAAAATCTTTGATACGTAATCACGCATATCATATATACATATATAATCATATCTCGCATAGATGTACTATGTAATGGTACATTTATGACTAAAGTATGATTTTATTGCGCACTTAATGGTTTCTGTAAATCATTTATATTTTGTAGCAAATATTCATGTGTTAGTGGTGGTAAAGCTCCCATGAATCACTAATAATTTTATGTCAAAAAGGATACAAAACAAAAGGAACACAAAAAGATTTATGTATAGTTAACATTCAAATAATGTTAATGCAAACACATTGCCACGAGTGAAGACAACGGGCTGTCAAGCGCCGGGTGTGTGGTTCACAGGCAAGGTGGACGGAGTGCCTGTTAAGAACCGCTTGTCACAGTCGCTTCCAATAGACCCTCGTAGTAAAAAAAAAAAAGGTAAATAAAGTATTTCCTGATCTTCAGATCGATTTAGTTTTGTATCACCTGAAGGTTATTGTGCATTATCTGTAGCTTCAGGTGAATTTCAATAGCGTGATGACATAACAAATAGTAGCTCCCATGTGATAGATTAGCAAACCAACACAAAGTCACGATCGCTTCCTAGTCGGACTTATCGTGTCGGAGCTGCGAGGACTTCCTGTAAGTCCTAATGTAAACAGGAAAATTAAGTACGTAGTATATTTATAACTTTTACAAGAACTTGACAAAATTACCTTACCTATATTCTTGGATTTCTTGGACATATTCCCGGAAAATTGATACAAGAAACATGTGCCCTTGTATCGCCTGCGTACTGGAAGTATGTTTCTGTTTTGTTTTGTACTTCAGAAGACCTCGTATACGAGCCAATAGCCTCAATTGCTATCTGAGTACAACAACCATCAGGCCACGAAGAACAGTTTCAAGGTGCCAAAAATCTCTTTCACTTTAGAGATCCACTACAATGTCCGTTAGCTCTGAGCTCCTCCCTATCAAATGTCATCCCCCGTTCACTGACACATCACAAGTCATGTTATGGGTTGTCAGTGTGACAGTTGTGGGTGCTCCTGTAACGGAAATTATTTCTATTAACCCAATACCAATAAACTTTTTTCTGGCTGGCAGGTGCATTTTCTACAGTGAAATACTGCAAAATAATTATAATATAATTTCAGAAAACGATTAGCTGTAGATTAGATTACAACTCAAATGTTCCGAACAGTTGTCAGCGTAGCTAGATGCTTTTTGTCGGTATACTATTTTTGATATTGTTAGTTTTGACAGTCGGTGTGATCGTCGAGCGGAAGGCGTGACGAGCTGGATGGGGGCCAAGAACCGGTCGGTGATGATTAGTTAGGTCGTCAACACACGAATTCGCCGGTTTCGCACGAACTCTCAATAATCATAGTGGTTATGTCCTGTTCACGTGGTTTCACGCCCACCAACGTGTTGCTTTTCCCGAAAAACATCCCACATACTCGTTATTACCACTCTGGCGAATGTATCAGCTTCAGATTTGTATTATTCTCGATTACTTGTAATTACAATTTGTCTTTATAAACATTGCAGATGGTCTTTTGAAAATGTTAACTGTTACTTACCTCGCGTATATCGAACCTATTAGATAGATAAATAAATAGATTACTTTGGTACTGACTTCCAAAAATACAATAGGAAGAGAGTCAACATTTCGGTTTTATTTTTAAATTTATATTTATTTTATGTTTATTATTATCTTAGAACTCCGTATATTATATTAAAAAAATGAAATTGAAAGGAGCTTTTAGTTTGTTTAATTTTAGTTGAAGCCTCTTCAAAAATTAATAAAAATTCCTATTACATAATACATTGCCACTCTTGGATCTGTAGTCTATTTATCCTATACTCAAGTTACGCCTAATATTAAAGTTTTAATATTGTTTTTTTTAATGTAATATTTATACAAACACAGATAATAGAGCTTACATAATTTAAAAAACTGAAAAATGGTTATGGACTGTTCATTATTTGTCATATCTTAAGCATATGAACACCCATTTGGATAATTTATAGAAATAAAAAAACATAAATCGCAGCGCACTGTTTTCATAACAAAACCTAGATGAAAAGAAATACTATGCCCCAGCATCATTACAGTAATGCACAACCCAATTCTTCAAAGTTTCTACAAAGCTTTCCCAAGAAAAGTCACACCTCAAACCATTACCATTCCGGACCACCATTATAATTACGCTTATCTACTGGTTACGGTAATGGGTTTGTTTATATGGAGAAGCCTACAAAACGTAACACCATGTAGGGCTTGGGAGATCTCCAATCTCAATCGTGCAGGCTATCTCCATCTTCAGAACAGATCAAGGTATGGAGCTACGTGCTGGGACGTGATGTCCAGCACGCACCAGCCGTCATTGTTGACTGTTTATACCATTTCTGGGCTTGTTATTGAAGTCTTCAGACTTTTGTTTCATTTACCATAATGTTCTGAACTCTAATTATACTGCAATAAGATAGACATTGTGTTATGGTTACTCGTCAGCTCGTGCCGATTTCAATTGTTCACACGGTGTCATTGTTGTTGCTCATTATCGATAGTAGACAGAATAGGTCTTTTGCTATATGATACTCATACCAGTCGCATCATCGCATGTCGGTCTTTTCATATTTGCAGTTTTCATTTGAACCGAGTGTTCTCAAAAGGATAAATCGACTGACTGACGGAGTGTATGCATACAGAAGGGTATTGTTTACTTTAGTGTTGCTAATATACTGAGAGTATATTAGTTTACACCAGAAGGTGGGCAGCAGCGCCTTCTGAGGATCGGAAATCATACTGCGCTCGCCAACCCGCCTGCCAAGCGTGGGGAGTTGGTTGGTATTATTATTATAGAGACAAACCCTTCTATATAGGGGAGGCATATGTCCAGCAGTGGGCGTCCTATGGCTGAGATGAATGAATGAAATACTGAGAGTTTTTCATGTTTGCAGTCTTAGTACCTACTTAAAAAATCTAACTTTTGGTACTTAAAAAAACTTAAAAAATCCACTAAGTGACTGAGTTTATTTAGAGCATTTTTTAATATACTGTAGTATTACCCACGTCTTGAGGAAAAAAAATAGTTTATCAGTGACTGACACAACATTACAAATGATGTAGTAAAAACACAACTGTCACAAATCAGTCACGTCATTAGGACTGTTAATAAAATGAGAAGAGAAAAATGAGAAGGGAAAAATGAGAAGGGAAAAATGAGAAGGGAAAAATGAGAAGGGAAAAATGAGAAGGGAAAAATGAGAAGGGAAAAATGAGAAGGGAAAAATGAGAAGGGAAAAATGAGAAGGGAAAAATTAAATTATATTGATGATAGACAGACCCTTAACTTCATCTGATATTTCCAACACATGGCAACTGCAGGATGTAATTAAAGACTTTTAACTGTCCATTTCTTAAAAGCTTATTATGACTTTAGACGTCACAGTTGTACTGGGAGTCCAAAATGTCAAAATCGTGCTGAACAGAGTTGCGAATGCTCGGATTGGTTTGAGTTGAACCACTGTATTTACAAAACAAACGGTTGTACAGTGTGTCTATATGTCTTGGTGTATATTGTGTTATATGTTTGTACTAGTAGCGCCCCGCGGTTTTACCCGCGTGGATTACGGTTTTCTCTCTACCTTAGTTATCCCACGGGAACTATACTGTTTTCGGGATAAAAGCCTATGTGTTAATTCAGGGTTTAAACTATCTCCATACCAATTTCATCGAAATCGGTGTAGCCGTTTGAGCGTGAAGTAGTAACAAACATACACACAAACTTTCGCATTTATATTAGTAGGATGTCACGGAGGCATCACTTATGGTTTAGGAAAATAAATCGGAATATGTGAAACTGTGTATTTACAGTGTATTTTTATTTTACTCACGGTATTTAAAAATGATGTTTGGTTTTGTAAATAGACCAATAGTTAAACTGAAGCAATTTATTTTATTACCTGTGCTACGTTATGTGTCTACCCTGTCTTCAAAATAAGGTACCATTCAAGGTTGACTGAAATGAAATGTTTATTTGTAACAATAACATTGAAAGTAAACAAAAATTTTAAAATATAGGTTTCGTAATTTTACACAAGAAAAGAAAATCTTTGTTGCCAAGATGACAAAATTACCCTACTATTAAAGTAACAGAACCTGTATTTTTTTAATATTATGTACCTAAATTAATAACGATCTAGCCTTAAGGCTAATGAGCAGTTTACTTTTGACTTAATTTGCCAAAACGAGTAAAATTTAAATGCATTAAGAGTCCATTAACACCTATCTTAATATCTCTATTAAGGGGAACACACCTTGTTTCTGTGTTCTTAAGGTAGCACTAACTTACCTACTCATAATCGTATTTTTAATGACGTACTTTAACAGGTAGATACTTTACCGTACTTTTTACTTTTTAATAAAAGGGTCGTGGCCCTTTATCTTTCTTTACTAAAATGAAAAAACTATCATCCTTTATCTAAAGTAAAGTGGTCTGGTAAAGTACGGTATTAAAGTAAGTCATATACGCGGCTTTACTATACTCGTAAGCAATCAAACACCATTTGAACCCAACCTTAATACCTGTCTTTTATTACTACCTTAGGAATCTACCCGTTCACATTGCCTCAGATAAGATACAGATAAAGAATGATTGCTTCCGACAGTAAATATTGTTATTAAACTTGTATAATTTTGTAAAATCTAACCTTTGCACGTAGATATAGCGCGTTATATTAATTACCCTTAGTATTTGATAATTAATGAATATATATTTATCTTTGTCCATTCTATACTTCGTGGCACGCGTGAGACATCGCCAAAGTTATATGATAACAAATAGTGATAACAAAATACATAATGTTTACATTGTTTTTTTATGGTTTTTGTCGGCATTCTTGTTTGACGGTTAATCCGATAATTATTATACGGCACGAAGATAATTTTACTTCCACCCAGTACCTGCCTATGTCACAACAGTTGTAGAAAAGGAAAAGATCTATTGTACTAAAGTAACATGTATATTAGCGTGAAAATGCATTAAACGAGTCTGTTACTTCGCAGGATAATAATAAAAGTAGCATAATTAATTTATTGTGTTTAAAATTAATATAATTCGTACATAACAAACGCTTTTCTTATTTTATGTAAAATGCCAGGAGCGATCCCCAGACTGATACCAAACTTTAATTTAAATAATTTAAAATGAGAAATAGATTACAAACGTAATTTACACAATATTAAGATATATAAGTTCCTTATAGAAATAGGTGTAGCAGATATGTCTTGTTTATTTTATCAGCTTGTAAAGAAACTATCCGTGTAAAATTTTCCATTCTACGCAGTTATCTTTCACCCGTTCTGAAAGATCATCCGTGTTCGATCCAAGAATCATCATAGATATCAATTTATTATCGTGTCGAACATAGATTGTAGATTTTTCTATTGACCATAACAAGATATTATTATATTTCAAGGCAAAAACTTATTTGTATTTTACCCATGAAAGCTAAATAGAGACCTTGAACTTTTGAACTAGCTTCTGGCCTATGCGCCATCCTGCATTGGTCAGTATGGTAGATATTACATTGATTAATCGTGCCATTGTAAAGTTGTGAAAACGTGGTAAATGTTTAGGTAGCATTCGTAATCTGGCATTTTTTAACAGCCTTTGAATTTCACACTCTATGATCAATTTTCACAATAAATTTGAAATAAACATAAATTATAAATACAATTCTCACATACACATACTCAGTCTATATCATAGTGTTTCTACATTCAGTTGTAAAACTGCAATTGCTTTCAATTTCAAATGAATCAAATCAAAATATTTTCTCTGCCTTCAACGGTTATTTGCTTTAAAGTGACCTTCTGAACCAATCGGCCAATGCCAGCGTTAGATTTGTTCCGAATTTATTAAAATAACCTTACTACATATGTACATAACGTAACCTCTGCTACCATAAACAAGAAAATTCATGGGAAAACGTTATTAATTACTCGTTCTATAAGAAGGTCGGTTTAGGGGCCTATCACAGGTATTTCTATGTTTTTACTTTTATTTTGAGTAATTTGCAACAATCTGGAGATCGGTACTTGCCAATTGGTATGGGGATGCAGATTTATAATTATATCGTATAGCTCTTTTTTTAATCTCTATCAAAGCTCACAACAATTAAATAAAATCCTTGTGAAAGTGTTAGCTCAATATGCCCTTGAACACGCATGCGAATAGCCAAATTCGCTCATTTTGACGTAGTATTTACGTCTATGATTATTGACATTTGCTCCAAACGTAGTGAATAATGACGTAGGTAGTTTTAGTCGAGAGTTTATACAAGTGTTAGTCAGGTACTGTGTAAACCATGAATACAGGCTTTAAAAGTACATTGTAAAAGTATCCACAATTAACCGTTTAGTTTCGGAAACAATCATCATCATCTCAGCCTTAGGACGTCCAATTGCGGACGTATGTATGTCTTCCCCATCGATTTACACAAGGGCCGGATGGAAGTGGCCCGCATCCAGCCCATACCTGCGATCTTAGTCAGGTCGTCTGTCCACCTTGTCGGTGGACATCCTATGCTGCGCTTGCCAGTCCCTGATCTCAGTGTAAAATTTGATGAAAAATACGTAGATTTTGGGACTGATGTACGTAGGTTTGCAGGAAAGACTTAAATTACGCAGATCTACGTATTTAAGAACGATGGCGGTTTTTACGAACTTTAACAAGGAATTAGAACCGGAAAGCCATTGATGATAAAAAAAATGTTACATTCGAGCGAGATAAAATGAGCGTTGTTAAATTATTTTCATCGTCTCTATAGCGTGTGCCAAAAACTGTTTACTTCAATTGAAACAGTTTAAAATACATTACTGGCACTGATACTTTACTTTATTTTTAAACTAGCAGTGCCCAGCGGTTTAACCGGCGTGGACTACGGTTTTTCCAAGAACTGAATTTTGCCACTGGAACTATTTTTTCTGGGATAAAAAGTAACGTATGTGTTATTCCAGGGTATAATCTATCTTCACTCCAAATTTCATGCGAATCTATTCAGCCGTTTTAGCGTGAAGGAGTAACAAACATACAAACTATAGCCAAACTTTCGCCTTTATAATATTTGTGTGGTTTGCGTTCACGGACCAACAATTTATTTATTTCTTAGCATTATTGAACCGTGTGCTTTCAGGGGAGGCTCCGGGTATATTTCATAAAAACAACATATCCTACTCGTATATAGAACAATATATCGTTTATGAAACGTAAAGTCTACTGCGTAAGACTGATATTTGTTAGTTGACGATTTGTCCTTTTATGAAATAGTGCCATGATAGTTCTTGGAAAAACCAATAAGCTCCTATACCAGTTATGGCTAATGGTAAGTATTGTGGAGGCTCCTAGAATTTGTATTGACACGTGTATGTTGTTGGTTACCCAGAGTACAAGTTGTAGTAATGACCAAGGAATGGAACTCGTTGCCCGAGTCTGTGTTTCCCGATATGTACAATCCTGGAGTCTTCAAGTCGCGAGTGAATAGGTACCTTCTAGGTTTGCGTGCTAAATCCTAGACAACGTCATCACTTAACATCAGGTGAGACAGTTGTCAAACGCAAACTTATAATATGTAAGAAAAAAAATCAAGGAATAAATTCATTGTTGTATGGTATAGGTACCTCTTCGATCAAGAATGATTCTTGATCGAAGAGGTAGGTACATATATTTTCCCTCATCGTAACTAAGCGCTAACTTGACATAGAATTCACAGGTAGGATGCTTCACATCAATAACCGTAAATAGTATACATATAGATATGTATATAATTATGTATCTATGATGTTAGTAAATTTCTCAATGATTCTCATCGGAAATATATATTAGATTCTTGTCAAACGCTAATTTTAATTTTAAAAAATGATTGATTTCTAACTTCAAATTTAATTATTTTAAAGTATATATTATGACTAATTAGATAAACTCCAATCAGTTTGAATGTAGTTGGATACTTGATTCAAACTGATTGGAGTTTATCTAATTCCTTAGTAGGTAATCGATAATAATTTTAATTTTGAACAATCTGATATATATAGTTAATTAGATGAGTCATTCTCAACGCGATAACACATTACTGATACTAATTTTTAAAAATATAAACGGTAGTGTAATCAACTTCAAGAGGATTGGTAGGAGTGTGATGTTCTGCCTGCGCTGCCTTCTAATATCCCAGAACTTGTTTCCCTCAGATCATTGGCAGCAAAGCCTGCGTTCCTCCAGAAACTCTAGTGTTCAGTGTGGGCTTCAGAGCTTTGAACACAGGCATTGTGTTCCACGCCTATGGGTTTCTATCAGACTAAAATAAATCATTTCAGCAAATGTGCATTTGATTTCAAAACTCAATTCCATCATTCCCTTCATTCCCATCTGTCGACCAAAAGTACGTCGTTGTGCCATTGATATCCAAGACTATCTACACTAACTAATACATTCAAAAACTACTGTGACGATTTCCAAAATTATTACACTGGAAAGCTTGTGGTACCTACTTGTGGACTACGTTACGACCTGCGTTTGTCTTCCGTTTTCATTATGCCGATTACCAAGGAGTCGATCCCGTTCTTGTATTTCCTGATAGGCAGAATCCTGCAGTTTTCTAGTCACGAGTAAGTACCTTTTAAGGTTGCGTGCTGCGCTCTGACTACGTCAGCGTGTAAGTGTACACAAACCCGGGGTGTTCCACCGTCGACCACTAATGACTACAAATCTATGCATCGCATAACATGTCTTATACGGAAAATACCCGCCATTAGAATATTTATAACTGTACCCCGGTAATGGGTTGCTGTGGCTTGGAGTGATTAAAGGTGCTCCTTTTGGGGTAATATAAACCAGAAGCTTACTTTCTCCTTCAGTCTATTTATCTAATCGTTTTGTGTCGTCAAATTTGTCATGAAAATGAAAAATAAAATGTTAACATCCAAATCGTTAGAGCCTGCTTATATAGTATACATATGATAGTAAATTGCTATTATGCTATTGCTTGATATTATGAGATTTTTCTTAATCCGTGTCAATATAAGCATAGAACATACCACCGGCTGCCTTCGCTTAAATGAAATATCGCGTAATCAACTTACAACCTGTCCCTACAGCCCGATGTAGGTAGTTACTTTGCTAATGAGTGAGAATCGATAATTGCACTTATTTTTAACTCTGTCTGCCGGCATGCCGTATATGTAAGTTGTCTTTGCCTCTTCAGCGGCGCCATTTAAAGTTATTCCTTATTCATAATACGAATATATCCCCGCGGCGTACGATGACCTACATCAGATTGTGTTATTTATGAGCATGAGTTCGACAAATTAATATTATCTTGGCATAACTTGGAGAAATGCAGGTGTAAGATTTTTCTTTATGAGAGATATAAATCAGATACAATATTTTGGATAAATGTACACGTAAGTTTAAACGCAGATATATTTAAAACGCTCGCCTACATACGGTGGTTTGAATATTTAAAAACTATTATTATTGTTGAGATGGAGCGCTCTTAGATTTTTAGTCAATGTTATGCTGAGCTCCGGCTATTCCTCTTAGTATGTATAGTACTTATCTACGCCTTCTTGCACGGCAATGTATGTCAGAAGTCCGAGTAAATCCATCATGGAAAGGCGCAAATCATTGTTGCTAACGTTTCATTGCAACAGAGATAGAAAATCGCCTGGCCTTTTTACTTTTATATGACTACAATACAAGTCACATTATTACCGGACTACAAATAATATAATTCATTGTTTGAAGAGTTAACTTTTAAATACTAAAGTAATTTTGTAATAGATTGTTAGTGTAGGAGTCGGTTAAACATATTTTTGGTCTCGCACCCGTTCGCCCCATAAGTTTCTCCCCTGATGCTTAAAACATGCCTTTACGCCTCCTGAAAATAGAGAAAAAGAAACATTACGAAGCACGTCAAGGTCCAGATATGTCAAAAAGTTATTTTCATAATCACAAATAAAATGAATGTCCCATCATAATTATTGTATATCAATTATTCATACGCTCAAATAGGGCTTAAGTAAATGGGCGCGATACCCAGATTTTTATGTCCGCCTGGTCCTAGGTACCGTCTGCAAGATTGAAAATCTGCTAGCAAACTACATGTGCTTACAGCGTACTTGGAAGTTAAAATGAAATTACTAGTTTGTGTTCTAGAAATATGATTTGAGCATCTCTGAACACCTGGAGTAGGCCTCAAGGAGAAAAAGCATTAGTAATTAATATAATGTCCAGTCCAAAGAACTCCTGTCGAAATGAAAACCAAGAAATACACATGCCGCGTCATGGCCAGTGGGGAAAAGAAATGTCCGTTTGTACCTTTATCTATTTACGAATTTAGTTGTTTTGATAAATGTATATCTTTAGTAATTGATACAGATAACAAATAATTACTTACATAATATTTACTACGATGAGAATACCTAACAAAGAGTTTCCATTGCGGACTTGTGACGTCACGACAGACACGATAAGGCAAAACAAACAAACGAACTCATGTTTTATCTGTGACAGGCTTTCACTGGATTTGAAATACTTTTTTTATGTAGTGACCGATAACGTTTGATCGATTACAGTGTCATACAGTCATATGTACAATATAAATGCACTGATTTAATAAAACAGGTGTCGTGTCTATCATGTGTTTTAGTTATGTTGCCCATTGTACCTACTCGGTGTTTGCCGGTTTTATTAACAATGATTGTATCTCTTTTTTTACCCAACGCTCACCACAAATAAACGAATTCTAGAGTGTTTCCATGCAGCCAATCGCCAGTAAAATCATTATCCATGACGAATATGAACTGTACCATCTCCTCCCGCGACTGTTGAAGAGGACGCCCAATGGAGTTTGGGAGTTGACGATCGCGATTCGGGTTACTTTTCGGCGGCGGGAAACAATTACAAACGCATTCCTAGAAGAGGGTTCACGTCAGGCAGGCCGTCAGCCAATCAACTTATTTTAATTATCGAAAATAAGTCGGCGATCATATTTGGAAATCTGCATCATTATTACAAAATAACATCACCAGGTATTTAATAAATAAATACAATAAATAGGTACAAAGAAAACGAACGTGTCAAAGCGATAAAAATTATGTTCTTGATTCGCGTTCCTCATGTCTGAGGGTCGCGACCACCTCCACCAGTTATCTCGTCTCGTATTATATAACGCTATCTATCGTCTATGTTTGTCACTACATGCATAGCACGGTAGATAGAAGTGTCTAACGAGGTACGGACTTGATTACACCAAATAAATATATAACAATTATATATGTAATCAAATCCCATAAACAAATAAAGTTTATCTTTGGTGACACAATTCTAAGTCTGAGGGTGGTAAGCCAGACAGGTATTGGAAAGTACCTTACCACTGCGATATACACGGCAAAAAACAAAATAAATGGTTCTAATGATTGCTAGAAAGTGTTTCCAATCACACTTTGCTTACTCTAATTAAGCGATACGTCGCGACGTCACCTAGTAACTATTTATCTAATCTATGATCATTCTCGCTATCAAGGTCGCCTCCCATAGTAACTAGTGTGGTTGCTGACCCGACAATGCAAATAAACGGGTTATGTTGTATTATGATGAATGAAAATGGAACTTCTATACATATTACAAGGACAATTTTAAAACCATGAAAAAATAAAGAATCAGTTTCAGAGTCAATTGTGTATTTTTTTTTTGTCTTCATGGCTACACACAGTAACAAGTAAAATAGTTATTTCACAAATAATGGACACTTTATTATAACTTCAATTTTCTCATTATAGATGCAGGGTAATCTCTAGTAACCCGCGTTTCTTTTATTTTCCAAAATTAGTATTTTTTCAGGTCTTCATGTGTAACATTGCCACAATGGTAGAATTATTAACCATCAAGTGTCCGTTAAAGTTGACGACTGTAGGAAAATGGTACTTAGCGCCTGTTTGGCAAATTTTCACTTCCTTCCTTATTTTTCACCGCAATTTGTGTTCTTTTACTTTATCGATTCATCGAAAGAGGTCATCTATTCTTTAAAAAAATGGTAAGCTTTGCTTGTCAACTGTCATTAAGGCAAATTATTTGAAGAAGATCTGCCTCTAGACCATGCGATTTCTGCTATGCATGTAATAATTTAGAACGGTAATACCGTTCCACCTTTGAATCAGTAAAGAAACGAGGGATATTACTGAGCTATTTTGCGGTGAAGGTAACACCGTTATCAAATTCCCAGCATGGTGGTAGGGTACTTTTGTGGGGCGAACCCCGCGTAGCTAGCTACCACCCTTTGAAAAACTGTCACCAAACCCATAGTATGTTTAGGCAGCAGTCCTCGAGAGCCAGGAAGAATTTTAGTTCTACCGTGATAACATCTTCGACCACATCATCACTGACCATCAAGTGAGATAGTTGTGAAAATCTATATAGTACAAAAAAAATACATTGCGGAGAATAATTTGAAAGGGAAGATTTGCCAAATATACAAACATACATACAGAAATATATATGTATATCGTGTGCGAGGTGTGATTTGTATAGATAACCGTTAGTTATGTGCTAATAGATCATATAGTTTTATTGTGTGAAGATAACGGTATCTTCGTCATAAAATGTTTGATTTGAACTCGCGACTTTATCTATATTGTATGTAGGTATAGTTTACATTTTACAGTTTGAAATAAATTTCAATTTCTCCATCTTTAGGTTTTTATAAGACTACAATTTGACTTTAGTCATTAAATGTATACAGAGTTCAGAATATATTTATTGCATATAACCGTGTACATGAGATGGTCAAGGTTACAATGTAAGTTTCAACAGTTTGCCCATTTCGGACGAACAATTTTTGACGTGACAACGTCTTATAAATTGGTTTGCCGGGTGACACTTCAAGAAACTGCGTTACGCTCCGCTCACGTTATGCGCTCACAATGAGAGCGAGTGAGAGGCACGCGTCCCTTCCACTCGGCGGGTTAGCCCGCCTAAGAGCGAGAGAGACAGACATAAAAAGTGAAAGGCACTCAAAGTCGTTGTCACGTAAAACTTTCGCCCGTATACCGACTTTACAGGCAACCAATTTTTTATGATTTACTTTTCACATACATAATATAATGGTTAAGGTATCAATGAACCTTGACAGCTGTACAAGCGATAACGTAGACAGACGTAGATGTATCCAGCAGACCTTGTGTGGCTGTGATAATTATAAATAATGAATAAATACATCGCTAAGACGGAAGATTTCATGAACAAGGAAGAAGCTCTAGGGAATAACTAATCAAAGTTTCTAAAAGAAACATTTTTTCTTTGCTATTTTGTGTTTATGTCAATTATATTTGTGTATACATGTTCCATTTACAACTATGGTCATATGAATTCATTAATTTGGTCAAATAAACCTTGTTTTTTGTTCTTTCTGGTCATATCCCATGCTAAGTGGGGTCGGTCATATACGTGTTCTTCTTCCACTATGTAATCTCAGCATGTAAGTTGTAAAAAAAAACACATGTTCAAAAGTCCTAATTAAGCCATTGTATATGCAAATATTAAATTCCTAATAAGCAAATGCAAACCTGCCATCAATTAATGATATTATAATTAGCAATTAGATCGAAGAGATACTTCCTCTATTATACATTTTTATTAATGTCATATCAATAAGTACATAAATTATATGTAATAATATGTGGTAAATCGATAGGTACTCCTCGGTATTTTCCATCTAGCGAGTAAAATCTTGATCTGTTCTGACGATCTGTTTCAAGTTTTATAATTATAACATGAAGAATACAAATCCATGAATTATAATTAATTGGTATAATTAATACCTCTATGGTCTTGAAAAATTGCACGTAGAGATTCCCAAAATTATAAGGGGGGGTTATGTAATTTCTGAAATGGAAAATTTCAATAGAAATTTTAAGAAATGACAGTTTTTGATTACGTGTCTGTCATCGATAGGCGCAAAACCTTGTTGCTAACGAGCGTTTGATTCGAGCAGAAAAAGAAAATCGCCTTGCTTGCGTGTGTTCTTTGCGTGTGACGTAACTTCTTTGTTATAGTTACCTACATATTTGTTTTTAATTATTATTATTTCACGCTCCGTATTCCATATGCATTTTTCCAATGTCGGTCGTAAATTCATTTTTATGTTCCATAAAATTGTAAACATAATATTTACTGGAATTCTCTCCTTGTTTCCTTTTCCGTCCCAGTAAAGTACCTAGTGAGCACACAGTCATTTACTCGGGAAACTGCGCAGAACAACAAGGGTGTGGATGCACCTATTGTGCGTAGAAACTATCAACTCTCTGTGCCCAATTGTTCTACGAGTATTATAAATTACAGTTACTTCAATTGCTTTACAATGTAGTATTACGATAGCTTTTGATATGGGTTCGTGTTCGGGCCATGTACACGGTGCTGATAATCAAACGGGGTCAATCGCTGCTTGTTACTACTAAGTAACACGGTTTACTAACTGTTGATTATTTTTTTATAAGTTTAGTTCTTCAACCTCTGGAACATTAACTAATCTGTATATTTATCTCATACATTGAGACGAATTAAGAGTTATTGTATTATAATAACATTATACATTTGATATGATTAAAATGATAATGATAACAAATTAGAGGCCTATGTCTGTCATGGTACCGTCCTTCATAAATACAAATAATAATAAATTTTGGGTAACCCAACCAATGAACTCTAAGAAAAGTTAATTTAACTTGCTCTAGTCTTCTCCTAAAATACAATTACATTGTTTTGTTATTAAAACTGACGTGGTTTTGACACATTATAAATGTATAAAACACGGGAGTTACTCACGTAATAAGTCAGAGGGTTCCTGACTATAGTTCCAACCACATTCAGTGGTCTTTTTCAAGGAGAATGCGGGGCGCTCGCGGACGCGATTGCGATTCGCCTAGTACTGTGCGAATATAAAATAATAATGTTTTATACATTTATAATTACATTATTATTCGTCGTGCAATTAAGGAGTGTATACGTGCTTCTAAACAAATAGGTTAAGTAATTCCAAGTAGGCGGTCAACCACAGTCGAGTGGTCGCAAATAAGTGATATCCTACTTTCTATTATCAATTACGATCAATAAATCTACAACTGTGGACGAGAAACGTTTCTCTCCAAAGTATACCTACGAACACATAGGATATGTGTTCTCGTGTAGGTATCTACAACTAAGTTAACTAGACTCGGGCCCTCGTTATTCAAATCAGTCACATACCTTTTAGTTTAGTTAAAATTTAGTGACGTTGGTGGAAAAATAAATGAATGTATATTTTCCACTCAATGAAACGGAGATCGAATTCATAGGTTGCTTTTGGTTATATTCAAATGATTATTTTCTACAAAGATACAGTTCGATTGAAAATCAAACATGTTTTTTTTTTACTATTATAAGTTTGCGTTTGACAACTGTCTCACCTGATGTTAAGTGATGACGTTGTCTAGGATTTAGCACGCAAACCTAGAAGGTACCTATTCACTCGCGACTTGAAGACTCCAGGATTGTACATATCGGGTAACACAGACTCGGGCAACGAGTTCCATTCCTTGGCAGTACGCATTAAGAAAGTGGAAGCAAAACGCTTCGTGCGTATAGGTGGTATATTATTGCAAAATATACATTATAGCAATGGCGACATCTCCAGTCTTGGAAATTAAGAAACCTTTAACTTTGCACCAATTTAGTAGGTTCAGCTGATACACCGTCACTTATAAGTAAATAATTCACCATTATTAAACATTTACATCCGAAGAAACAGAAATGTAGAAAAAAAATCTCCTAACAAATCTCTAAACAATTAAGAATAAAGTTTTAATAAAGTGCCAAATACTGTAGTATATCCTAGGACTGCCGGGAAGGGAATTTTGGGCACAGCTTTATGCTAATACTCTTTACTTGGTGCTACAAAAGTTGAAGTTAAATTTACTTGGTACTTGATAAATGTACATTCCACGTGGAGTCAGAAATAACTTAAATAAAGCCAAATCAAAAAGTTTCAGTTGATTAGTATGTAGAATACATTTAGATTTAATAACTAGATTAAAGCTTCATTATAAACGTGTTCTCGAGAGTTTTGGAGCATAAATCGCTTGGTGCGTTGGTGTATATTTTAAATTTAGCTCCATCTATATTAACGTAGAATAGCAAATAAGTTACATCACTGGGCCACAGCATAACTTTAATGAATATGTGACATAACATACGTTCAAAGTCAACAGTAACGCGATGTTATCTATTTATGCAAACATATATAAAGAAAAATATATTTTGTTGTCTTAAACAGAGACTGGCCGGTTGGCGCAGTTGATAGCACTCTGCCTTCTGAGCCGCTGGTCCCGGGTTCGATTCCCGGACAGGTCAAACATTTGTGTGTATGAACATGTCTGTTTGACCTGTGTCTGGGTGTGTATATGTATATAAGTATATATCAGTCATCAGGTTACCATAGTACAGGCTCTGCCTAGTTTGGGACCTGAAGAACTTGTGTGAATGTTGTCCCATATTATTTTAAAAAATATTTATTATATAAACAGCAATCTAAGAAAGCGATGTATGCATGATTGATTAAATATAGATTGGCCATTGTCGTATTCCAATGACATTATGTTATATCTATTGATGACTGCATGCTCGAGTGTTCGCCTGTGAACAGCTGTGATTCCTAGATCCGCACGTATGATAAGGAGAAATCATTTGTATTCGTATATATGCATGTGTTGTTAGAAACAAATCCAAACAAATGGGGCAGGTTTTTTTCCCGGTAGAATGCTATTTTAACACTATGTAATTTTTACTGTATTGGTGAGAGTTATATGTATTTTTTTCCAAAGTCTCCCTGTATCATCAATCTTCTACATTTAATAAATCTAAATTCGGAAAACGTCTTCTACTAGCGCTTTTCTTTTCTACCACCCTCTCAGATAAAATAACCAACCCCGATGCTGTATACTCAAAGACCACCCTTGAAACAAATCTGTCACTTTTAAAATAAATACAATTCTCGATTTGGTTAATTTGGCCCACTCATAAAATAACTGTCGCTGTTTTTTTGTGCAGGCCTTAATGATTTGATAATATTAATTGATTGGTGCTCATTCTACCGTAACTGTATAAATATGGTTCACTATTGACCAATTACAAATTGAACGCAGATATTATGTGCGTGTGGGTGGCGCATTGAATTACAATTTTCATTCGATGCCAACATCAATACATATTGATACAACACATAATAATATTATAGTGCCTCAATCCATACAAATTGCTACCATTCATTTCTTTAGAACACACATGAATTGTATTGATTATGTCCAGTATCAACCAGTGTTTTTCAAACTTTATTTCTTATTTAACAAAATGTATTATTGTTTTACAAATTAGTCCCATCTTGTGTCACCAAATGTATCGTTCTGTATTCAATATGAACCGACTTCTGTGTACTCCGGAGCCCTCCGCGTCAGGGCTGCGTGGTCGTGGTACCGAGTGATTGCTCGACGTTCTTGCGCGGTCGGACAAGTTCAAGTTCAAAACCGAATTTTAAGTGTTTTTCTGACGAAACAGAATTGAATACAAAGGAATTTGTTCCGCAGTAGGCGGGCGGAGTTGAATAATTCATTGGTATTGTTTTTTCCTGCACGTACTGCACGATGTACATTAATATTGTGAATGAATGAATGGTCAGTGGACGATGGGAAATTTATCGCGCCTGCGCACCGGCACCTCTGAGACCAAATACACTGCCACTAAACCTTTTTGGTCTTCAAAACACTTGCTCTTTTTGCTGTATGCTATATATTCTTGAAATGTATGTATATACGGTACGCTGACCGTTTCCGTACTTGACTGACGTACGTTTTTTATCAAGTAACAACTAGATTTACTCCCAAAAATATATCAGATGCGGATACTATTGCCCGATACTATTTTGTGTTTTCCATCAAAATCACTGCGAGTGTTTATTATTGAGTGTTGAATTGTGTATAGTGCAATATATGGTTGCCAAGAGATGGAAATGAAGTTGTTCATTACAACAATACAAAAGTTAGATATTTATACATTTGCCTTATCAGTGTGAGATAATAGTTTAGTAAGGATATATCCAAACTCCCTTTAGGGCAGTAGTGATAAACCGTAGTTTATCTTTTACAATAAAACGATAGTTTATCACCATATTTCGTTTCCCTTATCTCGGCTCCGATACAACTTGTTGATATTCTCAATAATAAGAGATTAGTTAAACCAAGTTAGACACATTAACCGCGGGTTAATTCAACGATTTGTAATAGTTTTTAATGGAGATATTGACTGATTGTGTTTGGTGTCCGGCAACAAATTTGTATTTGTATCAGAGAAAATAATTACACCGTTAAAACTATCCAAGATAATTTAAATATCTTGTGTTTTTACAATCAGATTAAACGCTATATGTATTAAAATGCGCAATGTTAGAAAAAAATAGATCTTTAGAAAAAGGCTAGAGGTTTAATTAATACTCCAGCAGTTTTCACTTTAAACGGTACAGTTCATGTTTGTAGTATGTAGTGTAGTGTGGTGTGACTTATCTATGATCATGGTGACACTATAAATGTTTATTATCACACTCAACCCCCCCGCACTAGGATTCCCTGTGTTGCGGGAGGCATGGACACACACAATCACAGCACACAATCATCCAAGGCCCGGGACAAACATCTACACTCATCGCACAAATGTGTGCCTCTGCCGGGATTCGAATCCAGGGTCCCGGAGACACAGAAGTCATGTCACTGACACTAACCACTGCGCCACGGCGACCGTCAATGTAAATAAAAGAACTTGCACATTAGGTAACTGTTTTACTTTTTGTACTTTCCAACTTGTGGAACAAAACATGCAGCGATATACATGCAGTTACAGTATTACCGTCTCGGTTCAGCCACACGCACCTTAGCCAGTTACTGACTTCGTTATCATCCAAGGCTTCAAGCAAATGCTTCAAGATTCCGATTTCTCAACTAGAAGCAGGCACAAGGCAATCGTGTGAAAGCCTGTCGTCGGTGGCAGACGTGCGCCGGCGCACGTCGACACCAGAAATAATGCCTAGCGATAACAATTCAATATTCGCAATGAACGATTCTTATCGCTACGCGTGAAAACTGTGACGTACTAACTGTGAAAAACACTAATTGGGAAAGGCGCCACGTTGGAAACAGCTGTCGAAAGTTTAGAGGATGTTGGGAAGAGGAAGTGCAGTCGATAGGGATGGTACGAGTATATTATATAAACAGGACGAAATGATGGATAAATCTGTACTTATAAAAAATCATGAGAAAATTTTTTTTTAACAAGAAATGCAACCGTCTTCAACACTCAAAAGTGTGAAATACCTTGTTGAAGTCGGTACCATGATAGTTCACACAAAAGTAACAATCATCACAATATTGCGCTCATGGTTTTGTTAAAAAATTTTTGTTCACCCTTTTCAGTGACCTTTGCTACTCACGGGATCAATTAATTGTCATTGTGTGTTCTGCGATGTCTTCAACCGCGACAATAATATCATCAAGATACGCGTAGCACTTTTCAGTTATTGGAGTATAACTCAAAAATCGCTTGTCCGATTTTGATGAAATTTTAATGGGACCACCACGGAAGTATACTCTATCTAACAAAAAATAATCATTAAAATCGGTTCATAAACTACGAAGTTATCCGCGAACACACATTAAAAAAAAGCAAAAAAAACATATATACGGTCGAATTGAGTAACTTTTTTTTAATTCGGTTAATAAATTTAGTGTACTTTTGTTTCATGGCCCGAAACTAGACAGTAAGTAATGAAACAAATGCATTTGCTATACGATCAGCAGGTATTAGTTCGAAAAAGTATCTAATCGCTCTCGTTCAGTTTATCTTTCTTTTCCGTTAAATGTAAGACATAATTTCCTAGCGTTATATAATATAAATACAAATAATATACCTATATGAGATGTTGCCGTGGTTACATGATACGATGGCACAAAGATAGGTTAACCAATAATATGGGAGTTCTTCTTTTTATTAAATGATGGCGTTTGCTGTGTCTCTTCATAATTTTTAAATGGGAGTTCCATCCGTATATACTTCGTTATAAGTTCGTGCGGAGTTAATGAACGGCCGTAATGTTACTATTATAATCTGTGCTTCTGCGAATGAAAAAAATGCATACACCATTTCCTGTATTATTGTCATTTATATCTTCCTTGAGGCCAATAATGTTACGAGTAAGAGAGTAAATAACGTTGCAGAAACTCTCCTGCGTGAAATCATGACAACCAGAAAAAAATACATTTAATCTGTTTTCCTGTTCATATGTCTTTTGGATTTACAGAACAGAATATTTTGCGTACTTACGTTAAATCTTATTCTGGAAGTGAAATACTTACAGAATATTTTGTAGAGACCTATAATGTACCTAATACAAGTTTTCTTTTTAGCATTATAATAAAACGAAACTACAATGCCACAGCACATTAGCAGCTAAAATTAGTCTGAAGTCATATGAGTTTAGTGGCCCAGCGCCAAGCACAGCTTCAGCCAAATGCACTCACTCCCGCTTTTCGTGATCTCGAAAATATTTTCACCGTGTCCTTCTTGTACAAATAAATATGCGATAAAATAAACTGCACATCAACTGCTATATTTTCATTGTCAATTTATTACGCAATCAAAGGTTTCTTAAAATAAATTATTGGAACTTGAAATTCAGATATAAATATTATATCTTGGAGACGCTTGAGGAGAGTGTGGCAACATTGATCGTTATACCCATGTCATCATGACACATAGAATACATATAATAAGTATCTCTTGTCTTTAAATTTATTTTTTATATATGTACTTATGTGTCTAAATAAGTATACATCTAAAAACCTGTAGAATAGAGGTTCCCTTATAGTTGGGCCAACGTCTATTCACAACTATTTTTAAATCAGTAAATCCATATCTACAGTTTAAAATTGTATCATTATTCTTAATAGCAAAAGCCTTTATTAAAATAAAACACTAATAACTAATTACAATACTGCAGCTACTACAATAACATTTGAGCAATCCACTAGCTATTCTTAATTGTTTATTAATATAATCGGGCAACCTATTCCTGCCGTTATAAAGCGATGTTCAATATTTTATAGCTTATACTTAAGGCTAAATTAATAGACAATTATGAGTTCGTCCAGGTTATTTGTTGAAAGTCCAACGTATCTAATAAACTTAAAAAAAATACATAGTTCATGACAAATGTATTCTGATTAAATAAAATTTCACTTCCTTCGCTAATTAGGCGGATTAGTGAAAAAAATTATTTCTAAGCCAATATTTTTCCTTTATCAAAAACTGTCGCGGTAACGACAAATGCGCTTGACCTGTGTCTTACACCAAAGGGAATGATATTAAAAAGTAAAAAAATGTGATTAGTCATAGTTTATTTGAGCCCGCAGGTCATATAAATTATATATTTATATGCTGGCAGCTTCCTCGCTCAACGTATTAGCCTAGCAATACAAAGAGGAAACGCTGCCAGCATCTTGGGTACAATGCCGCAGGGGCCCGTTTTAGATTTAATTTAGTTTTTATTAAATGTTTAAGGTTTTTATTTTAAGTTAGATTATTTTATTGCTATTCTAAATTATTTTTAAATTATGTTAATGTTACCTTGTTAATGTTGTGAATTATTATGTTTAATTATATATTTGTAATATTCGAATTTAGAACGCATCAGAATTTCGCCTGCACACACTCGCGAGCTTCTATAACGTCATCGGCAACCGTATATCCTTTAATATATGTGTCTATTGATAATAAAATCAAAGCTTTAAGTTGAGTAGTCTATAGTTCTATAGTAATGGTAGATTATATTTCGTTGTATCTACCTAAATAATCACGAACTACTATAGGTGTTGTAGATTTTGCCTTAGGTAAATTATAGGTTTGGTCTTCGCGAGCGTAACTACGGATCGAATAGCTCAGCAATCTACATAGGTACCTAATAATAATATTTTTTTTACAATTGAGTGACAAGTGCATGACAATTAGTTACTATATATAATACGTAATCGTTAGTATAAACAAATCATCACGAGTAAGCTGCAGACATGATGACGTACCCTATGACGTAGCGCCACCACACCTGGCTGTGGTTTGTTTAACCTGAACATGTGCTAGATTATTTTTGTGTACACAACTTACGTTACGAGCCGACGGACTGTAATCAGTAAGCATATACAAACACATTAAGCAAATACGAATCTGACATAGAGATCCGTACAAAGAACATCTTTTGTTTTTCTGCAAAAAATGAGAAAAATATTACATGGCTCAGCGGATTGGTAAAGTTGAAATGGCATTGCGCAGGCAAAAGTTCAATATTTCAATTTTGCTAATAACAAAAAAATACGATGTTTAAAATTCACGTGCTATTTATAGGGCGTATTTACACACTAGTAGGACCCCGCGGTTTCACCCGCGTGGATTACGGCTTTCCCGCTACCTCAATTATCCCACGGGTACTATACTTCTTCCGGAATAAAAGTAGCATATGTGTAAATCCAGGGTTAAAACTATCTCCATACCAAATTTCATCGTTATCGGTGTAGCCGTTTGAGCGTGAGGAAGTAACAAACATACACACATACACAAACTTTCGCTTTTATGATATTAGTAGGATATCCGTAAATAAGTATTTAATTACATGTACTACTTAGATGCAAAGGAACAGATGTCGAGGAACTCTAGTTGGTGATAACAAGAATGTTCAATAACAATTAGATACCCGCTAATAAATAATCTCGCCTCATTACCATATAAGTGAAATATTTACATTTCCATTTATTCGCGGTTTTATCGTGGTCTACCACTAACCATTGCTCAACTTATCTAAACACATAAATGAACAGCATATAGTAGCTGTGAAATAACTTTCTAATAAGGTATCTCACGATCCGTGAATATGTGACGAAAACAAATCTACATTTTATGAAGACTTGTGAAAAGCAAACATCGTGTCACCTGTTTTTGTAACATCATTTT
The DNA here is from genome assembly GCA_934044485.1 of Apeira syringaria. Taxonomy (NCBI): domain Eukaryota; kingdom Metazoa; phylum Arthropoda; class Insecta; order Lepidoptera; family Geometridae; genus Apeira; species Apeira syringaria. Next base: position 1,688,979 of record OW203659.1, read on the forward strand.
AATGTTTTCAATTTTCGAATCACGTTTTGATGTTGGTTATAGATATATTTATTAAAATCTAGTTTTAAAGTATAAATATAACGCATTACAATTAAAACGCGTATTCGCTGCGATATACTAATTTGATTAGCTGTTTAGCCATAATAAACTTAATATAATTGTTACCAGAATCGCCACTCGAACCACCCAACCTTTCCACGTGGCGCTGGCGGCGGTCGTGCTGATAGCGTGGCTCTGCAAGTCTAGTACTTCGGGCAGCTTGCGTGGATGGCGCGCGCTCTATGTGGGCGCTGTGGCCACGCACCTCGGCGCTCAAGTCTGGATGACGCTCATCTCAGGTATAGCAACACAATCGCATAAATATTACAAGGGACAGGAATTCCGACTTTCCCACATCCCAGATCAGCGGGGTTATTCTAGAATTAGCTATCATTAATTTTGATATGTCTCCTCAGAATTAATTCTATCGTCTGTTTCCTAAACATTTGAAGCGATGATAGCTCAGCGGGGGGAGCGTCGCCTGTCAAACTGACGGACACTAGTTCGATCCCCATCAACAGCTTGAGCTTCCGGTGAAAGTAACACCGTTATCAAATTCTCAGCATGGTGGTAGGGTACTTTCGAATACCCGCCTGGCTAGCTACCATCCTCAAGTTTGAAAACACTGTCATCAAACACATAGTGTGTTCAGGCAGCAGTCCTTGAGAGCCAGTGAGCATTCTAGGTCTAGCGTGATAATATCTTCGACCACATCGTCACTGACCATCAAGTGAGATAGTGGTCAAACGCTAGATCTATGCAGTATAAAAAAAAACATGGATATACTAAAGGATTGTTCAAGTATTGATGAGTCCTCCTATTACGATAGTACTAATATTACTCGCTATACATATTTCCATCCAAACTATCCAACACCTTCTAGAGTTGCCTTTTTAAAGTTCACTTTAGAAAGTGGCACAAGTCATTTTCTAACCATTAATTCAAACTCATTAGAAGTTACTTCAAGTCACAAACAGAGAAGCGTAAAACTAAATGCTCGCACCAAACGAGATAATTGTCTCGGGAATCCTCTCACCACACAAATTGAACTTAAACTTAAGTTAAAGTGAAAGCTCTACTTACTCTAAACGAATGTATATTTATTTTATTTTATTTATCAACATTCACACAAGGTCTTCAGGTCCCAAACTAGGCAGAGCCTGTACTATGGTAACCTGATGACTGATATACATACTTATATACATATACACACCCAGACACAGTGTTGAGGATGTTCGTGTATACAATGAACACACATCTACTTTCTTTGATATTATTATTATTATAAAGATATTATCTATAAAATTGGAGTGTTTTTCTGCTCGGCGTCTCGAGCCGGAGTGCGTCCGCGTGGAGGGGCGCGGCGCGGCTACGGCTCGAGACGCCGAGCAGAAAAACACTCCAATTTTATAGATAATATCTTTATAATAATAATAATATCAAAGAAAGTAGATGTGTGTTCATTGTATACACGAACATCCTCAACACACAGGTCAAACAGACATGTTCATACACACAAATGTTTGACCTGTCCGGGAATCGAACCCGGGGCCAGCGGCTCAGAAGGCAGAGTGCTACCAACTGCGCCAACCGGCCAGAATATTATCAGAAGACTGGATAGAACTTAGTTCGACTGATAAAAAAGCTTTAAAAACATAGAATAATTAAGATTATATACGTAACTGGCGAATGGTGTCGTAAGTAGTACCTATGTTTTAAGTTCTTTTACGTTTTTAAATTTATCGCAGTGTATAAAAATAAACCATATCCTTCTAAAACGCAATGGCTCAACCGTGTACTTAGATTTTCACCTTCTGGTCAACACGAACTATATAAGTTGTTATTATCAAATATAAAATATTCTACTGTAATACGGGATCATTAGTTGCAGATGTAGCTCAAGCCGCATCTTGGGCAAAGTAACCTTTAAACACCACATACAAAAGCCTTCCAAAAATGTTAATGGTAACAAAAGGGTGTTTTGTTACCATTGCATTATTATTGTTGCATTTCTGTTAAATTAGCTTTCTTTTTTATCAGTAACGGTTAAAAATATTTCCAGCAGCCAAACCGTTGCCTAATTTGGTAAGAAAATATCAGATATTTGACAATTTTTTACCTTATCCTTTAAAAACCGGTCTTACCCGTTAAATTCAGTAAATAAAGATAAAGAGAAAAAAGGCAGTCGCGGTGCATGAAGAATAACGTACATTAACCTGGTATTGTCTGTCTCTTTCGCTCCTGCGTGAATATATTGCGTCACCCTCGCACAAAAACACACACGTTATTGTGCAAATTCTATTTATTGAATAACTACATAATTACCAAATTCATTTGAGCCCTTCATAAGCTCCAAAAACCACTGCTCAATATCGGAACCACAAAAAATGTATAAACGCATCAAATGTTTTCGGAATAATTTATGACATAACAAAAACTGGTCTTACGCAAGACTCGAGTAATGAATAAAGCACTAAGTGCTGTTTAATTGTATCTTATAATTATTGCGCATACTTGCCAAAATTACCAGTGTGCTATGCGGATATTTTGAGATGCGTATTTCTTTGAATTTAACGTTTATTTTCACATCCTTTGACTTCGCAAGCAGTGCAATCACGAATGTTACAAACAGGAAATAAACGGTCAAGCACGAGCTGGTCTCCCCCAGGATTCCGTACCTAACGATTATAGACATTATTTATCATAACAATTCAACACATTTTTAATTTCTTAGTAAAACATTTGCATGTATTGGTCATCACTAAAATCTAGCGACGCGTCTCTTGATGGACGTCCCTTAGCTATTTTTCACAATTTTATTTATTTTATTTTATTTATTTATATTAAATACTTATTGCGCTTACAGTTTTTATTTATTTATTTATTTTATGGGACAACATTCACACAGGGTCTTCAGGTCCCAAACTAGGCAGAGCCTGTACTATGGTAACCGGATGACCGATATATATACTTAAATACATACTTATATATATATATATACTTATATACATATAAACACCAAGACGCACAATAAGCCGTTAATTGATATACAATTTAACTTAGGTTCTACAACTTAACTTCTACTTACATAAAAAACGAATACAGTGATTTAAAAATTGGCTAAAGCTTGTGTGGAAAATATCTATCTCTGATTCATGAGCAATTAAAGCATTAAGCAGTGTTACTGCTTGAGCCGTAGGTGTATAATCAGCAGTCTGCGCGCGCACCAGCCACTCAGGCGGGGTCGCTAGCTTTGTTATGTATGTTGCTATGGCAGTAATCAAAGTTTCATTTGTCTAATTATTGCGGTATTCTGTTGGTTTTTGTTCGAGTACGGAACCCTGATAAAACAGCATAACTTTTTGTATTTTTTTTCTCCTTCGCTCTTGTTCCTTCGTACATTAGTGAAGTTGAAACGTGAGCGCCTGCTAATTTTCGAGTTTTTATAATATTTCGACATGTCATTAAGTACAAATTTGCTTAATTGGATAATGCATCTCCAAATTATTTTGTTATTTCGAAAGGTGCACAAAGTATAAGGCACTTGAACGGGATATAATCTGCTAGTAGGTTTTTTATAATTTATTCATTCAATGTATATATTTTTTTAAATTATTTATTTATTTATATATTATATTTTATAACCCTCCGCTGCTGGAATGTTAAAGCTTATTGCAAATCCATCATTTAAAATGAACCAAAAGCAGATTTAGATTATCTTTAGCAACGGCGGAAAGGTGAAGTAAGTAAGTATTTTATTGTGCAGCACAAATTGACCATAAATCGTATTTAAGAAGGTAACCAATACACATATATGTGTGACATTCTTTTTTGCACTTAGCTGCTTTACAAACTGAGCAAGGCTTTTAAAGGAAAAGAGATTTACAAAAAAAAACGGATATAATGTGGTCTCCTTAATGAAGTCAATGTACTATATTTAACATTCCGCCCACCGCAAATAAAGGAACGGTTGGTAATAAAAACGTAAAGTAAGAACTATCTTTTTTACTTGCTTATTTTTACTAAAACTATGAGAACAAGACCTTACTTAATATATTCTGTAATTCTGTATTCCGTCAATCTTATATCTGTACTTCTTGTAGGGGGGGGGGGGGGGGAGTAGGTGAAAAATACTTAAAACGTATTCTCAGACCTATCAAATATAAACAAAAATAATCATCAAACCCAAGCAAGACGTAACCGTGGAGATTTTATATAAGTACAATAAAATACAAAACACTTTATTGCAGACCGGTTACATAAAAAAACAAGAATAAAACATATACCTAACCAGATTACAATTGGCGATCTTATCGCTGAAAGCGATCTCTTCCAGACATTATGAAATTAATATATAATGAATGTAAGGGTGGGATATGTAATGGTATAAATGTGAAATACCTAAGAAAACGTGCGAAGAGAGCGAAGAAAGTGAAGCTCATTCGCTAGTTACTACGATACAGCATAGCCTAGCATACAGCGGAAACACGAAATGATAAGATTACATCTATCTATAGATGTCTATACCCGATATCGGCGTTAACAGTATCGCGCGATCACCGCGTCGGTCGGCATAGCCCACTGCTGCACTGAAACTGATACCTCCATAGATACTGGGAAAGAAGGTAACCTCTTTAAGTTACAATAAACAGTCATTTCAGCAAAAAAGGAAGTCCGTCGTCTCCATTCTTTTTACTACCATCTACGGCTCACAGATAAGATATAAAGATACTATGCACGCCCATTGACCGAGGCGCATGCATGGTAGTATAATGATACACCCGGTATGGCCCATGGTACCGGGGTCCTGGATTCGTATCCCGGCAGGGGCATTTATGTGATGAGCTTGAAAGTTTGTATCGGGTCTTGGATGCTAGTGTGATGTTGCACGTGCCTTTCGCAACACAGGGAATCCTAGTGCACGGTTGTGATTTTGATAAAATAAAAAACATCGTACAAATTGAATCAGTTACGATTTATTACAATTTTTATAAATTAATAAGCGTCCTATCTCATTCGGTTTTCGCATTGTGTCCACATTTTAGATAATGGTTTTCTTAAAACCTGACTCTCGACAGCGGAAGGCTGAAATTATCCTGATAATAAATTCCGGACAAAGTCAATGGATACCTAAATCGATTTTGTCATAGAGGTATGTCATTTACGGCTATTTTATTGAGAATGACACAATAATTTGTTCCGGCTCTTATATAATATGTATTTGGCCTTCATTCAAATATCCTGATGGTATTTGTTTGCAGGCCTATAATTCATGTCACATATGTACATATGTTTGGTACATAATACTGGTCATCCAAAACCTTGAGTCTCTTCAGCGGATTACGGATAAACAAATACACCTTAAGATTTCAACTTAAAAGTAAATAGGTAATGTCTATTATTACTTGTGATTTGAGATTGCCATATAATTGTACGGTTGTAGCATGACCTAGGTTACTAAATAATAACTTAACCAAGTCCGACATTAAGTCAACAGTCTTATTTCTCATGCAAACAAATCATAACTTATTTACAAAATGTCAAGTCCTTTATACCTTTGTACGTATACCCTTCATTTAATTAACACAACTTTATTTAATTAACAACTTTATTAAAGGTATACCTTTATTACGACGAAACAACACAAAACTAAAATATTGTACGCAGTCTTTACTGAAGCTCTCTGTAGTAACAGTAACCCAAGCTACTACTGTACTAACTAGCTGTAATGTTATAGAGCCAAATATGTGCCAGCGTCATAGTGATCGTCGCATCACAAACTGCTTTGATAAAATATCGAAAAAGCGAATGAGCTCCCGGCCCTCACGGGCAACGCCCCTCCTACACCAGAGAGCTCAAACAATGTAATTTGCTTGATTTGCTGCTCCACGGCACTCTTTGTATTGTCGCTAATCCCTTTTCGGCCAGATATTGGCTTCTAAAGCAATACTGTAGATGGTGCTCTTTGACGACGAGAGATTAAAATAACTGGAGAAAATCTCGTCCCATCGAACGGCACTCTCAATAGTTCAGTAGGAAAGACAAAGGATTCGAAAACGAAGTTCAAAGGAGGCATAAAATAACATCATGTACCCGCTGCTGAGACGCGCGCTTTATTTAGCGATCGGTGTTTGCCATATTCCCCCTCCCTGGTCCATGAGTGTTGGCTGATAGGTTAGTGGCAAGCCCGATTTCGGAGTAATGTTTCTCGCTAGATCATAAAGTTGAAGTTGGTGATGCTTATAATTATATAATAATTTATTTAAAGTATTTTTTTTGTTTGTAAACAGGCATCGTGCTGTACTTCTCTTTGCCCCGGCACGAGTTCGGGCGCGTGCAGACCGTACTGTTCCCCGTGTATTACGCCTTCAACGCCATCATGAGCCTGATCGCGCTGCTCGCCTACTTCCGCACCCAGTCACTCACCAAGTTCGAGAACACGTGTTGGATACAGGTACCATTCACCACCTTTCTATATAAATATAGTAATACTAGTATTACCCCTCTTATAGATGACAATTTGAAGAAATCTGGAGATGACATAGGCTCAAGTTGTCTGTGGTCGGCCGACACACAGACCTCGTAACGGAACGATCATCATTCCAAACGTTTAACACATTAAACTCTTAATGAAATAAAATATTTACTGGATCTGATATATCGGTCAACAAGTTGAGATTTAAAGTGTAAAAAAAACCATACGGTCCGAATTGGGGCCTCCTCCTTTTTAGAAGTCGGTTAAAAAAAGGAACAATTTTTAAATGTAAAAGTATTTTGATCACAATTGCGACCCACTTCAGGAAATTTGTACCATGTTATTGGTATACCCTCTCAAACACCTATTGAGATGTTATTGAGGTCTTCGCTATGCTGCTAGGCCGATTGTAATGCACAGATTAAAAAATCTACTAGTTACGCTTTTCATAAAATTGTACCTACCACTTCTGTCCACATATTTTTTTAATTTAAAAAATAACCGTAAGGACATAATATAAGTTCATCACCACTTTCACCTGAAAGTATTTACATTTATACCTTCTGATTCCTTTACGTAAATCAATACATTATTTGTAAGTATTTTGTTCCGAGAAGTAAACAACACATTTTATGAAGCAGATACAACATTAACTGAACAAGTTATACAATAAAAGCTTTCTCGAGGGCAAAGTAACTGTTAATCAGCGTAATTAAAAAATAATGCTAGTAATCATTTCTTTAAATGGCCACGGTATCTGTGATAAGTTCACGGTAATATTATCGGACAGCTATTTATTGAAAAAACGCGCATTATAGCCGGTAGGTATTGAATTAAGGAAATTGTGGCGCCTATATACACTGTAATTAAGAAAATTGGTTTCATCCATACATATATGTATATTGGTGTAGGTAGAAGTAATTAATTTATATGTTTAGCACCTAGCTGTTAATTATTTATGCACTATAAGTAAAAATATTAAGAGTAATTACTTACTTGTGTGCAAATTGAGTTGGTACTGTGCAACGTAAAGGGCCATCATAGCAGGCATTTAGCAAGATAAATAGTTCTAGCTGCCCCGGCTTCACTTATCTGATAAATAACCCCTTTCAGTATTATCCATATTCAATAAAACAAAACAAAACTGAGCATAATCCACACTAACTTTCGCATTTATAATATTAGTAGTATTTATTTTTAGTTTAATTTTAAAATGATTTTATGCTCCAAAGACACACTTATGAACGTCAATAATAATTGTTTAATATGTCTATAAATTATGGTTTAAATATAAATTATCTTGTACATGATTAGCAACTTTCTAATTATTCTGGCAGACCACAGATACAATAGTAGGTAAGTTTAATTGGCTAATAATTATAATCATGATTGATAATCACATACATCATTAGACTTAGACACACATGTGTGCTGACACGTAGGTATTATCCAACTTTGATTAGGTACATTTATCACATGATTGCTAACTTTAGCAATCATCTCGTCAATAGAGTTGCAAATTATCTATCAAAGAAGCCATGAACTCTTTATTTGTTTGCCAAAGTCATTAAACGTGTTATTTGAGATTACTCGGCCATTGCAAAAGTTTAATACTGAAATTGAGTCTTAATAATATTAATCTTGGATAAAGTAAACTCAAGGTTTAGTTAAAGGTCATCCACCAGTGATAAAGCAGTTTTGCAACACTTTTGTAAGCTGAAAGATTAATTTATTAAAACCTTTTCCGGAAATCCGGAATCATTTAAAATATTTGTAGGTATATTTGAATACTTTTGTATTAATGACACTAAAACTATAAGATATGCGTTTTATATTTAGATCTACATCATTCATGCAATACAATATTGATATTATTACCTACTTGTATAACAAACATTTAATACCTAACCTAAGGCCTAACCTAACACCTATATTACAAAATCTGTAGTTTAGGTTAGACAGTTGTCAAACGCAAACTTATAATATGTAAAAAAAAAAGGTGTAAGAGGCCGGGAACCCAAGCCGCAGGTTATGGGCATAGTTGGGAACAAATGATTATATATATATATATATTATATATATATATATATATATATATATATATATATATATATATATATATATATAATATATAATATATATATATATATATATATATATATATATATGTCTTTATGTTTAATTAATAGATATTATTAAATAGTATTATATAATTAAATTTAATCAAAAAAAGGTACGGATTATTGAGTCTGTAGTGTATGTACCTGTAGTTTAAACAATAAAAAAAAACAGCTGATCTTAATGATAATTTGACATAATGACAACTCTCAATTGGTCGTTGCAGTGTACTGTTTGTGGCATTAGGAACGAGATAGGGTTGTTTATCCGTCATGATTATGCAAATTTCCACCATACGAGCTTTTATCGTAATGCCCCTAGCATTACAGACGTCCATAAGCGACGCTGAATACTTGACATCAGGCGGTGGGTCTGCTTATTTGCCATCTATTACATAAAAATAAAAATCAACAAGATACATACATCGGAGCCAAGTACAAGTACTTACTAATAACAGATTTTTATTAATAAGCGTATCGTATATCTAAAACAAAAAATTAAAGGTAATAAATAAAATATTTAAATCGTCCTCTTGCATGGTAGAGAACTGTTTAGACCACTCTGCGACTTTATTTTTCATAGTCGTAAATAGACTACCTAAGTCTAGGATTTTACCTTTTTGGGGTCTTCATAAAGTCAGCATGTTTTTAAAGCTGTTGGCCACCTGGCTCACCATACGTTTTCTTTATACCACAGATCCTCAAGCTTTATCATTAAAAAATGAAAATTCCCATATTTTATTATTCAGTATTTTAAAAAAGCAAACGGTTGCAGTTAGAATTATTTTGTAACGCGCTATAGCAAGACCAACGATTTTTCACGGTTATTCGCAGAAAACAGTAATTCGTTATTATTGAATTTGTAGCCGTAGTGCTTAAAATAGTGAAAAAGGTAAAAGTAGATAACTTCAAACATAACAAAAAAGAAAGAAAATTCCAGACTGCTGCAGATAGTTTTTTTTCCTAATTACGCATTTATTGACGAAGCAAAGTACAATGAAGTGCTGAATCCACTTGTATACGACTATGGTACTTGTTCGAGCTGCAGGTGTCCAGATGTAGTAACGATGTCGTGTGCTTGTTCCAGCTGGCGCTGCTGCTAGCGGTATTCATCATCGAGAGCTACGTGCGGCTGCAGTTGGTGCGGCCCATGCTGCGCGCCAAGCATGTCAAGACGCAGATGGAAGCCGCCGCTGGTGGTGGACAAGAGGTAACATTCATAGACGCATTCACACTAACACCCCCGCTCTAGGGTACCATATTCTGTACATAACAGAAACATCCAAGACCCGAGAACAAATATTCTTGTCACAGAAAATCCTTTTTTGCTTGCCCCAGCTGGGCTTCAAATCCGGGAAAAAGACAAGATATAATCTGGATTATCGAATAGACTATATTTTATCCCGAAAAAAAAATTGTTCTTCTGGATTACAAGAAAATCCTAATAATTTATAAATGTAAAAGTCTGTCTATTACGTTTTCACGCCTAAATCTTTTTGATGAAAAGTGTAGAGATAGATAAGACCTTGGAGAAGGTTATATGCTGGATTTATTCCGGAAAAGTATGGTTCCCGTGGAATAACTGAGGTAGCGGAACGCGTAGTCCACGCGGGTGAAACCGTAGAGCGCAACTAGTGCAAATTACATCGTTGTGTGCGGTATCGTAGTGATGACATCTGCCATCGAAACGTGGATAATTATTTTAAATATATATCTAGTTAATCGCTGAATTTAAAGACAAATTGCCAAAGTATGCATATATAATTATATTGAACCCTAAGATACGGAGGAATCCTATATGGTAACAGCGTCGACGCACATAACCTATTTCTCAGAAATAATGTATACGTATTATGACTAACATAAAAAACACTGACAGTTGCAAACCTCTTTTTCTTAAATTAAAAATACTAACTTTGACATGCATATACATCCTAGAAATATGTAAATTCGTAAGAAAATACCCCACCTTCTTTGACAAAGAAACCGACATGCCGCGACGCTACGGAACTAGACAAAAATACAAAAATAATGTAATACTTCCAACTTAAGCCTACACAGCTCGGGGCCCACCAGCATGGCTGTGAAAGTTTACAACAAAATTCCAGGTAGCTTGAAGCCAGAAGAGAATGACAGACACTTTGAAAATAAATAAAAAATATTCTTATTAAAAAAATGTTATTATGATCTCGACGAATTTTTTAAGGATAATTATGACAACTAGCTTAGATATTATAAACTCACTAAGATATATTGGTCCGCTCTCACCCATATTGCCGTACTCTTCCAGGGTAATAATGTGAACTGTTATAATATTTTAAGATCCTAATCACATATATGATGCAATAAATGATTTAAATTGAAATTGAAGTATACAACTTCGTTAAGTAAGTAGATAGCAAACTATTAATAATTCAATCAATGAATCAAATCAATTCAACAAATGAGTACCTAAGTTAAATCGAAAAAATAAAAGGTGATGAAACATCGTCCCGAAATAGATTGTTTTGTAGTTGATATCCGAAAATCATGATAAGGTATCGGCATCAATCTTGTATAGCTTTATCTTAGTGTCGTGTAGATATTCTTAATTTACTTTAGGCCGCCGCGAAGAAAAGATTTTCAGGAAAAAATACTAAAGTGTGGCGATAATATTGTCTATTGTATGAGATTTTATTACATGTAAATATGTCAATAAATCGCTGTGCTTCAACGATGCGCACGCGTGTTGCCACGTAGAGTCCACAGTGAGAGATAGTTTTTATTTTTTTATTTTATTTATCAACATTCACACAAGGTCTTCAGGTCCCAAACTAGGCAGAGCCTGTACTATGGTAACCTGATGACTGATATACATACTTATATACATATACACACCCAGACACAGGTCAAACAGACATGTTCATACACACAAATGTTTGACCTGTCCGGGAATCGAACCCGGGAGCAGCGGCTCAGAAGGCAGAGTCCTACCAACTGCGCCAACCGGCCAGTCCAATCCAAGTCCAAGTTTAATTCTTAACTGTATTATTTTTAGGGAAAGAAACATACCCTAACAATGAGTAGTTTTGAAAGTCGTTTATTGCACAATTGGCACCTGACACCGTGTTACCATCATGATTCATCAGCTCCACGTGGAGTAGATATGGTGCCGACGGCGACGCGACGGGTAACGTATCTGTCACTAAGCGACATTATTGTACAGGGTTACGAAGGCGTGTCAAGTCAACGTCGATTATGTCTGAGAGTCAGTGACGTAACTGGCGATGCTTCATGTTACAGCTGATCTAATTCATTTATGTTTCTTTTGCGTTTTATATTATACTTAAGTAGTGCTATAATTTCATTAATAAGTAACTAACTTGCCTACCTTTACATGCTCATGTTTTTTACAACTTCTATCCGTAAAAGGTTGCATACCTATTGTGTACCGGTCGTTGTTATTCCTTTTTTTTTTAAATGCTTTGTACTCTCATACTCAATACTCATTTATTAATAGCATTGAAAAACGTCAATTAAGTACATTAAATAATATGCTAACAAAGCTATAATATAGCGGTATAATATAAGAAGAGTAAATAGAAACACGTTTACACAAATAATTATTCGTCCCGAGACAAATATTCGTACGAGTAGGTATATGCTTCTATCATTTATATCTAGGACCACGGTCCCCCCAAACTAGAATTTATCTAACCCCACTTCACATTATAATTACGTATATTGCGTCTTAAGACTTTTGCGCGCTCAGCCCTAAATAAACATTGTAAGGTAATTAGGTACCATTTACTAAATAGAGAATTTTGAGTCTTTTCAACTTATTTTGTTGAAAATTCTACATGTCTAATAAACTCTAAAAAGTACCACTTATGAGAACAGTTCGTGAGGGTTAATTCTGATTGAACATAATTTGATTTCATTTGCTAATTAATTTGTGAAAAAATATTTAGATAGCCAATATTTTTCAGTTATGAAAAATTCTCGGGGTAACGACAACTGCAGACTGTGTCTTACTCCAGAAGAAAGGAAATGAAAAACACTCAAAAAAAAGAATTTTTTGAGCCCGTTGTTTATCTGTAATTTTAGTAATATTTTAAATCAACCCGCATCAGGATTTGCCCGCCCTCTGACTGTAAACACCCGCGAGCCATTATTTTGACAACCTAAAGTAAAGTTGAGAAAGTAAGAGCGAGGCTGGCGCGGGCGTCGCGTCGTCGTGACCTTTCAATTGATTCTTTTCAACGAAATGAAAGGACTGCAAGTTGTAGTGGACATACAGGTTGTTAGTAACTGTCAAACAGTAACTACAATTCTTTTCAAGTTTGACTTTCTAAATACTTGACCGTTTTGTATTTACGCTGATTTAAGATACAACTTGCTTTACCAAATGCTTTGCAAGCTGGAAAATATAGCTTCGAAGAACGCAGAACGCAAACAAAGTTTTTTTCATATGAATCATTTTTACATTGATTATTATATTCTGGCTTTCTTCAAATAGGCGGGAAACTAGACTTCTGACGGCTGCCTGTGACTATAATATGGTTCATTTAACAGAAGTTATGCTGAGTTGAAAAATAACGTGTATGTTATCTTTGTTCCAGGTGGGTAAGCTCGTACTTGGCGAGTTGGCACATTGCCCCCGGTACCTCCGCGTGCTGAGAACCTTCCGCGCGTACCACTCGTCCATCGCCATGGGCACCATGATCACACTCGGCTGCTCGTGCTACTCGACCATGATCCTGGTCGACTCCATGACCTGCTGATAACCACCAGGGCCTCCCCTCCTCAATGAGTGGATGAAAACTTGGCTAGCGCGTCCAACCTTCTTGACGTCGCTAGAAATTGGAATTGTGTCGCACGAATAATTGAGACTAATTCTTCGTCTCGCCAATGTATAAACAATTGTATGACGCAGATTTACAACATAGTTATTGTATATAACAAGAAAGTTTGTACGGAATTCAATTGTTTTACGCTGGGATATGACTCTACGCTACGGATTCGGTAGTGATTCGTGCTCCGTCTACCGTAGCACAAATAATTTGCGTTTTCGTCACGTATAAAAAAATTGTATGATGCATATACGACTTCCTATAAAATTTGTCCATTGTATATGTCAGAACTATTCTAGATAATATCTTTTATCCGCTGAAGTGTGCATTAATATTCAAAAGAATAGTCTTGTCTGCTCAATATATTTAATACCCACACGTTTTAAGCTAAACTGATACTGGTGTTATATGTTATTCAAGAAATATAGAGATTGTTGTACATAAAGCAGTTCTTGATCTTGTTTCTCAAATATGAAGAGATCTAGATCCCGACAACAGTTCACGATAAACATATCTTTCGGATAAAAAAAAAACACGATGACGTCTTTGAATTTAAATGTCACCTATCGAACTATCAGCAATAGATCAATGTACTTGGAAACGTTATCTCTGTCACGGGTTTCTTACGAGTTATTGTGTTATATAACGAGACCGTTCACACGGCAATATACAATACTTCTAATACCTTTTATTATTATATACATAGGGGCATCCCCGGTCTCACAGATCCCATGGAAACGTGACGTCCCTTCGATCGATAATATCGTTTTAAAAAGTAGCCGATATCCTATTTCACACTAGAATGTGCCAAATTTCATTCAGGTCTGGTGATCGATTTAATCACGATTGAGCAACAAACATCCAAACATACAAACTTTCACATTGATTAATATAGATAAATATAATAGTGAGGTCGTGTTAACGAATTTTATTTCGCGAACATATTAGTTAGTTAAGAAAGAATTACATTTCTATGTTAACTTTTTAAATACTAAAATAGTTGCGTCATGCGAACGCCTTTGCGTCCACTACGAACTTTGGAAAATTAGTATCTAAGCGTGTCCATGGACTAGCTTGCAAGTCATCGAATCGATAGTCGCGTTTCAAAAAAAGACTAAGAACATTCTTGAAAGTATAATTATCACGTCTTACTTGATAGGGCACTTTTCCGCGAAAATATAGTTTGAAATACATACATTATGACGGTGAAATATAATCGAAGACCGACGCGGGTCATAAAGGGTACATTCAGAAAGATGTAGGAAATTTAGTTTCGAGTCAGGCTGTGAAGTCTTTCTTAGAGTTTAGTAAATACATTATAAGTCAATAGCAAAATTGTTGGATCGTGATGCGCTGCGTTGGTCGCTCGCATTAACGCACGAGAGCTTGTGATCATCCCAATGGTTTCATTCGTAATGGTGTAACTAACACGTAGGTGAAGAATTTCAATTTCAATTTATAGCATTTAAGTTAATTAATCTTGTCCGAAGCATCGACATTTTATATCAAACGCATGCTTCGGATTTAGTTTTACTTGCCAATGTATGGAGTCTTAGCTCGTAAGTATCAATAAAATGGCCCATCAAGGCCGCAGCCAGCCCATCTTAAGCTGCTTGATAAATGAAACTCATGTTGTCTGCTCTCTAATTTCCTGCATACTGCCATAGTAATAGAGCTAAGTGTAGTATTAAGTAGTTATAAAACTCTCGCCGACGCATTGCGTCGGACAAATTGTCGTAAAGATGCTCCTTGAACGCAGGAAGTTAAGAGGCTTGCAACTATTGCACCGCACTGCCAGCCATTTCGCATCTTCTCCGAAGGCATCGAGTACGAAACCTTATAGAGACGTAATTTCCATTTCCTTAAGCTATTGTTACGAAAAAGGAGGATTGAGCTTTTTCACATCATTACACAACACCCATAAGTGACACAGAAAACTTTTTGCCCAGCATTTTAACAAAGCTGTTTGTTAATAATGAAAGTAAAATATTAAAGTACCTGAACAAAAAAAGCGTACGTATTCAGTCTAAATCCTAATAGGCGAATGAGAAAGTACTGCTTAATGTCCTGTTCCTTATTCTTTGGGACATTAATGCAGTGCGAAATTAAGGATTTATCCAATGAATTCTAGTGTAGTACTGTTTATTTAGTTAAATATTCTACACAAAATTATTTTGCCCCTATATTGAGTTACTTAAACATAACTCAGAATACATGATAATTTGATACCACTAAATTAAAAATGTAAATAAATGTTACACCTTTAATCTTCATAGATAAACATATTAAGAGATAAATGCTACTAAAAATATTGCTATTTCAAACATGAGCTGTAATAAATTCATTATTATAAGGAGATGAAAACTAATCAGTATAGTTCCTGAGATGCAAGTGCAAACTGCTTGACAATGACATCTCTACAGGGTTTAGTGCTCTTCGTCGAAGGATCAACCTCGCAGAATGCAGTGATCTCTTGCTGACAAGTCGGAACTGGATGATGATCTCCTGTTCACTGAACTTGACAGTGACTCTAGGTTACAGAGTTGGTGCTCGATGGATTGTGATTATTGTTGTGATGACTCTGTCTAGTCAGCAACAAATGCGGCGCGGGTGCGCGACGTCCCCAGGTGTTGATGAAACGGGCTTCCAAATTCTTTACTTCAATAGAATACATTAGCACAAATTAAACTTTTACATTGGATTATTAAATTTACTTCTTTGATATTTTTATAAAGCACACCACCCAGGGCCCTAGCCTATGAATTGTTTGTTCTCCTTCCTATTGTGGTCTGAAAGGAAACGCTCTTAGCGATAAGCCCTTGTCTTACCTATAGTTAAATGTTTCCGCGTTATTTCTTGTTTTGCATAAATTTGACTCAGCTTTTTTTTGATTGACTTTTCCAATCAAAATGAAAGCTTAAATTTAGCATCTAACATGCACGCTTCTATTGTTCTAAGAAATAAGGAATTTGGAAGCGGTCAAGCAGCTTGCCTTCGTGGCGGGGAATTTAATAATTTAATTTTATATATCGTTTGTTAATTTATTATTGTAAGCTATGGGAACATGTGCGAAAATGATTATCATAAATGATCTGAGTGATTTGCGTTTTAGCAGTTATTTATTTGTGACTGAGTGTATGATGCAAAAATATATAAAGAAAATAAATTCATGTATTGAATATAAAAGTTTTTATTTATTTCTACCTTCTACTGATATCGATCTGGAAAGCGCACGACTCCCTTGTTTTTTCTTTAGAAAAATATATGTTTATACACCACTCGGTGTTTCTAGTCAGAAAAACTATGATGAAAAAGAAGTTTTTTGAATAGGGGCTCTGGTCACCTGTCACTGAGTACATATTCAGGGAATGCAGGAAAATATGCCTTTCATTTAGGGGAAATGTATGATTAGGGAAAATTATCAGTTGAAATTCATATATCACATGTGGTAAAACAATAGTGGAAAGAACCATATACAAGAATATACGGTTTAGATTTTATCTTAGATGTGTTCGAGTAAGGACACTCCAAGGCATCGTCGCAGGCACCAACATCATTCCATGGTATTAATCCTACTAACAGCTCATCGATTGTTAATGAATTGACGTCTTTGCTATTCTACTTGGAGTAAAATTCTAATTGGCTACACAAACCTAATTTGTACCGCAATGCAATTAACTACAATGCAATCGAGATACAACTGTTATTTTAGCGGAATACTTACCAAGTTTGCTTATGAGTACATTTCAGTTACTTATTTACGTGGTGGAAGGATATTTTTAAATACCCGTCTGGCTAGCTACCACCCTCATGTTTGTAAAACTGTCACCAAACACAGTGTTTAGGCAGCAGTCCTTGAGAGCCAGTGCGCATTCTAGGTCTAGCGTGATAATAACATCATCGACCACATCGTCACTGACCATCAAGTGTTGGTCAGTGGTCAATCATAGTGGTCAAACGCTAGATCAACACAGAGACATCAAGACAGTTAAAAAAAAAAACATTAATTTGACTTTATCTAGTTATGAAGAGTGGAATATAGATAAGGTTTAACGATGACGTACATTATTTATAGGAAATTTTCTATTCACAAAAAAAAAAAATACCAAAAAATGGAACCGACTTCAACACTCAAAAGTATGAAATAACTTGTTGAAGTCGGTACCATGATAGTGCAAAAGTAACTGATATCAAAATATTGTGCTCATGGTACAGGCTTCGACAAGTTATTTCATACTTTTGAGTGTTGAAGTCGGTTCCATTTTTTGGTAAAAAATTTTTTTTATCTCTTTTTAGTGACCTTTGTTACTTGGGATCAATTGTTATTGTGGTGTAGGTATGTTCACCGATGTCTTCACCCGCTACTATAATATCGTGTAGTATAAGCACACATTTTTCAGTTTTTGACTTGTAACTCAAAAAGTACTCGTCCGATTTAGATGAAATTTAAATGGAACCACACATTTTTTTAAATAAAAAAGAACGATTAAAATCGGTTCACCCAGTCGGAAGTTATGCGGGAACAAACACAAATAAAAAAAATAAAAAAAAGAGGAAAAAAAAGCATACGGGTCAAATTGAGAACCTCCTCCTTTTTTGAAGTCAGTTAAAAAGACAGGTGTATGTATGTACCATGTGCTATGTGTGTGTAGTTATGTTAGCTAACGAAACATACACATTAATTTGTTTATGGTTCGAAATTTGAGAGACTCATAAACCTGAACGTTTACATTCTCGAGACATCAGGAGCCAAAATTACTTGTCATGACTTTGATGCGATATATCACAGTACGAGGGTCAAACTGAAAGTCCTTAGAACTGGTCACTTGTAAACTATATAATAATAATAAATAAATTGAAAATAGAAGACTGCCAATATTATAAAGTATTAGCTGCGCCCCGCGGTTTCAATCGCGTGGTGATGATTGATGATGACGATGATGACGAAAAGTAGCCTATGTGTTATTCGGGGACCTGAAGTATCTACATACCAAATTTCATCCAAATCTGTTTTATCCGCGCGGTGACGAAAAACGATGATGATGGCGATGATGAAAATAAGCCTATGTATTAATCCAGGTAATAAGCTATCTGTGTTCCAAAGTTCACCCAAATCCCTTCAGTAGTTAGCATGTATTCGTTGGTGTATTTCATTCTTTGTCATGACGAGAGACATTAGTGTTGTGCGGCCTTCATGTTAAAATACTTATACCTATACGTACATGAAACATGTGTAGTATCATTGTATACGGATTTTAAGAAACATATTCGCCATATTTAATTTAATTTGATGTGTATAACCAGCGGACAAACAAGACTTCCAACGACACTCATAAGTCAAATTATAAAGTAGTTTAGAAGTTAGCATAAAACATATTAAAATACGTACGTTTATGATATGTATTACGAATTTGCTTTTGTTACGTAGGTAAATGTGTGTATACCCATACCAGTCAAAAATATGACCATCCCTTTTGCTTCGCTGTAAACTTAAAACACCAACTTGCATCACCTTCTTGAATCTTGATTTCTCGCCATAAAGTGTCATAGTTACGATTGTCATTTCTACTTCTGTCAAATAATTGACTAGCTGGGTGCGCAGATTGCCATACGTCTAAGCAATGTTTGCAATTCAGCACTTTAAATATCACATAGAAAATACTTTTGGATAGCATGCTATATTTATAGCATTTTTACATTAATTTCATGCTCGTACGTCACGATACTACTCATAGATATGAGTAGTATCGTGTGATTTTAGTTTAATTATAGTATTTTTTCGTACTTTTTTTTCAGATGAAAAAAAAGTACGAAAAAATACTATAATTCTATAACTTCTTATATTATACCAAAATTAATAACCTTTATTGCCAATCCAACCGTATACAAAAGTTTATGTGTAGCATCCGCAAACCTTCTAAACCTCAGACAACCAGAACAGTGCAATTGATCGATCTGGGAAAGTTGAAATGAGATCGCTAATTGATGAAGGCATGTTAAAAATTATCAGATATTTTTATTCTGATATTATGTGAATATGATTCAATGCTACGGGCTACGGAAGTAAAAAATGACATTAAATAGATGATAGATAATTCCTTATTGCATCAACAACACATTAACAATTAATATTGATATGATCAGTTTGGCGATAGCCTGCCTTAAAATTATAATATAACAATTTTAAGACATGAATCTTCCAGAACTGTTCAAATTAGATGAATACATTTTGCCTCAACTATTTTTACTAGTATAGTGATTATTATCTTATCCTACTAATATTATAAATGCAAAAGTTTGTGTGTAAGTGTGTATGTTTATTACCTCTTTACGCTCAAACGGCTGCACCGATTTCGATGAAATTTCATATGGGGATAGCTTATACCCTGGATCAACACATAGGCCTATTTTATCATCACCGTCATCACCATATTTCATCACCAGGCGGGTACAACGCGGGAAGCAGCTAGTTAAAAATAATTCTTATGCCTAAATTATGGTTTCTGTGGACTTTTTGTATTATAAATATGACGTATCATGTACTATACAATCCGAAACTATTGCTTCCAAAATACCTAAATCCAACCCTGATATTATGTTTTGGTTTCAGCAATTTGAGTGACTTTGAGCTGGCAGCCCACTATTGTATAAATGGCCTTACGTGTATTTTCGTTATTCGAGTTTAGGATTAATATTGCGAAAAACAATGCAATCCCACTCGTTTAGTGCTGAGATTTTATCGCTAGGCATATGTTTCCGTAAGCTGATCGAACATGTTGTTCATAGGTAGACTAGAAGAGCCCGAAACGATGAAGTGTACTTTTAAGAAACCTTTATTCACAAAAATGATCCTAGATAGGTGTAAAACCGTGCTTATCCTTTCAAGTGTAATGTGCACTCTCGCCGTATTGGTGTCTCTTCACAAATTGTTGAGTTATGACGGGAGACTCGTGAAACCATTCTCGCCGATACCTGCTGGCTTATATGGTAATTATTTGGAGACTGTGCCAGACCAAACGCCTTATAAATCCAAACATCATGACGGAGCACGAGACGCCGAGGCAGTGGTCTCTTTGAACGCTGCCCTGGATATGAAAAAGAATGGAAAGGCGGATAAAGCACTTAAACTCTTCCAACACGCTTTTGCACTCTCTCCAAAACACGCAGACGTATTGAATCACTATGGAGAGTTTCTAGAAGACACTAAACATGATGTAGTTAAAGCAGATCAACTGTACACTTTAGCATTAACAAATTATCCAGATCACACTGGAGCTTTGGTTAACCGGCAGCGCACAGCAAGTATTGTTGAAAATCTAGATAGAGAAATGTTGAGAAAAATAGAAGAAAAACGAGATGCATTGCTTTCTATCCCTGAGAACAACTCTGCATTGAGAAGGGCTAAAAAGGAGGCTTATTTCCAACATATTTACCATACAGTAGGTATTGAAGGGAATACAATGACTCTGCAACAAACCAGAAGTATTTTAGAGACAAGAATCGCAGTCTCAGGAAAGAGTATTGATGAACACAATGAAATTCTGGGCTTAGATGCAGCTATGAAATATATTAACTCCACATTATTGTACAGATTGAGAGATATATCAATGGGTGATATTCTAGAAATACACAAGAGAGTCCTGGGTCATGTGGACCCGGTTGAAGGAGGTAATTTCCGGAGAACTCAGGTGTATGTTGGAGGGCACATTCCTCCAGGGCCATCAGAGATACATGAACTGATGGCACAGTTTTTGGAATGGCTAAATTCAGAAGATGCCTTAGACTTACATCCAGTAAGGTAAGCATCAGTGTTGTTCAGTGTGATTGCCATATCCTAACTTAAAATAGTCGTATTTTGGAGGTAAAGTAAAACTATTAAAACTCATCTCTATGTCCGTAGTCTGTTTTGTATAACTTTCTTTGGTGCTACATGAACACAGGTATCACTACTATCACTCGTAGTTCATAACAGATTAAAAACATCAATTTTTAAACGGGCATGGCAGTAATCACAGAACACTTGTCACAAGTGGTTTCAGAATCACATTTATTACTAAATGAACATTGTGATTGGAGGATTTAACTACAATAAATAAATCAGCATGTAGGGCAGGGCGAATGCACCTTATGGATGTATGATTATCCAATGAAAAAAAATTGTTAATATTAGGCACATTATTATATATATTTCCCTTTTTGTTCTTAGAGATAGATTTCAAAATCAATACAAAACAAAATTTAAAAAAATTGTGCCACAAATATTGTATACATGTACTGTATGTTAATAAATTATAGCATTTGGTTCTTGTTTAGAAATAGTATGGGTTTTTTGTGGCTAGTTTTTTTAGAATAATACTCTAAGAAAACTAGTCACAAAATGATGTAATAAATACCACAAATAAACTATTTTATTAGCTTTAGTTATTTTATCATTTTGGGTAGTCATCAATTTTTTTAAAAGTTGGATAGTAGTGACTACTTGTTTTACACCATGAGTGGAAAATTATAACTTTAATTGATTTTTGTGTAAAAACTACATGCATTCTAGGATCTTATCTCTGTAAGGCTTGTGGTGGATAGCAATGCTACGTAAATTTACGATACAGAAAAAAATTTAAATATTTAAAAAATGATGTTCTTGGTAGTTAAAAATGTCTTAAGAGGTGTCAATTTTCGAAGGATCTACATTTTTTACAGTAATTCTTTTAAAAGTTATATTTTATGTTCATTTTTTCTCAAGTAGTTATGAGCAGGCCTATCATCTGATGTCCGCTTATAGTTGAATTTTGGGACATCTCCATTCCCATTGGTGCTTTCATCCAACAAATCTCATTGAATTAAACTCATCTCTGACCATCAACGAGAACCCACAAAAAGTGACATTTCATAATGGGTGAAGATCGCTGGTACGGCTGCTGGTCAATGGAGAGTGGGGAAAGAAAAGTTTTAAAGTGGGCTATATATAATTCAGTCTTAAAAAACACATTGATACTGCAACCATATGTATATTGCTTATAGATAATTTAAAATAAAGAGATTGCCCGAAATCTGCTGTTTGCAGCAGGCAAGGGATTAAATAAAAGCTATAATGTCTGTAGCTGCCCACACCTCTCTAGTAGCACCCAAAGGCAGGGACATAATAGATTTTTTAAGTTTTATCTGAAATCTCTCAGTGGTCAATTAAATTTGACATAGAGACATAGAGTTGTATTATTTTTAATGTACACAAAACCAATACCATTCCAGATATGCAGCCTTAGCACACTATAAATTAGTGCACATCCACCCCTTCATCGACGGTAACGGCCGCACCTCCCGCCTGCTGATGAACCTGGTCCTTATGCAGGCCGGATACCCCCCCGTGATCATCGCGAAACAGCACAGGCATTTGTACTATCAGCATCTGCAGACTGCTAACGAGGGCGATGTCAGGCCTTTTGTGAGGTAAGCTTCATTAATTTCTTAAATTCATAGAGGATTAAACTGACTATCAAATAATTTCAAATCCTATTAAGGACAAATAATATAAATAGACATTCATATAGTGAAAATATACGTATTTCCAGATTCATAGCACAATGCACAGAGAGAACTCTAAACCTGTACTTGTGGGCCACCAACGAGTTCTCCCACATGGTGCCGGCCATCGGCGAGCCCCACATCCTCACCGGAGAGCCCATAGAAGACGAAGACAACCTCTTGTGATGCTTGTATGCCTCTCATTGACTGGAAATGAGCTGTGAACTAGGTAAACTTACAGATGTCTATACATATATTCAAACAGCCAGCATGGTAAGTATGTGGCAGGCAAAAATCTTTGCTTACTGATGTATCATTTTAGTATTTCAGTAATCAATGGTAATTTAATTGTTCTGCCATAAAACTCTAAGCATTACATAAATATATTGTTATAAAAACTACCGTGATAACTCATAGTTAAATGGTATACAATATAATGGTATATCGCCTCAAGTCAAGTGATAGTATTGTATAATTATACTTTATAGTATGGATTCTGTTACTGCGTCTATGTTTGACGGTCGTCGTGGCTCAGTGGCTAGTGACCTGGCTTTCGATCCCAGGGTCCCGGGTCGAATTCCGACCCGGGGCATTACATAAACGTCTATGCCATGAGCATAGACGTTTATGTAATATGACTGCGTTATGAGTCCCGCGACAGGGACTCTAGTGTGAAAGTGTGAGTGTGAGAGCGTTTGTTCGTTTTGCTACCAACGCTCGGTACTCCATACTAACTCCATCTAAAACGCGACCGTCGTTTGTTATAGAGATTATTCTGTTCATCCTAAGACACTGGAGTACTTAGAAATATTAATGGTTATTTTTTCTATTTGAAATAGATTAACTAAAAAATACTGAGAACTTATTAGTAGAAAAGTCCAAGAGCTTTCCGATTTAATAAAGTAGTATTGTGTTAGTATAGTATTGTGACAAAAGTACCTAAGAGTGTTGGGAATGATATTGTATGGGTTTGGGATCCTTACTTCAGGGGCGATCAAGGTATTACGTAAGCAGGCTTTGGAGTGGGGGAAGGCATCGTATCTGCAAAAGGTGATTGCCTTTATGTGTTTTTTGTTTGTAGGGGGGAAATAAATAATAGTAATATAAATGGTAAGATTTAAAAATACAAATATCTGTAACAGAACAATATTTATATTAAAAATTATGTAATAATACTATTATCATGACATTCTTGTGTTCCGTCTGATCATTTGGGAGGTGCAAGTTTACAATTTAAATATTCTTGCTTCTACTCTCTCTGATCTTATTAAAAATGTGCTTACGTGATATTTTAACGCTCCGTTAGAGGCTTCGGTATATGTTCGTATGTCTGCAGTGCATGGTTAGAGCATTTATGCTATTTACTTACTAAAATTATAATACTTTTATGTAATCGCGGGTATTTTAGTCGATAACCAGTTAAAATACTACTAATCTAACTAAAACATTCGATTGGATGAAAAATCTAAATGTTAATATTCCTAATTTTCTTTAGTGTTTCCATAGTTTCAACGTAAACTGCAGAATAATAACTTTGATGTTGTCACAATTGCAGTTATTTTGTAGGAAAAGCAGATTTGCTTGCATTGCTACTTTTTTATTATCATGATACATATGTGAAAATAAAATTTAGTTTATATATTTATATTGGCGCCCACCTTCGAGTTTGTTTTTTTTAATTACGTAAGTATGATTTTAACTTAAGATTATTGCCAAGGGATATGTACTTAGTTATTAATTATTTATTTTTGTAAATATTGTGTTAAATATGTTTTTATTTAATTATAAATATTATAATTATGTTAGGTTAGAGTCAATAGCTTCCAATTGAATTATGTGTAATCAAATAATACCTAGTAGAATATTTTTTACAAAATGTGCTGTTAGCATTTTTTGAATTGTAACTAAATGCAATATAATAGTGGTTTTTATGTTGTTTCGCGGATAAAGTTGTACCCCGGGGTAGGTTATTTTAATACTTTTTTGAATACTGTTAAGGCAAACTTAATTTTAATATGTGTTTGCGCCGTGTTTTTCTGTAAGATTTGGTAAATCTTATAGCATAGAGCATATATCATGAAATTCACCAAGTCTTTTTAAGCTTATTTCGAATGTGCGAAATATGCGTTTTTTCGCAGTTCACCGAACGCACAGTATAATTATCAAGTGCTCAAAATTGTACATTTAGTTAATATTAAAACAATTAGTCCATTTTTTTATGTGAGCATAAATGCTAAGACTAAGTGAATAATTATATGCTAAGCGTGGATCTAATAAGGCATGTATGCAGAGAGCCGTAGCTTCACTAAATGGCGGAACAGATATTCTCGTTCTCTTACTGTTTATCCCCTATAGTGAGGAGGTGTAAATGCAGGTGCTGGGGCATATATCACGCAGAACTGATCTTATCGAAATGTGGTGGAATGGTGGACGGTGGATTATTGAGCAATATTGGTTTTATTGTAATTTTATATTTTTACTTTCTAATGAACCCTTTGTATTATACATGTTTTTGACATTACATAAAAGAAAATTAATAATTATTCACTTAGTCTAGGTGACAACATAATTATATATTTTTATCAACCAAAGATATATTTTTAAAGCGGATTTAGATGTTAACATCTAAACCATATTTATTAGGGTTTCGCTTTAGCGCTTGTTCTTTTTTCTGTATTGTGCATGTCGCCTCTAAAGTTGGTCCTCTAGTTAACAAAAGTTTTAAAGCGCGCTAATTTTTCAGTATTAGGTATATATACATTTTTGCCGTGTGTAGAAAAAAGTAAATCTATTTTGTTATAAAAATATAAAATCAAGTAAATTGAGTAAACAAAAAAACTGAGAATAGCTTAGGTAGTTGTCAATTTACTTGACGAGACGACTGCAATACATGTTTATATATTTTGTTCCGATTTGAATTATTTTAATATTGTATAAAAAAATACGTTTTATTTTTCTAATGGACTAATGCTGTTTGCATATACCGGCATTTAGAACTTCACCGGAGTGTGGATTAACTGGATGTAAAATATAGCGCGCTAAAAAAACTATTAAAAATTGTTTTTTGTATCATAATCATCAACCGCAGTGCGAGTTGGTACCAGAAAAACAAACGAAATAAATCCTACAATTTTTTTTTAGATTTTAGACGCATTTATATTCACAAAGCGGTCGATAACATTTGGAACACGGAATTAAACTTAAGCACCCGGGTGTAGGGTTTCGTACGGTCCTCGACTATTTTTTGTCGACCTCAATCGATTCGGTGATTCACACACGTGTCTAACGTTTAAATAAATCTATACTAGATTCTTGTTTCCGATAGTCTAAAGATTAAATAACGTTTTCATGCGAGCTTAAGATTTAACATTATTTTTCCTGTTAGTGTCGACTAAGATCTGTTAAAATGTTAACTTTGAAAATATGTTACAATGGACAAGTAAACTTATAAGTGTATCTGTGATACTATGCCTATTGAAACTTGTAAAAATTATGTACCTACCTTATTTATTTATTCGAGTGTTTGAAGAATGCGACAATGTTGAACCGATATTGTTCAAGTAAACCTTTTCAGGTGCATTGTCCATCGTTTTAATTGTATTAGCACAATATTAACTATTTAGAATTGTTATATAATTTATAAAATTATACAGAGGAAATTGTCTCAGTATGCGAGCTGTAGCTATGGTAATGCATTTATTTAAAAGTAGAACTGTATTATCTCCATTTAAAAGGGCCCCTGAATGTGAAAACAAATAAATACACGTTGAAATACCCAGGGCTTATTAGATATTACTGCTGGACACATTCAGAATCGTATTTACCTATGTACTGTACGTATTTGCTGAGTATTTTCTTTAAAAAGTTAACGAATATAATACTAAGTGCCCTGTGTAGTATGTACCTCACAAATACCGATATCCATCGCAAAATATTGTATATAGGTAGGTTTTATGTACTAGAGAAACGCAGTGTTTGCCTTAAAGCAGTAATGTCCAAGTAAAGTGTGACTTTCAAGCTCAGTGTGGCTTAGAAACCGTCAGAAATTGTTTTACACTGTTTCTACGGGTATAAAGTGGTACTTACGCGTAGTCGATATCACGATCGACAATTGTTTCGGCTTCTTCCGGAAACCTTCATCAGGATCTTGAGTGAGGTCCGTTCGTCGCAACGTCCCGTCTCGCATTATCGATCGTGATATCGTCTACGCGTAAGTGCCACGTTATACCCGTAGAAACAGTGTAAAGTAATTATGAACGCGAGTTTCAATAATATTATCGTCAGAAACTGTGTTACGCAACCATACGTGGTTTGGAGATGTTTAGATTATTGATAACTCACAAAGAAATACTAATAAGCTCGTGAGACAACTTGCTTTTTCAAGGAATGTTCTGCACAGTCGCGGCGTCAATCACTTCGCAATGCACTCGTTATTTCCAGTTATTGAGAACGATATGTTTAACCAAGCGTTGTGCTTACTATCACGCGCATTGCTCGCATGTATTGACAGCCCCAGAAAGCAGTACATTCGCATCGTCACTTGCTAGTAGAATTCCGAGATTGACGTTTAATGCTATCTAGGATCTCATCTATAACTATAATAATATATATTGTGTGCAGCTCAGTTTTTTTGTAACATTGATAAGTTCCGTTTGCCGCATAGCTTGGGCATAGTTGTGTTTATTCGGCTAAGATAGTGTTGTCTTCCAGATTCCAGTATTTTTTGTAGTTATTTATTGCATTTCCATGATACCAGTACAAAGTAAAACTGTTCCTCTTGTAATAAAACTTTGTAATTGTGTCACGGTGTTTTCTTTAAACCTTTCCAGCTGTTCTTTATTATTTGTATCCTTCATTATATCGATTATATGAATCAGTTATGAAACGTGTTTGTTTGGGTTTTTTTCCTAGCTTTCGTTTGACCCCTCTCTCACCTGATGTTAAGTGTCGACGCGGTCTATGATGTCGTACAAGTAATTCACTTGTGACTTGAAAACTCCAGGATTGTACCTATCGGAAAACAGACTCAAGCAACGAGTTCCATTCCCTGGCAGTACGCATTATGTTGAAAAAGAAACTTAGTAGGTACAGGTGGTTGGTCTGTCTACCATATAGCGTTGGCGCGCGCCGTACTTCTAGTTGTCTGATGGTGGTGGAATTAAATTTTTAGGTAGCGTAGATAATGTTTATATTTTATGTCAAATTTTAAACAACGCTGTGCCATTATCTACGCTTCTGCCCTCTATTACATGATCAAAATATAATGTATTTACTGAAAGAGGACAGGTTTGTAAACGTATTGGGTAGGTATCTACTTATGTTATGTAACTTTATTATCAAATACCAGATCAGCTTACGGGTTCGCCGTGTATAAAGCATATTTTAATATTTGTGGTAGGATCCAACAGAAAAATTAAAAAAATTGAATTAGCACTTGATTTTAATTGGTTATTGGGTAAATATTTTATACTAAGTGCAAAATCCCTGGCATTTGCCGTATTAATGTATATCTTTAAGGTGTGTGGCCTATTTAGCGTTGCGTATATTATTTCTGGCGAGCTATTTAGTCTATACTAATATTATAAATAGGAATGATTTGTATGTATGTTTGTAACGAATTGGCTCAAAAAGTACTGGACCGATCTTAAAATTTCTTTCACCTGAGTAACAGGCTATATTATATTTCCAAAAAAATAGAGATCTTTATAGTTTTTAATTCTACAATGTTTTACGCGTGCGAAGCCGGAGCGGACCGCTAGTATCTGTATAACCATGATGTATAGGTACGGGGTTCTTAATAATCGTGGCATAGAAAATAAAACTTCAAAATCAATTTCGATTAATTTATTATAATGTGCGATGTTAAAATATGTTTATTACAATAAAGCATTTCAACTAGACAACTAGAGCCGACCGCTCGGCGGTCGCGCGCTCCCGCACACTTGTCCTTTGCGCGCGCGCACACTTCACTAACAATTCATATCGGGCCTAAATAATCGTCACAATCTCGATAATATTACAATTATAACAAAAATCAGTATATTTAGAGAGATTTCCTTCAGTACAATCAAACATCGGCGCAAGCAGCCACTCTGATACAGAGTACCGATTTAGTGTATTTTTAATTACTTCAATAAGCACTATCTAATTCTCGTTCGTAAGCTATAGTATACAATGTTCGCCTTAGTCGATTATGAGTAAATATAGCCATGGAAACGAAGGCAATGGCAATAGATAGGTAATAGCCGACAAGTCGCGGATCCATTGTACACCAAATAAAATCATATTTCATATCGAGTAAAATTTAGGGCAGCTGTGTATACAGAGTTAACAAGCAAAAATATCAAGCACCCGAGTATAAAAGTGATGTTTGGAATACGAGTTATTTGTCGTTGCTCAAATGTAACTTCTAACAGGAATTATTTTACGTAGCTACGTATTACGTACGTAATTACGCATTTTATTCAAAATTTTAAGATATTTTCATATGTAACGACAGGTGTACCGCGAAACGATACGTGTTACTACCACATACGGTTCCAATAAAAATATCACTCAAAATTAAATCATATGAAATGGAACAAAACAAGACGTAATACAATGGATATAAGTTATGTTCGAGTTATCGCATCGAACGAATGCCGACTCCACGTCCTTAAACGAATATTAATCACAACACATAAATCGCATTACAAAAGAGGAAATAATAAACAAAATATTAAATGACTTGAAAAACTTACATAGTAACATAGTCTTTTAAGTAGTTTTACTATTTTTTATTAATAATTAAAAAGTAAACACGTTTTACTATATTTATGAGTATGAAACTTGATGAACGATATACATACATCTGCGTATAGAAATTTGTCTCACCGTATCATCTACACTCACCGGCCCATAATCTCACTCACCGGCCCATAATCTCACTGGCGAGCCTACGTGACGCACACAACACAAATGCGACAGTAAAGGCAAAGTCGCGGCAGAGCTAAGCTCTCACGCGCACTCTCGTCTAGTCCTTGTACATTGCGATCGTACAGTTTAGCCATCATATGGCATACCGACCTATAACGACTAAATATTCTTCTGATACTTTCGATAGGATTTCACTGATCGTAATTTGTTTTTATTAATATAAATGATACCGAAACGTAGATGACGGTCTAGTCGTCGCGTCTCTGTCTGTCACAGTACAGATAGAAGAGACAGGCAACAACACAAATATAAACGCACTTATCGCCAATGTTTGAAAGTAAAATACGGCTTAAATGCTGTAATGAAACAACTATACCTAAACGGGCATGCAAACGAAATTATGTGATTTTTTTCATAAATTTTTAAAATTTAAAATGATTGTGGTATAATGCAAACATTTTGATTCATAAAATTAAAATAACTCCATAATGTGTAAACTGATTACAAGTTTCAAAAACTCGTCGCTAGATTAGAGGAACTTTCGCTTTACGCATTTGTGATAATTACAACGTAAACATCATGTCAAACCAAAATATCTCGATGTCAATGTAGACCGTAGTTTGTTTGACGAGAAAGGCATTCGGCCATGATGAGTGGCAATAACGAGCTACATTATTATACACTTATTTATAGCAAACGATATGTAAATCACAACGAATCTTTTGACTTTTAGTTAAATCTCCATCACAATAAATATTCATAATATGGTCCAGCCAACGAAAGCAGAGACTGAAAGCTATAACTGAAACATTCTAACTAGAAAAACTGAATACATACATGTATCTAAGTGTAAATTATTTTCGATATTGAAAGAATGCTCGTTCTCTTTAATATCACGTTTTGCCACCCCCAGGGACTTTACAAGATGTCCCAATATAGATTAAATGCAAGAAGTTTGACTCACACTTTAAATAATGTTTGCTATTTAAAAAATATTGCAACTGTTTTGTGTCTACTTTCGTTCGCCAGATACTAATCTTTATTATGTATCTCTAATAGTAGTTGAAGAATCGGTTAACATTTTAATGGGACAGAAGATATATATTCAAAACATAGTATCATATTATATGTGAATTCGACTTCATACAAGATGTTGAGTGGTTGGATTGGCCTAAAAAAGAGACGGGAGATACCATTGTACAGTAACTCGAAGAAACAAGGGCCCAGTGACGTAAACAGGCCGTAGTAATTATCTTACACTTTACTAGGAAGTTACAGACACAGTACGGATTTAATCTCTTTTGGTAATACAGACGGAGAAAACCTTATATTTATATGGACTTGTTATAATTCAGAATCTGTTATTAAATATATACAGTACAAGATCGTATGTTATGTATAATGGACGTGAAAATTTCTATGTCACCTCAGAGTGCACTTTTAAAAACCACCAAAATGTATAAAAGTCAGTAATATTGACATAACTACTTCACTATTTTACCTCGCAAACAATTGCTTCCGTGGAGCCCCTTTATTTAAACTGCACTTATTTGTCGCACTGTCGGCAGGCAAATCAAGACTCTCACTACGCCACGCCGCTTGAAACTGTTAAATGTAATAAACTAGTATTTTGATAGAGATAAAACAATGTAATATCCAGTTTCTCCTCAACGCAAAACAAATAAAATACAAGGTAAATAATAGATAACGATGTCAGTTTATTACGTTGATTGAGGTTCAAGTTTTCAATAATGTATATGACCGAACCCAAAACTAAATGCATTGTAGCCTATACTTGTTGTGATTTGGGTAAATGTCAAAATGACCACCAACAGCTGAGTTAACTACCACCGGCCGGCGCGGCGGATGGGGCTATGGAGGGCAGTCTTCAAGTCTTACCTAAATATAAAACTACAATCCGCAAAGAAAACAATGGCTGAAGCGTGATGCATTTTAAATATATCGATTTATTTCGCAAAAATGAATAACGCGTCTATTCCACATACCTACAACTAATTCTGTGTCAAGTAATACCAGATTTTATCAATTGAATACGTAGCGAATAATCAGACAGTTCGACTGATGATAAGCGATTATCGGGCCTATGGATATCTGTGTATTTCTGATGATTATTGTATAGGTTAGTACAAAAACTGTTCGATGTTATTGGTGCTTCAGGCTGTCGCACGAATAACCCGGGACGGTATACGTATAAACTATTGAACAGCGCACCTGTTGCAGGTACGAGCGCAGGTTACAACCTCTCTTGTCACGGATGTACAAGACGTTATCGTTTGTAGTCAATTCAATCGTTTCACGCTGCGTTATCACTACGATATCGACAGTGGTCGACAGCGGAATCATATGCGTTCGTACAAACAATTGAAACATACAATTATCTGTGTCACAGTTGTGCTAGATAACATAACAGTCAGTACTGAGTTCAATTGTCTTACGTTACGATACTATTACGCGATGATAGGGTTATTTGTTCGTGTTCCGAGCACTGGCCACAGACGAGTGACTCTGAAGTCGAAATCGTGTCGCTTTGTACCTACCAATTTATCTTTTTAATATTTACATTTTATATGCCATTAATTTAAATGAGAAACAAATGAATGTCAAACAAAAAACTATTTTGCACCAATGGAATTATATGCATGGCATTATTGTCTGGAGCCTCCCGCAGCTACAGGTTTTTTTTTAGTTTTTTTTTTTACATATTATAAGTTTGCGTTTGACAACTGTCTCACCTGATGTTAAGTGATGACGTTGTCTAGGATTTAGCACGCAAACCTAGAAGGTACCTATTCACTCGCGACTTGAAGACTCCTGGATTGTACATATCGGGAAACACAGACTCGGGCAACGAGTTCCATTCCTTGGCAGTACGTAGGTTAGATAATAGTTACTTAGACCCGGTCAAGCCTGGGTCTGAGGGCAGTCATAGTTCCATGTTTATAATTACATTGCTTTGCACCCATGTTGATTACAAGTTACACATGTTTAGCGTTTGGTAATTACATAGATTCACACAGACACAACATTCAATGATAATAAGTCATAAGCACCAAATGCATCAACCAGGGTCAGCACTTCGCAATCTTGTTGACCGACAAACAATTATAATATACTAATATTATAAAGAAGAAAAATTTGTTTGTATGTTTGTAATGAATAAACTCAAAAACGACTGT
Source organism: Apeira syringaria (assembly GCA_934044485.1). NCBI lineage: Eukaryota > Metazoa > Arthropoda > Insecta > Lepidoptera > Geometridae > Apeira > Apeira syringaria. The sequence goes on from OW203659.1 coordinate 1,722,073, forward strand.
GCCGATTTCAAAAAATCTTTCACCATTAGAAAGCTACATTCACCCTGAGTAAAAAATGCTATATTTTATTTTTTTAAATTAGGGATCCTCATAGTTTTTAATTACTAAGTTTTTTACCCGTGCGAAGCCGGAGCGGACCGATAGTAATATATATATAATATATTTCCAAAACATCCCTTCCAAAAGTTAACTTATAGTATATATTTACGGTATTCTTATATTCTCGTGACTTAGTTTGATTTGCACACGTGTTCATCGACAATGCATTTAGATTAAATTATTTTCAAGAAAAATTTTGATTTTAAATACGTTATGGCTAAAACTATAGACGATGTAACTTTTCGCTTATGAATTTAAATACATTTTACAGCATACTCTAGATTTTCACAAAAAAACATCAAGTCAAAATCAAATCTCATATATGAAATCGATTTTCATTCCACGATTTGCATGCATGCAATTGCTACTCCGGCCGAAGTATAGAATAGAGAAAGAAATGGAGTTGACTCTGGTTGACGAATCTGGCTCTGAGTATTATAGCATTTAAGACATAATCATTCATAATCGAACGCAGTAGACATCGATACAGTTCACAGCGAATCTGTAATATATTTTCGAATTAACTTGGACCGGACAAGAATCTCTTTGTGCAACACATCCTACATTAAACAGTCTCTCGTTTACGTCACGACTCCGCCGCGTTAAGCTAAGATAATAAAAAAAAAACACAAATTGTAAACGCATCCGAAAGTGCAACAAATGACAAGCGGCACCCGGGTCGGTAGGCCACCTACACGCATCCATTCACGTCACACATCGTTCGAATACTGGTCGTCACACACGGCGACTCCGTGCGCACGACGGCGTCGCCATCCCCCGCGGGAAGCTAACCTCGACGATTATGGAAACAATCAAAAACATAAATGCAACTATTTACAATAGACGAATATAGTGGAAAGGAAAATAGCATCAGTAACGATTGTCGTCGACGAGCGATTCGTGAGGCAGTAGCACCGACCCGCCGACGGACGTACAAGGTACAAGAAAAAGACGATAGCGAAGAGAGTCGAGTGGCGAGCAGTCGGCCTCCCGCGCCGTGTCCGATGTGGCGGGGGGCGGAGGGGCGGGGGGCGGGGGCTAGTGGTGCCGCGGCTGGATGCGGCGCGAGATGTGCTCCTCCTGCGTCATCTTGGCCCGGAACTCTGCGACCAGGTCGCGCGACTGCGCCAGCACCCCCAGCTGCTCGTTCAGCAACGCTTCCCATTGCGCCGCGTAAGCTGAACCACACAATAATAACATCATCTACCGATCGAAATTATGGTTTACTTAATTCGCTGCAGGTAAGGTATAGTTTGACCAATACTGTGATGAGGACCCCACTTAGTATAACTATTTATTACAAATACCCATAATAAGAAAGGCTTTTCACCACAGAAAAGTGTTCTTCATTGTTGTTTTTTTTCTTCCGATGCACGGGATGGCCTTTGCCAGTGGGGTTATGCCACGGAAGCGCGTGTTATGGGTACCTTGTACCGGGTGCGGCCAGAGATGTGTTATGTGACTAAAATGATGCCACGTGTGTTCATAGATTTTCTTCCATTGTTAACTTTATGTTAATCATACATCACATTTTTTTCTATGAGACATTGGAAAACCTGTCTTATCTGGGTGGATCTGAGTTTAGAGCTATGAACGAGAACAGAAGAAATAAGGATGCATAGAGCAGAAATTCGAATGTTCAGATAGATGTTTGGTGTTACTATAATTGATAAGTTAGAGGGTAAGAGTGACGGAACAGTTGAAGAGTAAATACAGTAGGTATTCCATTAAACCGAAAATAAGCAGAAGCAGAGTATGATGCCTTATTCATTGTTTTGTGTAGAATATTTTTTTCTTTTTTTTTTTTTTTCTCAGCCATGTGCGTCCACTGCTGGACGTATGCCTCCCCCATATAGGGGGGATTTGCAAATACTCGCCACGCTTGGCAGGCGGGTTGGCAAGCGCAGTATGATTTCTGATCCTCAGAAGGCGCTGCTGCCCACCTCCTGATACGTTATCCTTTAGCCGACTCTTACAGCACCCACGGGAAGAGATGGGGGAGTACTATTCTAGGCCGGTACCACCACGGCCAATCCCTTCTAGTTTTTAAACTACATAATTATAATCTCTAGACTCTCTAACTATGGGTCTAACTAAGTATTGTGTAGAATAAAATCTTATAAAACTCAAATAAAAAAACTACTGTCGTCACTGAGAAGCACCAGAAAACTACGCAGCAATCACTATGTGCAATCTAGCGTCACAAAAGTGATTGCTCCTTTGTGTTAATTCCTGGCCAATCATAGTTCATAGTCATCATCATCATCATGTCAGTTTAAGACATCCACTGCTGTCCTCCGCCAGATCTCCACAAGGACCACCAAACTTGCCGATCCGCTAGGTTATGTCGGCTACTTTAGCTCTTCTACGGATCGCCTAATTTCTGATTCGATCACGTAGAGAAACCCCGAGCATAGCCCTCTTCATAGCTCGTTGCGCTACCTTGAGCATGTTCACAAGGCCCATCGTTAGAGTCTAGAGATTATAATTATGTAGTTTAAAAACTATACAAACTGACTTCGATTACTTATCTAAAAACATTTCCAACATATTCTTGAACTTAAAGAGAAATACTGAATTAATTTAGAAGAAACCTATGTAGGACCAATCTGGAAGTATTAATTTGGAATTTTTCAAATCGGTTTATAAATGACGGAGTTTTGACAGAGTTATGCCCGAGCTTACATAAAAAATATAAACATACAGATTGAGAATCTCCTCCTTTTTGAAAATCGGCTACGAACAAACTGGAAACCTATTTACTAGATTTTCACGAATGAAAAACGATGGAAATTAGTAATCTTAATAGTTACAAGGACAAAAGGTTCACGGTAATCCCTAATATTGATTGTCTTGGAATCTTCACGGCACGAGTTAGGGTCAGTTTTTCGATTCATAATTAAAATAAAAACGGTTCAAGACATTTTTTTTTCGTTGGTGGTTCAAATATTTACCAATGGTTGCATATTTTGCTACTAGTAGTCTCTTCTGTGATCCGGATCAAACAACGTATTTATCAGGAATGTTACAGCCTAGTTGGCTTTTTTAACCAGTATTCACTGTGTCGACTATATATAAAACGGTTAACCTAAGGTATTAACCTTAGATTTAATATTCTATTTTTAAAAACTGAAAGTTATTAATATTTATATTAAAGGATTCTGACATGCTAAAGCTTGAAATGAATATATTATATATTATGTTACAGCGACAATATTATCAAATGAACCCAATCATCCCATGAGCGACAGCATTGGCATTAATCTCTTCGCAGCGATGATGCGCGAGTGAGTACGCGTTACTTTGCTTTGTTTCGGTCGCACAGCGCTGCAACTCCTCGGCACCCTTACAACCTTGTGGCAATCATTAATATTTGTATTTCATGTATGGTGATTCATAAAGCGCTGAATGGCTTACAGGTTTGTGAAGATACTGCTATTGTAGATCCAAACTGTACACTCACAGTTATTGTACGGCAGGTAAGAGACTGAGATCTGATCCAAACTCACGAGTGTGTTGCGCATTTAGTTATTGGCCTTACAAATTTGACAGATACAGACCGCACAGCACAATTGCAATGAAATCCATAGGTCCTAAGTAAGTAGGTCGGCGAAATACGTATGTCGCCAACCGTGAACTTTTACTATTTTTGTCAATAGTCGATGATATATAAATATCATATCATATTTCCTGAGTAGTATACTTTAGTAATAATAATTAACAATATAAAGTAGTAATATTCTTTAGATAAAACATTTGTAAGATATTAAAACGATATGTTGACGGATACGATACGAATGCTAACAGATATTACAAGGTATTGTAAAAGAGAATCAATGCAGTCATCATCGGTATGCACGGAGAAGTTAAGTAGATGTATTGCGACAAGGTTGCGAGAGGCGGGCAGGCGATGGTACCTATGACGCGTTGCGGATGTGTCCTGCCAAGGCGGTCGCTCGGGAGGAATCGGACACGCTTGACGCGCCTCTGCCATTCTGCAACATGCCACTCCACGCTATATACACATGTCGGAGGGACCTGCGCTGGAGATGTAACACCGGGGATACTGTCGATTGATGTAATCGAACGCCGTCGAAATTTACACAACGAGATCATTTTTCAAGGGACGCGAGACGGTGATTCAAATAGGGGCCAACGAAAAAACGGAAACCGGCTACCAAGGTAGACGCTCTTTAAAGAAAAAAAATGACAATTCGATTAGGAAAATAACTGTAACGCGTTAGCAGAGCGGGACACAAGTTTCTACCGTCAAAATGAGAAACGTATCACGTTATGAAACACTGAACAGTGTGCGAGCCCATGGCGTGTGAGGCAGAGTGTAGTGGTGTGCAGTGGGTAGAGGGGAGACTGACCGTCCTGATCGTAGTCGACGTCCCTGGTGAGCGCGAGCAGCGCCGCGCAGCGCTGCAGCGCGTGGTGCAGGTAGTCGGAGACCGCCTTGTGATTGTCCAGCACCTCCTCCTCGGCGCGCTGCATCTCGTCGATGGCCTCGTGGAACGTGTACATCTCCGCGCTCATGTCGCCCTCCTGCGCACACGCACGTGTCGTCACAGCCGCGACCTCCAGCAAGCCTACGTCTACCTCCCTCTAGCGTCTTTCACCGATTATCGGAGAACCGAACGTGGGCGATGACTTATCAGACTTCGGCCGTAGAATGTCTAGCACTAGATACGTATAGTCACGTCTTATTCTCGCATAAATAGGCAGAGCCTACAGTTCACCGCTTGCATTCGCTTAACCCGCATTAATCATGTTGGTAGATTTGCTTAATCGGATTATGTTCACCAATTCAGTATAGTTTGATTCAATGAGCAAATCTATAAATGTGATACGGAATTTCCAAGATATATGTAGAAATTTGATCCAAAGATGTATTTAAAATTAAATTCAAAATATTTCTGAGATTAAGTTATTTTCAGTACAATCGAAATATACACATGAATGAGTATGTACACTCACGTTGAGTGAACGTAGTTGTGCGAGATCGTCTCGGTCCCGGTCTCTGTCCCGGTCCCGGTCCGAGTCGGCCTCCATGTCGACGTCGGCGGCGGGCGAGTCGGCGCGCGCCCGGGACGGGTCCGATGTGCCCAGTTCTTTCACTCTGCAACGTTACAACACATAACAAGTTAATCTTTACAAAATTCAACTATGCTAACAATTTAGTTTAGAACTGTCATACATTTCCCTACCAAGCTGGTAAAAGCAACGCAGATTATTATGAACAAGATGTCATCTGAAATATACGAGAATATAGCCCTGGTTTATACCAGATACTCTCTAAAATATACTTATCTGTATCTAGCTAATGTATGACAATTTGTTAAATTTGGGAGAACAAAATAACGTTATCTGTCCAAAACAAGGAGAGCTTAGAATCTTAGATGACCCATCTATTATGTCAAGATTTTTCCATGTATAATTGCTGGCGTGGTCGTGGCGTTTCGTCCAGCTGAGGTTCCGTTGAAATTTATAAATGATTAAATATTGGTCGCACACAACTGCCTGAAGGTGTTGGATAGTGTAGTGTAGTGTAGGGTAGTGTGGGGCAGTACTGACCTGTCGGCGTACCGCAGCGTGTTGAGCGAGTGCTCGCAGGAGGACATGGCGGGGGAGAGCATGGCGATCATGCACGTGCGCGACTTGTCGCCGATGAACGAGTCCCGCAGCACCTGCGCATCCCGCACATCACTATCCGTGCTCATGGGGTCCACTTACTACTTCCACTCTACGTTAGGTATCCTCGAGCTCCTACAGCCTCCATCGCTCTTCTGTCGTGTGATGGCCCATGTATCCATGGGCTATCACACGATAGAAGAGATCAGGAGAGATAGAGGAGACGAATTTTCTAAACATTGCAAAAACCGAATTTTCTTTCAAAATCCTAGTCACTTTAATAATTTCCAACTAAGTTTTGTGCTTTAAAATAACCAAATCGACCGTACCGCGTATGTATCGTAACCTACATAAATTATACACAGAGTAAAACTTGTTTCGACGGGATGACTTGTCACGTTCAGGACGAAAATCATTGCCCACAGACATTGCGAAAAATATTAATCTATAAAGTGAACACCTTGAAACTTTTATTTTTGTTGACATTTGTTTTCGGCAAGTGTCGCGAAAACTCTTGCATATATCGCAGAATATATACATAATTGTTCGAAAATGAAAGCTGACGCAGCTTGTGTGCTTGCATTATCAGCGAATACATTTCGTTGACGAAAAATATCTTGCAAATAATTAATTATACTCTGTAGTAAGTCGTTAATGATAAACATGTCAATTTGATATAGTACCTGTGTAAGTTTAGAGACTCTGAACGGTAGATGATTGTTCCCCTTCATGCCCAGAGCTCGGATGCATTCTTTTAGCGCTAATAATGACTTGTTGATCTCGGCGCTCTCCATTCCTGTAACATACACACAAACACACATGCTTAATATGTTAAGCAAAAGGTAAAAATATGGTAAATTTTCAAACCCAGTTTCTTATGCAACATGTGTGGTAAACAAGTAGGCAAACCGCCTGATGGCAAGCTATCATAGTCGGACCCTCTGACTTACAAGTGAGTAATTTCCGTGTGGGGTGTAGTGTAGTGTAGCGGAGTGGAGTGGAGGGGAGTGGATACGTACTAGTCTGGCGGTTGGCGGAGGAGGTGTCGGCGCCGCGCTCGTTCCCCGCGAGGTCGATGAGCGAGAACTTGCCGTGCACGCGGTGCATGCCGGGGGAGCGCACGATGATCTGGAACACGGCGTGCGACCGGGACGAGTTCGAGTTCGCGCTCGTCTGCCGACCAAACCAACACACCGCACCACCATTATATTATCGTATCCGCTCAACACAACACTTACATATAGAACATGGCAACGCTTGCTACACAGCCTGTACAGTAGTCAGAGCTGTCTGCATGTACCTACGCAGTACATATCTTTGAATCATTAATGACTAGGTCAATTATCGTATAACTCTCAATCCCTCGTTTAAGTTTTCGTATCCTATCTATGCTAGTGACAACCAAAAATAAAACTCCTGAAGTATGATGGCCCTGTCGATTAGAATATATATTTAAGTTACATCCGAGAATATAGGCGTTACGTCCTTATTAGAGACCATTTGCCGGCACCGTGAGAGTATGTGAGGGCTAAGCGACTTGATATATTCTCTCCCGAGCTGGACGAGTGGATTCAGGCAATGAAACTTGAGGATTGTTTCACTTAATAAAACACTAAATGAACGAACGATGTGGAACAAATATAGATTCAGATCGAAAGGGCATCAATCTAGCATGTGAGTCACCTGATTGAATTAAACAAACTTAAATGTTATGTGGTAGTTATTTGAATTATATACCTTAGGGGCCACCCATGTATTAACCATGAAACTAGTACCTTAAGGGAGGTGATCAGCGAAGTGTGACAAGGGGTGGAGGAACTCTAGAGCTTTGTAACATAAAGACGTGTCAAATTCATATACATATTAACATTTAACAGTCCGCACTTAGCGCCCGCCGGTAAGCGATAATGTGATCGAAAGCGAAAAATTAATCTATAGATTTATTGTTTTTCAAAAAATAAATAAATCTATAATAGGCAAGATTACAGATTGGTGATCTCACCATAAATATGATTTTAAATTCACTTGAAAATCTTTTAGTCTTATCTTATTAAATAAAAATATTATTTTAGTGATTCTCAGAAACTGTAATCTTGCCTATTATAGATTTCTTTATTTTCTGAGAAACAATAAATCTATAGATTAATTTTTCGCTTTCGATCACATTATCGCTTACCGGCGAGCGCTAAGTGCGGACTGATGATTTATTTAAGAAAATAAAACTATTAAGTATACAAAATACAGCAGTCTGCCATGATAAGTTGAACAACAATCAGACATTGTAAATGTCATACAGGTTCGTATAAGCTCCGAAGACTTCTGCATTGTTATTGTTTTTACTTGCGTTCTACAGTATTTCGTGATTTTCATCGATCAGTTGTTTAGTTTTGTGTTCTCAAAACATGGAATAAAAGAATTTACCAAAGCCCATAGCTCTCATTTCCCTAGAGTTGATTCGTTGATGCTAGGGAGTTTTTGGCATCATACAAAGCCTTTTTTTGTTCAGCAGAGTTAATGTAAAAACTACAATGTTTGTAATTACAATTAAAACTTAGTGTTAAATTAGGTTTAAAAAACACTTCTTAATAGATTAGTATTAGAGATTATGTTACATTAAAGAGAATTAAGTTATATATATTATAGCTTATTATTATATAATATTAATATTATAGCTGTTGGATCTCTCCGTGCAAAGTTAAACCGCTTATTTCACATTGATTTGGTGCGCGGAACGGAACTAAAACAAATAATTTGCTAGGAGTTTAATTGCCGCGTTAACGCACTGAGTTACCGCACACCGAACTCATATGTAGCCCGCAAAATAACTGACTATTGCTTTAGCTTCAAAGTTTGTGGGGCACAAATCGTATATCGCGTGACGTCACAAGCAGACGCCTTGACACCATCGTCATGGAGCTAATTTCAAACTTAAAATTTAAATATTATATGTTTTCTATTGAAACATTGTTTCCTGCAGAATAATTACATATTATGTTAATATGCGATACTTTACAATATTATGGGACAGTTTTTCAAAATCAGTCATCATGCCTATTTCCCAAAATGTTCTTCTTTGTCAAAAGTAGATATTGTCTTGAATATAACATGATATGCGTGCTCACAGCAGAGAGAGAGGGCTTCACAAATGTGACCCACCTGTGACAAGGGTCAAAGAGTCGAGAAATTCGTGACATAATCTATGGTTTGACCCTTAACTTACGTTAACAAATTACGTTTTACTTACGTGGAGTTATATATATAATAAATAACATTAAGCGGTCACCTGTCCCGAGGTTCGCGCCGCGTTCCCGTGGTGTATAAGCTTGAGGACCTCGTCGACGTTGTCGACCACCTTCTCCGTGAGCCCCACGATCTGCACCTGCTGCTTGCCGTCCTCCAGCACTCGGAGCTTCGCCTTGTCGGCGAGCAGGTCGAACACCTGCACACGTGCAACGGCTTATTGACAACCATACGACACCACCCTACACTCGGACAGAACAACGATCAAATTGGATCATATAGATGTGCCCATGTTTGTACCGACAAAGGTGCAGCTACTTTTACTCAAAGTTCAGATCACATAGATGTTCCCCAGGGTGTAATGGGGGGGTGATAATGAGTACTTATTATTTAATATGGAGTGCCATATTAGGTTGGTAGTTTTTCAGCAATTAAGTGGCACTAATATTATAAATGTCAAAGTTTGGATAGACAGATGTTTGTTACGAAATCACGCCAGAACGGATGAACGGACGGATAAAATTTGGCACAGAGATAGATTATAGTCTGGCACATAGGCAACTTTTTATCCCGGTGAAATGTATGATTCGCGTGGGATAATTGATGTAGCGGGAAAACCGTAATCCACGCGGATGAAACCGCGGGGCGCTACTAGTGTTTATATATAATAAGTAAGTGGAGGATAGCGTGTCAGTGAATTATCTATGCTAATATTAAAGAGAGGAAAGATTTGATTGTTGGTTTGTTTGTTTGCATTAAATATGGTCCGAAAATACTGAACTAATTTGAAAGATTCTTTCACTATCCCTGGGTGACATAGGCTATAAATTATATTTTTTTTAAAAAGGCATCGTTATATCCATAATTTTGAAATTTTTTACCCGTGCGAAGGCGGGCCGGAACGCTAGTTCTGGAATATAGTTCGTACTCAGTGCTCGCGTTATTATTATGTATAGAAATTATCAATTCTCCGCAGAAATATATTACAAAAAAAGTAATTTACAAATCGTACAACTCTAGTGACCTAGCGAATTCCTAATTGTTACTTATATTCTGTGATGTCAGCTTGACCTGTGTCTGGGTGTGTATATGTATATATGTATATATATCAGTCATCAGGTTACCATAGCACAGGCTCTGCCTAGTTTGGGACCTGAAGACCTTGTATGAATGTTAATAAATAAATAAAAATTCTGTGACGTGCATATCACCGACCTTTCCGGAGTATATTTCGAAGAAGGAGGCAGAAACGATGAGGTTGAGCGGCTTGTACTTGGGCGACTTGAGGAACGCGAACACGTCACGCGCAGCCATCGCGTATATACCCTTCTTGCAGTCCTGTGTTTTACCCTGAAACATGCGAAATACATATTCTACAATAACATAGATAAAATAACTCTTTACTGAAAATCATAAAATGTACTTGAAAATTACGTACGTACGTGAAAAGTATATATACGTACTAATTGTAGCTTGTGGTGACACAATCAGCGGTTATATCGCTAATGCAATCTCTTGCAGACATAACACCAATAAATGTATGCATTAATTCTTAGATCAGGTAAATGTTGGCTTTGTGGTAAATTTGTGGTTTTTTTTTCTCACTTTTAACAATTGAGACAGTTTTCAACATAAGCTTATAATCCTAAAAAAACATGTTGGCAAAAATCTCCTTTCGACCAGTCACTATTTAACTACAATACATTACGATTCGCTGAGTTGAAATAAGTTACAGAATTGAGTTGATCAATGGCGAACAGCATACGGTTCATAAGTCAACAAATATTATACGTTGAATAAAATAGTGTTTGTGCCAGGCAAAATAGGGTGTCAATCGGAGTCATATGTCGTTTATAGTCATATTCCAGGTGAATAAGTTGTAAACAACGCACCTGGAAGTCTCCGCCCATCGTATGCGTTTTCCCGGAGCCGGTTTGTCCGTACGCGAAGCACGTGGCCATTCCGCCTTCGAATATCGTCTGCACCAACGGCTTTGCTGTGTATCTGCAAGATAACGTTCAATTTTAATATAGCAATCTCTAAAAAGCTGCCAACCCCAGGGTGTGCGTTCATCGCCGCATTACTAATTATAACATGGGACATATGTGAACCGACTAGAATGAAACATTTTCTGTCATTGACAAATCTCGGTTCAACTAAGGAATTGGAATGAAATAGCAAATCTTTGCTTTTTTATTTCTTTCCAAAATCATTGGAAAACGAACAGAACGTTTCGGCCTAAGGCCAATGACGTATAGCTAATACCCCACGTAGGTTGTCTATTTAGATCCGATTTGGTGGGTTCCTGTGACAAATATTAATTGGTTAATCAATGGTTTAAGCTCTCTTCATAGATCAGTATGCCATGGTCTCCTTTTAGTATCATCATCATCGTCATCGCAGCCGTAGTACGTCCACTGCAGGACCTTCCCCATTGATTTCCATAAGAACCGGATAAAAGCGGCCCGCATCTCGAGCGGTAGATGTGGGCCGCTTTTTTCCGGTCCTTCTGCGATCCGGTCTGCGGTCTTAGTCATGTCGTCTGTTCACTCCTTTTGTATGACTGGATAAAAAATATTGTAATTAAAATTTCGTATTAAATCATAATTGCAGGTTGCGAAGAGGGCGGCTCGGTGAGGTATGGAAATAAGTATTTACTTATAAACAACTTCATTAGTGCACGAGTCGTCAAAGGCGTAGTCGAAGCGGAATTTCTGGTTCTCGAGGTACTTGGTGAGGTCCACCTTGTTCTTGGGCTCGTGGACTATCATCTGGTCTTTGGTCGGCACACTTATCACGTCCACCTGCAACATCAATATATACCTTACACACTAATTTCAATATTAAAAGATATTTTTTAAGGGATTTTTACTAGTGTTTTGAAAAAAAATTGGTAACATTCGGCTTATTTGGCCTCTTTTTACAATTTATATTTTATACTTTATAGATCTAGCATTTGACCACTATCTCCCTTGAAGGTCAGTGACGATGCGGTCGAATGCTAGACTTATAATGTCGACTGGCTCTTAAGAACATCTGCTGTACCAATAAGTATCGTACCATCATACAATGTTTACCAATCTTTTATCTACCAATCTATGCTTGTTGGTTTGTTCATAGAATAGCAACAAAATGGGGTATTCCCGTTACGAACCTCTTTTTTGTTCATTTCTTTCTTATTGAGCGGCCTTTTTCGAACGCAGACGGTGATCTGGTGGTCTTCTACGGGCTCATTTCCGGTCAACGGTCGGAAGTCGATGCTGTTCTGGTATTCCCGGATCATGGCGAGGAACTCCCAGTTGGGATTACCGGGGTCCATATTCATTAAGGCTTCCTGAAGTTAAAAACAAACATGGTTGTGTGAATGGAAATGACACATGTTACGACCTACACGAAATTGTAACATTTATAGTTATTTAATCTTGGAAAGCTATCGATCCTTCTTAGCCGCCTATGGATATTTGCAGTACAATAACATATCTAGCTTGCAGCAACCTACTGCACTGCCAATCTTCAAGGAAAGACCGAAGAAGGAAGATCATTCGCAACCAAAATAACCCTTAGAAACTGACGGAGTGGGATGTGAAAGCTTGTACTCACCACCTTATTTGCACAATGCGACGCGATAAAGTTTCAACTCTTCCAACGAATAGGTTTCGCACTGCACCTTCTCTACCTCAAACTCTGCCCACCAATTCACTAACCAGGATGATGGGAAACTCCCATCATCCTCTCGACTTTATTGACATTTCTGAACACTACACTTTGATTATTATCGGATAATATAAGTTATAAATTATACCTTCTCTTCCTTGAGCTCCGCTTGCCGTTGCCGCCGTTTCTCCCGGTTCTCCTTGAGCCGTTCGACTTCCTTGACAACGTTGGAGCGGCGCACGGCCCCCGAGGCCACCGCCTGCGGCACGGACAGCGTGGACGACACGCCGGCGGGCCGCGCGCTCGCCCCGCCGATCACCGCCCCGCCGAACTGGAAACGGGACGCGGTCTCGTATCCTCACTCACACTACACTCGCACATACACCTATACACTCGAATAACTATTAGAAAACAACAAGACAGTCCTGAGTACTATACATACTCACTAACTTGCGAATTTATCGGCAGTGTCCTTATAGTCTCTAAAGAAAAGTGGAAGATGCGCGAGAAACACGATTGTTTCATATACGAATGAAAGAGGCAAACAGTAGTATAATTGAAAACGATTGTCTGTTATTACTGTAACTATGCATGCGGTGTCTACGCCTACAACATGACAACCGCGTTGTAATTCTACAGATACGCAAAGTGCCAAACCAAATCATCCAAGATTTTCGTATAAATCTCGGAACAAATTTGCGGACAAAATTGTGATTTAATCTGAAATCAGGCGAAAATCTCAGATAATTCAATTCATTTTGTGTATTTACTATTATCATAGAAGTACTCGTACTAATATTTATACTAGTCAAAAGTCTTTGTAATGTCATTCTTCCATTTTCTTAAACTACGGTGATGAAATAATTCAAATACAGTTCATTTCTGGCGCTGTCCAACTACGGATAAAAATAATTACAGTACAAGTCAACACTAATGGAAAATTATTAATTTATACTGCAAATTAATTTATAAGGCATTTGGTCTCAACCCCTAGTTGAAAGGGGGAACGCGCGTAGCTCCGCTCAGAACTCTGCCTTCCCAACCTCGTCTATATGAGATGTGTAACGTATAGGAAAGGATAAGGGATAGGAACCTCCTTGGCATTGTGCGCGCGGCGCTGCGCGTGCGCGGCGTACGGTTGTAGGGTGGGCACGCACGCGGCGCTCGGCGTACTGCCCGCGCGGGCGCGCCCGCCCGAAGCTGGCGTCGGCTGGAACCGGAAGGAAGGATAGGGAAGGAATAGGAATAACATTCAGATAGGTAGATAGCAGAGCTAGTTGCAGCCTGTGTGGCGAAGGCGGTTCTTCCGCGGTGCAGGGGGGATACTGTGCGCGGTCGGTCGGTACCTGTTGCGTTAGCCTAGAGTTGGGGGTCGGCTGCGGTGGAGGCTGCGACTGCGGCTGCGGCGGCGGCACGTTCTCGGCGCCGCGGCGGCCGGTCGTGTCGCCGCCGTGACCGTTGGTGTACGCGCCCGCGCCCGCACTCCCCGCGTTCGACACTCGCATTTGATTGTTGCGCGTCACGCGCGACGGCGCTGCAACAACATTGTACACTACATTTCAATAGAATAACATTCAACGACCCACATGGTATGGTACTAATAGCATGATGAGCATGATTGCTTATGACGTGACGGGTAGAGTAGCGTTGACTTTAATCATTCCAACGCTTGAAATGAAGTTCTCACCTAGGACGAGTGATATGTGCTTTGGAAAAAAGAGATATATTTTAAACCACTTTCTATATCTGTGCTCTAAACTTAGTCAGTCTGTTTAGCCATTTTACTTGAAACGTTTCAACTGGTTTATAACCAATTTGAGGGTAGAGTTAGTTAGTTCTAACTAGTTTACGATTGAAACATTCGTCTTGCACCCAAAGTGTCGGTATACGGACACATTGGCGGGTATTGATAATTCTTCCGTAGTACTGAGCACAACAAATGCTTTGTATTAAAGAACGTGTCATAAAGTTATGAGACTAATTATGGAAACCCATTTGGTTATGTCAGAGTTTAACATATGTAAGAAAATAAGCGCGAATTCTACATTCTGATGAGACTCTACTTATCAGAGAACCAGAAATAAACATTATACATACAAACAAGTTACATCCATTCATTACCGAAACAAATATGAATGAGATTCTATACAGAACTTGTTTCCAAACAAAGTATTCAGTCCATGAATCACGACTGACGTAATGCCTAACTATTTAAATGAATAAAACGATGTCGAAAATAAAACGAAATCATCTGAATCCGTAATAGCAACCGAAAATAGTGCAAAAAGCGTAAACAAGATACAAGTAGCGTCCATATTCCGGTGCGGTATTGATTGTTGCTCTCTTACGTGACTCGGGCTTCTGTTGCTTTCCCGCGGCCTCCTCGAGCGGGATGGCATTTTTGTCAAACGCTTCCCGCGGAACATTGTGTTCGGTGGAATCGGCAACTCTGCGTCGCCAGCGTAGCCACGAGCAACACATGTTCAATTTCAAACGTTATATTTGCATTCTTGTATCATAGGTTTGCGTCGGCGAGACTGTGCGACATGTGAACTACGTAGAGTGATTGCTCGGAATGGCGCGGAGTGCGTTGGCGCAAGGCGATCTCGCCTCACCCGCCATATTAGGATCTCTTTCCGTACTCAAGGCGATGAACCGTGGCGATGTCGGGCACGGCCGAATGTGCATTACGGTTTTGGTATATCACGCAACAGTGTGTGCAATTTAAAATTATAGCTATTCTAAAAATAATTGGAAAGTCGACGAAAGTCCTTATGTACACGCGGCGCACGTCACACTGTCTCGATGTTACGGGGAACTTCAGTTACGTCAACCGCTTGGACAATCGACTGAAATTGGAAAATAATAGCAGCCGCTTTAATGGCATGAAAATGCCTTTTGTCCGCGTATTAAAGCGATTATAAATGTATATGTGACGCCAGAGCTTTGCAACCGACACACAAATCGATGAGGGTTCTTTATGAACTTGACAATGATGGAGTCAGTGAAGCGAAACCACGTCTACAGCGGAACAAACATTATGAATTAAAATCACAGATAACTCAATGTAGAATCCTAACTGAATACGGCTAATAAAACTTTCAAAAGAATGTCTATGACTACGACACTGCGTGGTTTTCTAAATTTATCGATACGAAAAGCTGTAGGACTACAACCGTTAATATGTATGTATACACATGTATGTATATTAAAGGTTCTATAAAAAAGGCGGTACGCAGACAGAACTTTTTTTCTACCGAATACAATTATACATACAATTTGGAAACACCACATCCACACTATTTCGAATTTCGAACTTTATAACCACGAGACAGAAAAGACCATGACCTAACCCAACGACACAACATAACGTAAATATTCATTACCGTTGTGGTGAGTGTTTAACAGGAGGAATGTCATGTGTACAATCCATAAAAATAGAGACCTAGCCTAGCTAGAAAGGAACAATCGAAATAAAGAGAAATGAGACAGAATTGCAGAGATGTACCGAAAATAACAGGCGCATAGCAACGGTTCACTTGACAACGGTTGATATGTCTGTGATCGATATTGTATTAAAACAGGTCATCGAGATATTGACTTTTCATAATTAATGCCAGTAGGTACTCGTCACGTTTGGCAGGCGGGTTGGCGAGCTCAGTATGTTGATTTTATCTCCAGAAGTCGCCCGTCTACCTTCTCGTACGTGAGTACTTAGCCGGCGCTTACGGGACCCACGGGGAGAGATGGGAGGGTAATTTATACAAAATCGGAATTTGTTTATTGCTAAATTTCAACGATATTTACGCCCCACGACACAATACTCGTAGCTTTACGACCTCGTTGGTTGCGAGTACAATGCCTCGATGTATGGACATAAACTGCACTGCGATGCTTATCAAGAATGCATTATCCAGGAACTCAACCTTAAGACTTACCCCCTTGGGAATAGGAGCCATTTCCTAGTAAACTTTGAACTTTGAACTAACCTATGCCTGAATGCAAATATCAGATCAAATTTATTGCCATTCCATGCTGGCGGGATTAACAGTACCAATGACCAAATAAAGAACCGTAGCTATACTAGAATACATCTAACGTTAACGAGATCCAATGAATTCATGCTCCAATTTGAACTGCTCGACCTGGCGAAATGAGAAACGACTGCAACGAATTTGATGAACTGAATAATTGAGCGTGCTAAATAGTATTAGCTCCGACGAAGGATCCCACGACCTCTGGTTGCTTTTTTAGTTAGACCACAATAAAGACCATTATGATGATGGCGACATGACATATTTTCCTTTGAAATTAAACCTTGATTTTCGTCCGCGGCACCTTACACAATGCAACAATTGAGTAAACTAGCTACTACTATTCCAATTACTAGCATCTTGCCGGCTTTTGTTTCAGCTCTGTCTTACCACATTCTATACATCACAGGAGAATTATGCAGCTTTCATATTTATGTATAAGTTAAGATCTTAACGCATACATAAACGTGTTACTAGAATCATTGTAATTGAGCTATTGCAGTCATAAGTGTCCATTTCAAATTGCCGGGTCTTTATGAGGGTTTCGTAAGGGGTCATTAGCCACCACCAACGCTCGGCCCGATGCCTGATTCACACAGTGCGATATCCTCGGTCTTGTAGAATCATAAACAAAATGTGTATTCTTTTCCACCATCAGGGCATGTGGGTAGATGCCTTCGGTATTTTGTTTTTTGGCGAACGGCGACCCCGACTGGTTATAATGAAAATCTAAATTATTTAATTAGTCAAATATAATATAATGTTTATTTTAAAAGGCTTAATTTCTTAAACCAGAAAACACGATTTCGAATACAAAAAACACAAACAGCCGCAGAATTATATACATTTCTATAGGGCCATGTCTTTTATATTTTCAAAGACTCCGGAAAGAAGCAGGCAACACGAATTTCATGAATCATGCATGTCATCAAAACAATCCTTGGTATTACAATACCGACTGTCATTTAAATGGACTTGGTATTAAAATAGCTCACAACGCCTTGCAAACCTTTATATCTTTACCTTTAATATCCCCAGAAGGTCATTCGGAAACCAAACTTGGTAATGTCAACAACAGACAACTTCCCCGTTTAACATAATTAATGCGTTGACGGCGCGTTTACGAAAAGGGAAACTTTCCCGCCGCCACCGCCAGACCCATCGGTATGCGACAATCATAATAGGAAATTAATTCCCAGGAGCACTGACACTGAGCACATCACAACAAAACGAAGCTTAACTCCTAGAAAATAAGATAGAGATCGAAACAGACACATCACAGGCAGAGATAATGGTCGACTTACGGCCTACGTTCACCCGCCGCGTTCGCGAATTCAGCTGAGCGCATCGTTCGGACAACACCGGCATAGTGACTTCCAAAATTATTCTAAGCAGGAAATTCACGATCGAAGGTCAGGTTCACAGCACTATCGCAAGTGATCCATTCGTACAAATAGGTTTTATTTAGAATGAGTAACTCCGGCGGTACCGGCCCGGCAGTGGTGTGGTACACGGCCGGCCGCGCACTGTCCGCGCGTTCCTCCAGCCCGCACTTATAGCGGGCGATGGAACTAACGGACCCGCGGCCGCCGCCCGCCCCGTGTAATGTAAAATTCAAACAACCCCAAAATACACGGACATATCGCAACACGCCATCGCCGTGTGTATAAATGATAATAGGGGAAATATGGCTATATACGGTGCGGGGCGGGGGTTAGAAGGAAGACGTTCATCAGTTGAAAGAAAGAACCGGAACATCCGTTCACCTGTTAACAAGCACGTGTTGATATGAGAGCCGCGTTATGCCAAAGGTCACCCGTACTATAGCAGCTACAAAATGCAAAGTCTAGATGACCTTATGACATAGATACATATGACATAGATACATATGACATAGAACCACCCCACGGTGATATCTTGGTACAGTCGAGTGACAAAGTGTGAGTTTTTAAATTGCTTCATATTCTAATAACAAAAATGACCTTTAAGGTAATGTTATTTAAATAACAAACAAGAATATTATGCCATTTTCATTTAGTTAAGCAAAATACAAATAGTTAGTTTTATTATTTACCAATACACATTTTAATTTTAATTATTTTGTCGAATGAAAGAGCAGTGCACTTTACGGTTAAAGCGGGTTCAGTTCCCAAGCTGAACATATCATAATCTTTAATTCATGACGCACGTCTCCCCGTTAACTGTGTGCACCACAGTTAGAACAGTCAGCACTTTAGTAATAACTGTACGCTTGTTTATGTTTAAATTATATGAGTTGTCATCATCACAAAAGATTCGAAAACATCGTTAATTATAATATTTAAAAAACTCACACGAGCTATAAAATAATTGTTTCATTGTATCATGCTACTTTTAAAAGTTGTATAGTGTTTCATAGCCCTAGCTGGTGTGACCGGAGCACGGCAGATACTAGTTTCGTTTATACAGAATTAAAGTTCACGGCCCACATCACGTTTATACATGACTGGCCGGTTGGCGCAGTTAGCACAGCGCCAACTACTACCGCCAACGCAGTTGGCGGTAGCACTCTGCCTTCTGAGCCGCTGGTCCCGGGTTCGATTCCCGGACAGGTCAAACATTTGTGTGCATGAACATGTCTGTTTGACCTGTGTCTGAGTGTGTATATGTATATAAGTATATATATCAGTCATCAGGTTACCATAGCACAGGCTCTGCCTAGTTTGGGACCTGAAGACCTTGTGTGAATGTTAATAAATATAAAAAAAAATATCCTTTCTTCTCGTGTATGAAGCCTTTGAGGATCTTGTCAGAGAGTTTTCTAGACTAACTAAATTCTATCTATTTTCGTATATGGTAGAAGACTGACTATGGCGCTTGTTTTACTAATTAATGATGTTACGGTAGTGCTTAGACATAGACATAGACATAACTTTATTGATAATATAATTACAAGTCAATTTAATTAAATGATATTTATGTAATTTAATATAATTATATTAGTAGTATACAACTACCTAGGAAAAATATATTTCCATACATAATGTTCCTCACTGGGTCACTTAAGATAATTAAAATAAATAAGTCATCCATAATTTAATGATAGTTAATAATAATAATAATTTAATTAATGAATAATTATAATAATTAATAATTTAGGCGTGGAATTACGCAAGCTATTTTTGTTTTTCCATAAATTCCTTATAGGAGTAGAAAGCCTTTTTTATGAGCCAGCTTTTAAGTTTACTTTTGAAAGCTTATAATTATTTTTTTGTTCAGGTTATTGACAATACTCCGGACATGGCCGTTTCGGTAGCGTATGAAATGAACACACTGTCTAATGTCGTACGCACGCATCCGCAGGAGTGCAATGTCAAGATTACGTGGGCGTGACGAACGCGACCGTGACCGCTATTGTGGAGCTCAAATGAGCCAGAGGGAGATCGGATCCGCGAGAGGAAGCTGCGGTAAATTGCGTCGAATTTCGATGAAAGTCTCTAACGGTCTGTTTGATAGGCCATGTCTGATACAATTAGGAACACTTTAACATTTTAAAACATCCGAAAGTGTTAACGAAACATAGAAAGCAAAAAAGTAACAGGTTCAAAGCACTTAAAACTAATACATACATAGCGAGCTAGCTGTGTTTAATACCGGGTAAATAGATCAATGATTAAATTAGAGCTGGTCGACAACTACCGGGCTTCGAAGAGGGTAATGAGGACAAGACACTGGGTCATAAGGCACAGATAAAGTGTTAGTTGGCATAAACGAAATCTCGACCGTTGCCAATTTAGCGTTGCGCAACATGATTGACGGAGTCCGGCCAGGAATCTTCGGACACATTACAGACATTTTCTGATTGATGCTCGTGATCAATCAGAAAAACTTTTAGACTCCACATGAGTCTCTCGTTGGATTTTTTTGTGGACTTGGGCATGTATGTAGTCAATTGCTTTATGTCTAAGTTGATCAGCCGGCCTATGATGCGACACCCGAGATAATTTATGTCGTGGTTTTTCAAAGGCAAAAACCACGACATAAATTATCTCGGGTGTCGCATCATAGGCCGGCAGGTCTTAAAAGCTAATATAACGAATATCAATCGATTGCAATTAATGATCTGTAAAAGAAACCATATATGAGACAAATTTGATGCACTAATGAGGAAATTATCGATAATAATTATTTATCAAACACACAAGAAAAAGAAAAATCTTTTTAATATGGGATCATTTTATGAACGTTAAGAAGTAATAACGATAAGATCAAATTGCTGTAACAACGACTCGACCACGTGCTCAGAACAACTTGTATCATTAACCTTAACGTTATATTCTGCATAAACGTTTAGCGACACTTAAAGTCATAAAAAGGCATACAATTACTGATTTTGTAGCCAGAATTACTTTCATACAACTGTACAAGGGGGAACCGTCAGTATGGCCAAGTTGTAGTTCGTTAGCGAAACCACAACAAAAGAAATTATTTTCTGAGCGTTTTATAATTACGCTAAGAAAATAAATGATGAAGCTGCATATCATACCGTGAACAGACTTATCGAACAAAAGCTCGATGAGTCGGTCTCTGCTAGTAGTTTTTCTACATCTATAGCGTAAGCCCTTAGCGGCATGGAACTCTAGGCAGGAAGGTTCCAATACACTTCCATGAAAAGCATCCCGAGCCTTGCCGGTATGGTAGAGCCTCCTTCGACACTGCTCGGAAAATAGACACCCTAAAGCTCCTTTGCTTTCCTTTGTGCATTATGTACCCGACTTTAGTAGATGGAAGAACCCACTTAGCATATTTAGAATAGTTTTTAAAGTTTCTAGTATGAAGTAAGCTCATATAAGTACGAGTAAGGTTACTATAAAAATGAAATCCTTGCGTGAGTAGCAAAAGTCACTGAAAAGGGTGAAAATAAAAATAAAAAAAACCAAAATGAGGAACCGACTTCAACACTCAAAAGTGTGAAATAATTTGTCGAAGTCGGTACCATGACCACAAATATTTTGATAATAGTTTCTTTTGAACTATCATGGTACCGACTTCCTTTAAACATAAACTTATGACATTGTTAATTTGGATATCATGTAAATCTGACTTGCGTAGTATCATTTTAATATTATACGGCTAATAAATATTTCTATTTCAACAAGTTATTTCATACTTTTGAGTGTTGAAGTTGGTTCCATTTTTTTTGGTAATTTATTTTTCTTACGATATGATTCGATCAGACGACCGCCTTTTCTAAGGGATCAGTACACCTCGGGTGAAATCGCTTTAACTATTTGATAAAGGACTTATTTAAGTCCATTCAACTTTAGTTGTGAATATTTGATTGAGTAGCATTCTATATGAAACCGCTACATATTATCTAAGTAAATAGAGGCATCGCATGGTGGGTGGAGGGCTCAATTATAAATATTGTGTTCACGGCAAAGGTGACACCGTTGCAGGTTCGTTGACACATACATACCTCTGAATAGGTAAGGCATCATTCATATTGTTTATGCTTTAACTAAAAACTCCCTGCAAAAGTTATTAAATATTGATGTATCATTTTTAGCCTTTTCTGATAGCGTTGATGCCGTTGGCGCCATGCCTACTAATTGATTCCCGGAATCGGAGACAATGCCAGTATTTTAAACTTATACAACATTAGTCTTACGGTATAAAGATTATTTTTTAATAAGACATAGACTCAGGCAACGAGTTTCATATTTTGAAAAAATAAAACTATCAAGATAATTATACATAACCGTATTTTGACACCTCAATACTCCTCTATCAGATACTAAAACTGAAAAATGAAAACTCTTAGTTTCTTGCACATGATTTTAAATTATTTAAAAGTTGCGTTTTGTGTTTTTTTACATTCACCAGAGGCAGGCGTTTGACCACTATCTCACCTGATTTTAAGTGATGATGCGGTCTACGATGGATCACGCCTGCCTAGAAGATACCTTTATTATTTACAGAACCGCAAGACAGTTACAGGGCCTTAAGCTTTAAGCTTAAGTTATAATTAAGACTGCAGTGCACTCGTCACCTCAAAATTGTAGATCTCACTCGCGCCGTAATATTATGTCTCTTTTTGTCACCTTAGCTCAGTCATACCACGTTGCTTACACACTATGCCACTGCAGCACTGGCGTAAAATATCCAGCTGGCACTGTGGTAGTACAAACTGATATAGACTTTCTGCTGAATAGTCTTAGCATCTGACGAAAATCAAGATATGGATATAAAGGTAATAGAGTAGATAAATATACAATAACGATATAACACAAGGATAACACAAGGAATCATAATCAACTATGGTCTTGCTTGGTATGTTATTTAGAACCAAACATCTACACACAACAACCCGTAGCGCAGGGTAGTTAATTAAATTGTAATTACTTTATGATAATGTAGATATGGTAATGTTTCCATAAAGTCGAAGTCTTATAGGTGCCTTTATATTTTCCCATAATAAACAAACTATCGTGTTACCGTCAATCAGACTTCAACATTTCTCGTCAAGTCTACCTATTTTGACAACAAACCGTTCGCGACCGTTGACCCCGCGACCAGTTCCGCGCAACACTCGTGCAGAACTAACCTGACTCTCATCTATCGGCGTCTCTTTCGCATCAGCGCCGACAGACAGGGACGAGGTAACTGGGTTAAAACGGCGATGGGTGCCGGTGAATCATAGCGTGATGGGAACTCAGTGGATGCCCTCGTTCGATACGTTCGCCAATATTCGGAGCTTCACGATCGCATGTCTGCACGTTGAAGTTTATTGGCTCTCGAAGTATTTAATCACTTCGGTACCTTCTTCGTGAGCCACGGTTGGGAAGGTACTAGGTAGTTATGACGCTGCTTACTGTGCTAGCTAGTGTCGTACTACTGTTGCAATAAAGCATTAGTTGGCTCGCTATTAATTGCTCAGAAAAGAATACACTTGGATCAAATGCACCAGGGACTCATGTAGATGAAGCTGTTTGTGTAGAGGCTGGCTGAAGGTATACTTAGTGCTGAGTTCAATTGTTTCGCGCTGCAATACGTGTGCCGTATGACTGCATTGTACTGTGTGATGATTCCTGTTTCGGCTACTGAGCATGCATTACTATCGAAACATTAGTGAAGACATATCGCAACGTAAAAAATAATCAATGGGGCATTCTTTGGAGACTGCCGATAAAAGTGAAAACTACATGGTTTCTAAGCTAACATGGAAAGCGTTCGGTGATGATGACGCGAGTTTTAGGCGAAAGACGTACTCAAAATGACCCTGGCCCAAGCACGAGTCACTATCAAAATTATATCGTATTCGTATCACGGCACAAAATATTTGAACTCCATACACGCTGACATATCATGTAGTACAACTGTAACATATAGGATTGATATCCATGTAAATGGAGTGTAACTCAATTGTTTATTTATACGACATCGATACGTACACTTTGACACAAGTTATTCATACTTCATGTGCTGACCATTGCGCCACTCTCAGCCCCGTTGGAAGTATAATAGCGAGTTTGAAAGGAGAGCAGCAGAGCGCTTTGAGCAAACAAACTGTCTACTCTAAAATTCTTAAAGATCCACTTTCTAAGAGATCGTGAAATGTCTGGTGTTCTTGTTTCATGAAAGTCTAAAGACTAGATAAGCTTTTCAAAACAATACCACAAATAGAGAAAGGATAATAATGGAGAGAGCTATCTTTATCAGCTCGACAGTGGTTTAGTATGTAAGTAAGAGGCGTTATGATGCGTCCTCATTTGGCGGTCACTGGTTCCCACGCCTGGGCTTGAGCTTCCGGTGCAGGTAACATTCTCATCAAATCCTCAGCACGGTATTGACGTACTTTAAAGTACCCACATGGCTATCTACCACCCTTAGGTTTGATAAGCTGACACATAAACTAACGGTGTGTCGAAATAGCTGTCCTTGGTTGCGAGGGGATATTCCAGGTCTAACATGATTAGCATAATAAAAAACAAAGCAGTGTAATATGTACATAGTGGACTAATCATAACACCAAAATAGAAATGGAAAAGCGCCTAGAACAAAGACGGTAGATAGTCATGAAAGCGCAAGATTGTCATTAAGATACCGCGGACCACAAATGTGAGATCATTTGGCATAAATAGGACATCATACAATATAGCCCGTAATAGCTTTTGTTATACGTATTATGTAGGTAGAACATAATTATCGTCGCTTCGCATCTAGTAAGATAATGGTCAAACGGGCATTACTTTAGAAACGGGATTTTTGCCTAGAATGTTTGATGATTTTACCTCTCTATATTTTGACAGTGTAGCAATCGCCATGGTCACACAATACTATCAAGTCTTTACAACACGGGTCTTCCTCTCATAGACGAGTGTTAGCCATAGCATTTGAGTAATAAATACTAAGTCAACTCAAGCCTGCTATTGGGGCAGCGGTGTATGTATATATTTTGATATCATTAATTGGTAATTTGTAACTAAGTTGCTAAGTTCACTTCTGTAACAAAACTCGACAATTAGCAATAATCGTGACATGTACGTTTTGATCGGTCACGACGAGTTTACCGCAAGGGCCGTAATGTAGACGTAGCTGCACGCTACAAGTTCGTCAACCATAACATAAGTTGTGATTCATGGACATTTAAATACATTATATCGCTAAATACCTCAAGAGTTTTCTTAATTATTACTCAGCGGAAATGCCGGAGAAAAATAAAATTAGTAGACTCACCTTTTGTCGCAACTGGTATAGATTGCCGCGTCATATCCTAAAACAGAAACATACAATTAGTTTCAGTGACCGTTCATATTTCGACAAGGAACAAACATAACATTGATATGAAACTTAGGCATGCTATAGTTGATCATTATGATTATTTCTATCCAATAAGAGCTCTATGAAATCCGGCGAGGGTGAATTACTTCTTGCATCTTTATTATTCTTGTGTTTGTGTTAGCGAACCTCGTGGAATTAGGCTATATTGCAAATTTTAGCGATATCGCAAGAATTGCTTGTTGAAGGGGAAAAAAACTTGTACGACGTTCAGCCTGCCTTTTGATTCAGAACGATCGACAATCTTAAAAACATAACTTCTAGTTGTGAGGTACACACAATGCTAATAGTTAAAAATGTATATTGGGCTATAGCGAATTAAAAATGGTATGCAACCGTATATAATCAATACCACGAAGAAAATCGGATGAATCGTTATCGACACACATCAAATTAAATTAGTCGCAGGGTTGCCGCATGCAGTGTGACCCGATAACATTTATCACAGTCGAAAATTTAACTTAAACAACCATTTTGCTTTCGCGATGCCCGAGCAAACATTTTCTGGTGATACAAACTCTGAAAGAGGAACAAAACATTAAGAAGCATAGGATAAGAGGAAACTAAATACATTAGGTATTAATCTATAACTATTATACAAAGATCATACAGTTTGAAGATAGTCAGCCTTCTGATTCCGAGAAGTTAATCTAGCGATTAGAGTGTGATATTTGTTCGAAGAGAGAAAGCAAGACGATAACGGACCTTGATAGTTATTAGAGTTCAGAAGGACATAGACATTATTTACATCAGAAATGGTTCTGTAAACTTAAGTGTCGTATCACAGCAGAGGTGGGCAAATGCACGTTCCAGATGAGCCACTCAATGCTATAGTCAATATGTATTAAATCATTTTTGGCAAGACGAGGTAATATTTATTTTATTAAAATAAGTAGAAAATTTTTAATTATTTATTTTAGCTTCTATGGCCAGTTAACATAAGGTGAGACAGTGATCAATCCGGACACCGGTTAGTCCGCGGACTTTGTCTGCTTGTCTGCATTTATACAAAAGAAATATTATCTTTATTTAATATCAGAAAAGTAGAGATGTATTTGTAAGATATTTAGATCCAGGACATGATTTAAAGCCAAGATGCTTTGAATGATGCTTGTGATTTACTAGTAATGTAAGGTCTTAGTATTGCAGCTTAGATTCAACACTGCCAAGTCATTATATTATTATGTTTGAAATCCTATCAGAAAAGATTCACTCAAAATTTTAAATGCCACTTCTTATTGGCATATGGCTCTATATATTCTGGAACACGGTGGTACTCTTTAAATATTATTTGAAATTCGCAAGTGCGTGCTAGACGCCTAAATTTAATCAATATTTGATGCAGAGCATTTTTTTTATGATTTGTTGTATTGAAATTGTAATTTAAAATTCTACATATTTTGGTTATACAACACAATATGCTGCCCGTGTGTCTATCGGACGAACTTTTTTCAATTTTCTATCAGTTACAATTATTAAGTGTGCATTGGAATTACATTATATAATACCATCACCGATGGCCCAAACGTGTTGCAGTGCTCTACCGCCATATGGTTTATATTATACACTCTTCACTCATAAAGCGTTTTGACTCCACTTTCATAATTCTAAATACCAAGGAGTGGAAGTCACTGTCAGAGCCTATGTCCCCCAACCTAATCCGGGCACCGCCTACAACCATAACTCTCTAATGTATCCTGGCAGCAATTTGGACCTTATTGCGTTATATTTCTTATTTATTACGACAATCTAATGCAGGATGCATTTGTAGCTGGATGAACCGCTCGCATCAGAGAGCTCTTCTATAAAATTTTAGATCAATAAGCATCATATGTTTGTCGAACAAACTTAACATTTGCAGACAGTTATTGGTTCTGCGACTCGTGAGTAAGTATCTAACGTATATTTTAACAGACTTTCAAAGAAAGAGAAGGTTATCAATTCAGTTGAATGATTTTTAAACGTTTATTAATTCAGAACTCCGCCATGTCTTGACCGAACTGGAAAAAATTTTTTTATTATATACGTATATAGGGTTTATAAGTGTCCGATTAGCTTGCCCCCATAAAATTACATCGAAATCGGTGCAGTATACTTTTCAGTGTAATAATTCTCTAAGAAATCCTTTGTTGACGCCAAAGGAGGCCAATGATTTAATGGTTAAAATTTTTGTTTACAGTTTACATGTTGAAACGTCTAATACTGATCAGTTATGAGACCTTTGTCTTTGCCTCTTATTTATATTATATATTAAATACGTTTAGTAACACTTTCTGGTAAATTATATGTATTTAAATATATTTATTCGTTTTCTATTAATACATTTTGTGGTAAATAGCACTATTGATAATTTCTCCGTCATGAAGTTGTATTTCTAGTAGTTATATTTTCGCACGGTGTAGTGGTGTAAAACTAGGACACAAGGTAGTGTACCTACTATGGGAGGTCCGCTAATGGGCGAGACGTTATTTCCTTATTTATTGCATGCTACGACTAGTGCAGGTTGTATTCGCACTTCGATAGAGCTCTTCCGGCGTTGGCGGAATCCGAATTGTTATTGTTGCAGTCACTAACATTCTAAGCATTAATCTCGGTATTTTCCAGACAGATGTCGTATCGTGAACAGCTTTCCAATGTTTCACGATGTGACAATCTGTCGACGGTAAAATAGTAGCCACTGCAATATGACATAAGGTATAAGTCAAACTAATTAATAATACTATAAAAAGAAAGGTTTTTAGCTAGCCGAACTAATAGCTAATCCTGGTAATCCTGTGTGGATAATAGGATAAACTTTTTAAATAATTTCATTGTCTACGGTCCTTTTCAATTGTGCAAAGTTTCAAATTAATTCGACGTTTTGCAGAGGGTAATAAATCATTTTGACTACACTTAGATACATAGATACCGGCGAAAGTAATAAAAATGTCACATTGTATGAAGTGCAGAACCAGCGTGTTTTTGCTGCGTTGCATTTTCTTCATAAGTACTGGTAAACAGGTTGAAATTTACGGGCATTTAACTGGGTTAATGTTACTCCTAAGTTTAGAGTCAGCAGCTTTATCTCTTCTGCAAGACTTGCTCTAAATAAGGACGTCTCTCATTACCGTCATGAACCCACCAACGTAGAAATGTTTAATGATCTGTGAGCCGTCTGACTTTAGAACCAATCGTTAGGTGATTTAGCAGCACTATTTTATTTATTTATTTACAAAATACTAAGTATACATCTTTATATATATAACAAGCTGCGCCCCGCGGTTTTATCCGCGTGGTGATGATTGATGATGATGACGAAAAGTAGAAAAGTGAAAAAGTACAAAAAGTGTTATTCCGGGACTTGAAGTATCTACATACCAAATTTCGTCCAAATCCGTCCAGCCGTTTAGGCGTGATTGAGTAACAAACATCCATCCATGGAGGATGACACCTCTCTGATGGGAAATATCTTACTCTAACGGCTTATTTACAATTATAAAAGTAATTCATGTATGTGTTATATATTTAATATAATGTATGTGTTATAGAGTTATTTAAATGTACCTTTCTTAATGTACTTTTAACATAATGATCTTTATCTATACATTTACCAATTTAAGTATTGTATCTGCAATCGGGTTCCCTTATGTAGCCATGATCCTATTCGAAAAGTGACCAGTTAGTTTTGAATTCGAGGTACATAGAAAGTTATGGGTCAAAGTGTTCTTATTTTGTCATTATTGTCGTAAGACACAGCACACCAATGATACCACAAGATATGATGAAAATTACCAATAAATAAATACATACACGCCTCTTTCCCTTAGGGGTAGGCAGAGGCCACAGCCTTCCTATTCTACAATCCCGACACACTTCCTTCTCTTAATCCACGCTCATCAGAACTTTCATACAAGAGCATCGGTGTAGAGTAGTCTTGGCCTGGCCTTTCCTCCGTTACTAATAATTATATTTGCAGCTATTAAAAGGCGAACTCTGATCGAGGTAAAATAAACCAATTCATATACTGAACGTGGACAGACAAGATTTGTTTCTTCGAATTACACGCTTCTTATAACTCAGTCAGCGCCATCTAGCAGAACTGTAGCTTTAAATAGCTACCTCGAAACATAGATAGATGTCACCATGCACGCACCTGCTAAATACATATGATTAACAAATTAAGCGATAAAATCGAATCATGATGTGAATTCAAATACATAATAAAGGCGAGTACGCGGAAGTTAGCTTCATTATGTACCACAATACACGTAGGCGCACTAAATGGACAATGCCGGCGGTATTTCAATAGATATATTTACTCTACCAGTTCAGTTCGGAGTGGAATACTGTTGGAATGATTCATACGCATTTGGATTATCTAGTAACTAATACTTAATCTGTCACTTGATACTCAATGTAGGCCATTGCTGCCTGGACTTCATAACGGTCACTCGATATGTGCACAGACGAAATAACATCTTCAAATCGAAGACGTTCTTCTCGATTTACTCTGTTGATACATATTGTAATATCTTCGAAGCCAAACATTATAGATAGTAATGAAAAGAAATTATTGAAGAGCAACCAAATCGATAACAAATGTGTTGGGACAATAGTTACAGACAACAAAAAAGAAAACGCAAAAATAATACCTACCTATAATAAATACCTACTTAGCATACGTTTTTCACATAAGTGAAATGTAAAATATCTTGTTCAGAAATAAATATGTTTAAACCGAAACGCACATGAACATTACACATTACCACAATTCATGTCCGCAATTAAGCAACTTATTCGACAGTATGCCCTTTATGAATATGAAATGTAGTCCGTATAAGCCAAAGCAGATTCAATTGTTCCTAAACGGGAGTGTGGAACCGGCGAATTGTAGAGTGCTTGGAAATTTTCGCTAAAAGTGGCAATCGACAGTTGACTGCTGACACACCAGTGGCGTGGGAAGATGAATCACTGGTGAGCGGTGATGTCACTGATGATGCCCATATTAGAATTAATTGTAAACAGGTGATAACAAACAGGCCACGTCCAAAGAAATTATACCAATATGTACAAGTTATAGTCTATTTACACAAACACAACATTGCACTGAAACTAGGCACAGTGTTTTTGTAACGCTTGACTCGATCGGCAATTCGAATCGGATACGTCTCAAGAGAGAGTAACAGACGAGCGTGACAAAAGCACAGTCCATAATTGTAACAAAACACCATAACAAGCCGTTCGTGTGCAAATCATAGATCGTGGAGCAACGAAATCGAAAGTGAACAACAAAATGGTGATGGGCGGTCGACGGAACGGGATAGCCGTCGCCGGCGCCGCCTCTCGTGCATGATGGTGTTTAGTAGGTGCTGGACTGTACCGATGATCGTGAGTTGCGCACGGGCAGCGTGTGGCCGGCGTCCGGGGCCGGGCCGGCGCCGGCGTCCCCGTCGGCGTCCGCGTCGCGCGCGAACCCGCCCTCGTCAGACGACGAGCCGGAGCCCTCCTTCCGCGCCATGCCAAACAGTCACGTGCCAATCATACAGGACATAACACAGTGCAAGACTTACTGGACCCTCCGACGCGGCCGCTTCCCCGTCCCAACCTGTCATGCTTTCTATAAACACTAGCGCACCTAAAGTGTACTCTTAAACGGTCTACGACGAATTGAAAGTGAAACTGGAATGCGAGCATCGTCAAGTGTGAAAAATCGATGCGACCGCTGTCCGACGTCACGTAGCCAACCCATACAAGTTGGAAGGTCGTGTGCCCATCAATCATAGCCCCATCGAACGGCGGCTGCTCGATTTCACGCAACTGTCAGTCAGTGGGGTATTATACTGAAGGCCAATCCTCAGGTTCAAATTGATTGAAGTGTAATTCTAGGTTTGTCTACGTGTTAGCGTGCGCTGGCAGCGGACGGTTGCCTTGGTAACGGTGCAATTTCAAATAAAAAAATCTCTATTCATCAAACAATGATGGCTACTGTGCGATGATCACCTGCCAGTTGATGATGTATGGGAACATTTTCTACATTTTCTCCTTGTGACCTAGCGACATCCGCGACACCGGTACACGAAGCCGCGAGGGCTGACTTTGGCAAATTTGCACTTCACGATATCATATCGGGAACTGAATTGGCTAAATAGGACCACGATTACACGTCATCGCGAGAGACACAACGTTACCAAGGGCCGAGTGGGCGGGCGTCATTAGCGAAGCGCACGTTCGCATTCGGATATGCGAGTACAACTGCGACGTGGTGTCGATTAGCAACTGGTTCTTCGCGACCCAAACAATGAGAGTGATCGCGGCTTGGTACGCGGTTCTATCGACCCCGCTAATCGATATCACCAACTAGGACCCTTCCGTTCGATTTTTAATACTAAGCTAATAATCGAAAGATTATTCTGATGGTAAAAGCGAGCAGCGAGCTACGACTGCAGATTTTCCACTAACGCCAACTGACCTTAGCCGTTGCATAATGCCCAAGGAAACAGCACAAATTTATAGCTGCACTCATTTTAATAGAGTTAACGCGGCAAATGCTAATGTTTAATGAAAGCGAGGCCCTCGGCGCGACCAAAACAAATAACTGCACTACCAACATGTTTATTCATAGGTTATTATTACCAGACCTGATGCAATGTTCTTCATTCAATTACACGTTAGAGATTAGTACACACATTGTTAAAAGCGAATAAAGAACGTTGGTTATTAAAGCAAATCATCTCGGTGTTACAAAGGCCTTAGTACTCTTAGTAGTAAACGGATGAGGATTATTACATTGGAAAATTGTAATGTTACACGAACGAATGGTCGTTGACTTCTGACTTCTCATGAAGTAAATCATGCTTGTCGAGACCTAATAGTTGCATCATTTACATCATTAGTATAACAGACACATAATACATATAAACTTTACAAAAAGTAAGTGAATTTATTTTTATATAAAGTATCATACTGCTAATTATCTTATGCATCATTTCATTGCATTTGAAAGTTTAATTTATGAGAAATACAAGAATCTCGTTCAAAATTCCATAAGTTTTTCGGTGGCCTTTAGTTTGATAAGTACCAGGCAATCATAGTGTTAAGGAGATTGCACTTACCCTGGCTAGTTTGTTGGGCATGGGTTGTATGTGCGAAGTGTGGTGACGCGGCACGACGGCCAGCTCCGGGTTCAGCGCTAGGATAGCGTCGATCTCCACCTCCTTGCCCTTCGTCTCGCCGCGCTCGTACCATTCCACTGTCACCGAGCGCGTCTCGAGGTTCACCCCGGACACGATCGCCGAATGGATCCGCCCTGAAATGACAACGAGAACCAACGCTCAGAAAAACATTTTTGAAGTGAAAACTTCTTCAGCGGCGTTGTGCACTTTTGTATGGGGAAAAAATATTAAACTCGCATCAGGACACGTGACACTGATCGCAAAATTCATAAGGCATAAGGTAAGACAGAGAGAGGGATAGTAGTTGAAATTTAAACATAAAAGTGTTACGAATTAGGAACATATTCATTTGTTGGTACAATACGACCTTTTTGAAGCAGCTCACCTCGCTCGCCCTTTTAACATGATGATTTTGACTTCATTCTATTGTACTATGCTCTATCGCCCTCACTATAGTGTTTAATGTGTAGGTACATAAAATCAATACTAAACTGTAATACCTATTGTCAAGTTTGTGTACGATACCGCAATTAATGAATATTGTATTTTACCACATAAATGCAAGTTTTCACTTCTGCCGGCACTCCCGGAGTGCAAACCGTTTTTTTAATGGTAATGCATGCAATGTTCGATTTCCTATCAATTCGGATAGTATTTCCATCGACACAATTAATACATAATATAATTCCCTGAACATTTTTTGTTTTCTGTGTGCGAAAGGGGTTAATGACAAAATTAGCAAACTTTGCACATTATAAAGATTTGTAGTGATACCGACTGGCTCAATATATACCAAATAGTACTTTAAAGAATGTAGTGGAAAAAGAGAGGCATATTCCTCTTTATAAATTACAATTCAAGCAGTGCATCAAAACAGTGACTCACTTTGCAAAGTTGGCAAGAACAAGTAATTAGATAACTTAGGAAAGTAGATACTTTAAACATATGCGGTGATTTAGAGGGGTAAATGAAATAAGTTTATATAAATAGACCACGGCTAAAAGCTACGGTATAACACACCTACTTACATAATAGTTGCTAGAACTTGATGCGCATCAATTAAGAAAAAAAAGAACTCATTATAATAGCTATAATTATAAGATATGTCCACATATATGTTTTTTTTTATTTATCAACATTCACACAAGTTCTTCAGGTCCCAAACTAGGCAGAGCCTGTACTATGGGAACCTGATGACTGATATACATACTTATATACATATATACACCCAGACACAGGTCAAACAGACATGTTCATACACACAAATGTTTGACCTGTCCGGGAATCGGGACCAGCGGCTCAGAAGGCAGAGTGCTACCAACTGCGCCAACCGGCCAGTCAAGGTAGATCAAGGTTTCGGATATACGGTTACTGTGATAATGTTTCCTTTAATTGTCAGTTATCATGCAAACATTATCTATTAGTGTAGTAAAACGGAACCTTTCATTCCATCCACGCCATCCTCAACGGTCTGCAGACCAGCACAAGGTCTAGAATACAAAATAAGTACGTTCCTATGTAAACTGTAAGGGCAATAATATGAGGGTGGCGTCTGGGAAACGAGGGGGCGACTAGACACATAAAGAACGGAACTACGTAGTTGGTACCTTACAGAAAATTAATGTGTAGAGCTTAATTCGGCCATTCGCCAGCGTGTCCAAACACCCACACGGGTCACATTAAGGCAACAGGTCCTTTTCCAAGAGTGAGTGAAATTATCTGACTTTACACTAATAACAGCTCCAGCATAGTAGCCGCTCGATTTCAGGATACTCCTCTCAAGGTCTCGAAGAGTCTAACGATTCTGGGTGGTGACATTTCTGATAACGTGTACTTCCGCGAGCATGTAGCATCCAAAGCAAAGCTCGCAACCAAGAAACTTGGTGTGCTTAACAAC
Source organism: Apeira syringaria (assembly GCA_934044485.1). Classification (NCBI taxonomy): domain Eukaryota; kingdom Metazoa; phylum Arthropoda; class Insecta; order Lepidoptera; family Geometridae; genus Apeira; species Apeira syringaria. Next base: position 1,756,602 of record OW203659.1, read on the forward strand.
ATTCACACACGATTGTGCGATACAACCGATCGGTTTCACCATACACCTGCAGAATGTGGGTCTTTCTCTCTCGGTATTCCCGAGTAGCTACAATATGGGATTCTTCAAAAGGAGAGTAAACAGAGTCTTATTAAGAATCGGCAAAGTATCTTAATGCCCCCAGTATTACAGATATCCATAGGTGACAGGGATCGCTTACCGTCAGACGGGCCGTCTGTTGGTTTGCCACCCATTGCATGAAAAAATAAAATAATAATAGCTAACCTAGCAAATCCACGAGTTGGTCCTATAGTAATAACAAGACAAAAGTTTCAAACTCTTGTCGACAAGTACGTCCTTATAAAATAGTATGACAGAGAAACATCTATTAAAACCAATCTATAATCATGTTGTATGTATTGCTTCCGGGCTGTTTGGCCGTGGTCTATGTGAAACTTGTGTTCCAGACGTTTCGTCGATCACTGCGGTCGACATCTTCAGTGGTTCAGGTCCGAGCGGCGACAGTATCAGAGAGATCTCAGTATCAGAGAAGACGCCGCGAGAGTTCTACGCTTTTGTCGCCGCTCGGACCTGAACCACTGAAGATGTCGATCGCAGTGATCGACGAAACGTCTGGAACACAAGTTTCACTTAGATCACGGCCAAACAGCCCGAAAGCAATACATACAACATGCAACGCCGGCCGTGAAAGCCTTAGAGTTTACAATCTATAATCGTTTATATATCTTAACCATGAGATCTTCTTCTCTAGATTAGATCTTCTTCCCCATGAGGACCGTTTATATTCATTCGTAACAATCCGGACGGTTTCTGTAACCTCCGTCCCTATTGTTCGGCACAAATTAGTTAAACAAAGAGCTAATTATAGTGGCAAGGTCGCCGACCTTTCTCTCGTTTCTCTGTCGTGTACAGAACCCTTGTCATAATAAACAAGGACTGACATAAAACACGAACGGAACGGTATAGACAATTATACAACAGTTACGATGAAAGAGCACGTTGTAAGAGCTGCGTAAAAATATGAAATGACCCTTACGATGTTCACGTTTCCAAGAAAGTATGTCTTATATATACTTATTATATACACATCTAAAATAACCTAGGCCCATTTGCGACAACCATATTATCCGAGATTTTCGCTTAAATCGAATATTGTATAATTTTTATTGACATAAAATTGTATCATCGTCTTCATCTTCTTCATCATCATCATCTCAGCCGTAGGACGTCAACTGCTGGACATGGCCAAGATTGCAGGAGACCAAGGAAAGCGAGAAGGAGACATTTTTTTAACCAAAAACAAGAAGTTTTTGAAAAAAAATCTTCTTTGTGTCCTTAGTACACGCTCGGGTCGACACATGTTTTCCTTTCACACAAAATTTTTCAAAAACTATCATCATTATCATCTCAGCCATAGGACGTCCACAGCTGGACATAGTGCCATGTTCAGAACAGCTGTGACAAGGGTACAAATCGCCTTGACCATCGCCAACCTTCGTTAGAAGATGGCACCTCCAGAAAAAAACGAAAAAGAAGACCAATAATAACTCAACAAGCCGAAGTAGCTAAATTTAACATATTTTTATTTTTTTTTAAAGACTATAAACTTGCATTTGACCACTGTCTCACCTGATGTTAAGCGACGACGCGGTCTAAGGTGGAGCACGCAAACTTAGAAGGAACCTATTCACTCGCGACTTGAAGACTCCGGGGTTGTACATATCGGGAAACACAGACTCAGGCAGTGAGTTCCACTCTCTGGCAGTACGCATTATAAAAGTGGAAGCAAAACGCTTCGTGCGTAACGGTGGTATATCTAATTATATTTAATTTGTATACAATATGGTTGAACAAAATAAATAAATAAAATACGTGGTTTTGATACATTATGAATGTATAAAACACGGGAGTTACTCACGTAATAAGTCAGAATGTTCCCGACTATAGTTTCAACCACATTCGGTGGTCTTTTTCAAGGAGAATACGGGGCGCTCGCGGACCCGGGCGCCCCGTATTCTCCTTGAAAAAGACCACCGAATGTGGTTGATACTATAGTCGGGAACCCTCTGAAATAAAATAGTATTTGGCAACACCTAATTCCCGTCATTTTTAAGAGTCTGTGATATACTGATCTCATGAGCACTTTTATAAATTGCTATATTCGATTATAAGCTTATAAGTAGATACTATTAACTTCAAGTATTGACGTTATAAGTTAATACATACAAACATATTCACGCACATTCCTGTAGGTGTAGGCAGAGACCACAGCCTTTCAAATGCTAGGATTCAAACACACTTTTCGCTTTAGCCATGTTATTGATGTTAGCCTGTATAAGTGACGACCAGCAATCAAGCAGTTCCCGGATCGAATTCCGCACAACATTTAGAGCTTTTAATCCACAACATTGTGGTGAGTCATTTTTAGTGTCTCGACCCTGGAAGACATCAGGTTTTAAAATCTGCCTCCAAACACCCAATGTCAGCGGTATTTTTTACATATTATGATGAACAAACAAGCATTCGACCCACCTGATGGTAAGCGTGCACCGTTATCTATGGACATCTGCAACACCGAGCCTTTAGGACTCACTGATTTGATTTTCATTTTAGTGGACCCCGTGTCAAATGACCTTGAGGAAATAACGAAGCTGGAAAATAGTTCTACATTTTAATTCTATTCGTCATGTCACCTAAACCGGGAACTACCTACATCGTTACCGACTGTTAGTAATCTCAGTTAACAGTCGATTACAACATAGCCGTCTATTGCTTAATAAACGGTAGATCTATCAACAATAATAAAATAAAACCTTGTCACAATAAATTAAATCGCAATGAAAAGATAGGATTGAAATTAATCATATGTTTTGTTCTTTCTTCGAAATATTTAGCAATCACTTCGTTTAAAGTCGGTTTGAATGTAACATTGAACATTAAGGCTATCCTTGCAAATATTGACCTTCAAACAATAAAATTAAAACACACATTTGCATATTTTGGAGGACAATGTTAGATGATCTCTTGATAGCACAATTAATTGTTGCAAGGTCGTTAATAAATAAGTGTTAGACGAAACTGAGACTGATTCGGAATTGTGACGAACAAAAGACCTCATAAACTAATTTTTAACCGACTTCAAAAAAGGAGGAAGTTCTAAAGTCGACTGTAAGTTTTTAATGTTTGTTACCTCAGAACCTTCGACTGGGTGAACACCGATTTTAATGGTTTTATTTTAAAGCTGGTGCTTCCCGTGTGGTCCCTTTTAATTTCATCAAAATCGGTCAAGCGGTTTTTGAGTTACACTTTGAAAAGAACTTATCTGAAAAGTGTTACGTCTATATGGATAACTTCAAGGCCAACTGCATGGGTTCATTTTTAATTACAATAAAATAATTACCTGAAATTAGAATGAATATTTATGAATGTGTATTGTGATATTATATGAATAAGTGAATGAATATTATAAAAAATATTCATTCAATACACATGAATGAATATTATATATAAATGTATACCTATATTGAAATTAAATAATTAAGTATTTATTAATATAGAGATGCCAAAACAAGTGTTATAAAAAATAATAGTTAATGATCTATCTATAACAAGAACGCCGAATAAAAAGCAGAGAAAATACCTAACTGGCACATTGAACCGTCCGTTCGGAATTCAATCAACTTTCGAATTATTACAGAATATATGATAGTAGAGTTTATGTTTGAAATAACTGACTATCTGCTCTGTGTTTACATGACTAAACTCTTGGCCGCCGCGTACAATTCATTTAGTTGAATCCCTTTATATGTAACTAGCACCACTCCGCACATTCTGATTTACCGTTATATCTCCAAAACTGACAGAAAACTTTTATTTTTTACTAGCTGTACCTCGCGGCTTCACCCGCGTGCGCTACGGTTTTCTCGTTACCATATGGAAGTCATCCAAATAGACGTAACACTTTGCCGTTATTGGAGTGTAACTCAAAAACCGCTAGACCGATTTTGATGAAATTTTATTAGATGGGATTAGGTACACGCGAAGCACCAGCTTTCAAATAAAAAAAGAATCATCAAAATCGGTTAACCCAGTGTAAACGTCTGAGGTTTCAGAACTTTGGACTGGACTCATAAAAAAATACAGTCGAAGTGAGAACCTCCTTCTTTTTGGAAGTCGGCTAAAAAGAGTACTTAACATGAGTGATAATGAATACTGAGGTAGAAGAATTCCGAAGGAGGCATGGATGGACTGAGTGAAGGTGTGAGCATTGAGATGACTAATGATGGAAGAGAATGTAAGAGGACAAACATGTTGTTCGACCCCACCTAATGTGGGATAAGGACCAGAATAAAAAATAAGAAGAAGAGATGTTTGAAATGAATAAACTCAAAAACTACTTGGCCGATTTTAAAAATTACCTGAGTACACACAGAACTATAATCAAACGTGAGAAGAGAAGCGTGAACGTCAGTTGAGAAAGCGGTCAAACGCCTGCCTATCCACAATTAAAGCAGAACGTTTGTATATAAAACCAGCGGTTCGCCCCGGCTACGCACGGGTAAGAAATAGATACCGACTGCAGCGCCATCTGCTGGGCTGATTTGTGAATCTAAACCATCGAGGGCGTTTCATTCAAATCGGTCCAGCAGTTTAGGAGGAGTTCAGTGACATACACACGTACAGTCGAATTTTACATATAAAGAATATGTAAACATCCACGTGAGTAATGTAATGACTAATATGTTAACTAATACTGAAACTAAACTATGAATTGTCTAACAGAATTCTAAGCGATGGCTTATTAACATAACAGCGATTAATTACTATTTATGTATTTCAATTATAGAAAGTGATATCCACTCGAGAGTCAGATAAAAAAAGATAAAGACAGTGAATACCGGCTATAAAAAGCATTGGTAGTTAACAGTATTAATGAGCTGTAGTGAGTAGTAGCAAATTAAGTATAACCACAATCAAAGTGCATATTCTCTCATTTATTAAAACTAGCAATTCATAAACGATGCAACAGCAATTCTAATGCAATCATAAATGAACTTGGTATTCCGCTAAATAACATTTACATCTTTGAATAAAAATGGTAGTACAATGAGCACAATATTGTGATGATAGTTACTTTTGTGAACTATCACGGTACCGACTTCAACAAGTTAAATTTAAATTAAAGTTTAAGTTACATTTTTTTCTTAAAACAGCATATAGATGATGACCGACCGAACGACGTGAGTTATCGTCGAACGTGCAAACGCCGCTGATTCTCTCAAGCTCTGGGACGCTGCTTCGTATCGATAAAAGTCGATAAATGATGAATGCATCATCATCATCACTGCAGGACATATGTCTCCCCCATGGAACTCTACAAAGTGCGGTTGGAAACCCCCTGATGTGGGAATTGAATTATTAATTTTGACCAATCTTAATCAGTCATCAGGCGACCCGTCCGCTTGTTTGCTATCTATTATACAAAAAAATATCAAATCTGGTTTTCTTTGTCTAAAAAATCTACGAGTATATGTACAATACTCGTAGATTTTTTAGACATCATCGTCCACAATGTTGACATTGTCAAAAGAATAACTACGTCACGTCATCGTCGCGATTTCCAATAATTTAAACCTATTTTTATAGAAGTTTTATGTTTTGAATCTAGAACAAAGATACGCAGCTGAAATAAAAAAAATACAGTGAATAGTAATTCGGGAACACTTCAAAATTAAAGGTGAAAGAGATAGAAGTTTAAATGTTTAAAAAGACTTAGACGATAGAATTAGTTATAGCTCGAAAGCGAAGAGCAAATGTCTGTATTAACTGAACCATGGATTATGTGGCACGGTGCCAATTTGAGCACCTGTCACACCAATCTAAACAGACCTAGCGTTACAATTAGACACGGTCGAGGAGACAGCTCAAAGTATCGTGGTAACGTCGCCAGTTCTACAGCTGTGGGATTTTTATGTGGCGGTATTTGATCGTGTCATTGACCCGTTAACGCATAAGCTTAGAGCTAATTATAATCAGTTTCCTCACGCGCACGCTCGCGAGACTCACCTCGCAAACATTCACAACTATCCACGTTTCCTCAGTGTGCAAAATCAACGACAGTGGCATGCATGATGAATTCATTCATTTGCTTCAATCAATCATGTCTCAACAATATCTTGATACACTTTTAAGGTTCTATAATAGTTTATTATAAGTTATAAGCCAACCGTTTCTTATTTTTAACAGACTCCAAAAAAAGTAGAAAGTTCTCAATTATGTGGCATTTTATGATCGTTTCCTAGCTGTTTGTTACATTACTCTGTCTGTTTAGTGAAACGATTTGAAACATGCAATTCTTTTATCGCCAGGACATACTTTTAGATTGTTCCCAATAAAGTCTCATCATCACAACTATATTTATGAACCGCAGAAAAAAAACTACTTTGCGGTAGTTTTTTTTCTCGAATATATATCAATCATATAAAGATATTAGTAAGAAATAAAGAATTGGAATCTATTCACCACGTCTTTTGAGGCCCCTAAGAAAATATTACACAATTTAAGAACAACTGGCAATAAAATTATGCCTAAGGTTGAGCGTGCAGCGATGGAATCTAGCCCGACGATTAATTAAATGATTCTAAGATTATACCATTTAATTATATATCAGTTAAAACGTACATTCTTAACGTAATACCAAGTGATGAAAAAGCAACACATAAAATGCGCGCCGTTCTGGTAAAAGTGTAGAAGAAACTAGATCCGCTCGCATTCTCACGGTCAAGATCCCAACAAGGGAGAGAATAGTAATGGCATACAATTAGCCGCATACTGATTAACAGTAAAACTGTCGCTTGGAGATTGAGCCTATCAGGCTTGTGACATCATTTATAATAACGTTATCAATAATGTGTAAAACGTAGGTGCCTACGAGGTGAATTCAATCTACTGAACGGCTTGGGCTGAGACTTGAAGTATGTAAATTATTATGGCGTAGGAATCCGCTAAGAACGAATTGTTGAAAATACATGCTCTCAAAGGGTGTGACTGGGATTTACCGTTTTTATGAGTTTTTAAGTTTTTAAGAGTTCTAGAATGATAATGGAAAACAATAGTTTATGCGAGTGAAACTGCGGAGTGCAGTTGCATCATCTGGGTAATAATCACATATGAAAATGGCTGGATATTATGAAAATAACAGATTACATTTAAAAGCTATGCATAAAGCTTGTACATTTCATCACGGTGCTAAAGGCGCCGTGATGAAATGTACAAGCATACTGTGCTTGTATATAGGGATAGATAGAAAATTCGTAACCTAACATTTAATTCCTATAGGGAGGACTCCGTGCGACCTAATAACAATAAAAACTACTCAATAGGTAAGGACTTAATTAAAATAGCAAAGGTAGGGTTCAAGATGCGAGACGTATTCTCACCGTAATGGGCCTTTTCGTGAAATGTTCAAAAAGTTGATGCGGCCTTATTAACAAGCACAAGAAAGTCGCTTAAATTGAGGCAACTGGTAGAAGTAAAATATTTATTTGACACTATCTTACAAATATGTCGTCGAAGATGCACAGTAAATTACAACTAGACAAGAGCAGACTACTGTCTAGAACTAGATTTTAGTTAGCAGTTTTTCATAGATATTATTAAAATATGTAGGGTACACGGTTTGCTACTAGCGGAACTGGTCCCATCAAGTAGATGCAATGGTCTCTTCATAATTGGATGGGTAACCGTTACTAGCATATTCACAAGAGCACAGAAAAATTTAAATGAATTCTGGCTTCGCAATAACGCTTCGCCAAAATAATTATGGCGATTATCTTGAAGGCGAGCAGCAATAAGAATCCCTTTAACTAATTATTCTCGTAAGCAAACATGTTATAGGGCGTAGAGTCGAGATGGCAACCACGTGAGTAGCAATGTCACGAAGCCACGACTTGAATACTTGGTCAGAGATCGGTTGCGATAAAAGTAGATTATAGCTAAGGGCCCACGACGTAGACCAGTTCTGGAATTGATCGATGCCCTTTAAACCGAGACATTTTGTTATACATACATACGTCGTATTTGTTACTAGTATAAAATTATTACGTGTAGTATTATTGTCGATAATCATCGAATTCATCTAAAGGTGAGGAGCTTAAAATGCCTTAAAACCTATATATGCGGTCGCTAACTAAAGTTCAAAGTCTAATCAGCTATATATATAGGTATATGTTTATTAGTTTAAGATAGTTTTTAAACTATGAGAACTCTAAAGAGTAGTTCAACGTCCGGTGGATTAGCAAGTGATGGGGGGCAGGGTAAATATCGCAAGGATCTGAAACTCCCATGCTGGCAAGCGCTGCGTGGGTAATCTTATGATAACCGCAAGTGATTGTGGAAACCAACGGTGTCTTGGACGTCTAACACTTGAAATGATAATGAATGTGCTTAATAGAAATATTATGGATTGAAATGTAAAAAAGATTTGAATCTCCAATATTTACAATGTTTACCAAACTATTTGTGAAGTAAGAGTAAGTAATAAGGTGGCAACAGTGGCAGCCCTTGTGGTAATTTCGCAAAACGACCGTGGCCCACATTGTAACAACGAATCCGCCTTCAACATAACATTATTTATGGACTTCTGTTCCGCTCAGTGGAGTCATAAAAGCGTGCTTCTTATCAGGAGCTTAAATTTATAATTTCGATATTATGGAGCAAACGTATTAGTTTACACTTTTCTTTTTAACAGTATTTCAGTAAACGGTTTAGACACATGTATTTCTATCTATTAAGCCAATGATACGCTTGCGTTCCAGTGCTTCGAAAGTCATCTTTCTTACGTTTAATTGAATTTGGAATATTCCCATATTAATATATTATAAGTTATGACCGTTATACCGTTTATAATTCCAAGTTATGTTAGGCAAGAACATTTTATTTCAAAATACTAAGCAAATCAAATCAGCAATTCTCAAAAGCTGCTTCCGTCTAGAAGATGGAAAAATAATTAATCAAAACAGGAAAAGTAAAGGGAAACCCCAACGGAATTAAAATAGAATAAATGATAAATGAATTTAGATTTTAAAACAAAAAAGACTACCAAGATCAAACACAGATACAGTATCTCGACCTAACAAACTTATCCCAGATATATTAAGAACTTATTATTGTTTAATATTATACTTTGCGATAATTGCAAATTGAAATAAAGTGGGACACACGTAGAGTGTATCATTGTACACCGATAACGACCTGACAAGTTGTACTACATTGCAATAGCTCGTGGCTTGAGGAGCGGGTTCGTGAGTCAGCGCTGCGCCAGACGACCGGCGCCCGCGCAACGCGCGAATTTAACCGCCCGCGCTATAGGAATTCAAGTTACGAACTTCAGTGGTTCATTGGTTTTGAAAACTTACAGACTGTATTCATGTATGCATGATATAAGAATTATAGACACGACATAAACATTTAAATACATTAGTGCAGTCGATCAATAAAGAATAGAATGTATGAATAATATTCAACCAACTACGTTGGTAAGCTGTTAGAGTATATGGCATCTCCAAGCGCTTTTGAGCGCTAGAGTACCGAACTTATGTCATACATTGATTCATGATATAAATTTAGAGATGAGTGAAATCATGTCGTAAGCTTTGATCTAACTTTATTTGATCTAGAAGAAGATTTATCAAATTTATTTCAATATATCTTTTAGCATAAATACATAAAAGCAGGCCTCTTTCCCGTAGGGGTAGGCCACATCCATCCAATTGCTACGATCCCTTAACTGAGATTGGAAATGCTTGTAACTCATTTTCTTTCAAATTTCTGCGATTTTTTTTAAAACAATAGGCCAGTGTTCTCCAAAATGGGTGTACGTAACGAACCCTTACGGGTACGCTGGTTCGGTAGAGTCATTACTAAGCCCCGAGGTCAGATGTTTCTTTTTCCTAATTTTGCTCTTGAGTATTTGTACAATTTCTGAATTATACGAAGACAACAGCAAATCCCTTTAAAAAAAACTAGACATAAATAATCATGGCATCACAAGAACGTGGTTATTACAAGAATTAAACACAAAAAAGCGAACATTAAACAAACTAAATTATCATTTCGAAGCGATGATAGCTTAGCGGTGGGAGCGTCGACTGTCAAACAGACGGGCGCTGGTTCGGTCCCCACCAAAGGCTTGACCTTCCGGAGAAGGTAACACCGCTATTAAAGTCTCAGCATGGTGGTAGCGTACTCTCGAGAAACCCACCTGGCTAGCTACCACCTTCAAGTTTGAAACACTGATATCAAACACATACACATAGTGAGTTAGGACAGCCGTCGTTGAGAGCCAGTAAGCATTCTAGCTCTAGCGTGATAATATCTTCGACCACATCGTCACTGACCATCAAGTGAGATAGTGGCCAAACGCTACATCTACACCGTATAAAACAGCATCCTTGTGTCAGCCATAACACGTCCATTTATGGACAAAGGCCTCCCCCATTGATCTCCACTAGGACCGGTCGGACGCGGCACGCATTACACTAAATATTATATTTTTAATCGTTCTTTTTTCAAAAATCTTGTGTTTGTAGCAGTCTGAAGTTTAAATCGCTATTCGCACTTGACTCACGACAAGACAGGCGCCGAAATTGGAAAACCTTACAAATTAAATCGTAAACCTGGTACTGGTACATAATGTGTGTGTACATAAATATATTTTTCACGTCACGGTCATGTATCTAGGTAAGCGGCACGATTGCTGCATCAGAGACGAGATAACGATTTTTTAAGCTGCAATCTAGACCCAATGATAACAGCTAATTCTGGAGTGATACGAGTTGAAATGCGTAGAGTGTAAGGTAATTTAGGGGACAACGTTTCCGTCGCCGCGCCGTCGGTCTGTTTGACGTAAGAATTGAAATATTAAATGCCGTGCAAGGTCACCATTTTCCCCCGATTCTCTAGATAATATAGTTAGTAGATAAAAATAAACTAAACCATTCCCTCCTCCCCATTTCATTATCAGCCGACCAGACGAAAGTGATAACACCATTTTTTTTTCTTATATATACTAGATAGATCTGGCGTTTGACCACTATATCACTTGATGCTCAGTGACGATGTGGTCGAAGATGCTATCAAGATAGACCTAGAATGCTAACTGGCTCTCAAGGACTGCTGCCTGAACACACTATTTGATTGGTGACAGTTTTTCAAACTTGAGGGTGGTAGCTAGCCAGGCGGGTTTTTGAAAGTACCCTACCACCATGCTGGGACTTTTATAACGGTATTTCCTTATCTCATATAATATATATTTTATATAATATGCATTAGGTAGAAACAGATATATCTAAATAAAATAAAAAAGCATTACATTATTCGTTTCAAACAAATAGACATCAAAGCCAAATAATATTACGTACAATCTCTTCTCAGTTTGACCACACAATTTAACCATAAACAAAAAGTAACCTTGGCTAAATCTGTTATTGGTATATATTGGTCTTTGACAATAGAACTTCCACAACCTTCAAGCCTAAAAATTTAAATGAATTACGGTCAAATATCGACCAACGGGCAACCACTAATCGATATACTCGTACTCTAAGCAATATGTGACACGTAAAAACTAGAATTTCTTGTTGTTTGCTCAACGGTCTAAATAAGGGATTAAGAGACGATTCTGGTTGTAAAGCGACGAAGCCAAAGGCTGTGAGGGTCAGAAACAATCGGACGTATCCTCGAGTTTGAGTTATCGATGAAGCTTACCATTTGAGATGAAATCTACAGAAGATGGTAGAGCCAAGTGTTAACGATGGAAAGGTGGACTTACATTTTTGGTAATAGAATTTTAGCTTTGATGGTTCAATCTATCACCGAGAATCCAGTGTGTATACGCCACGCGTAAGTAACACTCGATTATTCGAGATATAAGAGCACATCCCTACAATCATTTTACATCACTAGCTTACGTCATTTTGACATCACTTAGGCCGCATTCTTACGTCCATACGCAGTGTTCGCACACATATTTTGATAATATAACATTATTATTCATTTAAACAACTAATTCAAGAAATGTATCGTTTCATTTAAACGTGAATTTCTACACTCTATGATACTAGTTCCAGTTTAATACTAGCTAGACCCATAATATATAATATAATATATAATAAACCCAACCCATCGTCATTGAGAATAAAGTCTGATAGTATAATATGAACAAAAATAAATCAATATATTATATAAATACGTTTACAAATATTTAACATGATATTAAATTATATTGCGTCCGTCCAAACAAATCATTACAAACAAAAAAGTATTGTCATTAAAACAGTCACTCAAGAAGTCAAATACTTCCTCAAGCTATTTGTAAATGTTTAGTATACAAAGTAGCACTTCCCACGATGTTGCGAATAATATTCTGACACACCATTATAGATAGGTAACTATAAGTATTACTTCAAATATGTCCAACAAAAATGTCTATTTCTTTTTCGTTCTTTTGAGATTTCATACTTCAAATTTGATCCAAAAAATACCAATTCGGATCACTTAGTGATTCGCCCATCTGTCTCTCGAGTCCCCTTTTGCGAGTGGACACATCGAGTCGAAATGTCAATGATATTATATGTTTATATGAGGTAGATGTCGCACAAACGCGCGGAAACTGAGGCGGCAAAATTAAGTCAATTGTAGTAGTTTTCATTGCGACGCGTATTTCAAGCGCAAGTCTAAACATCAACACAAGCTATCCTTTTCTATATTATTTGTACCGTATTATCTGACGCAGTAAGCATGTTTATGTCGTAAAGGAACAAAATCTGAGGACCGCGCAGTATATACGTCATCTTTAGTAAAACATCATTGCAAAATGTGCATTATAATAACAATAATATTAAGGTCAACAATCCTCTGGAGATCTGAAAACATGCTAAGGAGCTCCGGCCGCTAATGCTGTACACAGTGATACTCGCAACTTAATCAAAACGTAAAGGATTACCTTACAGGACACAGAAACACGTTAAGGATCAAATCCAACACTGTAAATATGTTAGATAAGCGTCGAGAACTTAGTGTCTGGACAAACTTAATTTAGTGTAAACTCTAAGGCTTTCACGGCCGGCGTTGCATGTTGTATGTATTGCTTCCGGGCTGTTTGGCCGTGGTCTATGTGAAACTTGTGTTCCAGACGTTTCGTCGATCACTGCGGTCGACATTTTCAGTGGTTCAGGTCCGAGCGGCGACAAGAGCGTAGAACTCTCCTTCGCGGTGTCTTCTCTGATACTGATCGCATCAGTATCAGAGAGCCCGGAAGCAATACATACAACAAACTTAATTTAGGTTTTTAGACATTATATAACATATTAGTACTGTATTTTTTATATATTGATAATAAATAAATAAAAAATGAAATAAATGTGTATAAATCACTTTCTTTTTGTTTATTATAAAGTTTGTACTGGATTCAAGGTTCGCGAGTCGGACTTGCACAGGTTAGCTTTTTTTAATATACGGTTCTTGACAATACTAAGCATTAGAGCTATCAGGAAAAGATCATCATCAATATCATTTTAGCCGTACGAAAACAACTGCTGCTCATGTCTTAGTCATGCTTAATATTTGCGATATGTAGACCGTAGATTGAGTTGATTTAACTATGCAAGATACAAGATTACATACATAGATACAAGATTGGCAAACAGGCATTAAAATATTAAATGATGTGATGAACATAACCGCGGCGCAAATGTCTATCGACATTATAATGAATGAACTCATCTATAACACTAAAGTCTGTGTTTCCACATGGATACAACCTGGGCATCTTCAAGTCACAAGTGAACAGGTATCGTTTAGGCAGGCGTGAATCATCTTAGACCGTATTAAAAGACTGTTTGCCAATATTGTATCTATGTATGTAATCTTGTATCTCGCAAAGTTAAATCATCTCAAAAAAAATAAAAAAATAGTGACGATGTGGTCGAAGACGGAATCACTCTAGACCTAAAATGTTAATTAGACAATTAATCAAGGATAACTGCTTCAACACGCTATGTGTTTGGTGACAGTTTTTAGGACGCGACATTTTGAGAGTGGCTATATATATATAGCCAGGCAGGCACCTACTGGAATTTTCCACCACCCATGCTACGGATTTGAAAACGATCTACACTGAAAACTCGATGATCTGATGGCTCTTGATGGTGCCGATGGCGACCTCTAGGCTATAAAAGATAGACTGGTATATTATAATGAAATTTTAAGAAATAGCAGCGGGCGACTTTCAACACTCCTAACACTCAACTGAACCTACCCACGACATTAGTAGACTTGACATGGTCAGGATCATCAACATTAGACGTATATTTACAGACTAGAGTCAAAAACGAATCACGCCTGTCGAACATACTCGTATAGCAGCCCCTGTTGGAACGGTTACAGCTGTTTTACATATCATGCAACGTCGGTATTTTACGGTTTTGCTGACGTCACACACAGATAACAATGGCGTGGAAATCGGAGCCGCTGAATAGATGGCGGCCCTCGATTAAAAGCCATAAATATTTATATATTGGACTTTTGGAGATATTTCATTTCTATTGTGAAGTCTCTACTCTAATAAGGTGTTAACATCGAACTAGTATTCTTGTCTACTTTGTCTTTTTGTCGATACCTATATTTAACTACTAACAATTGATACGGAACGAGAACGATAAAGGTTAATCATGTTTGTTATAAAATATTAAAGGATTGATTACACTGTCATTACAAACAACATCAAATCAAAATTATAATTTGTATTAGTGTAATTGGTATTATAACCGTGCTAATAATAATAATAAATAAAAATAAAATAAAATCTTTGGTCAAGTGTATCGAACAACATTCTCTAAAATAAAATATTTGAAAGAACGTCGAAATGTCGGTGAGATACAAATATTCAAGCTATCCGATACGACATGTCCTTTCAGTCCTCATTCGACGTTTGTAATAAGTAGATACAATGGACAGTCTTCTCGTGGTCACGGTCACGATCAAGTAACATTCAAGTTACATATGAGGTAATAATAATTAGTCAGCTGCCGTTAGGCACTTACTATACGCAATTAGCCAAAACCAAAACAACTAGTCCATAAAATAATCAAGTAGCCAAACGCATGTTAATTTATTATCGAGTAATCGGTTTTAGCTAAAGCGACAGTAGGTACATAGCCAGGGGCCAAAGCTATGACATCAGAAGTCGGAACACTCGGGACCGCTGCCCGCCCACGTGTCGCCCACGGACTCGAGAGCCTTGCAAAACCAAAGCTAGGCGCTTACGGCTCGTGTTTGCTAAATGTACTTCTATGCTTCTACTTGTGATGGATTTAGGACATAATTCAAATTAGTATCAAATCGTGAACTTTTTACATCTCTTATGTTATGATTCTTACCGACTTGGCCATTTACACTATATACATTTTGTGTTGAAAAACATCATCTCGGTGTGTCAGAGGCATTTAAGCACCTTTATTTATATTTCTCATATACTCTAATACAGCGCAACGAAGAATCGACTAAGTAGAGTGGTTAAAATTACGCTGATTTCTCCGTGTGTCATAATCAGCTTAAACACCTCAGCGTCAGCAATTTGATATACTCTTAGACAATTCTCGCTAACAAGACAACAAACGGTGATTCAACATCAATGAACGACAAAGTTGAACGATACGATAATTGGCGACGCAAACGTCCAATTGGGGATAACGACGCAAGTCGACGAACTGGGATCTAAAGATCGTCTGATGACCTGAATCCTGATAAGACTATTGTCAGACACGATGGTGATAGATGAAAGACACAGGAAGCATGGAATTGAAAAATGGAAAAGCTTAAATGGGAAAGTCTGAGCGCTCGGAAAGAGCGCTATATAAATATAACACCGCAACGCAGTCTCTCATTATGGGTTTCATAAACTCAGACATAGAGGCCAGAACGCTACAGGTAAAGAGACACCTGTACATACAGGGTGAGTCTACGACGTCGAATCTAAACAAGGAGATTGAATATAGACTCAAGAACAGACGAAAGCCACTTATGTCGTCGGTTTAGGCATTTAAAATTACAGGAGAGTTCTACATTGCGATATCTATGACAAACCGTATATCCCAGTTTGGAATAGATCAAGATTATATCGATAGAAAGTAAAAGTAGAAAATGAATTTGCTCACCGACAGATCTCGGCCATAACAACACCAACGTTCGGAATGCCCAAACAACCAGTTTCCTAACGGCACCAAAACAGTACATGTTCTTGGACCATTAATTGTGAACTGTGGTTGCAATTGACAAGGCTACTGCTTCTTCGAGAGCTTAGCTGTGGGCGTCGAAGGCTCTTCTGTATTTCCAATACTCATGAAACAGCTCTCAAAATAAACGAATAAGACCATAATTCAATAAAAAAATGAAATCTTAAAATGTAAGACATCATTTTCTCCCTTTGGAAAATGTAGCACCCGTTTCGGGCTAATATTTTAATGCGAAAGTTTGTGTGAATGTTTGTTACCTCTTCACGCTCAAAAGGCTACACCGATTTCGATTAAATTTGGAATGGAGATTGCTTATTTGTTAATCCAGGGTTAACAAATAGACTACTTTTATCTCGGAAAAAATATAGTTCCCGTGGGATAATTGTGGTAGCGGGAAAGCCGTAATCCACGTGGGTGAAACCGCGGGGCGCTCACTTTATAGTAGATACTATAAAGTGTAAGTAAGTTATCTACAAATATACAAACACTACATTTGTATATATTTATACAAACATGCTTCAATCTTCACTGAGACCTTCACTTCTTTACGTCATCGGTATTTTTTTATTAGATGCACGTAATTTTAGAGTAATTTAAATAACGTTTAATTTATCTACGTGATATCGGACATGCCTCGGCTACAGTTCGTGGAATCGCCAACACAAAGATAGAGCGCTTGAACACAGAGAGCACGGCTGACGCGGGGAGTAATTCCTCTTCTATGCCAGTCATTTCCTCGGCTATTCGTCACGTCATTGTGTCATTATTTAATTAAATCACTTGTTTTCATTGATAAGACATGGTTTGAGGAAGGGACATCTAGGGTTCCCAACTATACTGTTAAAAACAGTATTATACTATGTTGTATGTATTGCTTCCGGATCAATTTTTTTTCAATATCCACCTTAGATTTATTATAATTAACATCAGGTGAGACAGTGGTCAAACGTAAGATATCAGATATAATCTATAAAAAAAAAAGTTTTACGTCAATACTTAATAAGAACGTTTTCAAAGGAGAACGGAACAAATATTGCCTATTATCTACCAGTGATAAGTAATCCAACCCGTTCAGACTGTCTATGTATTGTCAACATTTGATATTCACGCCATTACCTACCTACCTATTAACCTGAAAAACATGACGGCGAGGAAAGTCATGCCCTGCCTTTCCTAACCGTAATAACTTATCAATAACAAAGCACTTCCTTGTTCCACATTTTACAACAAATTATATTGACAAACCAAACTAGCAATTGATAAAGAATCTGTCGCTTTTATAATCCAATTTCATTTGACTCTGACGTCAAAAATAGCGATTCTCGTAGCGAGATCATAATATAACACGTATCATCTTTAATACGTTGTACAATTTAATTGCACCACATCAATTTAATTGCAAAAGCCTTTTGGCCTTCAAAATAATACTTATACATACTTTGAAAACACATGCGTTGCTATGCTATGGCCCCCACGTTCACCAGATCTCAATCCACTGGATTTTTTTTATTGGGGCTGCCTTTAAGAAGAAGTGTACGCGAAGCCTATAAGATCACTAGAAGATTTACGAAGCCGTGTCCGGGTCGCCCCAACAAAAATTAATGAGCGACGTTATACGCGACTGCTTAGGAGAGCATTTATTCGAAGATGTAGGGCTTGCATCAGAGTAGGTGGCAGACAATTTGAACATTTGCTATAAGTATTTGGAACTAATAAAAGGTTATCAATGTCAAATGTTGTTTTTATTGAACCCCAATGACCTTTAATGTAAGTATATATTCCAATATTATAAACTTTGTTGTTTAACCACATTTTACACCTTTAGATCACGAATAGCTATAATTCACAATTTACAATGTGTACCATAATCAATAATACCATTTTGAAACTTTATTTTAAATTTATTGGTCACATGTGTATTCATACTTTTTTTTTTTATCATATCATACTTTGGCAAAATGAATATTTTTGTTTATTTTTCAAAAAAAAATATAATTCAAGTAGCTTAAAAACAAAAACATGTCCATGTAGTCATATTATTTATTGCTTATCTATCAGGTACATTAACCTAAATTACAATAATAATAAGAAAACCGATTGAATTCAGTCATTTGGGATCCTGGGACACAAGAATGTAACATAAGGTATAAAAAAAATAGTTTTTTATTAAAAAGACCATAACTTTGGTACTACTTGATTATTTTTTTGTTCTGTTTTTTTTTTCTGAATGGCCATTAGATATACAAATACCTAATTTAAGGTTATCCATTCATTACCGGACACCCTGTATATAGTAATATGCAGCCGGATAGGAGGGCAGCTGGTATTGCATGTATATACAAGACAAGGCAGTACAAACGATTATTAATTTGTAAAGGTGTCCCAGAAGCACAATTAATTGTAAGCCCACAAACATCTCACTCCTACGCACACTACTTATGACATCAGAACTAAAATCGAAAGCTGGCTGATGTCTATTTTTGTATACAACGTTGCATGTATTGCAATTTAGTATGCAATGTGTTATGTAACACAAAAGCGAGAAGAGAGCGAGTAATATATTGAACATCAATTCGAAGCGTCTATATATAAATAGTATCGATATATAAATAGTATTATATCAAAGTCATCAAATTAATAATTTAACGGCCAAAATATTATAACATCTACAGATATCTTCGAGACTTTGATGTCTAAACATTGCGCCCATGGAGACCGGGAGCTCGTCAAATTTTCCACAGGTTATCATAGCATCCGGCCGATGGGTGTGTCCAAAACGCTAGCATAAACTCGGCGCATCCAACCAGCATCGCAATTATACGGGACAATACAGCTGGTTGGCATGTTATGATTCTGAAAAGAGCCAGGGTCGCGAATATGTTAATGTAGTATTTAATTTGTAATTAGTTTGTAGTACATGCTCTAACTAGTTTCGTGGTATTTTATTGTATGAAAATCACATTGAAAAGTCAAATATATATAGAATGAAAAGAACATACTAGTAAAATAGTTAATAATGAACTCTGGTACGTACTGCATAAATGTAAATTGCACTAAAACTAACCATGATTTCAGTTTTGCTACAAAACGCTGCATCATCAGTACGATGACGTTTGTAACTATACGATATACTATAAGATGAACACAACCCTAGCAAAATAAAAATCTTTCTAGCTGTTGATAAATTATATTTTCTCGTAAAATCCTTTGTTAGCTGACATCAATTCCCTATATATAGAAACTTACCTACAAAATTACAACTTTGTAGGAAGTTACTTACGCTTTTTTTTCATACAGAGTTTACATTTTCTTCTAAGTTTTCTAAGTGCCTGATGTCAAGCTATGCAAGTTCTCGCGACACCTGCGGGAGTGTCTTCATCTAAGGGTGAAATATCGAATCCCATATACACAGTATTAACATTAGATATGAAGACGCTTTTGATTTAATTGACTAAGTATGAATTTCTGTGTCATGCCAACCGAAGTTATCAAGTTAGCGGTCAATCTAACCGATGGATTGGCGAGGTGCATTGTTACTTGGGAGCCAGTGTTGACGACACTGAACCGCCCACGTGGCTGTGACGCAACGCGTAAGGTCACACTAAACCAGCCGGGCCAGTTACGGCACCTACATGCCTTGTTTACATCAAAGTATAGATTTGTACTTAAGAGTATATAATATATATATGCTTGGCACATAACTTTTACAGACTACTTCAAAGTCCGCACCGGGACCAAGAAAGGCAGAGTAGAGAGAGCGGTACTTACAGTGGAGTGACGCCCGAAACGACAAGCCCAAATAAATTCAAATTCAGTTTATTCAGATAAGTGCACATTCATATATTTTTTTTATATGGCTAGAGGTTTACACAAAAAAATTTATGGGTTATCTGTCGATGAAATAAGCTCATCGTCTGTGTTTCTGCTAACAGCCCCCTCCTCCTAGATTTATAAAAAAAAAATCTAGCCTTAAGCTATTGACAGCTGTTAATACATTACACAACTATTATATTAAGTTTAAAGTTAAGTGTAAAAATTCCTCTCGGTGTGTGAAATGTAAGTGCATGTGTGAGTGTGAGAGGGTGTCGGCTTAGATATATGTTGCATCAAAACAGTTTGGACAGCGTAACTGTGGTTGATATTAGAAAATCGTACATAAATTATTATTATGTTACGTTAAAACCTTCAAGAGTTCTTCAGTCTTTTCATATGTAAGGGATTTCAGCAAAGAGGTTACATTAAATTTTACCTCAGTTTTTGTCAAAGGATAAATATTCAGAGTTTTCTTTAAAATAGACAATCCTTGCAAAGTGGTTAGTATCAGAGAACCCGTATGCGGAAACTGATCAGTGAGATCTAATTGATGTGTCTTGTGTCTTAAAGATTAGGGCGATAAGTTTATTAACACATTGACAGAATACAAAAAAACGTCAAATTTATATCAACACTTCTTTATTCTAATGTTGGTCCAAATTCGCCCCTTCGGTGTTCGGCGGAAGATTAATTGCCTGTGTTTTTATTTCTTTCTTTTTTTTACATCTTTTGACAACTGTTGTTTTGGCACTATAGACAATGTTTTGTTGTTCATTTACATTTTGGAAACACAATGGCTAACACTTTGTATCAGGCTTAGTCCGTAAATGTATCGAATCGAAATTAATATTACGTACAAAGTCTGCAATCACTTAAAGTATTTAAAATATCATACTTCTCAGTGAATGAGACGTTGAATAAAATGTAATGTTTCGTCATTATGAAGTAGTTGAGAAACATCTGAGTGGATCGTTCGATAGACGATACCGCAAACGCAGGAATCTGTTAAACGATATCGAATGGCAAGGCTTATGTGTTGAGCTCTAATATGGAATACATTGGATATTGATTACTCCTACAATAACTAAAGTAATGAGGAAGGAATTGCGACTCTAGGTGAAACTATTCAACAGTTATTCTGAATGCGGACCAACACCGACAACGAAATGTTCAGAATAAAATGGAGCCGCAGGCGAAGAAACAACTGACTGAAAATAAAAGCTTGTGTGCTGATTTAAAAAACAATCATGTACAGAACCCTTTATGTATACAATATTGGGGGCGGTATTACGGTATTATAGGTATTAGGAGTATTATGTAAAAAGATAAACCACTTGCTTATTGCTCATAGCGATAAAATAGAACTCATCTTACCAAGAAATTTCCCGATGTATTTTTGATGTTAATGTTTCTTTGAGGCTAATATGATGCGACTCTTTGCACAAGCTAGATGCGAGTAATTCAAAGAAAACGTATTCATAACCAGGAATTATAAGTGTTCATGAATAATCAAGATAATAATGTACACAAAGTATAATAAATCGATTGATAGTCGCAAGTGTTCTGCTTCAATGCAAAACGATGCAAGTTGAGTTCAAACAGACAATCGATCGAGTACTGGAATAACAATATGAACCTTAATATTAAATTATCATTAATAAGGATTATTTCAATTAACTATAACGGTTACTAAGCGATAAACAAATTTCTACAAATATCACAGTTAAGCTTCGAGGTAAAAGTCGGACTTAACTTCGCTGGGTTGCCTACCCAAATGGTGTAACTGCCAATACGTAGTGTATTGGCAGTTAGACCATCACCACCATAGACACCAATGAGCGCCAAAATTTTCTATGTATTTTTGCCGCGTTACGCGGGGGTTTATTTCATATCTCCAAAAGAATATATATAGGCATACAGTAGCGGCTTCAAACTAAATCAGCCGCAGCCCTAAATCACCGACGGCGCGGGCGCCCCGCTAAGCTGTAATAATCCCTTGACTGCCCTGCTCGAATACTTACGAATTTTGAATCTACTTTGAATAAGTTATGCATAATTACTACTGCCTAATGACTGATAAACAAATGGTAACAGCGTTTGTCACGAAAACAAAACACTGAATATGTAAAGATTTAATAAATCTTGAAAATGTTATTAACAAACAAAACATGTTATGTGCGGCGTTCATGGGTGTGCTAAAGCTATGAACGGATGAGTTTACCTTATTGGCAATACGCTTCTGTATAATTATTGTTTCTAATCTTCTGTATATTGAGTACTCGTAGGTTAGGAGTAAGCGTCTTCGAAACTGCGCAAAATGATGTGCTCAAATGCACATTGTTTTTTACTCTTAAATATATTAATTACGTAAGCTAAAGGTGGAACGAATTGCTGGAGTCTGTGTTTCTCCATATTCGCCACCTTGCTATAGTGATCTTTCTTTGATACAAAAGTTGAATGCATCATTACGGTAAATCGGAATATCAACAACTATCTGCGCCCTGCGGTTTTACCCGCGTGGTGATGAAAAACGAAGGTGACGATGATGATGATGATGAGCCTATGACACTCACAAACAACGTAGCTTTCTATTGGTAAAAAAAAATCAAAATCGATTCAGTGAATCCAGAGATACAACCTCAAAAACTTCACCTATTTATAATATTAGTAACGATAGATTTTACACTGATATCATGTATACCTACTACGACGTCAATACTTTCCGTATGATACTCGAGGTTATCTTTAAATTATACTGTCTAGAGTCTAGAAAAAATATTTTGATTAGAACGCGAGTGATACCGAAAAAACCACTGAGCCTGTGGAGATTTGTCCGCTGTATTGTGTTGCGAGCGAATCAAGTTCGTATGTCGGTCACAGTCACAACGTCACTTCGCCGACACGCCGAGGGAAGCCGCTCACCGTGACTCATACATCAGCCATAGTATACGTACAAGTACGTGCCTAGTTGGGTATTGCCACGCGTTCCCAAAACAGTGTTTAATTTTATGACGGCCAGATTCTTAGGCGAATTGGAGCTTACAACGTGATGACATCCTGTAATATCGACTCAGTAATAGAAAGTTACAGCTGATGGATCTTCATTTGTCGCTAAGCGTCTGGCAAAACATTTTTATGCACTTCATCTGACAATAACAATTTAGGAAACTAATCTAGACAGCTTTAATGACGACGCAACTTTCTCCGGGCGATCGCTGCAACTTGCAGCATAACAAATCGGGCAACAGATCGGGTATAATAACTCTACTGTTGTGGATTTTCCGTAGCGATAGCGATTAGCTATGCGTCCATAGGAGGCCCTCGATCGATGACGCAACCTTGGCCAGCCGAGCTTTGTGGGCGATACGGTGCCCAGTTGAAGTAAACACGGAAGTATTGTCGTGACATTTGTGACACGGACTTACTTTTCACTCCGTTCTGTTTTGGGAGTGTGACACTTTCCGTACAAATCATTGACATTGCAATGCAAGATTTCGTTTTGTTTCACAGTTCAGGTTTGGGAATGTACGTAAGTGCAACTCGACCGACCGCAACGTAGTGCACACAGATATGTTCATTAAAATTTAGGAGGTAACATCAGACAGATCGGGTTAACAGGTGCTAAGAAACGATTACCCTTGATTGAAATAACTATTCAGCTACTTATCAAACATTTAATTTTCTCAGAAAAGTACGGGGTTTATAACAATATGAGATATAAATGATTCCCCTCGAACTGAGCAAGTTGTTTGAGTGGCATACCTATACCTACTTACTTTAGTAGCTTGTTTATTTAAAGCTACGCGTGGCGCACCGACCGCTATGTACAGTGGCTTCCTGTGATGCTCGTCACAGCGGCTACATTCAGGAGAATATCATACGGAATTACAGAGTCAGCAAGCATGGAAACAATTATAGATAGAAAGACAGCAGCTCTCTTTACATTTGTGGCAGAGCTGACATATTAACATGCTTCAACTTTAGTAAGAGTTATTTAGAGGTGAAATAAGCAATTTTGCTGAAATTACTATCCCAAACGCTTTTATAATGGAGAAGCTAAACCTGTGAAAAATATCTATCTAAGGGGGCTATCACCTAATCGTATTGGTGTATAAATGTGAAGAAGGACCGTTTTCGAATACTTTGGTGATACAGATTATCACCAAAGCATAGTAGTTGGATATTTCGAGGCAGCCAAAGCATATAATGGGTATCAAATTAATTGAGAATTGAGTCCATAATGTTCTGTTTGCGAAGGGATCGTTTATTTCGTTGGAGTTGGGTGATACCGTTCCAGAGCGTACAACACCCTCTGGATCTGATGTAAACCTCACGGCTGCAGCAATGACTAGAAGATACGGGTGGGGCCGATCGATTCGGTGTAACCGTCTGACATATTTCAGAGGTTTAATGGTAATGACAAGTTAAATAGGCTAGATTTTGCACATGACATGCCAGTGCCTACTATTAAGTATAATAAGAGTTTTAACGCATCCGTTGCAAAAAAAAAATATTGCGTACAGATATATAGTACGGCCTAATAAATAAAGCTATGTGTCCAGGTTTGTTTTAAATAAAATTATCGGGCTATACAACTGTAGATACTCAACAATACTCAGTCTAAAAAACATTACTCAGATTCAGTTTCTATTTAAAAGATTAAAATCTCACGTATTTGTTTCTTAAAAAAAATACCATAAAATGAAACCGACTTCAACACTTCAAAGTATGAAATAACTTTTTTTTCACACTTTTCAATGACCTTTGCTCCTCACGGGATCAATTGCCATTGTGTATGTTCACCGATTTCTCCACCCGCAACTATAATGTCATCCACGTATGCGTAGCACTTTTCAGTTATTAGAGTGTAACTGCTGGAACGATTTTGATGCAATTTAAATGGGACTGAGGTACTTCAAAACCGGTTCACCCAGTCAAAATATCTGAGGCAACCAACACAAAAAAACAAGCGAAAAAATCAACAGAAATTGAGAACCTCTTACTTTTTTGAAGTCTGTTAAATAATAGTGTGATGTATTACTCTTACGAATAAATGAACTATGGACCTTTAACTTAAAGGTCGTAATAAGATTCCTAACCCCAACTTGAGCTTTCCAAATCCACAACTTGGTGGTAGAGTACTTTTCAATACTGTCACCAAGAAAAAAGTGTGTTTACCCAGCTATCCTTTCGATCCGCCTAAATCCTAGGACGAACGTAATTCTACTTTCAAGCATATTGTCATTGATAATCAAGGCCTGTTATAGGCCTCCTTATGTATAAATACAATATAAAGTGTATGGATATAATGTATTCTGTAAATTTGACTATCGACACGCGTACTATTCGCCGAATTAATTGTTGATCACAATGAATACTGTGTATCATCCTACATAACTGCATGCCGGGTGTAATAAACGAGCAGTGAGAACAGCGAGGCGAGGCGAGCGATCGTCGTCGCTGCCGTTTATGGTATGGTAGCCAAGGCGCAAGGTCACCGCCACGAAGCCGCGGCTTGGTAAAGGCGTCCATGTCGCATATGTGTATTTCCTTTATACATATATTGCTTACGAATTGAGATGATAATTCTAGTGGCGCATGAGAATGAATGCACGTTTGACACAAGTAAATAAAACACATTTTCTTAGAGCTGAGTAGTGAGAAAATTAAAAAATTCTTTAAGATATATTTGGTATTTATCACATCCAGGGCACACATTTATTTGTTAAGCATAAATGTTTGTTCTTAAGCCTTGGATGTTTGCTAAAATGTGCTAATGTGTGTCCATGCCTCCGATAGCTTACTTCATCTAATTTAAGATCAAATCATCATAAAAGTTTAAATGGTAATGAGGAGAACGACTGGTTGCCAAAGTTCGTAGTGACATTTGAATATGCGTACTTACAGACAGACAGACAGTTAAGGAGTGTTAAATAAAATAAAAAGACGTACGTCACAAATACATTTTATAGACACGTCTTATCTATATGCGAACGTATTATCTGTCGCAGTAAGCATGTATATGTTGTAAAGGATCAAAATCTGAGCACCGTGCAGTATGAATATACGTCATCTTTGGTAAAACATCATTGGCTAATATGGAAACATCAAATAAGAGCTGTGGTCTCTATGGTCTGAACCTTGACAAATAAGTAGTTGATTTTAAATACCTCAAGACTGTACTACACCCTTGCCTAATCAGTTGTTTCATATTGCATAACTCCCTAGGGTGGTTACGGGATATCACATATTATGTTACTTATATACTATACTTAGAGAGGGCACAAAGACCCATACTCAAGGTTCTCTCCAACAAACCCATACTGAAAACTATTTTAAGAAAGCATGCTAATCTTCAATATGATCCAATCTTTGTCAAGTTCAAATGTAGATATGACAAAGTTTGTAGCAAAGAAATAAAACAGACAGCAATAGCAAGTCACCATTATCATAAGTTCAATATTTGTACATAGTTTTAAAATAAAAGTTAGTTGTAGAACTTTAAGCTAAATCACATCACACCTCACAATTCTTGTATGCATACACACTCACTAATTCACTCTCAAACACACACACACACAAAATTTGAGAATATGTCAAATCAAATTAAACCATTAACTGCACCATATATTACACTGCACATGTACTTTAATATTTCAAATGAAATATTGTTAGTAATACTGCAACTGCCTTTTTCCATAAAGTTAATGTTCACTGTTATTTCATACTAAGTTACATCTTATGGAAAAAGCTAGTTACGCAGTATTGCAGTATCACCTGCGATTGATTAATTGTTTGGCACATAAGAGTGGTAGAAGATGATAATCATGTCTTCATGAAAAGTCTCTAGATTTTATTTATATATTGTATAGATCTAGCTTTTGACCACTAACTAGTAATGCGACTCGAACCTTTTTTACTTGAGTGTCTTGAGTGAATTTGTGAAACTCATATTTGAGTGAAAATAAATTTTACTTGAGTTTGATTGCATTGTTATTATAAGGAATATTTAGTTGTAAGGTGTAAACAAAAGCCTGATTTAGTCTGATTATTATATAATTATTAATACTTAATTATGCAAAGCTACTATGGCTGCAATGAATGAATGAATGAATGAACGCAAAGCTAAATTTAATTTTGGAATAAAGTTCATTTTGACGATCAAAAATGATAACTTCTTATTTGCAATTGAAACTCATTTTTACTTGACAACTTAATTAGTTGAGCTTAATTAAGAACTTGGAAGACAATTTATTTTTCTTTGATGATTAATGACATTGATAATGTAAATAATGTTATTTTTTTATTTCATATTATCAAATATTACTAATTTAAAAAAGGGTGGTCCTAGCAAGTACCCTATTACCATGCTGGGAATTTGAAAACATTGTTATATTCACCAGAAGCTCAAGCAAGTTAAGGACATGCTTGATAACATCCCTAAAATTGAATACTTATAATGTTTGAGTATTGGAAAAGAATAGTGTGATAAGGGAATGTTGTGGTGTAAACGAAGATGTACCTAGTGACTAAGATTGAGAAACATATGTTAAGATGGTTGGATGGTTGTAGAGAGAATAAACAAAAGGAGCTTGACCAAGCATGGTTAGCTAACTAACATGGGTGAGTTAGATGAATATATTAGTGTTGAAAGAGGAGGCAAATGTTCAAAAACAGATTGATGAAGTTCTAAGGGCCACATCAAGAGTACTCTAAACTGATGCTCTTGTAAGAGAGGTCTTATGAGCGTGGATGAAGCGAAAGAAGTGTGTCAGGATTGTAGCATTTGAAAGGCTGTGGTCTCTGCCCACCCCTACCGGAAGAAGGTGTGAATATATGTTTGTATGTATTGGAGTATTCATTCATATTTTGGCCATGCTCACATCTTCTAATATTATAAATAACATAATCATTAAAATTTATATTAAAATAATACCATGAAAATGTATGTTCAAATTTATTGAGATTAGCATATGGTAATGATGGGACTGACACCTAAAAAGACCAAAGTCCCTTATTAATGTGTTGATGATGAATAAGTGTTTAAACTGCAAAACTTGTGTCTGAACATCTAACAATAATATGATGATATTCTTTCAATTTCCAAAAATTAGATTTAGTGTGATGCCAATCAATGCTTGTAAGTAAAATTTAAGCCCAATTCAGTTCAGTTGTTAGAGCTAAGTGTTGATAGAGAGTCAATGTTTCTTGTATATACATGTAAATTATATACACATAAAGAATAGACACATTTTAGATAATGACTATAAAAGTATACAATTATTTCAGACATATACAATTATTGTAGAGTAGAGTTCCATCAACAGAATTATTTCACAGATGAACATAAGCCATGCCTATATTAAAAAAAATATTAATTTGCAGTTATGTTGTTCAAGAAAACCATAGAATTGTGAGCATTTATTTTCCAAAGCAGTTAGACTTTGAACTATAAGTGTATATAAACACATAGGTCAATTTATTAGCATTTAATCCTGCTATGGGGGTTTGTGGACCTCTCATGTTTTGTTTAAATACTGCCAAAAACTCTCAGTATGAGCACAACCAATAAGATGTAATGTCTTGCCTTGCCTCCCTTCTTGCCAATCTTTAACATGCAACACAATATTGTGGCCAATTCAGAGCTTTGTCGAAGATAAATAACTAGAGCTACAGTGGCATTAATACCCTATTTGCAGCTTATGATTTCTTATGAGTAGTCATCAAGTAATCAAAGATGTACTGAACCTATGATTGACTGACTGTACAAAATCTGCTGAAGAAAAGAATTATTCAATGACAGGAAACCTAGATGTCTGGATAATTGTGGCTACTAAGTATAATTAGGTATTATTATTGTAAAACGTAAATAGAATTCTTCACTACAACAGAAATAAGCTCAGTTATGTTCACTTTCACATGAATTCAAGGAGGGAGAGTCATACTATGGTACTACTTTTTTTGGAGAACAAGTCAAAGGACAGAAAATGATTCATTGCATACTGTGAATCATATGAGTAACATGTCTTCAACCGAAAAAAAAATGCGGCAGAGCTACAAATTCACCGCAGGAATAAAATTACAATTCCAATCTACGATCAGACTCACCATCTGTTCTTTTGATGTTGATGTTGATTCCAGACTGAATCTTCACAGTTCCGTCATCCATTTTTGCACAGGCTCAGGCACCACATACACTATTGAACATTATTTTGTTAGGAACCTATGTTCAAAAATAGTCTAACACATTAAGAAATTACACATAAGACCGGTGAATATTACAAAATAAATTTCTACACCCAGATTGACAGTTATATCGATAGCTACACACTTCAGACTGGAACGTTTCAAATTTGATTTCCCTCACCCGAGTCAAATCAATTTCATTCAATACTTGGTTTGACACAAATAAAACTGAAAGATTTAATAATTGTTGTTTTTATATTAGAATGAAACAAGAAAGATTACATTCTTTGGATACACGATAAATATAACGGTCTCCGTTTCATCGAAATATCGTCGTAATATCTACAAACTAAATAGAGTACTGCGCACAGACAGTCTTAACTAGAACCTAATACAGGGCTGCGTTCAGGAGCTTCGTCGGTCAAATATTGGTCGACCAATATTTGATCGACGTCTCACGAACGGCTATTTCATAGCATATTACAGAAGAAGGAGAAGAAATCATTTACATTTTTCATGGATCACATGATAGTTACTAATGCATATGCCACTTTTGACAGCAGACCAAGATTTGATCGATTCTGGAGGTAGAAAGATTATGGTCTCGTCGAGCATAATTTGCTCTGACAGGTTGACGTGAACGGTCATGATTAAATATTGGGAGGAGCAAATAATGCTCTAGTTTAGTTCGTGAACGCTGCACATCCGCTGTCAGAGCAAGATATGGCTTGGCCGATGGAGCTGCTGAACGCACGCCAGTACTTCTCTATGACTAGAACATTGTTTTCGACCTTAAAAATGACAGAACAATCTAGAACACGAAAGTTCTCGTTTTTTAAAATTTTGGTGCAATGTTCAGGCAAAAGAAGTACGGTCTAATAGTCCTATAATATTTTTAGATCCCGATATAAAATGTCTTAGCATTTTATATGGGCTAAATGATATGTAGTAATTTTATGAAATAATATATTTTTGTAGGCGTTTGCTACAGGGGATCTCATAACTGAGTACTTGTACTA
Source organism: Apeira syringaria (assembly GCA_934044485.1). NCBI lineage: Eukaryota > Metazoa > Arthropoda > Insecta > Lepidoptera > Geometridae > Apeira > Apeira syringaria. The sequence continues at coordinate 1,786,912 of OW203659.1, forward strand.
GTAAATAAAAGTCGGAACGAATATAAACACACACATCACAGTATACTTAATACAATAATGCGATGTAATGTAATAGTAGCAAGATCAAAGAAGTAATTATTAACAAAAGTGCGTGCGCACCGCTTTTATTAAAAATATGTTTGTTATAATCATAGTCACAAAGTACAATTAACTTAATTAGGTACACCAACTCCGCATCATCATAGATTAAAATAAACTAGTATTTGGGTGGAACGTGAGCGGCGAGCGGTCCGCCTTAAAGAAGTGCAAGTGCATGTGTTTTATGGTGTAGCAAAAGCCGTATGCAGTTAAATTTTAAAGACAAAATCATTCCAAATCGTCGAAGTCAAAATACTACATACAGGGTGTCCCAAAAGTCAACGTCCAACCGAAAACCCAAGCTAGGCCTAGTTGTGGGGGCTCTCAAAAAAAAAGAAAAAAAAATCTATCTCATGTAGTTTCGAAATGACAGCCATTTTTCTTAAATTGACACCCTGTGACGAGTTTACGACTACTGGGGCTACAAATGAGCTCTTTTATAATTTTATTTTTGTGTGGAGTAGTCTTAAGTGTTGCTCCTACAAATTCCAATTCATCATTTGCACACAACTTCATTGGAATTTCAGAAAATATCCATTTTATACCGAACCATGACGTGAAAATGACTACATCACTAAACTTTGACAGTCTGTACTGAAAAAAAAATCTACTATGCAATTTCGGCAAGTGCCCTTAAAAGTTGGCGCATTTAATGGGCTTTCCAAAATGGTATAATACTTACTAAATTATTTCTTAGACGACGAGAAAAAAAAAATTAAGAAAGTCGATATTTAGCTTATTATTAGTTAGTCATAAAACTTTCTCAAAATTATTCTAATATCATCTAGGCGTTCTGTAAGGTGTAATTAAAGAAAGAGACGAAGAAAAGTTAGAGCGGGATAGTGACGCTACTAAAAGAAAGAGACTCCGTCCCGCTCTAACATTTCTTCGTCTCTTTCTTTTAGTAGCGTCACTATCCCGCTCTAACTTTTCTTCGTCTCTTTCTTTAATTACACCTTACAGAACGCCTAGATGATATTAGAATAATTTTGAGAAAGTTTTATGACTAACTAATAATAAGCTAAATATCGACTTTCTTAATTTTTTTTTTCTCGTCGTCTAAGAAATAATTTAGTAAGTATTATACGATTTTGGAAAGCCCATTAAATGCGCCAACTTTTAAGGGCACTTGCCGAAATTGCATAGTAGATTTTTTTTTCAGTACAGACTGTCAAAGTTTAGTGATGTAGTCATTTTCACGTCATGGTTCGGTATAAAACGGATATTTTCTGAAATTCCAATGAAGTTGTGTGCAAATGATGAATTGGAATTTGTAGGAGCATCACTTAAGACTACTCCACACAAAAATAAAATTATAAAAGAGCTCATTTGTAGCCCCAGTAGTCGTAAACTCGTCACAGGGTGTCAATTTAAGAAAAATGGCTGTCATTTCGAAACTACATGAGATAGATTTTTTTTTCTTTTTTTTTGAGAGCCCCCACAACTAGGCCTAGCTTGGGTTTTCGGTTGGACGTTGACTTTTGGGACACCCTGTATAACGCAGATTTGGCCAAAAAGTCCTTAAAAAAATTATAAAACTAACAGTTCAAATTGTTTTAAATTTTAAGTTTTTAAACAAATGTATTTTTTTGTTTTTTTACTTCTTTATATTTAATATTGATTTGTTTCTATGTCTATGTCAAAATGAGGACCACAAACTAAATAGTGATGAGGACATAGAGTTAGAATACTATTTGGAGGAAGGGGGATATAAGGGACGAGGGCGGGGGGAGGGATAAACTTCATGTAATGGATTGTATAGAGATAGAGAGGCTGCGTTTCAATTTGGGCTCACAGTGCCCACATTCGTACGTAAGGATTTAGCTGTACCGACATGAATTTAGTACTGACAGTGCTTACGCTCGTAAGCAAATCGGAACGGCTTTTTGTGTGTGATGCGCGCGAATTCTTTAAATGTCAGTTTCCATTAAATTCATATTAAATCATTCTCTTCCGTACTTCATGGGCACTAAATGGGTCATTTTATTCTGATTTATAAAAAATACGTTGTTAATTTTGTATGAACGGACTACGATATTTTCGACAGATTCTCTTAATGAGTTATATGTTTGACGCTCAGTGCATAACTATGTGTTTGACAGCCCTCACACTGCTCTACGTCGTACTCGAAAAAATAATAACAAATCGTCTCATCCGCTCTTTATTAATTGTTTATTGGTTTAAAGCAGAAACTTTTACTTTATATATATATTTTCATGTGACTAGAATATGTACAAAATTTGTAAACGTATTATATTTGTCTATTTGTATCTAGTACGTATTCATATCTGGAGAAATATCATTCATATCCTTCACTTAATTTTGTTATACAAGTTAGAATATTTAAGATGATAACAGACAATTGTCATTGTGTGTGTTCTGTTCTCCGAAGTCTTCAACCGCAACTATAATATCGTCGAGGTATGCGTAGCACTTTTCAGTTGTTGGAGAGTAATTAAAAACCGCTTGTCCGATAATCCACAGAAGATGACGTACGCTCGAAAGAGGCACCCATACTTATCGCTTGAAAGACCATGATATCGGCAAGCCTACAAGCATAAAAGACTTGGGTGTCACTTTTGACCATAAATTGACATGCAATAATTATATAGCCATACTCGCAAAATAATCATACAGAAGATTGGGATTTGTAATGAGGAATTGTAAAGATTTTAAAAGTACCCGTGTGACTCAATTGCTCTTTGAAACGCTTGTTCGCAGCAAGCTTGAAGCTAGGCTAGTTCATGCGTATGGAGTCCACACGAGGGATCGTACACAAACATGATAGAAAAGGTTTAAAAAGCTTTTCTCCGCTCCCTTTACAAGCGGAGATTTGGATACATACTACCCTACAAGTTTCCTCCTGGGTTGCCTTGGATACAACTCTCTAGAAGTCCGGCGGCATTATAACCAAATTGTTATAATGTGTAAGATTCTGCACGGCAGAATTGATGCACCCATTCTACTCAACAAGTTTTCACGCCTTTTTGTCCCCGATCCCGGCAGTTCCCGTCGTCGCGGGCGTCACTCGTTGTTCTCGGTCCCCCGAGGAAGAACAATTGCTCATACCAATTCCCCTATGCAGCACACTCTTATCGACTTCAATTGCCTCATGACTTAGGCGCGAGTGTGATCAGTATGTATGTACTAGTATGTATTCTATCTGATCTATGAGTGTGATGTGTTTGCCGATGAATAGAAAAGTATCCTGACAGAGTGCTTGGAATACTGTGAGATGAAGGTACGCACGATGAATAAGGAAGAAGAATATTGATTTCGGCCTTTTATTTTTACAAATATAATCTATTATAGCACATTGACATTATTGTATATTTTTATCAGTTCATTTATATGACATTTTGTTATAAAGGTTAATTTACGCAGCTAATGTCATTGTTTTTTTGTAAATCGTTTTAGTTGTTAATAATAAATAAATAAAGTAAAAGGTTATCGTTAACATATTGTTGTCACGTTATAATTTTACGGCCCCTGGTACTATAGTTGCTTGGCTTCAGGTTGTGAACACTGATATTAATTAAATAATTATTTGTACTCTATAGTTAAAGCGTTGACTAATTTTTAGAATTTTGGTAAAAAAATTAATATAATTAAATAACATTCGGCTTACATATTTGTACCTAGTTCTCGAAATAGAATGGACAGTGAGCCCAAACTGTCCCACAAAACCAAAAAACGTATCAAAGAAGTCAAAAGGAAAGCACGACCCGGTGAGTAAACCGTAACCCACCACACTCAGGTTTCCCAATAATGTTTCACGTTTATTTTATTTTACCTACCCTATTCACTCACTTCACTTGATGCTATTATTTGACCCTTTTTTTTAAGAATAATCTTATTTAATCTTGTAGCCCGCTAAAAGCACGTTCTGAAATAATGTCCTTGATGCTATACACTAATGTAAGCTGTTCGCAGATCAAATTTTGAAGTCTCTTAGAATCATATAATTAACATACTATGTTTTATACTTGTTCAACAGTATTTCGCAATGTTTGTTTCATCTGAACTTGGCCCTGATATTTATTTGAGTCTCTTTGTCAATGGAGCTCATTATGATTAGGTTGGAGACAATATATACTCATAGATCAATCCATTGAAATATAGCAGAAATTAAGAGTATGTTGCTTGACCTGAATAATCAGATAAGATAGCTTAAGTGCTATATATCTTATATAATTATAATAAGCTTATGCTTAAATATCATTTTCTTAATTGATAAAATTCATGGCCGAGTAAACACTATGAGCTCTATAGGCTCTAGGTATTCTACTTTTTCAGTAGGTTTTAATATCATTGATGACTTATAGGTTGCTAACACAAACCTACAAGTCATCAAATTGTTAGTATACTAGTGCCCAATGTACTTTGTATGTAAATGGTTCTGTTACTAATATGTTTGGCATGGGCAAAGGCTTAAGTTAGGTAATACAATATTTTCAACACATTTGCCTGTGGGCTTCAATGAATTTACGGTGTTCAATTATTATATACATTTTCTGTTTATAGAGTTAGCTGATAAGTGCCAATGGACGGTCTTAAAATATGCTTGCAATTTTGAAGAGTTCCTTAAATGCAAGGACAATGTAGAGAGAATCAACCAGAATGAAGTCACTTGCCAAGACTTCATAGATGACTATGAGAAGATATATAAACCTGTAGTTATTACAAACGTCCAGACACAATGGAAAGCCAATTACAAATGGACTTTAGATAGATTGGTCAAGAAGTATCGAAACCAAAAATTTAAATGTGGAGAAGATAATGAAGGCTATAGTGTTAAGATGAAAATGAAGTATTACATAGAGTATATGAGGACAACGACTGATGATAGTCCATTATATATTTTTGATAGCAGTTTTGGAGAACATCTGCGAAGAAAAAAGCTTTTAGAAGACTATGATATCCCATTATACTTTAGAGATGACCTGTTCAAGTATTGTGGTGAAGATAGAAGGCCTCCATACAGGTGGTTTGTGATGGGACCCCAGCGCTCTGGGACTGGGATCCACATCGATCCCTTAGGCACGAGTGCTTGGAATGCTCTAGTGTTTGGACATAAAAGATGGTGCTTGTTTCCTACTCAAACTCCTAGAGAATTAATCAAGGTAACAGGGGCCATGGGAGGAAAGCAGAGAGATGAGGCAATCACTTGGTTTAAGCTTATATATCCTAAAACTCAACTGGATTCTTGGCCTAAGGAATACAAACCGGTGTGTAGTTTTTATTATATTATGTAGATAGCCGTATTTATAGCATTGGACAATAATAGCTACATGTATTATTGTTACTTTATTTGTAGCTCCCATGACAGTCAATGGCAGAACCATGAACATGAGTTTATTGGCAGATTTGGTAACATCAGGTAGGTAGGTAGCTCAGGTAGGTAACCCAAACAGAAAAAAAGGGAATACTAGTAAATAATTTAGCCCCACACTGTAGATATGATACCAAGGTAACATGGTCTCAAGCTCAAGGTGCGGTTTGATTTAACTTCCACCTCATTGACAGCCAACATATAAAGATAGCCCTCTGACTATATTTGCTTGAGTGATTGTGGGCAAGTGACCTGAGTTCTGATCGCAGAGCTTTAGGTGTGAACAGTTGGGGTTGATGTTTGTGTAGTATGATTTTAAGAGTTTGTTTTGTATTTGTTAAACCTCTACTAGAGTGAACTACAAAAATCTGCAGATATTTTCTACATAAACTATACCTGAGGCTAGTTGCCTAATTTAAAAAGCACTCAAAAATTGATTTTATTAAGAATCTTTTTTTATAGGTGGAAATACTCCAAAAGCCAGGAGAGACAGTATTTGTGCCTGGAGGATGGTGGCATGTTGTTCTGAACCTGGATGATACTGTGGCTGTCACTCAGAATTTCTGTAGCAGGACCAACTTCCCTGTTGTGTGGCACAAGTCAGTACGAGGACGCCCAAAGCTTTCCAAGAAATGGCTTAAAGCTCTAGAGACTAATGAGCCTGACTTATACAAGATTGCAAGTGGGATGGACCTCAATCAAAGCACTGGAGTGGCTTCTGACAGCTCATCCAATAGCAGCTCTTCAAGCAGTGATAGCGACAGTAGCTCTTCTGACAGCTCAGAAGACAGTGGGCAGGAGAGCATTACTGCTCACAAAAAGAAACGGAGAAAGAAATTATGAAAGGACCAAATAGCCTTATCTACTACTAGCTAATTCTCTACACCAAGTTACGTATTATATTAATATAGTTGCAAATGTAATGCCTTTTTGTATTGTTACGCAAAATGTATTTAACTATATTTATTTTATAATTATGTCATTAGAAATATACTTATTCTTTTTCTATAGATCACATTCTTTATTAATAATATGTCAAGACAAGAAAATAAAATGCAGTTTTTTTTACTAAATATTATTGTTGTTCACATATATTTCCTGGGAAAATGGTTAGCCAAATTTTAGTTCATATATTTGAAGGAAAAAATTTGGCTGCTAGTGGGACTTGAACCCACGACTACAGAATACCGTCCTGTGTCCGTCTGCTATAGCTTAGTTGGACAAAGCGACAGAACGGTATTCTGTAGTCGTGGGTTCAAGTCCCACTAGCAGCCGAATTTTTTCCTTCAAATATTTGAACTGAAGTTCTGCCTAGCATAGAGTTAATGCGATACACAATAAAAATCTCTTAGCCAAATTTTGCTAACATTTTGGAGAGCAATGGTCACACTCAGACCCCTGTACTAGGTTTCCCTGTGTCGCGGGAGGCATGGACACACAATCATAACATCTACACACATCTCACAAATGTTAGCCCATGCCGGGATTCGAACCCAGAGTCCTGGAGACACAGAAGTCATGTCATTGGACACTGCGCCACGGCGACCGTCAATATAGTTATATTTAATAATGTTGACTTTGATCACTTGTGTCATTTCTCAGCTAAGCATTTTCTTCCGACATACCAATTTAATATAAGCGGACCTCATCCTTGGTAAAAAATATATTTGTTTCCACTAGTACCACTAATAGTTCAAAGATTGAACTTCTGATGTTTTTTTAAACACACTAGCTTCATTATACAAGAACCTCAACCTTAGCCTTCAGTAATGCTACATCTCCAGAAAATGTCCTATCTGCAATGATCAATCTACATTAAATAGCAAGGTATTTGAAAGTATATAATAAAAAAATCATTAATTTTGTCTTTGGAGTAAGCAACATAGATCATAAAGGAACTTATCCAATAGATTCCTAACCTAACATACTTTTGAAATTTAAGTAGCTGCGCTGTGTGGTTTTGCTTACAAGGTTAGGCTGTTATCTCTAATATATATCTAGTTATTTTGCTTGATAGACACTATTGTATGTTATTTGTAGGGTTTAAGGAACTTTCATATTACATTCTATACAAATCAATTCAGCTGTTTATTGCTAGATGAGTTCAGTTCAGTAACATTAGTATTATGATTTTCATAATGCTTACAATCAGACATTTTTGAAGAACTACCTACTGTGCCCAAATGTGCTCATGGACAAACATGTCAGTTAAAGGATACCATCATACCATTTTTATAGTGGTATGCTATATACCAAGACATGAATAGAGTGGTCTTTTATTGGGCTTACAGCACTAAGCAACTCAGTATTTTGTTGTGATGGTAAGTACTGTTGTTACGGTAATATTAAAATTAATTGTATGTCCAGATAATGTGTTACCGTCACCTACAATATAACTGCGTAGTTAAACCGTGTCGACTGTAGACAACACACTAGTCTGCCTGCCTGTTACATGGAATATCACAGACTGTGCTGTATGTTCTTTCAGCAGCAATAGTGTGCAATGATTACAATGGCTGAAAGTAATGTAATTTAAATATTTTGTAATGGTCTACTCAAGGAGCCTCCAGGCCAGCCATGTTATAGGTTCTTTAGGAAATTAATTTTATAGACAAAATTTTTTTATTAGGTACTAGAAAAATTATACTTAGTTATAACATAATAGTATTGGTTATTACATTTTGGCAATCACCATTAAATTAACAAATAAATGGGCCCCAAAACTAGGCAGTCTGTATTTGGGACCATACACTTCGTAGTGGTTATATTGCGTGGAGCTATGGCTGTTGTATCCATATATATATACAAAAGATTATAATCAATTAGCCAAAGCAATATAGTATAGTATATAATAATAATTACAGTAATGGCATTATATGAAACAAAAACCTGATGTTATAAAATTGAAAGATCCATATCTGCCCTCCATACTAGTTTGCACTGTATGACGGCAGGGCAGAGCATTCCTCGTCTACACAAACATGTTTTTATTCACAGTATATGCGCGATTTCAACATCATTTTAGTATAATACTATTCAAGTGAGTGTTAATTTTGATAAATAATCATGAACCTATATAATACTAATTTATAGCTAGTTCATTGTACTTATGGAAAAAAATGAAACACCTTTAATAATTTTCTCATAGTTTATGCATTAGACATCAGAATGTTGGTGGACCAAGAATACTTCTAGATGTAGACTGTTCTTCTCACAATAATGAAATAAAAACATTGACAACAAATCTATCAAACAAATTTTCTAATAACTTAATAACTTTGAAAGTTTAATCAAAAACACTAGCAAGAGCTAGTTCTGGTTTGTCATAGCCCAGCTCCTCTGGTGTGTCAATGCCAAGCTCTGTTAGTGTTGGTTTGATTTCCTGGATAATATAGGGGTAGATTTCATTTACTTTACTGCCACACTTGTCCTTGCAGGCTTCGATGAACCTGACAGCAAGAGCATAGTCGTTTACTCTCCTGCAGGCATGAAGGGCAGCCTTGATAATGATTGGGTCGGGAACCAAGTCCATACCGCACAAATCATTCATGCCCTTGCGAATTTCCCAGCCGTCAATGTCTTTCCTGTTGAAAAATGCTTCATATCTGTAAATTGAGAAAATTAAACATTTTTTACTACCTGTAAAACCATTTGTAACTATAACATACATTTGTAGCTTAATGACTATAGTACTTCTAACAACTAAGAAAAGAATCGGTGATCATACATTGGTTTCATCCAAACGCTATGGCCTCCCATTAAGACAAAAAGGACACAAAGTAGTATCAAAAACTTAAATCATGATTAGTGTAATCCCTCGTATTAGAGTGCTTTATGTCATACTTAAGATTAGTACAAAACAAGAGCCACTGCATATCTACAGAAATTGCTTGATACTTCACTATAAGTAAGGTTTATAGTTTTGTCCCTTACTATTGGATCCTGACTAAGAGAAAATGGGTTTCACTTCACTGTTTTAGAAAATAAAATTATCGTACATATCGTCCTTATTAGAAATAAATTAACAGCAACTATTGATACGGCAGAACACATACTGTAGCAAAATGTATTTCATGTGTCACAATAGGTTATACAGGTTTATCAAGTCACAAATTAGACATTTAACCAGTCAAATTATGATGACAACTTAGTGAATGTCTACAAAGTCTAACTTACTAATATTTTGTCGTGCTTAATAATGTATAGAACAGTACTATATCGCCGGTTGCATTTTCCAGTTACATAACGTCAGAATTTCCCACAACGGAGTCTCACCTGCAATCGAATTCTTCGTCAGATTCGACAGGCCCGCCATGACTCCTACGAACAGATACTGCCGTGACCCTCGTCGCCGGGGCCAGGGACCTCTTCAAAACATTAGCAATAGCGCCACCCGCTGATTTCAACATTTTAAAAAGGATTCTCTTCCGAGATTTTATCGAATTGATGGCTAGCACGATAACAAATGCAGTGTTGCCAACTTTATTTTTAGAATATCGTACGTACCATAGATATCCCATAGGTACTTTCAAAAAATTTCGAAAATGAAAGTAACACATAATTTATGATTTTGCTACAAGTTATGATATACTTAGACCAGAACAATATGGATTTCTTAAAAATAGCATAACGTCATTAGCTTGTTTTAACTTGATCAGAATTATTACTGAAGCAATAAATGAAAACACACCGGTTACTGCGCTTTTCCTTGATATTAACAAAGCTTTCGATTTTGTAGACCATGAGTTGTTGCTTATTAAACTAGAAAAAAATTGATATCAGGGGAAAAGCAAACGACTGTTATTAGAAGCTATCTCACTAATCGAAATCAATGTGTAGAGACTTCAAAAATACTTAATGGTAACAAAATTGTCAGCAAATCTAAGTTTAAACACAATGCATTTGGAGTTCCACAAGGAAGTGTATTGGGGCCTTTTTTATTTCTCATGTATATAAATGACCTCCTGAACGTAACCAAGCCTAAAACAATTTTATTTGCATCTGACACTACCATTATAGTAAAATGTGAGAACAGAGATGATTATGAAAGTGAAATAAGTCTCGCACTGCATCAAGTTATTAAATGCTTGAAGGATAACAACTTATGAGTTAATTTAACTAAAACAAAAAAGGTCCGATTTCAAAATTATCAGAAAAAAATATAGTTTTACATATATTATGTGCCGGCAATCAAATAGAGGAATTCAATAATACTAAGCTCTTAGAAATAATGATCGACAAACACTGCGATTGGAAAGTCACGTGAAATATGTTTGCGATAAACTCGATGTTATGTTTATTATTGCACGTCATTGTAATGGTAGAATGTTCTGGACGTCATTTATATTTACCACCATGTTTGTTACAACATTCTAGTAAATAACGAATTTGATTTGATTTGATATAGATACAGGCAATCTCCGTTGCAAAATCTTAGATGTTTTATGTAAAAAAGAGGATAACAGGGTAAAAAATAGCTTTTACAATGGTAGTTTACCAAATTTGCCAAAAACCTATTTGAATACTAATTGTTTCTAGTAGTAATCTTCTCAATCATCAAACAAAGATTGTTTTGTACTATTTACTGCAACTTAATATCAATCTTGCGTCAAAGTAAGATTTTATGCGACGTTTTGATAAAAATAAAAATGTCTGAAAATATTTTACTGTACTGGTAGCACTGCATAGATTCTAAACATTTTTGCCGTCGTCATTTCCCATTTAATTTTTAAGCTATTGCATAGCTTCTATCGCGGGCCTTGGGCGTGGAGACCGAATCCAGAAATTCCGTAACGAAAATAACCTAACACCACTACGACCGGCACAGCGGTGATACTTTTTAGTTTTGCCATCTATCAATGAATAGCAGAACTATTAATAACTTTTTAAAATATCACGCTTGTCTGTTTAGTTCAGCCTCGCCTCTAGGTGGCATTGGTTGTATCAGCGTTACTGCATAAGTTATTAATATATTAATCGCATAAGTTGATAATTTTTTTTATGAAATAGCTTTACTGTGGCAGTCCCCGAGTGCGACACGTCTTTTTTTGTTTTCTTAGACTTGAATATGCCTCTTTCTACGTTTGTGCAACTGTGATTTGTTGTAACACTCATTGGTGACTGTTTTTAGTGTTTATCATCTTGTTCTTACGTTTGTTTAGCTTGGTCAATTTCCATGGGAAATATATATATAAATGGAGCCTCATTCGGGTCCTTTAAACTCAATAGTCAAAAAAGGTTTGAGACAAGTTACAATGCAGATATGTGATGTGACTGTATTAGGCACACAATAAAGGTGAAAATTAAATGTACCAGATCAACATAATTGATCATATTATTAGCGATATATTTATTATAAATCACAACAAATCGGGTAGATTTTCAGAATTGTCATTAGTATTTATAAGGTTAATGTTCAAATCCTAAAAATAAGTAGATTGATAGATTAACTCTTTGTCTTGAAAATCTTAACATGTACATGAAAGGTTTATATTGTACATATTGTAGCATATGATTATACAATCGGCGGTCTTTTCGCTAATGCAATCTTTTCCAGACAACCTTTGGATGGACAGGAAAGATTAAAAATAGTGTAGGTACATATTTTAATAAATTATTTGCGTTTGCGTAAGCTATCTTGTTTTTAGAATGTTTCTTTATTAATAAGTAATGTTGTAACTTTTAGAGAATGCATAGAATAATGCAACAAACAAGATAGACCACAATAAACAGATATAAAATTACTTTTGACTTGTGTTAAATGTTGTGGGCAACTGGCATGTCACTGTGTCAGTGACTTTACGTGATATTTCCTAGTTAACAAAAATATATAAGTTTTTGCAATAGGGTATACGACGTGTAGTTCATATGTGTCAGGTTTTCGTATCGTCACAGTAGTTCATGTCGTTACATTGTAGATTTATTAAACGTAAGTAGGATAGAGCGATTAAAAATATATGGATGCGCTTATGAAAAAAACAAAAACTAGTTAAAGGCTCGTTAAAGACTGTGAGTTAACATTTTTTTCACAATTAAAATTATCTTATTGTGTTCTTATGACCGTAAAAACATATGAAGATCGTATATATTGCAAACCATTTCGATCATAAATCGTACAAGAGTAAAAAAACGTACAAATACGTTTTAAATCGTACGGTTGGCACCACTAAATAAATAGCTACCTCTGTCTGCTGTCGCACTTGACAGTCTTGACAGTACAGACCCAGACCTAAAAGACAAAATTAATGATAATATCAGTGCTCTCGAACTTACTGATTTTTCGGTAACTCTACCTTAATGAACTCAATTCTACTGAAATATCGAACAGCTGCGATTGATTCCCGATTTTAAAGAATACGCGAACAAACACCCGTATTTTTTAACGATTTTACAGTTCTTAGTTAATATCCTTCTCAATCCTTGTTTCAGAGTATATCTTACAACTCAATGCTCCATTTCTTAATAATAATAAACAAGAGTTCCGTTATATTTTTATATTAACGTAGAATAAGTAAGTAACCTCTTTTTTATTAATACCTATGGTGCGAAATACATACAAAGTAGGTTGTGTTATTTCGGGACCTGAAGTCTACATCAAGAATCTACATACCAAATTTCATCCAAATCCGTTCAGCCGTTCTGGCGTGATTGAGTAACTAACATCCATCCATCCAAACTTTCAGATTTATAATATTAATAGTGGGACACATAGAATTAAAATGATGACTTTTTTGAAACAATGAATTCTTTTCTCTTTATAATATCGGCGTTTTGATAACCGAACTCAATAATACTTTTAACAAAACGATTTTATCAAATAAAACTACCAACGAACAAAAATGTTCCTTATTCGTAACACATTTAAGTTTAAATTTCAACGGCAGTCTACTCTCCCTCCGTCTTACGAATCCAATGACGTCACGTCCTGACGCGAGTTTAAAATTTTTCCCCATACAAAAACGCACAACGCCGCTTAAGAAGTTTTCACTTCAAAAATACACCGAAATCGGACAATATTCATGAGTGGACGTATGCAGTATATAATCGTAAATCAATTCGATAGTGTAGATAGCTGGAACAGATTACTATTCTACATGAAATGTTTTGGTACTTAAACAAATAAAATAAAACAGTATTTTGTTATGTAAATACTTTAATAATTGCAATATTCACACATTCATACCAATATTTACAATCACAAACCACTGTAGCTAACAAATTAGTTATTGTGCTATCATAAGTTAAACAATAACTCTAGCGAAAATAAATAGTTTAAAACAAAAAAAAAATATATTAACCAAGGATAAAACGAAAGTAAATAATATTAGGCTTGTATAACATAACAATTTCATAGTTAGTTTTATTTACAACATACATTTTGTACTTTTCTATGACTTTTCTAACTTATTGACTAGTATTTCGAATTTCAATTAGTACATAAAACCTAGCTAATATTTATAATCCGTCAAATTACAATGAAGTGTTGAAGTTGCCATACATTTATTTTTTTTCTTCTTAATTTTTTGTTAACTTTATCGATCTAGGGATTAATCACCACCCGATGTTTGGTGACGATGTGATCTAGGATGTAATCACGCTAAACCTAGAATGCTTACAGGCTCTCAGGGACTGCTACGTCAACACACTATGTGTTTGGTGACAGTTTTTCTAACTTGAGGGTGGTAGCTAGCCAGGCAGGTACTCGAAAACACCTTCACACCATGCTGGGAAATTGATAACGGTGTTGCCATTACTGTATTGCTCAAGCCGTTGGTAAGAATCGAACTACGTCCGTCAGCTTTACAGTCGACGCTTCATCTATTTATCTTGTCGAAAACGTGCACACAATTATTTCTGATTTAAATTATAAGCACATTGCCCTAGCACGAATAACCATTGCGGAACTAACTTAATAGTACATATAACAACAATAGAGTTGAGCACAAATTGTCGGTTATCGATAGATCATTCTTTTCTCAGCCATGTGCGTCCACTGCTGGACGTATGCCTCCCCCATATAGGGGGGATTTGCCAATACTCGCCACGCTTGGCAGGCGGGTTGGCGAGCGCAGTATGATTTCCGATCCTCAGAAGGCACTGCTGCCCACCTCCTGGTACGTTATCCCTTAGCCGACTCTTACGGCACCCATGGGAAGAGATGGGGGAGTACTATTCTAGGCCGGTACCACCACGGCCTTCAGATATATTCCTTCGATAGATCATATTTGTAACAAATAGAATGATAAAATCATTTACATATCAACATGAATTTCACTAATCTTTGCAAAGTTTTGACTAATCCCGACTTTGAGTCAAGTTACATTGCACAAAGCGCGAGCTTGCAGTACACATGATACCGTTATATTTCTCGATTTGTTTTCGCCACCAATGATATTATATGTTGGGTAGATGTCGCACAAGCGCGCGGAAACTGAGACGGCGAAATTAAGTCAATTGTAGTAATTTTCATTGCGACGCGTATTTCAAGCGCAAGTCTAAACATATAGCTATCCTTTTCTATATTATTTGTACCGTATTATCTGTCGCAGTAAGTATGTTTACGTCGTAAAGGAACAAAATCTGAGCACTGCGCAGTATGAATATACCTCATCTTTAGTAAAACATCATTGTTCGCCACTCATTAATAGTATCAATGCACCTATTTTTCTATTATCCACCATTGTTCCAGCCACACAAGAGAGAACAATTTTGCATACGCGAACATTATTTGTAATGTTTCAAAATAATAAATAGACCCAATTTGTAATTCGAAACTATCTCAAGTCATTCGTGCTACAGACACCAATGCGCACAAAGTACAGATTTTGAAGTTACAGATGTTTAAATTGACACCAGAAAATACTATTTAATCTTATGGCTGAGATGATGATGAACTGTCTACTATCGTGACGTGATGGAGTTGGTCTACACCGTGAAACAACCGTGAACATTTGCTTAGAGACAATTTCGAGTCGTCTCAGCTTGTTTTGTTCAAAAGACCCACATGAGTAGTGAATTAAAAAAAAAAATACCACTTATGAATACAGTTAATGAAGGCTAATTCTAATTGAACAAAATTTGGTCTCACTATTTGTTAATTTATTAGTAAAAAAATATATCGAGTGACCATATTTTTTAACAAAAATTCTCGCGATTCCGCAAATGAGCTTGAATTGTGTCTTACACAAGAAGAAATTTAAAAGTCTAAAAATGTGATTAGTAATTACTTATTGAGCCCGTAGGCCATCCGTAAAGTACATTTTTGTATATTTCAAATCAACACGCACCGGGATGCGTCCCGCCCCTTCCACCTGTAAGCACCCGCGAGCCTCTGTAATGTCATCGGCGCCCTTAAACAGTTAAAATATAACGGGTGGGCATATGTATATATATATATCAGTCATCAGGGTACCATTGTACAGGCTCTGCCTAGTTTGGGACCTGCAGACCTAGTGTGAATGTTACAAAAAAAAAAGTAATAGCAAAGCTAGTAGGTAGTGTTTCTGACAGGGAGAAAAGGAACGTCGCAAGGTTACATTTAATTTAGTCATAGTATCAGTGCATATCGTTGTAGGTAATGGTTTTTCACGAATCTTGAAACCTTTTGTTTTTGGGAGCCCATTAATGATACGTGTGAAGTAAAGGCGGAAACGAGAGCGGCGTCTCTTGCGGCACGTCTCTGAAAGCGCGGTCGTTGCTTCACGCAGATTACATTCCGCTCATACCTATAGCACGAATAATGACTGTGTTCGAATCGCCATCGTGTCAAAAATTGAATAACTCACGTATTGAACGATTGATTATTATCAATTCATATCATAGTATTACAATAAGTATCAAATGACAATTGTAACAAACTACTGAGTACAATAATTCAAGTGACGACGACGATACAATTGGGATATCCGTATCCCATCGTACCGAAAAAATCGTTCTAGCATCATCGTACCCACGCTATAGCTGCGCCCCGCGGCATCACCCGCATGGACTCCGATTACTTCACATCCCAATACTTCAATTCTTCTTCTTCTTCTCAGCAATTAGACATCCACTGCTGGACATATGCATCCCCCATATAGGGGGGATTTGCCAATTCTCGCCACGATTGGCAGGCGGGTTGGCGAGCGCAGTATGATTTCCAATCCTCAGAAGGCGCTGCTGCCCACCTTCTGGTACGTGGTCCCTTAGCCGACTCTTACGGCACCCGCGGGAAGTAAGAGGGGGGGGGATACTATTCTAGGCCGGTACCACCGCGGCACCATCTACTTCAATTATCACACGGGAACTATACTTTACGGAAACAAGCAAGTTCTGTTTAAATGTGCGAACAAGTAACAAGAGAATATTCCAGGATCAGAAACGAAAACAGAACAAACGATAAACACCCGAGTCACAGACTAGTAGGAGGAGACATTTGCCTTTGATATTATGACAGTAACAAAACGATTTTAAACTTTGCCATTGTTCTGCGTGTGGCATCCAACGCCATCTATTGGGTACTTTCATAACTACGATTTCTTTCTTTTCTCCTCACTGTGTGCAAATCATCCGTTTCAGCGTGAAGGAGTAACAAATATACAAACCACAAACAAACTTTCGCCATTATAGTATTATTGTGGTACAATTCAAAACCACACAACTTTAAATGACATCAAGCGGCATCGCCCTCGACTTCACATGTCTCAAAATTAAACTTACATATATATATACCTAGTCGTAGAATCGTAACATCTATAGGTATACATAGATTAAGACGCAACATTACTATAAGTCAACTTATATTAACCCTGCGCAGGAATATATTTTATATTTCAACGATTTTACAACACTGGACTGTTACAATTATATCATTTATCTAATTTTATGTACAAACTTATATAAATACAAAATTTTTGGTACCTAGTTTTACCAATCTTACTTAAAATAGTTCCAATGAAAAACTATATTCGTTCATCGATACGACTAGAAATATTTATGATGACTCGTTAAGGACTAGAAATGTTAAGAATTAGGCAGGTCTAATTATTCTAAAAAATAAATTAAAACAAATCAGGATAACAACACGTAAACCGCAAAAAATATCTCTAAAATTAATTTAAATTAATAACTATAAAGGAATGTACGGCCGAGGAAAAACTCCTCATCGACACAGATCGAAATCCGGAGGTCGAATCATAAATAAGGAATAACACAAAAACATATTGCACAAAATGTCTCTACTGTTCAGCGTCAAAAACAAAAACATAAATAAAGTCTCACCATTGCAATAAATTAGTCGCAAACTAAATAATCTATACCCATTTAATGGCAATTACGGTAGCCTACTTAATTTCACTTTGTATTGTTATCGTTTTATTGATGCTACTCTCGAAACGCGACACTTCACCGTTAGGGTTCCGTCGGCCGTGGGTGCACCGGCGAGCGTCCAGCGCGATGGGCACTGCGCCGGTCGAGTGTCCGAGAGCGGCGCCTGATCGCGTCGACCCCTCCCGCTTCTGCAGTGGGCAGCGCGCACTCACTGTCGTCCTGTCGGCGGGCGGCGGTTGGCGGGCACTCACCGCGCGGCGCGGGTGGTGAGCGGCGGCGCCTCGGTGGAGGTGACCGTCGCCGAAGACGCGATCAGGGTGTACAACTGCTAGGAATCCGTCACCACCGTTTCTCGCTCAGACTTCACGTTCTGAAACGATTATATGGACTTTAAGACGTTAGCTTCTATGTTACCTAACGAACCTGGATTTGGGGCTATCCGATGTGAAGTAATTAAAGTGCCAAAAATCGAGGGCTAGACCGCCATACTCAAAAGTAAATGTACACTGGTAGGGAGTACAGTCGACTAGACGAGACGCTCTAAGACATACATATAACCGACCCACAAAATACAAATAATCCTTTGCATTTTCCCCGGTGTAACATTCTTAATCCTATCGGAGTCTAAGAATAATAATTGTTATAAAATGTACCGTGAGGACTCATAGTTGAATAGTGAGAAGAAACACGCGACTGTGCGCGACCAACCGGTCGCGCACAGTCGCGTGTTTCTTCTCGACCGATGTTCGTTGTTAGGGCGGTAGGTTCCTATGGCAGTAAATAGGCGATGATGCAGCACTCACCCGCACCATGGCCTTGGTGAGCACGGTGGCGTCCTTGAGGCTAAGCACCTGCAGCACCTGCGTGTCGCCGCCCTGCAGCATCACCTGCGCCACGCCGCCGCCCATCGACAGCGCCTCCGACAGCTCGCCGTTCTGGTCCACCTACCACCGCCGCCCACATACATTCTATTACTCTATATTTTATTGTGGAGGTGTATGTACCAATCAAATAGCTTAGGTGTCCACGATAGATTAATCGATTTTTCGGCGTTCTGTTAATTTCTAAATTTTTAATCATCATCCATTCTTATGTTTATTACAATATTTTTGACTTTAATAGCCTACTATGTATTGTGTTAGAAATTTCGCCTAAGCCAGTGGAGCCTCGCTCGGATGTTACTCGGAGCGGTCACTGCTATTGGCGTGTTTAACTCGACTCTTCCGTGTTTTGGTGGGAACATTAACTTCTGTAGCGGTCTCTTCTTGAACATCGGTCGTTATGACGTTAAGCAACGTGAGAGGTTTACGGACGGTCTGATAGGCTCGCGATTCTGTCTATCCAATAACCCGCAAAAGCCAGCGAGGTGTGATATATATTTGTCAAACAATGAAGGCACGGTACCCAGCTGATGTTTTGAATAAACATAATATATTTTTAATTAATTGACACTAGGCAAATGGTATCGAACTGACGGAAGAGGAATGTGGATACCTTCTATGCTCCATAATTATATACATTGTATATAAGGAAGTTGCCCTCCGCGTCTGTCTGTCTATTTATATAACTCCTAACAAATCACTCAATGTATTTTGAAATTGTACCTCTATCTGGATATTTTTTTATTGTGTTTAGGTTTACGTTTAGCACATGCTACATACTCTTTAAAATGTCGTTTGAAACCTTAATTCAACCGTATGAAGCCGGGCCGGGTCGCTAGTCAATGTTATTATTAAGGCTACAACACACAAGAACAAAACTGTTACACATATCTAAAAAAGCACTTTGAACATCGAGTTCCCTTTTTGTTCCAATATAACTAAAACTCTGTTTAAATCTAAGTAACAATATCTACAATATTTTTGTTCACCATGAAATAGATCGGATCGGTACTTCACCGTGGAACGCCCACAGATACTTCACGATATTCAAAGAACCAGCTTAAGCTGAAAACTACAGAGCGTACTAGGGTCGAGATTTTCTAACCTCTAATCGTAACACGACGAATAATAGTTGTATCTGAAAATTTACAGAGTTGCAGCAAATTCACACTTATAGCATGCTCTATAGATTATGAAATTAATGTGTACCTATATATATGTATGTAAAATAGAATCAAGTATATACACACCGTTAGTGAGGTCACTGGACGCGGTGCAAAGCTGTAAATCGTGCATTACGTCTACAAATCAAACAAGCGCTAACACATACACGTTTTATTTATAGCTATGGTCACACAACATGTAATACTTCAGTACAACTTTAACATCGTCATGTTCAGGTAGAGACGAGTGTGCAGGTACACAGAGCAACACCGTATAACCGGCATGTATACTATACATAATATATAACGAAATTACCGATCGCGTCTGTCTGTCGGTTTATCCGCAACGGATATTGAAAGGGTTTTCACATCAGATGATTTTCAACCGTGGGGTGGTAGACGATATATTTGGCCGACTGTACCGAGTGCGGTAGAAATAATCGTATCGGAGTTTACCAACGCGATAGTATTCGTTCAACTGGGTTGAGCAACAGACTCCGCGATCATACCTCGGATGGGTGATCGGTAGTGGAGTTTTCAACAGACCGTATCCGTGATTCGGTGACACGAACCGAACGACCCGTCGATTTCTGTCCCGTAGAATAACAATTATTGTTTGTCCGTGTCGTAGGCACTTGGACGGTCCAAAAACTCGGAGATTGAGCTGGAAACTAATTAACCTGCAAACCCACATTACGACAAGCATAGCGGATCATGGCCATTATCCTAGCAGAGGAAATATGTACTAAAGTCCCTGTTCACTTTAGCAGAACTACGTACCTGCGGTAGCGCAGGTACGTAGTTCTGTAGGTAACCTATTCGAAATAAATAAACATCGACCGGATAGACAGTAGGAGAAAGGGGATGTAGGCCGCTGCCAACCGGGCATTGAGGACAGTTCTGGGGCAGGGTTATGTCCAGCGGTGTCTCGTCACGACACCCCACGGTTGAAATGTCGATGATGAAAGATATATTTGCAAACCGCACTCGGTATGTTGCTATATGACCTAAATGCACTATAACACAATAAGAAACATAAAGTAATAAAACTTAATATTCAACGATTAAATAGGCTGTGACAAACAAAAGTAATGCAACAAAAAAGTAAACAAAACGGCATAAATTGGAGCTGTCGATTGACATAATGAGGAACAAGTAAGTTAAAATAGCCTACAAGTACATAACTTGATTGTACCTTACTTAGTAGGCGATGCATGTGATGCATAATTAGCTAATAAGACCATACATGCTTCTTAATGAACATATTTTTGCACTATATTTTGTATTATATAATTTAAAATATATCTCTCATGAAATAAATAACAGAAAGTTAACAAGCAAATACTAAACACAAACAAAAGACACAGCGCTTTTAAAATCAAACAATATTTAAGCACTGTCCAGAAATATAACTATAATTTTGCCTATTTATGTTTTTTCTTATCGGATTTATCAACAAATGTTTTGGTGATTAATATTGAAAATATAACATCGTTAACCTTATAATTGCAAAACGACAACATTATCACATGTGTAGCTCTGGAACGTTATACTAAGGGCAACACGATACTCTTGGCAAGTTTTTTTTAAATATTTTCAGTCAGGCTTATCATTAAATTCTTGTATAAAAACAATGGCAGTAAATTATATGGCAATATTGTGCAGTTCTACACACAATTGGAAGCAACATTCAAACTGACACTACTCAACTAATTTCTTTTCTTCTCTTTTGTCTTGTCTTATGAACCCATGGAGGTAAAGTAAGGTAAAAAGGAATAATTGTAAAAGTATTATCAAAATAATTTAGAGCACGATGGTGGGGCAGTCTCTAGTACCCTAACAGTTCACTACCACCCTCAAGTTTGAAAATAATATATTATATCACTAAACGCACAGTAGGTATGCTGAGGCAGTCGTCGGAAGATAATACATTCAATATTTGTAGAACTTTACAAGTTTGCCATGGAACAGCTAGAAACACAACTAAACATATCATATTTACACAACATGCAAAAAGAAAACAAAAAATAAAATAAACACTCGTTCGTGCAACATCAAATCTTTTAAAATCAATCAACTTTATACATTAACATAACATTGTAAATGTACATATGCACGATAAGGTTGCGTTCCAAAAAGTTACCAACCTTGATAATGTAAATAAAAACTTTAGGGGCCGCAAACCGGCACTAGCAGGATTTCTTTATATTTGTTGAAACAATTTGTAAAATAAGTATTTTCTCATACATTTACGTTAAAGGCCACCTAAGTATAGTAATTATGAATGAAAATCCTATGCTATTTGTATTAATTTCGGACAGGTACTGTCATCGCATTTAGTGCTAAAACCTGTTTATTAGGATCGTTAAGAGTTACACCAATTTAAAATTTTAGCATCAGCTGAGTTGTAGGATTTGATACAATTTTAGTTGGAACAGTTGACAATGTCCAGTTGGTTGGTGCAGACTCCCTGCACAGAGATAAACGTCGAGTACGAGTAGGAACGCAGCCTTCCTTAATAGTACACAGGGATAACGATAACAAACACATGCATATTCAGCGGGAACGGATTACAATTACACCTAGCTATAAAACAGCAAGCGACTAGGTATGTGCATATAATTTGGCACAATTAAAACAACAATAAAAGTAAATCTAATATATATATAACTAGACATTTAGGAAACATTTGACTACTTATAATACGTAAAATAATTCTAGCATCGAAGCACTCACTGGAAGAGATCACGTTATTATTAAAATATTAAAAATATATTATCACAAAATCTCTCACTGACATTACTGTGTACTCTGCAATCAAATCCAGTGATAAATAATAAAAAAATACACAGTTTGCTTAAAAATACTACTTATCTTTGGGATCTGTACTGTACATATTAAAATTAATTTTGGCATAATTCTTAGTCTTTTTATTCCTTAAGTGTAATTGAATGTAACTTTGGTCAATAGTCAACAATGCTAATTTCTTTGGCGAGCTAATTTATCTATTTAGTATTTATGGCTTACTTAATAGCGTATTGCTATTATACTAGCAAATCTTCGCCCTTTTAGAAATTTACGAAACCTACGTACACTGTTTTGCAGTATAACTCATGGAATTAGTATATAACAAATGTATGTGGATAGGACCCAACGGCGCGTTCACATTATGTGAACTTTTACATGCCGACTATGTACCGTGAAAACGCGCCACACGGAGCAATATTTATGTATTTTCTAAAGCTTACTAAATTATTGTTTAAATTGATACAAATCGACTTGAAAGTCATATGATACGGTCCAAAATTCCCCCTTCAGGTCCCCTTGCCCCACGATGTATAATTATTATAATTTTATGTTTTATTTTTACTCATAAACGTAATTGTCGTCGTAATGGATGATTACACTAATAAAATAGATCAGTTACCTTATATCTTCGTCAACATTTTAAAGAAAAGATTTGAATCAAGGGCACGGTCTGGCGCAATAAAAATAACAACGAAACGGTTTCATTATGGAATATACTAGTAAATATATTTCACGCTCCTCTTGAACTAAAACAATAGGAATATACGGAGGTACTCCTAGTAACGGCCGTGCACGTTACGCAGGGTGGCAGCTATCGGGACGGCCCGGTAGCGGCGGTGTGAGCGCGAGTGTGTGTACGTGTAGAAGTGTGAGTGTGAGTGCGCGTGTGCGTGCGGCACCTGCACGATGGGCGTGACGCAGACGCCGCCCTCCTGCGCGGCCATCTGCGCCACCATCTGCTGGTACATCGGCAGCGACACCACGGACGACAGGGGGCGGCCTGCGACACGCACGACACAACACATCAACCATCATCCCTTCATCATCTCAGACATAAGGCGTCCACTGCTGAACATATGCCTCCCCCATGGGGGAGTAATGCCAATACTCGCCACGATTGCCAGGCGGGTCGGCGAGCGAAGTACATTTTTTGACTCTCAGAAGGCGCTACTGCCCACCTCCTGGTACGTGATCTCTTAGCCAACTCTTACAGCACCCACGGGAAGAGATGGGGGGTACAATTCTAGGCCGATGCCACCGCGGCAATATCACCCTTGTCTACATATTATCAGTATATAACTATAATTTTACACTTTCATAGTCGGCGACACTATGGTTCTGTGTTTCCGCATAGATACAATATAGATGTATATAAGTAATGAGTGAATAGAAATCTAGCAGGCGGGTGTGATCCATCATAGATCGCATCGTCACTTATCATCAGGGTGCCAAATCTCTTATTTATTAAGACATCAACAATGCAATAGTCGTTCAAATGTTATCATAAATAAACTTGATATTCCGCTAAAATAACAATTACATTCGATTGCGTTGTAGACAATTGAATTGCGGTAGAAATTGGATCTGTGTAGCCATTACAATTATACTCTAAGTAGAATAGCAAAACTAGAAAAATACGACGATTCATTGACAATCTATGAGAAATGTGTTAGTAGAATTGATACCCAGGTGAGTGATTCGTCAAACGTCGTGTGCCTGTTTTAAAATTAAATAGAAATACATATTACAATTTCAGTGTCAAGTGAACTGAAGAAATGGCAATTAGATTTAATGTCACAACAGCTACATTGATCGGTAGAGTGGTGTAGGAGTGCGGTCCGGTCGCGTGTGTATGTGTATGTGAGAGTAGAGGGTGAGGAGAGAGAGAGAGAGAGAGAGTAGTGGTAGTGACGTACACTCGCCGTCCTCGCCGGTGATGAGTATCTGCGTGTCGTGCAGCGCCTCGACCGCGCTCATGTCGAGCGGCACCGCGTTCCCCTCCGAGTCGATGGTCTGCACCACGCTGCCCGCTCCCACCTCACCCGTGTGCAACTGTACATATTTAACTCATTAATCAACCTCACTAAAGACACAAATCATTATCATCTCAGCCATAGGACGTCCACTGTTGGGCATGGGCCTCCCCCATTGATTTCCACAAGAACCGGATGGAATCGGCCCGCATCCAGCACTTGCCTGCGATCTTATGCAGAACGTCTGCTTGTCGGTGGCAGTCCTATATGCTGTGCTTGCTAGTCCGTGGTCTCCATTAGAAAACCTTTCGACCCCAACGACCATCGGTTTTTCGAGCCCTGCCCACTGCCACTTCAACTCGCTAATCTGCTAGGCTATATCGGTGACTTGTGTTCTTCTACGGATCTCCTCATTTCTGGTTCAATCACGTAGAGAAACCCCGAGCATAGCCCTCTCCATAGCTCGTTGTGTTTTATCATATTCATGTATCTATTTTTCATTTTAATAGGCCATTATCAATATCTAAGAACTCACGACTCAGTTATATTAACTGGAATTCTGTTCAACCAATTGTTTAAGGCTATACATTGTTAAAATAAACAGCGTTAAGCAAATCACGGATTGAATCGTATTATAACTCAGTCGTTTCAATATTAACCAAACATTACTATAATATGTTTCATAGTCGAATGTTTACGGCTCAAACTACATTTTGATGAAAATGTGTATATTTATAGCTTTTTCAACAAATTATTTGTTTCAGGGTCTCTGAAAAAAGCGTATTTACAAGTTAAAATCTTAGTTATTTTACAGCGGGATTTCGTAAAAGCTAAGCAAATCAATGCGGTCAGGTAGGTATTGAGTGTTTATAAAGAGAAGGTAAGTGGTGGTAAGTGTAGCGGTACGTACGTTGACGACCTGCGCGGTGGTCCCGTCGGGCAGCGTGATGATGGGGTTGTTGGGGTCCAGGTTGATGATGGACATGGTGCCGTCCGGGTTCGCGATCGAGTGCAGCACCGCCGGGCTGTACTGCAGCTGCTGCACCGCACCACACACATATATTATGATAGCTGCTTTCCTTCAGCCAACAACCATCATCATTGCGCGTGCTGTGTATTGCGCACACAGCACGCTCGAAAATACGCACGGGAACACTTTACATAATATGTCGTATCAAGCTTTAGAGAACTGATAATGAAGATACGCCGACATAATACCTCTTTACCGTATTACTTACCGATTTATCTACTCATATTCGGTCCTGTCTTATTAATTTAAAGCCTAAACAGATTTGGTCTTACAATTTAAGTGTTGTCATCCACAACAACACAAAATCTACGAACAATTAATGTTGTTATCATGCAACTTTAATTAGATAATAAACAGGGTATACAATAACATAAAACATTGTGGAACACCAACATTAATAGATGTTTTGTTGGAGTGAGCACCATCTACAATAGCACCACCTCAATAGCCAGAAAAGATAAAAACCACATGATTCAATTCAACAGCTTCTTAAGATCTTATAAGATCTCTTCCCATAAGATGTTCAAGTGGGATTCTTATCCAGGGCTTAGTGACAAACCCGATCAAAGGCTTCGATGATACTACATTACTAAATAAAATGTATTTCTAGCAATAATATTACTAAATGTAAACCAAATAAATTATTAAGTTTATGAACAAATTAAAATTGTTTATCTATGGAGTTTCCTCACTTGCAAATATTATAATATTGCATTATAATCTATCAAACGCCTGCAGATTTTAGAAACGGCGAGATAATGCCATCTCTACGAAGAACCGCTGCAGTCTACTAATATTAAGCCCAGCTTTATGTAATTAGCATGGTGCTAGGCTTCTTCCGTCATTTGTTTTCAAAAATTACATTAAACAATTACCAGTTAGACATATGCTCGCATTGGTCGAGTGAGATGACTCTAAACTGATAAATAGTTCGCGAATATACCTTAACGGTCACAACTTTAGTGTAGGTTTATTGGTATCGATAAATTATGGTGTAAGCGTCGCGGCGTATCATTCGGCGATAATCAATAGCGCATACTTCAACTTCGCTGAGGGTCATCTGATCGATGCAGACTTGCTGAGTGGTGAGCACGGCCTGTTGCTGCTGACCCTCCTCGTTGGAATCCTCGTCGTTACACGACGAGTGCGGCACGTTACACGACGTTAACTACTCCGCGCCGAGGAGTCACGAGGGAAAGGATGACGTCATCACAGGTACGGTCAGGAATTTGATAGGAGACGTTATCAGGTTATTGTAAGGAGTCGACTTGTTCAAGTCAATTTGAAAGAGGAAAGAAAACGAAAATAAAAAAGGATAATGGCAATGTAAGACAAGACAGAATATAGCGATGAAGGACGAGTGAATTGGTAAGCCAGTAACGGTAAAGATATATAAATGTGACGTTAAGAGTAACGATGAAATAGATAAATTGAGTGTTTTCGTAAGTGGATGGTAATAAAAAGGAATCAGAGGCACAATGATATCACGATGATCGCCCGTGTAGTATATAGGAAGAAAGTTCGCGAGTGTAGCATTAAATTTCAGTTGTGTTACCAATTCCAGGCGGCATTCCAAAAGGTCAGCACAGGTGAAAATAAAGGCACGGTTAATAATAATCTTTGTTCACAATTTATGATAAACACGAAATACATCTGAACAAATTAATAATTAGAGTGAACCATAATCAATAGCTATGAGACTAAAAGAGATCCACCAAGTTAACAGCTAAATGTTTTATATAATTATATTTATTAAACAGACAGTTTAAAATTTGCACTGTACTGCAGTTATGTACATATTATTTATCTGCATATACTGTGGCACTAGTATACCGGTGTGTTGTAGCAGATGTACTCTATACAGAACTAGAACTGGTGTAGCACCTGTATAATGTGGCACTGACTCTGAGATTATGCAAAGTGCTCAAGTTAAAGTTCACGCTCGATGCTCGTTGAGCGCCGAGAGCAAGCCGAGATGCAAGTGTATGAGAACTTTGCGAGTGTAAGTGTAAGTCTGACCGTGGCCTGGTGGTGTAGCAGCTTGGCGTCGTCGTCGTCGGTGAAGGCGGGCAGCAGGTCCTCGCGCCCGTGGTACTTGTAGCAGTTGATCACGATCTGCCGCAGCGCGTGCGTCCACGACATCTGCGCACACATGATACACCTCACGAGTCGCTTTTACGCTATCTCTCATCTTATGTATATGCAAATTATCAAGGCAAATGATATAGCTCTCAACGGACTGCATTCGACGCTTTCGTTTCCATTGGAGATTCGGGAGGCACAGATGTTTAACTGATACGGAGCCTCCAAAGGCAGTAACGATAACAATTTGATGAGATCTTATATCACATAGAAGGTTGATAGTGTTCGTGACGCGTCAATTTATATTAAACATGATGAATAAAGTCGCAAGATAGGCTTGCGTGCGGTCGGTTACCTTCTGCTTCTCGTCCTCTGTCCTGGCGTCCATGCGCACGTTCGCCCACGGCAGGTCCTTGGGCCACCACGGCGGCCGCGTCGACTCGCGGCCCCACCCCGGCTTGCCGCGCACTGCCGCCATAACAACACAACATCTCTCTCTACTCCATATACACACAAACACACCGGTCACAATCACGCATGTTTCACTTTTATTCTACTTTAATTTCATTTTCAGGCTTTCAATAATAGGCGCAGCAGTTGGATTAAAACCGGTTCATTGTTATGTGTTAAATATCTCATTATCAAATTGATTTAAGTAAAATTAATATTCATTCCACGGTATGGTTGTAGGGCCCCTTCTAGTAGCCATCCGAACATTCCTTATCCTAGCACCATTAGTCGCCGTCTATCGTAGTCAGTCAACGCTCCATGTCTAGATATAGAGGATACTCACTCTCACTCTCGAAGTGCGTTCATAAAAACATTAAAATATATGAAACAGGCTCGGTACGCATATTAGAATTTCAAAATGGTAAAAGTAGCGGTCCATATACCGAATCTAAAATTTGAAACATGTTTATAGCGTACGTCACAACACAACACGGTTGGAGTGGGTATACCGTCACCTTGACAGACATAGGAAAGTGTGCCGGTGTGGATATGTGTGCGGCGCGGCGCGGTGCGGTGGTGGTGGTGAGCAACTCACCCATGGAGTACTTGAGCATGAGCGGGATGAAGGCGCGCAGCTGCGCCTGCGTCATCTTCTCGACGGGCGTGGGGATCCCGTCGATGATGAGCGGCGGCAGCTCGAACAGCGAGGGGTCCTCGGCGGGCGGCGGCGGCGCCTGCGGGCACCCGCCCAGTCCGAACTGGGGCTCGTTATTTAGCACTACTCCACTCCCCTCCGCCCCCTCCTCCACTACAATGGATGCTGGACGTGTCCATACTGTACTCGAATGGTTAGCCCGTAACGACTCGATTGTGAAAGAACAATCAATTTGTCTCTCTAAATAGATTAGTAGTATTTTGCTTTGTAAAAAAATTGAATACATATTATTTTCCGACATCCATTGGTTTCGATAACGAGGATCAGTAATCGCTTGCGCAAAAGTATGTAGATTTATTAAATCAGTATCGTTAATAAAGAAAACTGTAACAATATTAGTATAAACATAAAATTTTAATTATTCTCGTTATATGTCGTTTCTGATCCTTGTTATGTACATAATTATATTTTTAAGATCTTTGTTATGAGACAGATTGTATGTAACGGGGTTTTTCTATTACATACGATCTCTGATCGTTGTTACCGTGAAATATGATTACAATTATATTCTATATTATGGTCGATATAGATTTTAACATTTTTATATATAAGCGATCATTGAAATACGATCAGAAAAACTAAAAACCTTCTAAATGTTACGAAATGAAGTTAGTCTAGCCGCTCCCACATAGCATGAAGAAAATAATTTCAAAACGCGCAGTCACTACTACCTTGGCACTCAAAATGTTGACAGCTTTTTCGCTAGGATCGTGGATGTAGAATTACGTCAGTGGGTTCATCGTCTATCATTAACCGTAATGATATTATGTCACTTCATGTGAATGTCATATTATGGGTATTGAGAGGTTAAGTTCCATAAAAATGCAATGCCATCGAAAACGAATCAATAAGGAAATATCAATTTCGTCACCTAAGCGGAAGTGGTTCTAATAAAATCAGCACCACTTGAAAATCTGAACAACACATAATAAAAAGCGATTAAATACAATGAATGATGAATGTTGAGTGTTGGTGTTGAGTAGACGAGCGGTATATGGGCGAGCCCGGCACGGCGCCGCGGCGGGCGGGAGCCAGCAACTGGGTTACCTGCTGCGCCAGCGCGTTCTCCAGCTCCTCCATGATCATGCAGCGCAGGTTGCGCACCACGTCCTCCAGCGGCTTGGCGCCGAACACGCGGTACGAGGTGTTGGGCTTGCCGGGCGTGGCTACCAGCACCACGGCCTGCTGGCCCACGCGCGTCGCGAACTCTTCTATCGTTTGCTGTACGGACACACACTCTGTACTACCCGCTACTCTCTTCCCCACCCCTCTCTTCTCAACGACGGTGCTAATTACACGAACCATGTATATATATTTTTAATATGTATAAAACATAATAATCTAACAGGCTTAAGAACGATGCACTTTAACGAATCCAGTATTTCTGCTTTTGTTTTGGTAGTTTGTATCACCAAAATGTAGCCATCATCGTGTAAAACCTGTTCCTCATTACTGATTCTACTTTTCAGATATAAGCTTCTTTAGGTCGCTTTATATTCTCGCAGTTACTTTATTTTCTATGTATTTTCAAAAAGCGTGGACTCGGAGAGCGACGTCTGTAGCACGTGTACACGCTACAGACACCGCTGTACAGACATTTTACAAGAAATTGCCATCACGACCACATGTTATGCGTAAAATATACTTATGTACACGTAATCTCACACCACAACCCATAGGCACTGAGAGAAGCTCAGTTTGATACTATATTATCATATGTGTTATCCAATTTCCCGTTTATTTAGCGGCATTTTAACAATAATTTTAATATTATAGGCGCTAAAGTCCAGAACTGCAATAAATAAATAAAAACCTTAACTAGATATAATCTGACTAAGATTATATCTAGTTAAGGTTTTTATTTATTTATTAAGAATAGGCAAGCGTTTGACCACTATCACCTGATGATAAATGATAATGCAGTCTACGATGGAGCACGCCTGCCTAGAGGATACCTATTCACTATGTATATCCATTTGTTGTTTTCAACTTTCATGACTTTTCATAATATACATCCCGTGTTAAGTCCCGTATACGTCAGTCTCTCCGTGATCATGGCGCGTGGAACCGAAATATCGGGAACTCAATCAAAATCAAACTCATGGTGCGTATCCCGTGTTAATATATATATTTATTTTCTATGTGATGACTGTAGTAAGGGAAAGACCATAATAGTTCACGCGGGTGAAATAGCTGTATATGAAGATATAAATATATTACCGTTATTCTGACTGTAAGCTTATTCACTAAAAGGCAAGACTAAATGCAATATTGTGCATTTAAAACTTCTTAATGAGTAAGAAATGTTGATAGGATAATCATACGAAAAATGCAAACTCTATGCTTCTTACTTACGATCTTACTTGTTCAAATAAGATTGTAAGACAACATGTTAGGCAGACAATTAATTTTAATACAGTATTAATAATGTTAGGTGTGAGGTACTCAATAACAAGAGAAAAATTGATAGTAGTGTGATTATGTGGTTCATGATCATACTGAACCATACATTCAATAATTAATATTTTGTCAGGGCAGCGTCGGCGGCGCGGCGCGGCGCTAAAATATTTTATCAGACGTTTGCATTTCGCAACCCTAGCGAAGGCTCAACTTGAATGAAAGTTGCTGGTCCAGCAATGGATTACAGATGGCCGTTTAGATGAGATATGGTATCATGGTGTATTACGTACTCTTAATTTTCTGAGTAGTCTGTTCTGATGACGCTTCCTGACCGATGGGTTTGTTTCGAACGAGTGCGGCCTCTTGCGTTTCTTGGACGAAGCAATAGCGGCCGCGGCTGCCATGCCCACGGGACCTGTATACGAGTAAGCCATTCATAAATGCATACAGTTTATGATAATAACAAGTAGTAAGTAATGTAATGGTGTGGGATGATTATATTTTCACACAGAAAAACCTGTCTATTGTTTTTTTTTATTGTCTCACCTAAGGTAAAGTTTATTCACCCAGCGAGCAAATGAAGCCCTACCACGATTTTACCTTAATTGAAAGCTACAGCTCGAAGAGTCTGCGAAGCGGACGCTTCTTTCCCCCTGAGAGCTGTTAGAGAGCACTCACCAGCCGCAGCCAGCTGCTTGGTGACCTCGTCGCTCATGGCGTTCCTGATGATGTCCGCGCTGTCCTCGTACCCCGAGTGCGCTGGAGAGGACGCGCAGTCATCCTCATCCTCTGATGCGCCGCTCAGCCCGCACCCTTCCACCTGAGAGATAACGACAGGTGTACTATACATATTGCTCACAGACACACACACTGTGGGTGTTAATCTCAAGGAAAAAGTATATACTAAAGGCAGAACTTGCATACTACTACTCTATGACGAAAATCGTATACCTATATACGTCCATATGGCCGCTAGTTGAACGGCACTGTTTAGGAAATAGGCTAGGCTGTTAATTGAACGACTGATTAAGCTAGTTGGCTGCGACATATATATATTTAACTATTCTTTTTTAATTTAAGTTTATAAGCTAGCGTTTGACCACTGTTCCACCTGATGTTAAGTGAAGACGCGGTCTAAGATGTAGCACGCAAATCTAGAAGGTAAATCACTTGTGACGTAAAGACTCCAGGATTGTACGTATCTGGAAACACCTCAGATGAAGGGAGATATGTATTGATGCAAAAATTGTCTCTGTCCAAATGTCTCCGCGTTTCTGCCACTTGTTTTACTAACACTGACACAAAAACTGTAAGTACGACACACATACTCAATTTTTTACGCACACCTACAAACTTGCGGCAAGACTAATGAACTAACTAACCGTACACATACAAAACAAAGAGCGGCCCATCAATCTGTACCTATGGACTCTATTAGACACACATACACAACTTAGAGATGGAAAATGGTAATCGGCATAATTATTTCGATAAAATTCAGTTTCATTAGCTGACCTGTTTTGTAAGGATTGATTTACAGGGAAATTTAACAATAATTGTTTTTTAATACTTGAGGCTTCGATAGATTAGGTGTTGCGCCGAACCTTAGTTAGTATAGTGATCCTCTACTGGACACATCTCACACACTTACTTTTTGCTCACAAACTTAGTCAAGTTTGGTAATTCAGTTTCAGTAAACAAGTCTGTATTATGAATATTTAGCCTTAGAATAATTTTATTTAGTGGCTACAGTAACGAAAATAACTGACAAATCATTTTGCAAGTTTTTGGATAACTTATTTAATTTAGCTCATTATTATCTGCAGAATGAACACACTTTTTGGATGTGAAGGGTCCTATATAACTTGTCAACATTATACAAAATTTTAATGCTGGGATTGAGTCTTCGAATAGCAGTCGGACTTTTTTAAAATAATTAAAGCTAAATGACACACGCATATTGTGCTACTTTTTTTCGAAACCAGTTTCGACCCCTTCCTGCCGCTTTTATACACTTTTCTTATATTCTCTAATGGCTCGGATAGGTAAAATTTTAAAATAAGAACAATATAATTATTAATTCGTGATGGATTAATGCCATACTTACGTACTATACAACAATAAATTGGCGACGCAATATTTAACGTACACGTTATATAGATTTCATATACCCACTACATAAGTCGAGCTGTAAAGAAATAGTTACCAATTATTGAGCTTTAAAATAAATTAATTATATCACATAATCATTGTGCCTTACTTGTGCGGTCATATAAAAATATCGACAGCCAAACACATCACATCACATCTCTATTTCACAGAAGCAAGCAGTTGCGGCGCCACGAATCTATTGTGGAGAAATAGTTGCTTAATTACTACAATAGTGCACTCACCAGAGTAGGTCGCGGCTAGTACGCAAAGGGTCGCAACGCTACGCTCATGAACACAGAACAATGACCAAAGTTAAGGAACAAGATCGAAGCACTTACAATACCCTTGAATCCAGTCCGCCCGCGGCGGTTTGGATGACCTCCATCCTGCTGCGTCAATTCCCGCCAAGTTCACCACGCCTCGTGGAATAAAGGTGCTGCTGTGGCCGCACAGCCTCAAACGCGACAATTCCGTAATCCACCCGAGTGGAATTCAAGTCCAGCTGTGCAGTACAGCTACAATACGCGTCGATCCCGTGGGTTTCCTAACCCAAATTCGCTCCCGGAGCGATAAAACTTTTTATCACGATATAGTGCGTGGTTTCGCCTAGACGTAGACGGTCGTTCTGGCACTGTGTGTGTGTGTGTGTGTGTGTGTGTGTGTGTGTGTGTGGGCGCCCGGCAACTAACAGACAGCCGGCTCGCGAATTGCCGGTCCTCGCGCACCTACCTCGCCTGCCTACTGTCTAACCGCGCGCCGATGTGTATTGTTAATTCTACACAAAAAAATATTTCCTGTTTAATAAAATCACAACTGAAGCCACTAGAATGTTATAATCAATTAATGAATTAATTCATAAAAAATATTCTTAAAAACAATGATAATATTAATAATATTTTTATTTTATTATTAGTAATATTTTTCGTCACTGAGCCAGGTTTAATAGCAACTGAGTATTTATATATAGATAATTGATAAATTAATTACCTCATCCATGTCCATGGACTCAGTGCTGACTGCTGAGTTCATGATGACGTCTTCCCGATCGTATATCAGGACCATTGAATCTCTAAGCGTGCAGGGAGTGTTCTCCAACACGCTGACTTATCCGACTGCTGATTACCTGGACATATGTAATTGACTAATAAAAATCTACCAATAACAAGCCTTTCATAATTATAAAAATATTAGGATTCTTATGAAAAAAATAATTGAACAACTACATTGTTCAATTATTTTTTTCATAAGAATCCTTCTCAAGAGAAGAATCCTTCAGTCGCTTTGGGTACTCCAACATTGAATTAGTCTATCCAGCAAACTCCATAGGATAGCATGACAGAAAAACCAATAAGCAAAAAAGTCCCAGCAGTGAGAAAATAAGGGCCTATTAAAATAAAATATACTAAGATTTGTTTATTTATAAGTTTGTAAATTGTCTGTAATGGATCAGTTCAAAAAACAATGAAACCTGTTTTTAACCGACTTAAAAAAAAGAGGAAGTTCTCAATTCAACCGTACGTTTGTAAAAAAAAATTAAAAATTTGATTCCTCATAACTTCCGACTGGGTAAACCGATTTTGATCGTTCTTTTTTTATTTGAAAGCTGGTGCTTCCCGTGTGGTCCCATTTAAATTTCATCAAATCGGACAAGCAATTTTTGAGTTACACTACAAAAACTGGAAAAACTTATACCTATACAATATTATAGTAGCTGGTGAAGACATCGGTGAACATACCTACACCACAATGACAATAAAATTGATCCTATGAGTAACTAAGGTCACTAATTTTGAGTGTGAAGTCGGTCACATGAGCACAATACTTTGATATCAGTTACTTTTGAACTATCATGGACTTCAACAAATTATTTTACACTTTTGAGTGTTGAAGTCGGTTCCATTTTTTGGGAAAAAAATTTTTTAACCCCATTCTTTCGACTATGGAAAGCTACATTTTTCTCATGTTACCCTGGTATTCCAATTATTTTAATTAAGATACAGCTCATAACCAAATAGAAAAAATTTAATCCCTACAGTAATAATGTAACTCAAGGTCTCGAAAATGTTGCTTATAAATATTATTATTGTTTAGTCGCTGCGAAAACCTATGGATGATAATTATATAAATACAGAAGTAAATGTTTCTAATACTCATAACTACAAAGAGTAATCAAGTTTGTTAAAATATGATATATAATGATGAGAACTTTTAACATTCCATCATGATTATGAATCAAATTAATATTTTGATTATGACAATTATGGACTGGAACATCCACATGTGTAAAATATTAAAGTTGCCTTCTTCCTGGTTTCAGCTTGAGCTGAAATTTTGCATTTATCCATCTATTGTATACCCATAGTTCTGTCCTATATTATGCAAAACAAGATGAAACCGGTTTGTTACCACTAAATGATCCCGAAACGCAGTAAACATCATGGCA
This sequence comes from Apeira syringaria, assembly GCA_934044485.1. NCBI lineage: Eukaryota > Metazoa > Arthropoda > Insecta > Lepidoptera > Geometridae > Apeira > Apeira syringaria. The sequence goes on from OW203659.1 coordinate 1,822,745, forward strand.
GCGACAAATAAATGTATGGAAAGCAATACTATTGCCCTTTTCCGAGCTAACATAATACTAGGGTTACAATTTTCTCTAGGGATTTATAACAGCCTATAGTAGAGCTCTTCTTAATGTCCAAATGACTAAGTTAATGTCTCTAAACACATAGTTTGAGTTAGTGAGCCAGTAAGTATCCTTGAAAGCTAGCTGACATTCTTGTTGAGGTTCATATTATATTACCAGTGTGATGACCTCCCACCATGTTATTGACAATCAAGTGAGATAGTGGTAAAAATGTTAGACTCTACATTAAAAAGTGATAGTCTCCATGCCCATCTGTCACTACTATAATATTTTTGGTTTAAGTTTGCTGTTAAGCATTCAAATTATGGAAAGCCTACTTGCTCTATAATAGTAGCAATATTATATATATATATTATATCCACACATTCTGAAGCTTATATCAAAGAAAACCATTCAACAGATAAGTAAATGTAAATTATAATAGTGTTTATGTATCAGTATATTTATTGAATAATAATATATGACATAATATTTGTAGTAATCACAACAACCTAATATTAGGCATTATTGAATGTTTCAAGATCACTTCCAGCATTCGAAATATTTGTTTATGAAACTAATTGATATTGCATCTTTTATCTATAATCATAATTATCTTAGAAGTATTGATATACAATTAATCCTTACAAATAGTAGAACGAACAAGAACTCCTCAATTTTTTCAAATATATTAATTAAATGATGTAAATAAGACAAACAAACAATCTTTACTATTATAAAATCTCCCTAGACCTCTTGAGATATATGTATATATAGTTAAGTATATCTTAGAAATGGAACAAGTAAGAAAATAGGGCAATCATGTAACATTATTGATTTCATCTCCTATGTAGGTATTAAAGATGGATGAAACTTCTCTCAGTTTACAAAGTTTAGTTAGTAATATACATAATATAATTTATCTATGAAAGCTGTGTGGGCTGTAGGCCTAGCTAGTAGCATGATTCAAATTTAATAGCATTTGAGCAATCTTCATGATTAAATAAATTAACTATTTGTAAAATATGGGATGCCATGATTGCCCTTTCCATTGTGTTAGGTAGGCAGTTAGCTAGGAAAAATCAATACTTGACTTGGAGTTCTCACACAAACTTATACAAGTAGGTCCCAACAAACTCAGGAATTATATTCCTGTCTCCAAATGTACCTAACAGACCAAGGTAAAATGTTGATGATGAATAAAAGCATTTCCCCCCATAAGCTTTTCCAAATTAAGGAAATTAAATGTGTAAATGTATTAGAATATAGGCACGCTATGCACAACCGTGACGCATTCTGTTTTGTTTGTGTGGTGCAGGAGCAGAAGGGGCAATAGCGAAGACGCATGTCGGTTCTTTGCGGCGGCGTAAAGGGTAACCAAAATGAATGGCCATGATGAAAGGGAGTCGCGCGTTCGAGCAGGCCCAGATAGCATAGAAAGACTACGGCTGCGTACGCACCTGCGTGATTTGAAACACATTCTGGAATCCAATTAGAAGTTCACCAGGCTCCCTGTGATGTAACCGGTTCAACACAACACTTTTGGAGAGTTTTACAGTCAGACGAATACTGATTTTACAAAATTCACACTCAGCACAAGAGACCCCGAAAATCTCGAGTCCTCCATTGATATCGATCGGCGAGGGGAGTACGAGGGTTGTATCGACCATATATTTTGATGTCGCCATTTTGTACGAGTCTGCGCGGTGCCGTTTTCACATGGAAAAGGAAACCGCCCCTCGGTGTGAGGGGGGATTGGAAAATTAAATAGTAAGCAAATAAATGTATATAATAACGAGACTTACCAGATTTTGCTACAAATTAGTCTATTCGGTTATTTTCAACGGTTTTCATGTCACGACGTTCGGGAAAATTCCTGGTTTATTTTGGAAATTCATCAATAATGTCAACGAGTGGCGTTATCTGTTGAAGTTTTCACAAACTAATTTGACGTTGTTGACATTTCATTTCAGTGGTTAAAAAAAAATGTAAACAAGCCTGAAACTTGTTTTGTGGTTACATTTTCATTAATTTGATCAAATATTTAATTATATTTGTTCATTAATATTTTTTTTTAAATCTCTGTGTGTAAGAAAAGACTTGGGTTTATGTAAGTATTATCGTTTTTTCAGTACTTACCCTGATGTTTATTTTAACAATGAAAATTCAGTTTTTGAAATTTAGTAAGTAGGTATGTAGGCAATAGATTAGTCAAAATAAATCTATACCAACGTTGTTTCTTAAACATTGCAAGACAATTTGTAGGAAATTCTTTTCTTTAGTTTTATTGTATTTGAAAAAATGTATCTAGCCAAGTCTCTTTTATTTTTGCTTTGCTGAAATACACTAAATAGGAACAAAAGCACAGTTATATGTAATGTTTACCATGTTTTATATTTCTAAAGAAGGTTTGTGAAGGTTGTTTTGATTTGGTTAGATTTTGTTAACATATTATTATGTACACCCATCGAAGAATAACCTTATCTTAGATCGTCAATAATGTCAAACTGTCTCCCATTTAGCATAATCATTTAAAAGTCAAGAGTAAATATTATTTCACTAACTGCAAGATTGTTAGCTGACACTTCTACATAATTATATTCTACGAAATGATGATGAACAGGTTAAGTTTTCAAGTGGCCCAAATGGGCTTACCAAAATAAAAGATTTCTTCAAAAATGGAACTGGTGTTATTATGGCTTGCTTCAGAAGGAGTAAATGAGCCAGATATTCTTACACTGTAAGTGGCTATGTAGAATGGGTGCTGGAATTATTATTACTATAGCTCCTTATTTTCTTTCTTAGGCCTAGTCTTTTTTTTACAATCTAGATATGAAGAACCAACTTTAATATAGATACCTATTAAAAAAACCTAAACTTTCAAAGGTGTTGTAGATATTTAACTTACCTGTTTTTAAACAGGCTTGTGCTTGGTGCTCGTACCACATGTTCTGGTAACTTATTCCAAGTGGTCACTACTTTCTTTGTTCTAAAGCGTTTGTGTTAGTTATTGTAAGAGAAATAGGCATTCAGCTTGTTAGTTTCCCCTCAAGTTTGTATTTCGGCTTAAAAAGTACTTGTCTTCAAAATTCTCTTACTCATAGTGCCCATTGAGTTTTGAGTCTTGATCAAGTCTATGCTTGCATCTTTTTGTTATCTCTAGTGTTTGTTTTGAGATCAAATTCAGCATTTTTAGCCTTTGTTCATTATGGTCTGTTCTTGAGTTGCAGTGGTACATATTTTGGTGAAGCTTTGCTAAACCTTTTCGAGAAGCTCTAGATTCCTGGTAAAATAGGGACACCATATTTGGAATGCATAGTCGAGGATGGGCCGGACATATCTCTTGTAAATTTTTAGCAACATCTCGGGTGTCAAAAAACCCAAGGCTTTCCTCATGAAGTAAATCAAGCATTTCCAATTGTTATGCACACATCACTGACCCGGATTGCTCATGCAAGCAGCATGCAAAAAAGAGGAATGGCATGTGTTAAAATTAAAAAGAAAATAATTTTTGAAACATTGATCCAATGCAATTTGCTTTGCTTTGCTTTGATGTATTTGATAGAGACTTTTGCTAAAAATTACCAGAATTTAAATATAAAATACTGTTTATTTCAACTAACTTATATATCTCATCTACTTGTGAGTAACATATTTTGTCATCTTAACTTTGTTTTATGTTGTTCAGATATGTTAAACCTATGTGTGGGTCAAATCAAGGTTGTTCAATTGAGTGGTCTGTCTTCAAATTAAATATGACATTAACATACATCATTTATTGCACAAAAGTAACTGTTTCATCCCTTTTCAAAACCTAACTAAGATTTGGTCAAGTCAAGAGATAGGAATATTTGTACTGTCAGCAAAAGCACGAGTACAGCTAGTAAAGTACCTAAATATAATATATATAACATATTTCACTTATAAATCAATATTCCAGTACCACACTTTATTAAAGAGGCCAGTACTTTAGAATTCGACTGCTCCTGTACACAACCACATCCCCTCCGCTGAGTGTTTTTTTACGTGACCACAACAGATATGCACCATGATTTTGATTTTGATTGAGTGTGTATCCCGTGTTAAACAATATATATATTATGAAAAACCATGTTAGTTTAAAATAATACTTAACAACAGCTATGTCTGCATCAGAAAAAAGATTGCATTTTGATATCCTGCAAAGTTAAGTAGAAAAACTGTCATCATATACACAGTGAGTTTCCGCAGTTTTCCTTCAGCAACAACATTCAAAGTAACATTTGCCGTGGTGGTACCGGCCTAGAATAGTACTCCCCCAACTCTTCCTGCGGGTGCCGTAAGGGTTGGCTAAGGGATCACTTACCAGAAGGTGGGCAGCAGTGCTTTCTGAGGATGTGAAATCGTACTGCGCTCGCCAACCCGCCTGCCAAGCGTGGCGAAAATTGGCAAATCCCCCCTATATTGGGGATGCATATGTCCAACAGTGGATGTCCAATTGCTGAGAAAAACATTCAAAGTGTAGCATAATGCTTATCACATAATCACAGATCATCATGCAAGATAATGGTCAATCATTAAACTATACATTAATAAAACCACATCACATTTGCTTCATCCACCCGCATCAAACCTTTCATACCCTCCCTTCCTATCCTATATCTGAATATTAACAAATAATCCTTTTCATGTGGGTATATGAAAAGGTTTATTTGGAGTAATAAAACCACATATTATTAATTAATAAGAATCTTTATTGTTTTATAATATTGCAAGATCTATTGTATATATAAGTACATCACCTAAAATTAAATGCCATAGCACTTACTCTAAATGACTAATTTATCAAAATATGTCTATATATTTATATTTAACATATTCATCACATCATTAAGTAGTTTTGTTCTTTTATTGTATCATGTGTTGTCAGTTTCACCGAGGCCTCTTGAACTCTCCGGACTCTTCTGACGATCCTGTAAAGATATGTAATTTTATTTTGGTATAAATGAGACTTGGAGCTTTGGAGGGAGCTATGCTCGGAGTTTCTCTAATATACCCATATGGCTAGGCTCATAGAGAACTGATGGCCGAGGAAGTCGAAAGGGTTTCAAGTGCAAACTACGGACTGGCAAGCGCAGCGTAGAACGCCCACCAACAAGGTGGTTGGAAGGCGGGAAAAGGCTGGATGCGTTTTGTTCCAACTGGTACATGTGGGGGTCAATTGAAGAGTCATATATATTGATTGTCACGCGATAATCTCCACATTGATGCGAGCATAAGCAAAACTAGTATGCAATCGAAATTTTTTGTACTTAACCAGCCATTTTGTTACGCATAACTTTATCCAAGAGCTTGTTCCGAGATGACGCGATTAAAAGTTTTTGAAAACTTAAATTCCCCTCATTCGATAACGACATGCTTAAAGTTGGTTTACTCTAAACATGTTAGACCCGTGATGTTATGTTGCTTATCTTACTACCATCCATACTAATTCTGCCGTAGCAGTAACAGAGGGGTCAGTAGCAGATGAGAAAGAAAATAGGAAACGCTTTTATCTTTGAAAAGCTGGTTATACTTTGAAACAGTGTAGCGTGTGTGTCAGTGTAACAGGTCTTGGCAAGACTACTTATGTTTCACGAGCAAACGTGCGGCGGTCCGAGAAATGTGACGTGCGTACCCGCGGACCGGTGACAGAAGCGGCCGCGCCAGCCCGGCTCGCAGACGCACGCGCCCCCCACGCACGCGCCGTGCCGACACGCGCGCACGCACTCTCCGCCGCGCCGCCCCATCTCGCAGTGGTTCCCGCCGAGCCCCGCCGGGCAGCGGCACTTGTTTACGCCCTTGCAGCGCCCGCCGTTCAGGCACGGCACCACGCATTTTGCTGTACAAATTAACACAGATCGGTCAATACGATGCCTGCTACGAATAAACGACTCGCGCAGCGCTCGTAGCGAAGTCTGACTATGCAATCTTATTAGGTAAACTGGATCTATAAATTATAAAAATATGATTCTACGACGAATCATATTTGAAAATGATGAGTAGGTATATTAGCGTTACGTAGCGCTTGTACTCACAGAATTCACATCGAAGTCCGTAATATCCCTTAGAACATTCGCACGTGTCCTTCTGGATGCACTTGCCGCCGTTGAGACATTTTTGCGAACATATCCCTGAAACAAACAATGAAAATTACACTTTTTGTTTTCAGAAGCAAGATGATCCGGCCTTCGATACTACAGCCGCTGAGAAGAGTCAGCACCAAGACCGGTGACGGCGGCAGGCCTTATTGGAAGAAGAATCCACATGTTGGTTTTCATAAGTTTTGTTCTTTATTTGCATACTGTTTAACCGACTTCAAAAAAGGAGGAGGTTCTCAATTCGACCTGTATGTTTTTTTTAAAATATTTGTTATCGCGTAACATTCGACTGGGTGAACCGATTTTGATGTTTTTTTTATGTGAAAGCAGGTGCTTTCCGTGTGGTCCCATTTCATTAAAATCGCTCAAGCTGTGTTTGAGCTAAAATCCAATAACTGAAAAGTGCTACGCATACGTCGATGACATTATACATAGTTGCGGGTGGAGAAATCGGTGAACATACACAATGACAATTGGTCCCGTGAGTAGCAAAGGTCACTAAAAAGGGTAAAAAAATGTTTTAACAAAAAATGAAACTGACTTCAACAGTCAAAAGTACGAAATAACTTGTCGAAGTCGGTACCATGCTCACAATATTTTTATAATAGTTACTTTTGAACTATCATTGTACCGACTTCAACAAGTTATTTCATATATATATGTATACCACACAAATCTTAGACGTGGCTATTTTCCGACATTGCTTATAAAAAGCCTAGAATTGAAACAATTTTGATTGAAAAAAATATAGCAATGAAGCAAGATCTGAAACAGAGCATTTAGAGCGTTTTCCTATATCCATATTACCTTTCCCTACTAAAGTTTTTGGCAGGATGGTGGTCTGTCAAAAGATGCCCCATCTAGTATATATGGTTGACTGAGATAGAGCGATGGTAACTGTAAGAACACTTTTTTGATTTTGTAGGTAAATATGTACTAAATTATTATTTTTGTAAATTTGGGTAGCTCTATGTTGCGATTCTGGAACAACGTTCTCGCTTATCCACTTACGGCTTTAGTAGCGCTAGAAGCCATAGTTTCTGCCCTTCGTCTCAATGTATGTGTATATATTTAGCCATTTGATTTCTCGCATGCCGAAAATACGATTACCACGTCGAGAGCTCGACAACATTACGCATTCACAACTTTACGTTATTGTAATGAATTTCCACAGCTGGACAAAATAATCCGCGTGGACCACGCGGGCGAGCTGGGCGCGGACCGCATCTACGCGGGCCAGATGGCGGTGCTGGGCGGCGGCCCGTCGGGCGCGCTCATCCAGCACATGTGGGACCAGGAGAAGGCGCACCGCGCCCGGTTCGAGCAGCTCATCAACGAGTACCGCGTGCGGCCCACCGTCCTCACCCCCATATGGAACCTGGCGGGGTTCGCGCTCGGAGCCGGTCAGTTCGTACACCTTGTACCCCGCCCAGAACTCGCAGGCCGCGCCTGCTCGTTCACTATGTGACCCAACCCTCGCGCCCGACGAGTTTCGTAATGACCAAAGTTTATAAAGAATACTCACGTCCCGGCAGACGTCGTCCTGCCCGCAAAAGCTGGCCGATTCACATATATCAGTGAAGCCTCAGTTCCGTCAACGTGTCCGCTCAGTTCAGCATCAGAGCTACAGTGTTGTGTCAGTGATTTAATTCACACATGTCAGTACTTAGTTCGCTACGGATCTTTATGCAAAACGTGTGCGACGTACCGAGTTGTAGTTGTTGCTATCATGGCTATGGTCAATAATACGAAATAAGCATTGGTAGCCATTGCTTTAGACGAAAAAGAGCAGCATCAAGGGTATTAAAGGAAATGGATGTATGAATCATGTCAAAGAAGACAAAAGTAATGAGAATTCATGAGATTATACAACAAATCCACAAATTGGTTTTGTATTTCGAATTCATGTACTTAGTATGAGATAAATGATACAAAACCCTATTTTCATGAACCAATTCTATCAATCGCTCGTCCTCCATTTTGATTTTGATGCCGAGGCGTCCGTGATCCGACAAAAAATATCGTCAACGAATACGTCCGTGATTACCGGTGCCGGCACTGACACTGAGAGCACTGTGTCGTCACTGACACTGTCAAGTGGGGATGCGTTTATAGAAAATGTATGGAAGAATATTTCGCACTGTGCCGGTACTGTGTCGGAACTGTGGCTTCACTGATATGTGTGAATAGGCCTTTAAGCGATATGCCGGCAGCAGCGCCACCTACCCGGTCCAATTGTGAATCTAAACCATTCTCAGGTCCCCTCGAACACAAAAAATTTCATCCTAATAGGTCCAGCCGCTTAGGAGAAATTGAGTGACATACACACGTACAGTAGAATTATATGTATAAGAATATTTTATGAAGTCAAGTTTACGCATGTACGTATTCTACCTACCGAAAATGTTTCGAGTGAATGAGATAGAACGATGCAGTAAACTTAAGCTAGAACGAGACCGTTATACAATACAAATCGTAATGTTAGAGTTTGCGTAAATCATTCAATTAATGGCAAGACTCAAATATCGACCCAAAGTGTGATGGTTATTGTTCGGTGTTTCTTAACTTAAATGGTTTTTTACTTTTATTCTGTATTATACTCGTATATTTATAAGGGACTAGCTGCGCCCCGCGGTTTTACCCGCGTGATGATGATTGATGATGATTATGATGATGATGAAAAGTAGCCTATGTGTTATTCCCGGACCTGAGGTATCTACATACCAAATTTCATCCAAATGCGTTTTACCCGCGTGGTGATGAAAAACGGTGATGATGTTGATGATGAAAATAAGCCTGTGTTAATCCAGGGTATAAACTACCTATGTTCCAAATTTCATCAAAATCCATTCAGTAGTTTTTGCGTGAAAGAGGAACAAACATCCATATACTCACAAACTTTCGCATTTACAATTTTAGTAGGATATTCAAGTCAATTCGACAAGCAATTGGTATAATAATAATATGATAAATCTCTAATTTGTTTATAAAAAAAGGACGTGAGCCTGTGGCTTTGAATATGAATGATTGCTTACATTAACGAACGACAATCGATTACATTATTTGAAATACATCCAATTAGATTTTACGTTCATTTCGTTATTTAAGTATGTAAGAAAATTAAGACAATCGTGAAGCCTATTTTTATTACAAGTACATAATACCGCCATAGAATTATTTCATAAATTACACTCGCGCGAAGAACAAGATGTGTTAGTATCGATAGCGCAATATCGACTAACTCACAACACTAGCTCATTACGCTAATATTCCTTAGGATTCCGTGGAGCTCGCGCGCGGGCTATATGTACTTATCGCATACCAGATACTTTCACTTCAATAGTTTAATGCTTCTATGTATTTATCCTGAGCTATGTTCTTTTTGTAGACTTTATCATTTCTGTGTATCATGGTGTAAGTAGTTATAGTTCATCATCATCATTATAGGACGTTCACTGCTGGACGCAGGCCTCCTCCATTGATTTCCACTGTTATAGTTGCTTACAAAGATATAATTATGTTTACTTCTTGAAAAGATTTGACGGTATGATGTCATAGTTGAGGTCATGCAGATTGCGGTTCGCTGTGTTGACGTGAATATGATTTTTTTTTTAAATTATTTAAACATTCACACAAGGTCTTCAGGTCCCAAATTAGGCAGAGCCTGTGCTATGGTAACCCGATGACTGATATATATACTTATATACATAATCACACCCAGACACAAGTCAAACAGACATGTTCTTACACACAAATGTTTGACCTGTTCGGGAATCGAACCCGGGACCAACGGCTCAGAAGGCAGAGTGCTACCAACTGCGCCAACCGGCCAGTCAGATTCATAAGCATATGCTAACCACAACTATAATGTCTACTTCTCCTTTCTCTCTACTTATCCAGCACGTCTATTCCTTTATTTTACTTTGCTTGGGTGCGTATTTAAACCTTGAAAGTAATACTTGGAATTATTCTTTTCATGAATGTATCTGGTTATAGGCACGGCCCTACTCGGCAAGGAGGCAGCCATGGCGTGCACCGTCGCAGTGGAGACGGTCATAGTAGACCACTACAACGACCAGCTCCGGACCCTGATGCAAGACCCTGACGTCGACCCTGAGATATTGAACACCATCACCAAGTTCCGTGATGAGGTGAGTTGTGACCACTACACACCGTACATATTCTCCTTGCACATCATAGGGAACGTACTATGTAGTTTCAGCATTGTGCAAGGGTATAGACAAACGTCCAGCCCTGCTGACATTTTTGTAGATTTCTGTCAATATTACTCATGGACGAAAATCGACTAATATAACTAATAATAAACTATGTATTTGAATTGAATTCCCTACAACCTGGCACGTAACTCGTTTGATCCAAGTCATATTATATAAATGTATGAATGTATCCTTATATATCATTTACTGAAACCTGGAATGAAACTCTCCAAGAGAGAATTTTTGTATAAATATGTAGGTATTGTTTCAGAGACAATAAATATATAAACAGTGTTTCATTGAAAACGTATGTTCGTTAAACATTGAACAAATTAAACGTAAAGAGCCTCAGAAAACCCTATTTCGTCTAAATTTAACACATACCTACGCCTACCATACTTTTGCATTGATTATAACTATAATATATAATAATAAAGCCTTTATTGCTGCTATCTTCCATTTATATAGTTTCAATAAAAGTATGCTTAAAGTTTAGTCTGTAAGGTGATTTCTTTTCCAAATATATAATTTTAAACATATCGGCAAACAGTTGTTAGTCGTTCACAGCTTGTCTCCCGACAAAGGCCTCCTCTAGAGATTTCCACTTATATCTTCTATCGTTTGCTGTACGAGTCCATATTCGACCAGCTATTTTTGCAATGTCGTCCTCCCATCTCTTAGTCTGTCTACCTCTGTTCCTTGTACTGCCTCGTGGATACCATTTTGTTTATTCCAACCATTCTGGATCATTATTTAAATGATCGTTAAGACAACATGTACATATGTCGGGTAAGATATGTGTCTTATCTCTAAGGTGAGTAGCGATTATAAATTCTTCGCTGACAGGTGCGTTCAGCAAATATGAACCCTAAATCTAATGGATGAGGAATATTTAGTGTCCACATCTTGAGTAGCGACCACTTGCATCTCGCTCCCTGCTCGCTATATTTATATTATTTGTATATTTCGCCAAAAGGATGACTAAAATGTCCAGTGAATTGTTTTGATAGTCGTTAATCAAATTGCTTTAAATTATTTTCAAGGAAATGTCGAATCTGTTTCACGACTCAGTAGTGAAACTGGGGTTGTATAGTTTGTTTGTTTGTTTGTTACAGGAACAAGAGCACCACGACACTGGCCTCGACCAAGGCGCGGAACAGGCTCCCTTCTACAAAGCTCTCACGGAAGTTATCAAGGCCGGCTGCAAGGCCGCCATTGAGATATCCAAAAAAATATAACGTTCATTGTTGACGGCGCGGCGCGGTGGCGGCGGCGCGGGCGTACAGCTGCGGTTTGAACTTCTTTTCACTTTATCTGATTATATTTAATTCTTAACACATGTTCAGCTCTACTCTTCTGGTCTACTGGTTAAGGTGAAACGTTTTCATACTAAACTTATTCATGAGTTTTCTACTAAGTTTTGGAACTGTACAGTGTCCACAGGTCACCGCAAATATAAGCATTCTTATCTAATTGCCGATTTAGAATGTTAAGGTTTCTTTCCATTAAAATGGTTTAAGTTCAAATAAAATAAGTTGTAAATAAAATAGAATTATTGTGTAAAATATGTATATGATAGCCACATTGAATATAATAGTTTATGATTTAAATAAACCAAGTATTACAATAAATATTATTTTACCAAAGCATACCCACTTGTATATTTTGTATATTATTTAGTGTATGGGTGAGAGTGGTTATGTATGTTGGCGTAGATGTTAGCGCATTGTTTTGGCGTATTGGAGGTCCTGGACGTAACTCCTTATACCTAGATGGCTCACGTAATTTGTGCAAGTTATTGTGAACCCTACACACATGAGTGTACCCAATGGGAACCCTTACACACATGAGTGTACCCAATGGGAACCCTTACACACATGAGTGTACCCAATGGGAACCCTTACACACATGAGTGTACCCAATGGGAACCCTTACACACATGAGTGTACCCAATGGGAACGCTTACACACATGAGTGTACCCAATGGGAACGCTTACACACATGAGTATACGTACTTAATGGGAACGCCCATTCACATCTTCACAACTGTCTTCCTGTAACTTATGAAAGAATTTCTCCTTATTAGTTCGGCCACGTCACCCAGTCATTATCGAATACATTTTTTTAAAATGACGTGTGATTTTTCGCCGGCGACGTTTCTAACGTCAATGTTAAACATCAATAGTAACCATTAACGATAGTGGTGCCATCTGTAAAGCCACGTTTGCCTGTGGTCATCACTAAACTAGCCGCGCCCCGTGAATTCACCCACGTGGACTATAGCTTGAAATCTGAGCAATCTATACCTACTATTTATAATAAAACTGTAAAAGCCGAAAAGTCTGTACATAGAACATATTTGTACGAAAACATATCAAGGATAACGAAGCGAACATGAGTCGAGTATTTATTTAATTTATGTCCAGCTATATATTCCGTGTTATTGAGATTACCAGGTGGGGTATTTTCATTAGAACGTCCGGGAGCCGAGTAATGACCCAGAAACTGATATATAACTCGATGATGTTTTCCTAGTTGGGTTGTTTTTAGATACATAAAACGATTTCTTTTTTCGATACTACCAGACAGTATTCTTGAAACGTTAAGTAACTGAGCAATGCGCTGTATTATTTATAATTTGGACAACAAATAAAAATATAATAAGAACGAAAATAATAAGAATACTAGTAGTAAGAGAAACTTAAGACAATTGCTTTTTTTGTGTGCAAATGCCTCTTTTCTTTTTGGCGAGTTGTTCATAATAAGTGCAGATGGAAGAAGAACGATTACCCGAAATATGTCACTATATACATAAGTACTACTAAATGCATCCACTATGTTATCTATGCAATCCACTAGCTATTGGCAGCCTATAGATAACTCAAACATATATTATTGAACATATATTATTGATTTGCTTTTATTTCTAGCGTCGTTTTTTTACAATACATTTTGAAATTCATTGTAAAAAAATTAACACGTCATTACCAATTATTATATGTACTACATATAGGTATATTCTGCGGTGTTTGTGACTGTTTTACAATGTGTGCCTCATTACATTCAGATCTACGCAAAAACATCCATCAGTTGCAGGAAGGTGATATGACTCTGGCTAATGTGGTAAAATAAAATGTAATAATAAGACGGAACCCTTAACCGGGAAAAACCTAGTCTTGTCGCAAGATCATCATAAAAATCCGTTTATTTTTATGGCAGCTTGTTCACGTATTTAATAATAATCCAGTTCAAAAAGGCATACATTCTGGATATTTTTTGGCCGATTTTTCACAAGAATACTTTATTTGACATATCCACACCACCAGCGAAGATGCGCTACCTGGCGAAATAAAGATTGATGTGCAGAAACAGTACATCAAAGGAGATGATTTAATATCCACCAAGAGATAATGACGTACCTCCCTCGCAGTTCCGGCCCTGGTACCCGGGCGGGCAGGAGCAGAGGCCGGGTGCGGTGCAGTTGCCCCCGTTCATGCACTGCGGGTAGCACAAGGCCGTGCGGCAGTCCTGCCCCATGTACCCGTCAGGGCACTGGCAGATCTTGTCGCTGTTGCACCACCCGTGGTTGGCGCATTTCTTGTCGCACTCGGGGTCCGGCCCTGGGGGTGATACACCAAACACCATCATATTACGTTGCTGACATCGGCACTCCATATCTGTCTTCGGGAAGGACCGGCTTAGATAACATAAAATAATACTGCAGCTACTACAATAACATTTGAGCAATCCACTAGCTATTGGCAGCCTATAGATAACTCAAATGCTCTAACCCGCTACTACTTGGAATCGTGCCCAGAATGCTAGCAGCATTGCCACGTTGAATTGCAATGCTGATTGAACCGTTGAGTCAAATATGAGCCAGCATTTTGGTCACGCGTCGATTAAATACTTTGACTTTTGGATACATAATTAGTCCATTTCATGCATAGTGCTGGGACACAGGCCATCCATTCAGAGAGGGTGTAATCCATCAATAGCCAGTGCGGGGGATTCAAGTGGGTGTTTTCCTTTTGTTGGAGTTTTAAGATCGTCTCCGACTGTCTTCCAGTCTGACTCTTCCATGAAGACAAGTTCGTTTGACGCTGGTGTGTTCATCGAAGCATGAAAAATGCCACTACGAATCATGCAGCCAAGTAATTGCTGCAAAGTACGTTAAATAACTTTTTAAATTGATCCTTGCATATACTAAACAAGGTATTTGCAGACAAATTCACTAGGTAGTTAGGTACACAACCAATAATGTAAAGTTTTCTTTATAGCGTCTTCTAATAAACCGCCTTGCGATGGTTTGTCACCTAAGTGCGGGTGAAATCGTAAAACTACATATAAGTACTATACTTATTACAAATGTACCCCTTAACATAGCAGACGATTAAGATACACATATGGGAATGTTTACGATAGTCAGGTCTGAATGTTGCTTTTGTTAGTTTGAAAAGTGATTATAACGCAAATCAGATGTTTTCTGTAAATACTGATTTTGTTAGACATAGAGGTGTATAGGTGTACAATAATTATATGTATTTTTTTTTAATGTGCGTATTAGCGTGATTCCATGCTAATGAAAAGAAAATGCTACAGATTTTTTTAAATAATCAAATGAAAATTAGTTCGAATGAAAAGTTAAGTGGGTTATTGGAAAATGGTATTGATGAATGAAGTATGCAAGCAAATGATACCAACCTAAAAACGCAAATGCTGTGAGCAGAGGTACCGCGAAGCCAGCCAATGCGCGCGCTCGGCGATAGGCCCGGAAACAAGGCATTCGGTTAGTTCCGGCCGCGGCCACACGGCGCACGCGCCGCCCCGCGCGCGACCCGCACGGCAACAACATTAGTCATACGGCACAAGGACACTAGCTTATTGACACCATATTTTGGTTAAAACTTTGAGCTTATGTTTCGTCTCGATTGGAGCGTAATTGGAGCGAATCCTCAATAAAATGTCAACGAGCTTATTGTTCGGAACACAATGAGGAGTTAGGTGGTGCGGCCAGCGACTGTACTCGCTAGCTATGTACACACTAGGCACAGGACGCACATCTCAGTTATTAGTAGCGCAAGCACACAACGAGCTGAAAATAGATGAAATGCAATGTTCAGTTATTCTGGAACATTCGGCCCGTCCATGTTGTCTCGTGGACGGTCGTTAGCGTGAGCTGTGAGGGATTAATTAGGCTTTACGAGCTCTCGTTGATTGGATCAACTGCGCCGGCTAATGGGCTCCATTTAAACCCGGGATATTGTTAAGTTATAAAGTTTGAGATACAAAATAAAAGCGTTATGTCTGTGTTTTTGAAGCTGTTTCCATTTAATGGGCGATTTCAATAAATTGCTGCGTTGGATTAGATATCCCTTTGTGAGAACGTTCAGTTTGTTAAGTTTTGTATCGTGTTCGTTTTCCCATTGTAACATCGACAAAAACACAGGCATGTAAGTGTTAAAAATGCCTTGGCGATACAATACCTGTCCTTTCTATATACACACCTCTCTGTGCGCATTCCTTCTTTAGGTTTAACCTTAATGGGGTGCCTTTTAGGGGTAGCCCACGCCCGTTTTTGAGTACCAACCCTATTTCAAAAGTAGCCACTCCGTTGCTGCTACCGACGCAGGGCAGTACTACACTGAATTCTGTAGAAAATATAAGATTAATATTAAAATTAAAAAAAAGGTTTGTGGGAAGTCTGAAAACTGTGGGAATGTTCAGCAACATCCTATGGCTCAAATGGCGATGATGACGACGACGACGAAGAGAGGTATCAGTATTATTGGACCTCAAAAGTATTATTCAATATTGTCCTAGGGTATACTACTTACACACGAGTGAGTTGGCACCGTCTATGCCAACTCACTCGTGTGTAAGTAGTATCAGGGTGCGTTTCTTTTTGCGCTCAGAGTGCATACGTTCGACAGTAAGGATTTAGGTATTCCGAGAAAAAAATAGTACTGACAGTGCTGACGGCCGTAACCAAATCAGAACGGTTTGTGTGTATAAAAGCGCACGAATGCACTAAATGCTACTTCCCATTAAATTTAAATGTTATTAAATAATTCACTTCCGTACTTCCACGTGCACTATATGAGTCATAATTACTGAAAGTATAAATTTCGTTTTTAAATTTGAAAAATTGTGGAGGGATTACCAATTTTTCGACAGATTCTCAAATGACAGTCAGATGTTTGACAGCGCTCACACTGCTCTACGTCGTAGTCGTGAGCGTTCTAAGCACTGGACGTCATGGATGACGTCATATACATTTTGTGTGAAGCTGTCAGTCCATTTCGGAATGGCTTTAAGCACGCTATCTATGTACTAGAAACGGTTAAAGCGCAAAAAGAAACGTACCCTAAGTAACCACAGTCATATATAAGAAAATGAGGATAAAAATGACCTTTAGGCGTTTTAGGCACCCGCCCCTGCGGTTTGATGGACAACGTCGGCGGCTTCAGTATGTTGAGATCTGACGAGGTGAGCGTGTCGAAGTTGTAGAAGTACTTCTTGCGCGAGCGCCACGTGAAGTTCACGTAGCCCACCTCCGAGGGGATGGTGGGCAGCTTGTGCGAGAAGTTGGGGTCCAGGACGTACGGAGACACGTGGCCGTTCACTATTGCGTACACTTGCATCGATATACCTGCCGAAAACAAATAAAAATATATATTATGCATAAATTAATTAACGCAACCCTTATTTATTATATTATATTTACGATACGCGGCTATGAAGACTACATCTACCATGCAGGTTCTTCGAGAACTTGCTACCTTTAAATGTCTGGGTTTCTCTGCGAATGTTTTTAGAGGCACGCTTCGTATGATGCAAACGTCGAGTGGGTATGTCAAGAGTTAACAAAAGGGGGATGGTCTCACCACTGAACATGCGCACTTGCCGCTCGTCGATCCAGAGCGAGATGTCGTGCTGCTTGCCGTCCTCCTTGTACTCGCGGCGGCCGGCGCCCAGCGTCA
The DNA here is from genome assembly GCA_934044485.1 of Apeira syringaria. Lineage (NCBI taxonomy): Eukaryota > Metazoa > Arthropoda > Insecta > Lepidoptera > Geometridae > Apeira > Apeira syringaria. Next base: position 1,840,109 of record OW203659.1, read on the forward strand.
GCGACATGGCGAGCGCGACCCCCGCCATCACCCGCGCGCCTAGCCCAGCCGATGCCCACATACTGTCGGACAAACAGACACATCACCACCTCGAACAGTCGCCACACATGACAAACTCACAATATCGCACATCATACAGACTATAAAGAAGACTTTAGCCCGCCGCGTCTGTCTGCCTTTCTTTTATCTGCTAGTTGTAAGATCCTTTTCACTTGCGCAATGGTTATTGACACAGCTTTTTTATCTAGGTAATAGGTGTCAAACACGCCGCCTGATGGTAAGTGACCATCGTCGCATATGGATATCTGTAGCAGTGAGGGAATTGCGAATAGGTACGTTGCTAATCCTTTTTTAGACTATGTAAACTCTTCTTTTGTAGAATCCCATATTGTATTGTGTTAATCGGGAACACCGAAAGAAGAAGCTCGTTCCACGTTTTAGCGTAAACGATCGGTAGAATCGCACAGTATGTGACTCCCATGAGTCAATTATGGATGAGTCAATGTATGTGGATGAGCTTTACAGTGCGGCGGTAAAACTGTGATGATGGAGTAAGGTTGAAGAGTTCATCAGAATACTCTCCATTGTATATACCTACTGTAGAAAATACACAGAGATCTTATATCTTGGCTCGTAGATACTGTGTGGCTATTCCAGGTTTTCGGTGAGTTTGGGGTCATTGACAATTCAGAATCTACGCTGAAATGTAACCAGAGGTTATAGTTGATACTTAGATGCACCGTTCTAAAGGCGATAGCTGTAATCCACGTGAGGCTGGACTTGTGCGCTTTGTGGAACAAAGGCCGTTGCCTTGATGTGAAGTTTTGCACACGCTTTGTTTAGTACACTAAGATTTGACCTTGCATGCTGTATGCTCGCCGAACTGCATAATAGCGGAAATGTCAACATCCAAAATACTTTTGCTCTCCAAGTCCTTGACACCATCTTGTGTTTTTTACGGACATCCTCATATCATTTCGAATGAAATCTAAATTAAACCCGTGCGAAGCCGGGCGGTGGCGTTTCTATTAATTTATGAAGTATTATAGCTTTATGCAAAAATCACATTCAAATCTGATTCATAATGTTCGAATTTATGGTTACAAAGGAACGGTTCCAACTGGAAAATAAGGACCGTTTATGAACAGGTGATATAAAAAAATATATTGTTGTTAGGTATACAAAGTGAAAATAAAAAAAATAGTTCTTGAAAAAACGCGTGGGTCCAATCTCAAACTGTTTTTTGACTGATTTATATATTAGCGAAAAGACTATAGAACTGAGATGCCTGGCCTGTGCGTCCACTGTTCTCGCACACCCAAGGGGCCCATGGGCGTGTAACCCCAACAACTCTGATTAATCTTTGTAAAACGTAGGTATTGATCACAAGAATTCAAAATGCGAATTGACATTCTAAAAGATGTATTTGTTCACGCACCGATAATCTAATATGCATTTAACTGGCGTATAATTTGTTTGTCGACCAGAGAGGTCAGACAGAGAGAGGACGCACAAAAAAGGTGAGGAAAAACAAAATGATCACAGTTAACATAATTGATTGGGCCCGTTCGGGACGTGCTCCCACAATGAAATTATCGTGGGAATCGACCGGCCCACGTAAAAAACCGACGACTTCATTAAATATCCCCTGTCAAAAAGTAATGTGTATACTAGTTTTTTTTCTACTCGCCTCCGATGTCAAATTATACGTACAAAAGGTGTTGACAAAAAAGAATACTCAGCAAGGCACTCGCTTCGGGATCACCAACCGTTTATCTAGTCAACGATTTTAGTACATTTTAGACAAAGGAGGTACATGGGTTGTTGGAATGGAAGAACCGATTGAAAACACATTTTTGTACCAACCAAACCGGGTTATCTAATTGTAACGAGATGCCGAGAATCTTCAGTAGGTAAATAGCGCAAATCTTATCAGCTTGGTAGTTTGTAAATAATTCAAATCAGATCGTAAATATTTGCCGTATCTTATCCTCCAAGTAAATGGTTTTTGTACGATGAAATGTAATCCTTTAAAAAGGTCAAAAGTCTAGTTTTGCTGTCGGCGGCGCCGGCGCCCGGCGGTGTTTATTGCGCCACTTGCTCACACAATCATCTGATAACCTTCAATTAGTATGTAACATTACAATTAGCATCTATACCAGATTTTATAAAATAAGTAGGTAGGTACATAATAATCAAGACTCACCTATAACTATATAGATACGACTAATGAATTGAGATCAGTAACAAATAAGTAGTATCAGTAAACACAATGATGTGAAAGAAAGTGAAGATGGCTTTAATGTCACTTGGCGAAGCAGAGAATCTTAAATCGCAATAAATAATGCATAAGATATTCATTCGGCGATTAGCACGTGTACGGTAAAGCTTTCCTGAAAATCTTATTTGTGTTGGTTTTATAAATACATTAGCATCTCTGAAATTGTTTCAACGAGCATAATTAAAATGTGTACATTGGTAAACTTATGCATTAAAAACAAGACGACGAAGCAAGTTCTGTCCCCAAGGTACGACACGATAATAAAGTTATGTAAGTACCTAGAGGATTTGAAGATTAAGCCGTTAAATTAAGATTTCGACGATAGGTCGGTAGGTACATAGAGTAGGTACTCGTAACATTTTAATACATGGGTAAGTACAACCTAACGTAAGATTCAGTTTCACTTATCTGAATCATCGTGTCAGCCATAGAACGTCTAGTGCTGGACATATCCGGCCTTTGTGGACATCAATGGGGGAGGCCCGATGGCGGCCCGCATCCAGCCCTTACCTGCGATCTTAGTCAGATCGTCTGTCCACCTGGTCGGTGCCCGTTCTATGCTGCGCTTGCCAATCCGTGGTCTCCATTCGAGAACCTTTCGACCCCAGTGGCCATCGGATCATCGAGCTATGTGCCCTGCCCACTGTCACTTCAACTTGCTAATCCACTGGGATATACCTATCAGTGACATTCGTTCTTGTACGGATCTTCTCATTTCTGATTCGACCGCGTCGAGAAACCCCGAGCATAGCCCTCTCCATAGCTCGTTGTGCGACTCTGAGCATGCTCACAAGGTCCATACTCTGAGACCACGTTTGTTCCATAAAAATAAATCAGAATAAGATAACTATGTAAATATTACGTAGCATGAATAAAGAAACCACACAACCACGTCATCCATATTTGAATAATCAATGCTCTATATTTATAGACCTGTTTTTCCGTCCTGCGTTCTACCAGTGTTTGTTATCTTAAAACATAGTGTGTAAAGCCCAGCGGATACGGAAATGACTTAAAAATCAATTTTCATTCATCCAAATTTCTAAATACAACTACTTCTACCGAGTTCTAACATGACTACATAGCGATTTTCTCCACAAGTTTATGTCATTTGAGTACCTAAGTTTATTGGTATATATAATATATATATACATTAATCATATTTTTTACATTACGTATGTACAATTTAAGCCAGGTAGGTGGTGTTATGAGTAGGTAACGTCACTAGTGCGATGTGACATCACTAGTATATAAGGCGGGCTGCCAAGATGCCAAGAAGCCGCCGACGTAACTCTGTACGTACCTCTTTTGGATATTAAAAGTAAGTTATGTCCAGTACTCCAGTATTATCATTTTATTTTTATTTTCTTTCTTAGTATTGACATATTCTTGAAATTTGACTATTCTTGGTATTGTACGTACTCATAACAGGTGGATATAGCTGTAACTTGTAAGTACCTACTAAGTATATATTATTCTACCTATTATATGTACTTATATAGTTTGTAAAGACTAACCGTCGTCGTGTTACATATATTTTTATATACAATAGAAACATATAGAGCCATTGAAATGTGCTCAATAGAAATAATAGAAGTCATATTATTTGGCTAATTTTAGACAACCCAGAGCATATTAATACTTTATATATTTCGTGCTTTAGTTCGATTCACGAAATTTTGCTAAAAATCTTTAAAAAGTTTCATTCGACACGCGTACACAAACCATCGCCGAATCGATAGTATTTTGATTGAGGTCACACGGTGAATGTAAGTGTGCAAATATGGGAAATCTGTCAAGCAGCGTGTATGGGTCAGCACATCAGTTCGCGGCCCTTCGCTCGCACATCCTGGCGATAAGTCGTGCGAATGACCTGTAGCTTTGCGAGCCTCAAGCGGACCACGAAATACTTATTTATAGCCTGTTGCCACATTACCGCCAACCAAAGCGGCCCTTAGATCAAAGAAAATATGGACACTGCTCCGGAAACTAAACAATAAGGTGTTTAAGGTGTGTGCGAGAAAGTGTTGTTATCTTAAACAGAAACTCCTATTAATTAGGCTGATTTCGCTGCTTGGATTGTGTAATATTTAAAAATAATGTCACTGCAATCAATTCTTCAAGACTAAACGTTTAAAGTTCCCTATCACTATGATTTTCATGAGTCGTAAATATAGTTTTCTATGTAGGTTGGTACTCGTAAAGGATTAAAATATATAAGATAATATATAGGTAAGATTTGTTATCTCTCTAAATAGGTAGGTAGAGAGCGAATCAAACATAAATAATTATGATGCACACAATCGTGAAGTTGGACGTCACACTCGAATTATATATGTAATAGTCTGTGGTTGTGTGGTTTTGTTTGTACTTGTGGGAGTGAGCGGGTGTGATTACTTGTTGCGCATGGTTTTTACGGCTTCATTATATTGTTTGTAATAATCGGTCTTTATTTTTTCTTTCTCTGAGCTACCTACGGTCATCCAAGTTAACACCCTGTGTCATAAATCGTGATACCTTTTGCAGTCTCACCTCATGACGTTATGATAATATTGTGTACCTATATTGTTTGGAATATACCCATTTAAATACATAAACTTACATAATATTATATAAGCATGTGGTTAGTAGGTACATTATAAAATGTGGGTAAATCCATTTCAAATATTCCAGTCCATGTACCTACGGTTCGTGAAATTACACTTCTGGGATGGTAGGTTTTTGTTTGATTTAGTTTTCTGCTAATATTATAAAAGGCATACTTATATCTAAGTACATATTTCTATTATTTTTATTTGTCGGAAATCGGAAATAAATATAAAGTTTACAAAAATAATCAGAACTACGTTGTTTGCATACCAAATTCTAAGTATAAGAACCTACTTATTTTTGGCTTGAGTTAAATCTAAACAAAGTTCAAGCCTAGAATTTAACTAACAGATCACCTCAGGAAGATTTGTAAGACTTGCTACTAAACGTTAACAAAAAGTCCCTTTTTTTTCACATCATGACTCGTGTAGGTAGTGGTAGACAGCTTAGTTAAGTACTCACCATAATTTTTCAGTAGACCTAAAACCATAGTGTGCAAACATCTTTAAAAATATTCTTAATCACAAAGTCGAAACTTTTTGATTTACACGTTGGCAAAAAGGTTGTGATGCCCTGCCCGATGCACTTGTTAACCTAACCAGCCGCTTGTGGACGCGATACCCGTTGAGGGAACAGGTAACTGTGTAAAACGAAAAAAAATCAAGTCCGGCTGACGAGAGGGCCGGCAGCGGTCGCCGCGCCCGCGCCGTCCCGCCGCGCTGCTGCGCCAAGTTGCAACCACGACGATGGAGTTTTAACTTATTTATTTCTTATTGATTGATGCACATTACGCTTAATTTATTATATGTTAATTGTATAGCACAGATCTAGCAACAAATACAAATATATTTATTTGACATAACAATAGGTCTAACAATACATGAACCCATTGGTTCCAAACTAGTTTTCACTGTGTTTTGGAGCTGAAGGCCTCTCCCTTAATATAGTACATATAATTGTATGTCAAACGCTCAGAATGGCTACATAGCTATTTAAAAACAATAATTAATAAAAACCTGTGTGTGTGCGTGTGAGGGTGTGTTTATTTGCGTGCTTGGTTAATGTGGTAAATGTGTGTACGTATGTTTGTGTGATGTTTTTCTATTTGATAAAAAACGCATCTAGCATACTGCCTACAGTTAGGCCTTTAATTACAATTTAGTCATATATGACCAGCATCTTGCTTGTACTCGTAGATAGATACTTGCAATTGCGTACCTACATGTGTACTACACATGTAGGTACCTACATGTACATAATAAAATACTGTCATGTAAAAACATGACAGTATTTTATTGAGTTAACATCGTGCATTTCTAGCTAGAAGTTATCTTATCTATAGATATAATAAAGCAGTTGGAACTATGTTTCCGTACATTTAAACATATAATGTACTTAAGTAATAATAATAATATGGGACAACATTCACACAAGATCTTCAGGACCCAAACTAGGCAGAGCCTGTACTATGGTAACCTGATGACAGATATATATACTTATATACATATACACACCCAGACACAGGTCAAACAGACATGTTCATACACACATATGTTTGACCTGTCCGGGAATCGAACCCGGGACCAGCGGCTCAGAAGGCAGAGTGCTACCAACTGCGCCAACCGGCCAGTCATGTGTAGAGATTTAAAGATTAATTAAAGAAAGAACGAGAGTACAAATTTAAAGATATTGACATTAAGCAACTCTAAGCCAATTAAACAGCCTATAATTTATTTATTAAGTTTCCGACATTTAAAACACTTTTTGAGATGGTGGTCTCGCATAGACTTATTAAAAATATGTTATTTTGATTTCAGTTAGTACTATTTTTAGGGTTCCGTACCCAAAGGGTAAAACGGGACCCTATTACTAAGCTGTCCGTCTGTCTGTCCGTCTGTATCTCATGAACCGTGACACTAAGACAGTTGAAATTTTCATAGATGATGTATTTCTGTGGCCGCTCTAAAACAAATATTAAAAACACAGGATAAAATAAATAAGGTGGCTCCCATCAACAAACGTGACTTTTTGCTCGATATTGATAACGGCAACAGGTATTGAAATATTTAGTTATTATTGAAAGATTTATCTTATACAGAATATTTAGTTATATATATATTCACTTTGAAAATAAATAATAAAAATAAGACAAGTATTTAAGGGGGGCTCCCGTACAAAAAACGTAATTATTGGGCGTTTTTATAAATTATAGTTCGGAACCCTTCATGCGCGAGTCCGACTCGCACTTGGCTGGTTTTGATGTTTCACATGGTTGTAACTGGTTCATTTCATGAAGGTATAGTTGCTGTATTGCATTAATATGCATTATATTGTATGATTACAATGCATGCACCAGAACATTAACCATTGGCTAAACTGAAAATGAGCTTAAGTATATAATTATTTATAAGATATCCGCTATGTATAGACACTGACATGATCCTGCTACAGCGGTCGAACAGCGTTATTATTTTAGGGGATAAACATATTATTATATTGTATATCTCTGTACTCACATAATAGTTGAATTAGTGAAAACTGATTAAATATGTTATCTAGTTAGAATTTTTACTACAACAAACATATTGACATCTAAATCCCATTGTTTTTACCCAGAAGGCAGTTGACACACCCGTAGGACGGTTATCGGCCTAAATACTTAGGTACCCCATAAGATGCAAAGCTCCAACAAGGCATCTTATTTACTCCTAATAAGTATTTTAAGCACAACTAGAAAATAAAAAATAAAAATTTTTAATCTTCATTAAATCTAATTTAGATTAATATTTGTTGTTAGGTTAGGTACATATACCTACGTACGTCCCTTAAAGTTCTAAGTCATACGTATTCCGAAAAAACCTTACTCCGAATTACTTGCCGCTTGGCGATGCATCGAACGTACTTTTAAGCAATGATCCTATAAGTATTTAGTTAGGTACCTTCTAATAATAACCCTCTGTTTACAATACCAGATAGCAATGTTTACGTGGTAATGCTTTAATCTACAGTTCGAATGCGCTTTCCAAACCATCACATCACATAAACCGAGATCCAGTTAGACAGTGAGATAAATTCAAAGACTAATTATACCTACGTAACTTATCATCTTTTGAACATAATATTATAATAGGTCACCTATATTTAATATAATACTACGCACATTAAGAAAACAATAAGTCTTTTCAGTTGAAAACACAATGCCGAGAACATGCACTTTAAATACCCAATCGATCAGCCAATTGATTAGCTTTAAGTGGGATCAATGATCTTTTATTTACTGTAGGCGCCTATCCCGATAATTCGCGATATCCTCTAGAACTATTACATTTAATATAAAAATACCTGTTTATAGTGTCCAATCAATGCGAAATTATAAGATCACAGAACACCGTCATAATTTTATTCACAACACAATTCGCGAACTTCGTCGTGGTTTTGATAAAAGCCGGGCGCCACAAGTGCGGCCGACTTGTACGGCGGGTGGACACAGACTGAGCTGAGATTCTGAGACTGAACGAACGTGGACATTCCTAATTCTGTGTGGATTCTGTTCGTCTGGCAAAGCCCACAAGTAAATGATGCGTTTTAAAAGTTCCTCCGCAACCGGCGTACGACTCATCTTCCGAAATCCGTCGTCTTCGTGAGTTTTGTGTGAATGACGATCGAGTTTTTGCACGATAACAAATGGCCCTACAAAAAGGACACTTAGTTAACCTTTTGTATCCAGTGTGTCTTAGATTTACAACAAAATTTAAACAATGGCGGAATTGGTGAAAAGGAAAGTGGAAATTATCAGATCAATTTATAAAGAGGTATCTAAGTATGAAAAATGCATAATATGCTAATATGATTCTTGGGACCCCAAAAATAAACCATCAGTAAATCTTTTATATAAGCGTTTCCAGTTTTTAGCTTAAAATCGTAGTGTTTGTTTCGCAACAATTGTTCTCCTAAGTTTAATCCAATTATGCAGCACACGCGCAATGTTTTGTTATAAAACAGCGACTTCGACAAGTTATTTCACACTTTTGAGTGTTGAAGTCGGGTCCATTTTTTGGTAAACAATTTTTTTTTACCCTTCTCAGTGACCTTTGCTACTCACGGGATCAATTGTTTTTGTGTATGTGCATCGATGTTTTCAACCGCAACTATAACATCGTTGCGGTATGTGAAGCACTTTTCAGTTATTGGAGTATAACTCAAAAACCGCTTGTCCGATTTTGATGAAATTTTATTGGGACCACCACGAAAGTATACACTATCAAAAAAAAGAATCATCAAAATCTGTTCATAAACGACAAAGTTATCCGCAAACACACATCAAAAATAATTCCCTATCATTTAAGAGGGGGGATGCCAATACTCGCCACGCTTGACAGGCGGGTTGGCGAGCGCAGAATGATGTGTGAATATCAGAAAGCGCTGCTGCCCACCTTCTGGTACGTGATCCCTTAGCCGATTCTTACGGCACCCGCGGTTAGAAATGGGGGGATACCTACTATTCTTAGCCGTTACCCCACGGCCTAATATATGATTAATATAGTATAAGTATATGATTAATAATACACTCTATTTATATGATTAATTGCATGCTGGGTGGAACTTACGTCCTTATTTGAAATTGATCCTGTACGACAGAAAACTTCATGAATGCGGCCCATTTAGTCATTAGTTCCTATACAAGAACTTAGCCTATTGTAATTATTTATGTCTCCACAGATGTATGTGACCGCAGACGGTTACCTCAGCATTGTGATCGGCTCGTGTGAATGGTTCCATTGTCACCTTATAACCATAACTACCTGCTACTCGTTTAACTAGGTAGGTACCTACCTCTGTTTAGTCTCAAAGCTCTTAGTTACGTGGCTTTGTTTAACATTTATATGGCGCTTATCAAGTATTTAATAAGCCTTAGTTTTCGCTGGTGAAACTTTCACTACAGTTTATCAGATATCTCACTAATATTATAAAGGCGCAAGTTTGTGCGTATGTTTGTTACTTCTTCACGGCTTCACCGATTTCGATGAAATTTGGTATGTAGATAGGTTACAGCCTGGAATAACACATAGGCTACTTTTATCTCGGAAAAAGTATAGTTCTCGTGGGATAGTTGAGCTAGTGGGAAAAGCGTAATCCACGCGGGTGAAACTGCGGGAATACGCAGCTATAGAATATAAGGCTATAATAAAATGATTATATGTGTATCAGGCCACTTATACAATAATGCGAAATGTAATTTGATATAAGTACTAGGTACTATTATAGTACTGTATGCACACTGGACAGATGAACTTTCGCCGTGGCCCTATTTTGTGTTTGCCATTTATGAATGACACATCGTACCCGAAATAAAACACTTCAAGTTTACACAAGGTGACACTAGTTTCCTCTTTTTCCTTTTGTTTGTGTACATAGGTAAGTATACGTAGTTAATCACTTCATAATAGAATTTCCACTTGCATTAGAAGCTTATTAAATTTGACATCTCAATATATTTCATCATTCTCAAGAAAGATATTTCTAATGTAGGTAGGTTTTTTTTAAAGCTTGCGTTTGACCGCTGTCTCGCCGATGTTAAGCCACGACGCGGTCTAAGGTGTAGCACGCAAACTTAGAAGGAACCTATTCACTCGCCACTTGAAGACTGCAGGATTGCACTTATCGGGAAACACAGACTCAGGCAGTGAGTTCCACTCCCTGGCAGTACGCATAGTCATCAAATGAAGCCCTCGCGACAACTCACCGGGCTTCCCAAATGTCAGGTTATATTATAAAACCACACCACAGGTCCTTGTGGAAATCAATGGGGGAGGCATATGTCCATCAGTGGACGTCCTATGGCTGAGATGATGATTATAAAACCAACGAGGACATTTAAGTAGTCTTTATAATATAGTTAACATGATTTTACATTAGATATAACCGCTTGACTTAAATATCACTAATTCAAAATGTCAACCCAAAACCCCAAACGATCACATCGAATATCGTTACGCTGATCATGCATGGGCCTATCCAACAAGTTTGAAAATCCGAAGCCCTAGAAGTCCGGAAGCTGTTGATCTTCCATACCACCTTCAAACATACATACAAATACCGACTGGACCAAGCCGCCGTTGAAACATTCGCTTCACTATGACATACAGTACGCACAGCCTATTTTTGAATTTAGTGAACATTTTCAGAGTACATATTATGTAGTGATATAACTAATAAAATTAAAAAAATGTAAGCGGCCCCAATAACTATTTGAGGCCAAACTTGATGGGTTTACTAATAGGCAATCATTTCGTCGAGGTCCACCATCAGAGTAGCTTAGTGGTACGTACCAGCATACACGATGTTTCAGATGTCAGGTCAGACGTCCTGGGGCCTTACTATCAGCTTTGTAAAAACCCTGGAAGTTCCGAGCAGTTCTACAACCTGGATAAAACATGCCAGAGACAACCGTTCACCTTTGAGGATATCCATGTTCAAACCGTTTACCTTAAGGAGCGTGATGCCGTGGTGATGGTATGATTTCAGACTAAGCGGTTTAAGCCAGGTTTTAGAACTGCGCAGAACTTGCATGGTTTTTATAAAGCCGATAGTAAGGCCCCTGGAAACAAATACCCATTATGCATGTACAATCCCTACCGCAGATAACAAATCATCTTGATTACCTCAGCTTTACAACAAAAAAAAACACATCAAAATTGATCCATTCGTTTAGAAGATATGATGAAACATGATGACACAGACATGTCAAACTAGTAACCTCTCTCTTTGCGTTTGTCGTCGAGCAGGGTTTGAAGCGATGATAGCTCAGCGGGGGGAGCGTCGCCTGTCAAAGTGACGGAAACTGGTTCGATCCCCTACAACAGCTTGAGCTTCCGGTGAAGGTAACACCTTTATCAAATTCCCAGCAGGGTGGTAGCTAGCCAGGCGGGTATTCGAAAGTGGGTACTTTACTACCCTCAAGTTTGAAAAACCGTCAGCAAACACATAGTGTGTTCAGGCAGCAGTACTTGAGAGCCAGTGAGCATTCTAGGTCTTGCGTGATAACATCTTCGACCACATCGTCACTGACCATCAAGTGAGATAGTGGTCAAACGCTAGATCTATACAGTATAAAATAAAAGGGTAAACAAGAAAGGAAAATGCCAAAATCGTAAATGTGTGAACTGGACAGTTGTGCAATAATTAAATCCAGTGCCTAGCGACTCATAAATGATACTGCGCAGAGTAACGCAGAAATCTCCAGAGAAACACTTACGCTGGGACTGACTACTACTGCGACACTCGATGTGAGTAATAAAAACAATAAAAGAATATTTCTTAAAGTTTTATTTTCTATGCAACATAAAAAAATATTCATCATAGTTATAATAAATTACAGTTACTTAATGCAAACTAAAATGTAAATTATTATAATTCGTGAACAGAACACGTCCGCACGAGGTCAGGTCGGAACTACAGAGTAAAGAAACGTACACTTTAGTCATGATTACTACATTATCATTCATTGCAAACGCGACCTAATTTACCTAGATGAACAAAATATTTCCAATGTTGTTTATAAAAGCTTGCTTAGCAATACAATTTACAAATAAATGCTTAACTGTTTCGCCGCACGGTTTCAATTTACTGATAAAGTTAATCGAGTCAGTGTGCGTAAATACAGAAGTTAATAATTTGTAAATATTCACAATAACACTGAGAGAGAGGGAGTACCTTACAACAATTAATAACTACGACGTTGTGGAATACATGTTCACTGGCAGAATAACGACGGTTCAAATATATTTCGTACATAAAACTTACCAAACATTATTTATCTTACGGATAGTGCACAACATTCACTGGTATAACAATTAAAGATCAATTATGTAATTTAACATATGCAAAAACAAACTACATGTGATTCCTATACATATGTAAATGCGAACGTTGTGCTGTTATAATTCCCATGAAAATTACATTTTCATTGCAAAATACAGATTTAAGGCAAGTTACATTTGTATGTACGAGGTAAAAGTAAATGAACACACTGTACATGTACAATTCTAACAATTTTGGATGAAAGGCAGTGAATCAGAGCATCACCAACTGGTGAGTAACCAACATTGTCAACGCACTCGCTGTAATAGTTTAGAACCCCAACAAACATACAGAAATAATTTATCAAATCGTTAACAGCGCGGTTTCATAGAGCGACAAAAACAGACGAGAATCGAACAAGGCTCTTAATTTATTAATATATATTATATTAAATTCTTACTAGACAATAGACATGATAAAGACTCCTTAACAAACAACTTAAAGAGGGTACGATAACAGTGCCATGAATTATAAAATATGCTTTGTAATAAGGTACCTATAGTTACAGAGTAAGCTCTAAATCAGAACGATCGATACCCAGGCGTTAACACGTCGACGCGAAGACAATACAATTACAATTAAATAAATATTAAATCAAAAATGTTGGTAACCGCGCGGGGCAGTCCAGTTTTACAAACAACCTTCAGATTACATCTGACCGCCTCCGCGCGGCCCCCAACTCTATAAATATAAATAAACAGATATATATATTTATTAAATCAACATGGTTAGACCGCGTGGAATGTATTGTTCAGGACCCGACACCTTTCAGGCGAAGAAATAAACATAATATAAATACATGGAATATAACACTGACAAGAAAAAAAATGATCAGACATCGCGTGACTAACTTGGCAGTGTGATAAGTTTATTGACGAAAAAAATAATATAGATGCGAAAAGCGAACGCGTTAGCTGCCTAACATTAGTTAACACGAGACCCTAGCCTTACATTCTAATACGAGATAAATTGAGATATTCAGTGTTAAAACAGAGCAGAGGCGATCGATAACGAACCGTCCAAATGTCCACACAATGTTCCTTTGGGCTCTAACACAGGTGTTGCCTGACTGCCTCTAACTCTAACTGGCGCACAGAAACAACCGGACAACTCGAGGGGGTGCGAACAAACTTCATATACTTTCAATATATCGAATACTTTAATAATAATACAAAAAGCTTATACATAATAGAGGTCTTATAACTATACGAGAGAGACGTAAGTTTCGGAATTGAGATGAGATTGAGATTAAAATGTCTTGTGAAGAAGTTTCTGGGTTGCAAGAGCCTCCTTTTTATACTACTGAGTCGGTTGAGAATGTTTGAGTACTAGTTTGTTAATAGGCACTTGCCAAATCATGTGATACATAACCTTCGTTCAATCGGATTATGTATGATACTCTTAGATCTCCGTTTTACCAGCTTATACCAACCCAGATAACATGAGATTCTACAGATAATACCCTAGTTAATGCTAATCGTATGCAGTTAGACAATAATCGGGATACCAGAACACGCACACAAACTTGGTGCACGTATGTGAAACAGCCTTGAGAGCAGAAATATCAAGCCCGTTTCTAACTAGAATGTTTATGACAACTTTTTCAGGACCATTTTGAATGTTTATATAAACTTTAACGTCAACTGCGTGGAGGGGTGCGGGGCGGGCGGGGGGGGGGGGAGACAATGTGCGAGCGTCCCCGCATGGGCACACACTCTTTACTAATCTGCGCCATAGCCGGCTACATGCGTGCCAACATCACAACACCGAATGTTAACGCGACATCTCTCTTCCTTCGCAAGCACCAACGTACGGCCGGTGGTCAGGACGCGGCGGGTATCAAAAATATTCTTTATACAATTTTAGAGAAGCTCCGTTCCTTGAGGACTCGTTAAGTTTCAAGATAATATTGGAGATATGAAGAAGTCTTACAAAAATATGCGACTTGAAACCTAGCGGCCAATCTAACATGCTGAATTTTCAAAGAACGACTAAATAGTAGAAATATTATTTGAAAATTAGGGAGGTATAATCAAAGTGGACGCCGCCGTCGAGCGGCGCAAGTCTGAAAATAAGTTATATGATGGTCCACAGGAGGGCAAGGTAATCGTCGTTTAGAAGAATAGATCATTTCAATTAGCTAGCATATAAAAATAACTATAGCGATAGATAGAAAGATCTCTAACTTGCAAATAGTTCGGCCTAATGAAAATGCACGCAGAAGATAAAGTCCTACCCGCATTATCAGTTAGTGAGTATCTTTAGCGTGAGTTGTTGATATGAAGATATTACCATTCCATTTGCAAGTGACAAGAAAATTTAGGGCTAGTCCGACCACCGGTTACCAGAGCAAAAATACTTTTATTCTCTTTGACAAAAATATCTTTTCTTACAATTCGAATCTTCACCAAACACCTTAAACTTTACGCATAATTGATATCGAGCCGACAGAACGCCTACCTTATTTACAAACGAGCCGGGGTGTAGATACGACAGGTAACAATACTGGTCAACTTGTCATATGTTGAATACACATTTGGGGCCCAATCACGGCAACTACGGTTAAGAAACTAGACTTAACCCCGAGTAATATGGATACATAATGTATCGATTTAACCCCAAATTAAGCTGATCTTCGCAACAATGAGTCAATGCAAATGGTACTATATACGTATGGCCTTGTATTGGGAGGCTTTTCTAAAATGTATACAGCAAAAACGATATGTCTCCAATCTGCATTCACCTGAGTGCATGAGAGACAGCACTAATGATTACAGTGAAACGTTCTCCAGTTGACCAGATATTGAGGGACCCAGCGCTAGTGTCAAGTGACCACTACTTCATTACGTAAAATCAGTCTCATAACAAAACAATTCACCCAGTGTGACCATTTCAAACTAATCCATAAAGTCATATACAGTAATAAATCTAACTCCATAGCTTCACTTCTGACACTACTCAGGGCCGAAACAACGAAAGGGTAGGCTTCCTCAGCTTATACTAAGTTGGCCCTTATCCTAATAAATTTTAACTAAAATGGTTAACTGCCTTTGTATAACCTTCATTCAATGATATAATGATAAAGTGGTAATTAAGATCAAAATACGCACAAAATCATACATTTTGACAGGTGCTCTATTGTAAAATTGACATGAACATTTTCGTGTAAAAAGTAAACCACAAATATGCAGGTCAGTTAACTAAAACTGGTTACGATACATTTATATTATATTGTCAGTGAACAGGCAAGCGATGTGACGTATTAAACTCATTATCAAAACTATGTCTGTCTTTCTCTCACCCGCAGATAATACGTTAACAAGGCGAGACACAGATCGAATGTTCCGTTTTGGACTAAACATACAGAACGGTGTTTAGATTGAACCCGTCGATCAGCGAGTTGACGAGCAGTAGTAGGTTTACGTACAACCATAGACTAATATACTACAAGAAGACTGTCAATCGCCTAATGACAATCGTACGGTGGAAAAAACCTCATAATTTCAGGCTAAATCTAGATGGCGCTACAGGTTTGGAATTTTTTGTAGTCACAGAACGAGTACGGACTAGTTTTACTAAGTTATCGGTTTATATTCTTTAATCGAAAGTTGATTTTCTCTCTTTTCAACACGCTGCGCTGTATATAATACAATTGCACAGGTGTCTGTATTGTGAAAGTTCCAGCTTTAGTTAACAGACCTGCAGCACTGGTCTACGACCGATACGACGAAGTGTATATAGAGCAACGTGCGCAGATACGTATAATGGCAGTAGAGTACATCGCAGTGTGTGGTCGCTAGAATTAAGCTCAACATCGAAAGCTGCCGAGATTCGCTTCAATCAGTAGTGGAGATAGCGTATCGATAAAATACAATCAGAGACTTATCGATAATCGTGAGCGATGTGTATAATATATCTAAGGGCGTGACCAAACCAATAATAGAGCGTAAAACATGCACCGATATCTGAAGTCATTTTTGGTTAACAATGTTTGATCACGCCCTAAGTATAACATAGTACCATATGTGGCCGATAGTGGCGCTGTACTCGTGACAGGTACGATTGCGACACAACTGGTTAATTACCGTACTGCATCAACACAATAACTTTCAGGTACGTTACACGAATGTTAAACAATATTTATTGTCTTGCGATCGATTGTCGTCGAAGATACAATCAAAAATAGAATTAGTTTATATGATAAATTCAAAATGTACAGTTCTTAAAATATAATGAACCTTCTACAGCGTATATTATAAATATCCTGTTAAAACTTAAATTGTGACAACTTAAATACCACAAACTAAACTAGAAGACTCTACAACCGATCGCAAGAGCATATACACACAGATTCAGCAATCACTCAGGATACACGCAGAGCCGTTAACACTCCCTCGTTACTGGGCGATGGTGGGCTCACCACTCTACACGTATGTGGGGGGCTGCGCGTTGTTCCCGGGGGCGGTGGGCGCCGGAGAGAGGGGCGCGGGCGCAGGCGGTGCGGGGGGCGGGGGCAGCACGCGCGCTCCCGGCACGTACTGCCCGATGAACGAGCCGTCCTCCGTGAAACGACCTGCACGAACATACCAATGATTACATCCATCGAACCATAAGCATAGGACTCTATTGACCTCGATTATGAATCGATTGTCGCACCAGGCTCACGATCCCCTAGCGACGCTCCTTTGGCTTCCTGCGACCATTTCTACAAGTATCGCCTAATGAATGCTTCACACTATGAGAAAAGTAGCCTGAATCTCTTTTCTAACGCTTTTGAATAAATAGCCCGATCGAGCAATGCGATCAGTTATATGGTAACCGCTTAACTATAGATGCGACTTGAGTAGGATTTTGTGACTCGAGCTACTCGAGTAATTTTACTACGTCACTCGAGTACATTACTTACATTCCTTAAACTCGAGTAAACATTTATCACTCGAGCTGGGTTTCCAAATGATTGTTCCTTTAGGCTCTGAGTGGTAACCAAAATGATTAAGCTTTTTCGCACTCTTCGTTCAGTGGAGGGCTGTAATAATAGTCGAGTATCTTCTTTGACCGAATCATCGTAAAATAATCTGAATATGAATCATCGTAAGCCCAGAAATGAATACAAAAATACCGATTAGAATAGGTAATATTCATAGTGCGTATAGATAAGGAGTGAGATTCGTTGTGTGAGTCTCATTGATACAATCTGGGTGCCTTCGAATCACGAGTGAATATGTATTTTCTAGGCAAACATGATCCATCGCAGACCGCATCATCAAGTAACATCAAGTGTAATAGTGATTTCACCCCTGTGTAACCCGAGAGACGCGACCACTCCCATCAGCGGTGGCAAGTGGATGCTTACCATCAACACGTGCCTATTTCGACACCTCAAAATTCAGAATACTTTGAATTATATTTTGAAACTTACTATGTTTTGATATACACTTGGTAAAAAGCATTTTCCATTCAATAGCAAAACGGCAATAATTGTACGGACAAAGTTTAGTAGCATTTCAAAAACAAAGTATTCGTGCAATATTACTAAATTAGAGCATTGACGAAACAAAATGCACACAAGTTCAAACTGATAAAATATAATAAAATAAAAGGCAAAAAATAAATAAACATACCTCAAAATAAATAAACAAAAGACAATCGTCGCTCGTGCAATTGCAAGGAAGTGAGAGAACGGGACGGAAACAGGAATATAATTACTTAAACAAAAACTAACATAATTAAATGCAAAACCAACAAAGCAACGTGAAATGTATAAAATATTTTAAAAAATATTAGGATAAAAACACACTGCATCTCACTCTTAAATAATATCATTTGTTTACAACCTAACTTTCGCTTATGTTAAGTAAAGTGTACTTTAAACATAACCTAAGAAATACAAGAAAAAAGAGATTCTTTGAGATTAACTCGAAACATGAGTACAATTTAGAGACACGTGAAAAAGCCTTTACTAGAACTATTTTTGAAATAGTACAATAAAGACCCTGAACGCCCGGTAATTTAGTAACTAATATAGTGCAGTAAATATACTACAAAATATAATTCACAACTAATTTCTCAGATCCAACCATTGACCTGGAGACGCATGGAAAATAACTTCAAAGTGGTAATACACTAAGAGTTTTGTCAGTTTATAAGTTCGCTCAGCGAGACATGTGTCAATGCAAGTAACTAATAACAAAGTCACTGGATGGACTTGTTTGGACCATGACCCATTTTAATTTGTCTTGCACGGCCCTACATTGCTTAGTGTGACACCCGACTGATTTTGGATGATACAGTCTTTAATGTAGTGGTAACGGCGTATTCTTACAATGGGATATGTTAACAAGTGTACAGTTGGGTAACTTTGAACACTTCTCAGATGTTTATGGATACTGGAAAAGCAATGTATTGGTTGAACTACGTAATTCAGTGCGGTGAGCGTTCTTTCATACACAAAATATTTATATAACCAATATTATACTGGCCATTCCAAGTTACAAAGATTTTCGGGTAACATTAAATAGAATTCTCTGGGAGAAATACATTCTTTGAAGTTTACTATTTATTTGATTTGGGAATTGGGACATAGAACAGTGTTTCTTTCAGATTTCCCTTGTTTGTTCCCCGTGAACATAAAGGGCGCGGCATGTCATCTGTTTTATGACACATTTTTCATTGCATCGTTTTATTCAAACTTAAATAAAGTAAACAAATGATGATGATGTATAGTAGAGTATGTATAGTGGTGCTCAGTGTCTCAGTGGGATAGATGTTTTACATTAAATGACAGTTCCATACGTATCCATTTCAATGGACGGATAGACTAAACCTAATAAGAAAAAGATAATATTTTGGCGGGCGATTTCACATTCGTGTTGTGGACCAATCAGAGCGAAGATCAAAAGGATGCCTACGGCGATCGGTCGGTGCCGGACTGGCTCGTATCTAATGTGATGCAATGGCACTACCGCGGACACGAGGTGTCCAGCTTCGAAAGGGAAGAAAGGTAAAATTGAAGGGAAAGGCGTCCTGTCTAACGTGTAGGTAGATAGAGTCAGGATGGGTGTGGGTGGGTGTGTATCAGACGAGCGTAGCGAAGGCCTGCGAGGCGGAGTCCCCTTGCGCGGAGGGCGGGGGGCGCCGCTTGCGCCCGTACTGCCCGATGAACGAACCGTCCTCGTTCATACCCGCTGGAAACGGTACGGACAAACCGTGCAGTCTACACACTACATACACATACGGCGACCACACACGATACATGCTCAAATCGATAAACAAAACATCCATGGTGGTATTGACACGACAACATAACATTAAAATATTTTTGTCAATAATTGTTATTTTACGATTGCGATTCCGACGGTGTGCGATATATACTGTTTATAGCTTTATACTGTCTGTATTCTGGCCCCTTATTAAGAACGTCATTGTAATTTTAGAAAATATGATTAGACATGGCTTAGAACTTAGAGAAAATTTTAAATAATTTATCGCTTTTACCGTTTGACAATATCTGGCTTTCGAGAACAGCTGCCTGAACGCATTGCTGGTCTATGGTAGCTAGCCAGGATGGTACAGAAAAGCATTATACCACCATTCTTAAATAACGATGTTAGCTACACCGAAACCTCAAGCTGGGAGTGGGAATCGAACCAGCGTCCGTCAGATTGACGGGTGATCTCCTCTCCACCCTCGAGGCTATCGTCGCTACGAAAAATATCAATTTACGTCATCGTGTCAGTAGCACCATAATTATCAAAGAAAACATGAACTTATATAAATATAAGAGAAAACAACTTCTCAATTTTAGGTTTCAGTAACACACAGTTTTTTGACGACGTCAAATTCGTTGTTTAGTCTATGTTTTTTACTGGTCTGTTTTTAATCAGGCTATGGTAGAAAGTATGTTCCTTTTTTTGTATTTAATTCTAGCATATATAAGCTTTATTTATTTCACTTTGATCGTTTGTTATTAAATCTAATTTTTCTGTACCTAAGTATTAACTTTAGTTATGTGTAGAAATTACAAAGTGTTTCTGGTTCGATATAAATAAATGTCTTCAAAAAGCGCTATTCACAAGCAATACAATCTTATAAAACAGACTTATCAAAAACTGATAACACATAGTCAATTCAATGCAACTAAAATAAAAATTGATTAAATATCAAAAACTTTTAATCGGAGCTTTAATTTAAATATCACTGGAATAGAGTCAAGTTATGCTAAAGAAGTACAGTAAGAGACAAAAGCGGATACATAAGATAGAGTACAACGTACCAGTTTCTCCCTCCCCGTACTCTGCCATAGAGTCGGTGTCGCTCTCGGGGCCGGGCTTAGTGCCACTGCTCATAGAGTGGCGGGACTTCGTGTCCAGTCTGGAAACAACAATAGGTCACGTCACTACGCAGTAGAACGTCCAATATCTAGGCTCGCGACTATCTAGGTTGTGCACTCACGGATGTGTGTACTCGTGGAAGCCCGCGTCGGGGTAGTCCCGGCGGCCGTGCTGCAGCTCCCGGTCGTGCACGTCGTACTTCCCCCCGCGGTTCCTCCGCGCCACGCACACCAGCACCAGCACCAGCAGCAGGAACGCGAGCGCCACCATCACGCCGATGAACCATCCCGCCGTCGCCATCTTGTCGTCGGGCTTTATCACTGGACCGTCTGGATAATCAGGTGAGACGGTTGTCAAACGCGAGCTTATGATAAGTAAAAAAAAGAACACCACTAATGACATTAACATCGCTCGCCTAAACTATATTCATTTCATCCATAGTATATTTCAAGAACTAAGAGCACAACACAGAATGCTTCTGTACATACAATCGGAACATTTTAGTCTAGTATGTTTCTTATAAAGAGCGACAGATACGAAAAAGTTAGCACCTGACACTCATATCAATTATTAACATTTTTCTCTTAGCTTACACGTACAACCCTAATATCACAAAAGACTCGATCCTTTCCCGTAATATACAAGCTCTAAAGTCTCTTGAAACGAACTTCTTCTTTTTTGTATATAAATAATTAGTCAATCAATTAGTTAGATCTTACATACAATTTAGTAGGATTAGAGTTATCATAGAGCCTTCGCTTTGCTCACGTAATAATTGTTCACGAATGCCTATAACCTTATATGCCTATATACCTTTCTAAGACACTGCGAGTTCAATATTTCGCTACAAAATGCTAGTAAGTAGGTAGTAGTATTTAATTCGGCAATTGGCGCTAGGGTGTCAATAGAAATCTTAAGTAATACGATTTCTTAAAGCTTTTTCGCTTTAAGAAATCGTATTACTTAAGATTTCTATTGACACCCTAGCGCCAATTGCCGAATTAAATGAATGTTAATAATTATACAATTATTAATATTCGCTCTTAGAAAAATACACATACGTGTAATCTTATACATCATAAGCTTGCGTTTGACCACTTCTTATTCTTGTCCTTATCCTACGCTAAGTGGGGTCAACGTAACATGTTTTCCTCTTCCACTCTGTTCTATCACTAGTTATCTCAGTGCTCACACATGTCATAAGCATATCATTCGTTACGCAGTCCATTCACACCTTGTTCGTACCTCTCCCTTACCCATATTCATGCTCAGTACTTCTTGGATTATATGGTTGGTATCCTTCCTCATGACGTGTCCATACCAAGCCAATCTATTCAATGGTTCTACTATTGAGTTTCCTTTGATATACCTATGCCTTATGTTGTCCATTCTAGAGACATCACACATCTATTTCGACATTCACACCTCTGCCACATTCCCTATTCTTTCATCTGGGTGTGTATAATTATGTATATAAGTATATATATCAGTCATCAGGTTACCATAGTACAGGCTCTGCCTAGTTTGGGACCTAAAGACCTTGTGTGAATGTTGTCCCATATTATTATCATTATTATCTACCTCTTTTGCTGCTCGACACTCATAGCCATTCATTACGACATCTCACTATTAGTTTATACTTTGTTCTTGAGTTTAATATGCATTCGCGCTTCGCGGAGACCTGTGTCTATTTCATTCAAACTGTATTTATCATGTTCCTTGCGCCAATGTTGCCGTTGTTTTGGATCAACGAACCGAGCTACCAGACTAGTAGGGATACCATTTAAGGCTGTAAAAATAGCTGTATTTATTGGATGTACTATCGAAGTCGCAGTACAATAACAATTGTATCGCTATTATACATTCAAAACTTCGGTGTATACAGTATGGGCTAGTCTGAAACTATAAGACATACAAAGATGTGTGCTTAGGAATCATGACATCGATTTCAGTGATGATAAAACTGCATTCAGGATAAAAAACCACTGTACTCAGGTAAACGGTAAACGAGCAACAGTTGTTTAGTTGGTAAAGGTAACGTATGCACTGACCGATAGTGGTGTCGACGTCCTGGATCTCGCTGGTGCTGAAGTACTCCCCGTCGTGCGCCGTCACCTTCACCTCGTACACGCTGCCCGGCTCCAGCCCCGGGATGATCACGAACTCCTCCTCCGTCACCTGTGGCAGGTCACCACCAACACTCTTTACTCAACAACCATTATGTGAAATAATTACTGAGATACAATTAATAGGTGAGATATACATTGCTTACTTTGTAAGGACAATTGCTTACGAAGTAAAAACAATTATATTGCGTTTGAGAAATTTGTTTAAAATAGTGGGGGTTCTGCAGAAGAAAGTATTTTGTTAGTACAAAGTGTTCGCGGGGGGTACAAGTAAGAGACAGGCGTATGACGCGAGTTGAAAGTTGGAGCCCGAAGACAGATTTTGCCGAGTAATACAGCATTCAACTTGAGAAGTTAGAATTTTTAAATAATATTTGCAATTTTTCATTGTGTTTGCGGTAGAAAGTGGTGCCGCTTACATTGTTCGTCATAACTGTCACAGAAACGTCGTGAGCGGTGTTGTAAGAGTTATAAACTTCATATACATTCTTTCAATGCGTTTGATATGTTATGACACTCGAAGTGACCTGCTCCTGTGAGCAGTATTTAGGGATACCATGAACGTATGAACAGGAAACGTTCTTTAATATTATGATAGTGTTCAATGGGGTAGACACTCGCATAAGACCTAATGCCTCGAGGGCTTTGGTAACAATTCCATCGATATTTTGAACAAATTTAATGTAACCTTAGAATCCTGCATTATACCTAGATCTCTACGTTTCGATACGATATACAAATTTGTTTTTCATTGTGTAGTTGAAATCACCATTTATAAATTTTCTTGAAAACGTTACAGTGAAGCATATATCTACGTTCAAATCCAATTAGATTACAGAACAGTAGTCAATGAATCTATCGAGGTCAGCTTGTAACTTAAGACATTAATGTCATCATAAAGAAATAAAATTCATAGTGGTTAAAACTGGAGTTAGAAAAAAAAATTAGCGGCGCTAGTAGTGATCGTTGGGGAATTCCATACGGGATTGCTAGCCACGTTGAACTAAATCCATCGAGACCAATACCTCAATCTGACGCTCAATGATGTGTACCATCTGTACAGGTGCTAACTGTAGATGAAGTATCCGCTTAATTATTTCTTAAAATTAGTTTTAGGGTACAATCTGCAACTAACAGTAAAATATGATATAGTTCTTGCGAATGATGTATGATTATATGTATGTACGTTGTGTGTGTATGGGGGGTGTGGGGTGGGGGGTGCGGCACGTGCGGTACCTCGTTGGTGCGGTCCCAGTGCGTGTGGCCCTTGGGCCGGTACCAGGCGACGAAGTGCGTGCCGGGGTGGCCGTCGAGCGCGGGCAGCCACTGCACCAGCACGTGCGCCGCCGTGCCCTCGCGCGCCGCCAGCACGCGCGTCTGGAACGCGGGCACGTCCGGCATGCCCGACACGTAGCTGCGGGTCGACTGGAACACGAGCGCCGCACATTACCATACCGCCTCTACAGTTTCGCTCGTGAGGCGGCTCATATAAGAGTTTGTTATCTCGTGTTGGCATTGATTGTTACCTGTTCAACATAGTATCGGTCTCCCTCGCCGGCCTTGGTCTTGGCGCGGATCTCGATGCGGTACTTGGTGTTGGGTTCGAGTCCCGCGAGCTTGGCGCGGTCGAACTTGGGGTCGATTTCCTTCTTGCGCTCCTGCAGCGGGCCCAGAGCAGTACCAGTCACTTTCTGGAACACATACATCAACGTTCACTTACCAAAAAAAA
This sequence comes from Apeira syringaria, assembly GCA_934044485.1. Classification (NCBI taxonomy): domain Eukaryota; kingdom Metazoa; phylum Arthropoda; class Insecta; order Lepidoptera; family Geometridae; genus Apeira; species Apeira syringaria. The sequence goes on from OW203659.1 coordinate 1,865,024, forward strand.
ACCCATAAACCTTTAAATAAAGTATGAAAATACATGTACAGTATGTTTGCTCGATTCGGTTCTATGAAGTTATATTTTTCCGAGAGCAGTTCTAATGGATTTCCAGAAAAACTTAATATTAGCCTAGAAATCATCAGAAGGCCTTATGTAACACCAAACTTTAAAGTAAAGGAGAGTATTTTGCATTAAACGGCGTAAGTAGGCTAAATATAAAATAAATTAATATTGTAATTGATGTTTTATTAGTTATATAATATACAACAATAGTAAATATAAAGTACATATTTTTAAACAATGCGATATAATGAAACTACTCTCAATAATTAAGATTAGTGTAACAATAAATGGGCGATATTTATTTAGTTGTTATTAGATAAGTTAGTTTTTCTCCTTTTATAAGGTAAAGTTAGTTTTTGAGGGGCAATATGTTAAGAGGAATGGAATGTGGTCATATTATCACAGACTCTTTCTACAGTGTCGGTGTGTAGGAGACGCCGCCCGCTCTTATGCATTTATCTGTTTGTGTTGCTAAGTAATGTACAATATAACGATGAGACAAATGTCCGTACCTGATAGTAGACCTTGTAGCCGGTGAGGACTCCATTCTCATCGACAGGCTTATCCCAGCGCAGCAACATGGCGGAGGAGCCGATCGGATAGGCTTCGAACGACTTGACCGTCCCGGGCTTCCCCTCGGGCGTGACGAAGCTGAGGATCTCGCTCGGCGGGCCGTTGTACCGCCCGTTGTACACCAGGATCCTGGCGTTGTTCTTCTTGAACGGCTTGAACTTGGACACCAGAGCGCTCGTCGCGTCGGCTTTCACGAGGATTTCTTTCAAGCGGTCTTCTTCACCATCGATCCAAGTCTGGATCTTGTATCCTATATAACAGGTTTGTTTAGTATGGAAGCTCGAAAAATATTCAGTAGATATGTCGCAATATTGACAAAAATATGGCATATGAAATATGACAAAGATATATTATCTGGTAACTAAATTTAATGGGAGAATTTGTTATCTTGTTTCTGGGGGAAACAACATCGTAACGAGCCTTATATTATGATTTTTTTGTTAATTGAATCATATGGTAAATAGGCAGGCGATATTTGCCTGGAAAACATTAAGCATCAAGATCGTTATTAGTCTCATTTAATTCTAGATTTTACTAGTATATCATGTTTCTTCAAAGTAATTGTATCTATCCTGGTATACAGTGAGTGATAGTTGGGAAATGGAAAATTGCGCTAGGGTTACGTTATCGGTAGCGTGAACAATAGCTCAAACGACCTCTCTACGAAACATTAAAATTTCCTCTCACTCTCAATAGATCTATTCTCCACCTCAAGTACAAATAAACAACAATCTAAGACCGAACCAATCATACCCATCAACACAGCAAATAAAAAATACTCGTGACAAAGAACTCTCGAGAAATATCCAAGTATAACCGTAAGATCACCAGTCTTACAGTGCCCCATGGGCAATCGCCTTTGGTGTTCTAGTCTGGGCAATAGAGTTATTAAAGCTGAAACTTACTACCCCTCATAAAGAAGTTGAACAGTCAAGATATGTTTGTGAATGATAAGGTATAAGTATAACCTTTAAAGTGTCCCTGCAGCGACTCGGGTGGCACTGGGCTCCAGTTGAGCAGCGCCGTGGTGCCCGAGGTGACCTGCTCCAGGGTGAAGTTGGCGGGCGCCAGGCGCGGCGTGTCCTCGCCAGACCATCCCAGGATCTCCACCGGACTCACGTTCGACGAACCCTTGAAGTTCGCTGCCGTCACCTGGACAACGAACCGTGAGCCTTATACGTGTTCTTTCAACTTCTTTAGCTCGGATAAAGTCGGAGCTCCAACATACAGACACAATTTATATTCATATTTATTCATATTACAGTACACGTCACAAAAGCTTTAAATTTATAATAATAGTAGCAGTATATGAATAATGGTAGCAGTGGGATATGTGAAATATTACTCTACAGACAAATTTACCAAAATATTTCAAATAATTTAATTGACAGAGACATAGCTACACATAACGCTCGTATAAAACGCAGTACTGTATGCTCGCTAGATCTAAAAGGTTGACTGGTTATCAAGGACGGCCGCGAGGGCGTCCGGCGGACTCGAGGGCGATAGCTAGACAGGCAGGTACTAAAACTACTGCCACCACGCAATCGGTTAGATAACAATGTAAATGACGTGAAAGCTACAGGTCTGCAGCGCAGCGTCGAGATGGGTGTGGAGTGCAGAAGCGGAGGGTTACCTTGATCTTGTAGGGCTGGAAGGTGGGCGTGTTGGGCACGAGCAGCTCGGACTGGCGCCAGTCGCGCACCTGCTGAGAGCTCCAGGGCTGGCCCGTGATGTTGCGCCGCCACGCCACCAGGTAGTAGAACCCTTCCCCGTTGTGCTCGATCTGGGGCATCTTCTGCGGAACACACATACACACGTCGCGTCGTCACTGATACTCGGACAATACAAGCCTACTACTACTTCATACGAACTAGCCGTGATATGTAAAACCATAGAGTTCAGCTAAGGAGCACGTTGTCATTCAATAAAATAAAAATAAAAAAGCCTACTAATTAAAAAGGGAAGGAAAAGGGTATTCTTATTCCTATTTTAACTCAGCTATTTCAAATATACAAATAACAATTTAACATTTTATAGAATATAATACAAATTAAACTGCTTTATTTATTTAATCTGATACTTATTTAACTTCATATTATATTTTATTTATTTATTATCTACAGAAACCCTAGGGGCGGGTAAAGGGAGGAGGCCTTTACGTTGTCATTATTCGTTCAGAAAAATTAAACTCCACGACAACGCACGCGCGTGTCGAATTTATTATCTTTATAAATACTTTTGGCAAACGAGAAAAATCGAGATTCGATTGTGTTCGTTTTTGTTTGTAAAACCTATAATTCCAAAATGTATAAGACGATCACAAAGTAGTTGTTCGAGGGTGGGTGGGTATAGAGGGGTGCGGGGTGCGTGGTGCGTACGTACCGACCAGGAGATGAGCATGTTGGTGGGCGCGGTGCCCTCGCCCTTCACGTTGTCGGGGTTCTTGTAGGGCACGTCGGGCTGCGTGGTGCACACCTCCGAGTGCGCCGACGGACTCGACTGCCCGATCTTGTTCCACGCTATCACTCTGGAACACACACATACTTTCACTTATACAACAGATTGCATTAACAAACTCAAAGGCTGGGGTGATCGGTTTAGCCACATTATGGGGATTGTTGCTATCGAAAGAGAAAATAAAGTGGTGATTGTGGGGATCTAAAATAAACAGAAACTAAGAGGGTAATTGTTGGCATCGAAAGAGAAACAACAGATGATTGTTAGCGATCAAAGGTGATTTTGTTGGCATAAATTGAACCGTACAGCATTAACTGTTGTAGCGAGTTGTCGAGAGTAAGTAGCGGAGGTTAGCGGGGGTAGTATACCTGAAGGTATAGTTGGCCCAGGGCGTGAGCTGCACGGCCCAGGAGGTGTCGATGGCCGGCACGTTGTCCCCGGCCACCTCCCAGGTGTCGGGCGTGAAGGAGGTGTTGTACTGGATGCTGAACCGCAGGATGGGCGCGCGGTTGTCGCCCATGGCCCGCCAGCGCAGCGACGCCGTGCGCTCGTGGCACTCGATGCTGTTCAGTTCCGGGGGGTTCGGCTTGTCTGCACATACGCACATAGCCTTACTTTTGGTTCGTTTCAATTCACAATATTTTTTGTATTGCATGAAAATTACGATAAAATGTACTACTCATAAATAATAGCGATCGTCTATATAAGTGTACAACAAAAGTATTGGTAAAAATTGGTTTAATGTTATCTTCAAATATGAATTGTATAAATGTGTAGATTTTATACCTTTCATAAAAGAACCAGAAAAATACTGGAATAATATAATATAGAAAAACAGCAAAGGAAGAGAGAGGAGGAAGGGAGAGGGTGGGGGAGAGAGAGATACGTACCCTGCACGGTGAGCGTGGCTTGTGCGCGCGCCTCGTCGATGGGCGTGCGCGCGATGCAGGTGTACTCGCCGGAGTCCAGCTCCGTGGTGTCGGAGATGAGCAGCGAGTAGTCGTTGGTGATGCGGAACCGCGGCTGGCTCTCCCACTCCAGCTGCTGCCCGTCGCTGAGCCAGATGATCTCCAGCGGCAGCGACTCGTCCGCGTTCGCGTTGCAGCGGAACGTGGCCGAGGCGCCCGCCGCCACCTCGTAGTGCTCCGGCTTGTCCGTGATCACCGTGCGCTCTGACACAAGCGAAAACCTCTCCGATATACGACACACTGCTACTTACGGGAACACCTCGTCTTCGGACATTCTAGTATTTTGGATTCATTATTGAATCCTCCTTCATGATAGAATTGTACGTAAAATTTAATTATTACTAAACGCGGTACGCAAAATACTGCATTTTTTAATTTAATTTTTACACATCTTAGGAAAGACCTTGGTAATGAATTCCAGCCCTTTCCAGTGCATATTATAAGACAGCTGCAGAAGATTAAGATGCAAAAACATTGTATTCAAACTTACTCTTTACAGTGAGTGATCCGAAGGCGGACTTCTCTCCGAACTTGTTCTTGGCGTAACATTGGTAGGTGCCGACATCGGTGTAGGACACGTCGCGTATCACGAGGTCGCCTTCCGACGTTATGTTATATCTGCGAGTAAACAGTTGTTACTTTTCAATTCTGTACACTATAATTAGACGTTCGTCCTAATCGAACATAAATAACGGTATTTATAAGGCCGTATAGAAAATGCTACATATACTGTTATCTTGTACTTTTTTGATGATAAATTTAAGTTAAAAAAATTCCATTGCGAATATACGAAGAGAAGAGTCAAATAGATCATTAATTTAAAGGGGGGTCACTGAAGCCAAATCATAAGATAATAAAGATCTGTTACTGAGAAGTAACAGTAACAGAGAAGACGCCGCGAAGGAGAGTTCTACGCTCTTATCGCCGCTCGGACCTGAACCACTGAAGATGTCGACCGCAGTGATCGACGAAATGTCTGGAACACAAGTTTCACATAGACCACGGCCAAACAGCCCGGAAGCAATACATACAACATGCAACGCCGGCCGTGAAAGCCTTAGAGTTTACGATATCTTTTTTATTTTTTGGCTTATAGTAAGCATACGTTAACTATATGCACATGTTATATAATGGGAACCAAAACATCCTTGTCCTTGAATGCCACTCGACATTTTAGGTGGAGTAGGTATTCACAATACCACCTCCGGCCAAATGTATGAAAACCAATTCTGACGCAGTACTTGTGGTGGAGATGCATCATCATCACTGAATTCTATATTTAAATATTTGCATCTCTATTCTTTGAACTCAACAATAAATTATCAATAAAATTAGTCATCGAGTAATGACAGCATAATGATTCACATTCAACCTTTTCAAATGATATAAAATTGTTTACAGTAGGGCGTCCTATTATTAACAACAAGCCCGTACTAATATCACAAATAGCTGTAACGGAGAAGGGTCCTGATAAGGTCACCGAGCACTGATATGTTACACTACCTCACCGCATTGGATTTTTGTTTTATAACAGAAGTAGATTAACTTCAAATATTGCAACTAGCCAAACTTGGCAATTCGCAGGTATGACAATTGACTCACTTGGAGAAACATTACTTAGACACGAAGTGAAACTACCCGATTTAGTGATAAGCAAGGGTCAAAACTAAATATTTAAAAAATACCACATCCGAAAACTAATCCTAACATTTAACTTATAGGGCCGACAAAAGCATTTTTTGTAAAGGATAATGTTAATGTGTCGATAGTGAAAGGTGTAATATATAAATACAATTAATACAGTAAATACGAACGCATGCCAACCGCCGAATGAAAGTGATGATAAGGTTGAATTCAAGATACATATTGGATTAATACATAAAGGGCGCATTTATAATACAATAATCATATGAAGCGTAGAACTTTACCTAATCGGGTTGACAGAATATCGACCATATTAGGACGACACCGGACGTCATTATGTGAAGTAAGTTACGTATATTATGTAAAACTATGCAATGCTTCAGAACTTTTTCCGGAGTGCATCAGGATCGTCTTCCAAGTAAGTCCGGTGAAGTCCGGTCCGCAGCAGTTGAAACTGTACTCACTTCCCGCCGGTGACGTCGACATCGTTCTTCATCCACTTGACGATAGGCTTGGGGGCGCCGAACACGCGGCACTTGAGCACCGCCTCGGAACCTTCCACCTTGGTCAAATTCTCGGGACCTTCCTTGATTTCAGGAGGGATCGCTGTAAATATTAATATTTTTTGAGAAACATACACGCATGGAAATTAACAAATGTTATTTTTATAAGCTTACGTTTGACCACTCTCTCACCTGATGTTATGGGCCGATAAATGTCATGAGCAGCAGCGAATCGAGAAGTATCGTCCGACATTTGAACTGACTTCAGATACTACGTGATCCAAGATAAAATTGAGGATATGTCGTATATTTTCTTTTAAATGTTATATATTTAGCGTTAATCTAATATGTCACTTAATGGTTAGTGACTATGTGGTCGAAGTGAGATCTCTAAAAGCTGAAGTATGAAAGCCGACGCCGTTTTTCCGGAATATGTTTACGCATAGTATCGTGCGGAGTTACGGACGAGTCACTAGTTGTACATCATTTATACTCGTAGAATCTCAAAATAACATCATTATCTCCATTGACACAGATATTGCAATCGTACGCACGATCTCAACAAGTTATCCCGTGGGATGAACCAAACGTACCTAATTTATAGTGACACAACATTTAGTCAGCATAGATAGATAAAGCCTTTATTTCACTGACAGTGAGTTTTTAACATTTATAGTTTATAGTTAAATATTGGTGTTGTAGATAAGTAGATTAATATGTAGCGTTTTAAAAAAAAATTCAGCATAAATGCATTATTATTATATATTACTAGTCGCCCCGCAGTTTTACCCGCGTGTATTATGGTTTTCTCACTATCTAAATTATCCCACAGGAACTGTACTTTTTCCGGGATAAAAGTATCTTATATCTCCATACCAAATTTCATCGAAATCGGTACTGCCGTTTGATCGTGTAGGGGTAACAGATGGTTTTGAACTATTTGCTTATCCCATTATTTATCTAGGGTCTAAACTATCTCCATACCATTTTTTTTTGTTTGAGCGTGAAGTGGTATCAAACAGACACACATACAAAGTTTCGAATTTATAATATTAGTGGGAGTTATTAGTTTAAGAGCTGCGACGTTTCTATACAAGTCAGAAATAACTATTGCCAACTATAGCCTCTGGTGCTGGCTTTACTATTACTACTAAGAGAGACTGCGTTCACGTTGCACGATGTGTATGTTTAAGACCGGCAATATGTAGAGAGTACTTCGGTTCCACTTTCTTAGTACGTACTGCCAAGGAATAGAACTCGTTGGCCGAGTCTTTGTTTCCCGATACGTTCAATCCTGGAGTCTTCAAGTCACCAGTGAATAGGTTCCTTCTAGGCTTGCGTGCTACATCTTAGACAACGCCATCACTTAACATCAGGTGAGACAGTTGTAAAACGCAAACTTATATGTAAAAAAATATTTTAAAAAAATCGACGTTTCCGGGCATATAATATATCTGGGCTGGACGTCACGTCTCTTTAATTCCGCCTTTTCCTTTATCAGATCTATTGTACAAAACGTTTAGCGTAAAACTATAAACGCGTGCAAATCCGCTAAATAATCTGTTGATTCAGTAATTTAATTAACAATCTGATATCCCAACCTCATCCAATAACAGTGCGGTGCCCTTAATCTCTTCAATGTGTCCGTCCTAGCTGAGGGATAGTCCCTCAGCGCGGTCGGAGGTAGTAACCTCGATAACGATCAAATCGCCTCTAAGCTCCCTCGTAAATGAGACATCACCCGTATTTGTGTCAATTACACAGCGATCAAAACGCAAGCGTAAATCGCAATGTAGCCTGCGCTTGATTTCTTAATGTAACCTTCGCGTGTAGGGTTACCGATATTTTGATATGTTATTAAGAAATTACTATTCATTTGTTAGACGAACGCCTGTTCACTATTCGACTTTATTTAGACTTTATAACGTGTCCGCTTTAAAACAAAGTATTTTCGAAGATATTATCTAAACGTGGCCATGGACACTGATGTGACCCACACAATTCAATGCATATAAAAGAGCTGCTTACCCAAGAAGCTTTTTTATATGCTGTAAAATATATGATTCCGTTTTTTCGTTTCTGTAACCCTACAGAAACGAAAAAACGGAATTATATATTTTGAAATTCACGTGATTTCGATGATGAAAACATTCATAACTATTTCGGTCGAAGGGTTCCTGCTAAATTTCATTAAAACCGTTTTAGCCATGTTAAGCAGGTTGATAAACTGTGACCTTTAGATTTTTGTATTATTTTAATTAGTTTAGGCCTTAGTTTTTGAATGCGGTGTCAAAATTGTCTAAAATCAAATTATGTATTTGTTTTTGGTACTGCTTTCACATTCAAATAATTGAACGTCTTGTGTCTTATTGTTTTGAAACCTAAATTATATATTTATGGCCTTTTCACATAAGTACTTCATTTTATATAATATATCGTAAACATAGATGTACTGATAATATATTTCGACAAAAACGACAAACGTATGTATACATAATACATATACCTAACTAAGAGATCAGTAAGAATGATCTATTTCATATACCAATAATAGACTGACTCGTTTAAACACAGGCTAATGATGTTTCTAGAGATAAGGTCCAGCAGCCGCACCGGCTATCTTCACCCATTAAGAAGTGTCACTGCATGTCGGTTCTCATTGGTGGTTCAAGACTAATCGACAATTAGAATAGAGATGAACTTCATTCAAAGAGGTTCGTTGGATGAAGATTAGATAGGACCATTAAGAATGGAGACGAAGTGACATTACATAATGGGTAAAATGACCCGGGTAAGGCCGCAGGTGTAAAACGTATATTGTGCTAAATATAATAATGTTCTGTATAAGCCACAGCACTCGTAGTGGCACGTTTAGTATATTGATGTGTGGGCGTGCGAATGTGTGCCGACCAGGATGCGCCCACTCGCCGACGCCTGGGCTAGTGTCGTGGACGGCGGAACAACAGTGATTAGTTAAAACGTCTCACGAGAAAGGATCTGACCAGTTCAGGATGACAATCGAGTCCTCCTGCCCGACACATATAATCCTGATATACATTTTCTTGCGTAAGCATCCTTTGGAGGAAATTAATGTCACTGTGGCTATTTATGATGAAAGCTATTTTCGCGTGCATCTTACGCTTTTGAATAAAATTTTGTTTACCCTTAGGTGTCAAGAACAATAGATATCTTAGAAAGACATTAACTCTTGGACTTATTGGACTATAAAATATGACTAAACTGTTTACTAAGCTGATATAAGTATGTGCTCATTATTAACTATTTTATATTTTTAATGATATATAATATGTGGTTTATTCATAAGTCTGTAAAGACAGATTTTGGCAGGACAGAACTATTTTATAACAGCATGTATTACCCGAAATCTATGAATAAAGTTATTTCATAGATAGATAGTAAGCATGCAGGTTCCGGGGGCCCCACATTTATATTTGTACAACAGCGATTGATTGCACGGAAAATCGGAATTTCAATCATTACAACTTGGCCAGTAAATCTCGACTCAATTGAGTCACAGAACATTAATTACGGAAATATGAAGTAGAAAGTCTCGTACTTTTTTCTTTTCAGAGACACAATTCATCTTCCTTCCCTTTATACAGATCTAATAAAGTAATACGATATCCGCTACCGTTCGGGCCCTCATTGTGTATGGTAAATATTTGTGGAGTTGCGCCTGACTCACCCTAGGTTATCGAACTTTCCCAAAAAGTGCTATATATAAGGTTACACCCTTATCCGCGCGGTCGCACTCCCTCGGACAGGGGAGGCTCTCGATAGATAAAACGTGGTTCTTCTATTAACTACGGTACATTAGACGGACGGCACGTTTTGGATTTAGTCGAATGCGCCGGGATTAAGGATCGCCTCGCGCCGACGTGACGGGACACTACAATCACTCCGCGTGCTTATACCTGATAAATACACTTCGAGCGATTACTAGTCTCGATTACATTTCCATGTATAAATTGCAATTTATGAGCAATTACAAAAGCAATCAATATTCAAACGAAGATTGAAGATCAAAGTCTTACGTACATCCCTCAGTACCGGAATTGTGTCAAAGTTACAAAATACGTAGGTCTCGGTCTGACCGCGAAACAATGTTGGTATCGCAAGTCGCAAATATCTCTAATGTATCCCGTATAACACGCGTGTGAGCATGCTTGTGAAAAAGCGATTATTCCCGCTGACCACGCCCTACACGGGGGCAACTCCCCTTTCGTCCAGGTAGATAAGATGACGGCACAGGAACACGCAACGAAACGATTGTAGCGATGCAGCTGCAGTCTTTATATTAATACTTTTTATACGCAAGTCTGTTTGTATTTGGAATTGATGCCAAGCATGGAGAATGGAGGTCGGCAGTGACGTCAACAGAGCTTCGTGCATAGCTTTGTGTATTTTAAAATATTCAAGAATCACATCGTTCGTATAAATATGTCATTGCAAAACAACTCGTCAGCGATTCCAAATTATAATACATATACTATATTATATATATATACAAATAGAAAAAAAAATTAACTAATAAATTCCGGAAGAGTTTAATATCCAGAAAAAAGGTGTATGCGTGTAGATTGACAATTTCAACTAGCCGACCCACCTTAGGGGTGACAGCGAAAAACATAATCATAAATAAGTGTGGCGTCAGTTAGAAGCGCTCGTATTTTAGCTATGGCAAGACGATTAGTGATCCCGGCGGGCGCGTAGGGGTCACGAGCTAGCCTGGAATGGCCTCGATCATATCTAGGTCATGTCGATGTTGGTATACGCATACCGTGACGTTGCGAAACGAGAGATTGCATACACTGCTAAACGAACTAAGTAGGTATTTTGGGACAAATGTGGCAGTGAACCAGATGACCATGCTGTTATACGTTGTCGCTGCTACCTAACCTGTGACCGAGCTGGGACCAATAAAATTACGCATGGCGCTATGAGATCATCGTCCTCGGAATATCATTCAATATTGTGCGAACGCTCCTATCGCTTATGTCATGTCTCGAGAAAAACACGTTTTACGGTTTCTACATAATTCTAATCGTTGACATTGTATTGCAACTGCAGTCGTTACTGTATAAACTTCATCAAAATTAAATGGTGTTTTTGAGAAAGGGCACTGCGTTGCAAGCATTTACAGCAGGTTTTATACAAAGACAGTGAGGTGGAAATTCAGGTATATAATGACCGATAAGAATTTGTATGGTGTAAGGTAGTATGGCTGCCACACAGTAATTGTAGTCTTAATATATATCCTAAAATATAAGCTACAAGGATAATAAAATTTAAAACATTTTACAATAATAGAGCGCAATTTATTAGCAAATCGTATTAGGCGGCTAAATGCCTTCAATAGACTTGTAAGTGATCTTCACAGCCCGGTCAGGGCTGCGGCTCAGCGACATCGCTCGCTCCGTAATAGATCTCAAGACAAGTTCGCTCGCACTCTGCCCACTGCACTCCACGCACCGGCACCAACATCAACAAACATAGCCACAACTATCACACACAATATTTGACTTGCGTGCACATCTCCTACTCGTAGTGACAAGGGCAATGTCAAACGTCTAAATAACATTTTCAACTTTGCTTGGCAGCAATATAAAAGCTAATTTTGTGTGACGGTTAAGGTTGGGGCAGCCTTGTATGCATTTCCCATTGTGTTAATTAACTAGGAGTGACAGTTATGTTTGTGCTGACCGGAGCTGCGTCGTTTCCTAATAAAACCGGTTTTATTATAACTGACGCTCTTATAACAGTTGCGGAATGGGCTCCGAAACAGGCCATGATCTGATCAACTAGTTAATAAATCTGTTTATATGAATCAGTTGGTATGCTTCAATTTGTGAACAATGAGACCCAAAAATACAGATCTATTTTTAAAAAACGGGGTGTACGACACTAACAAATACAGGTAATAATGAATTACCGGGACGAGGGGGTTTTCCATAACAGTGCTTGTAATACTTCTTGGAATAATATAGCAGAGTGCACGGCATCAGATCACTTTTACAGTTCCTCCTGAAGCACAGCACTCCTAGTTGTAGGTACTACACTTTTTAGCAAAGCGTGCCCATAGACATCGACTAGCATATAAAAACGTAAATATTTGATAGCGACGGAAATTACAGAGTATATACATAAACATATACATAATTAAATAATATAAGATAAGATGTGCGTGCTTAGAAAATATTTTTACGAAAAGCTTATTGACACAAACTAGTTGACAATAGACAACCAATTGAACAATAATGGAACGGTTATTTCATTTACATCTGTCTGTCCGTCTGTCTAATACTCGTATGTCTGTTGTTACATTATAGATCAACAACTGGTCAAAATTGGATACTGTCTAAGTAATAATATAATAAAATAAAATAACATTTCATTTTAATAGGACACCAGGGTGACGAATAATAAATCTCAAGTCAAGCCATCGAGTTATACAATTACCAATTCCTGCGAATTAATTTTTTAAGGGATATTATCTGACGTTTGACCGCTGTAGCTGTCTCACCTGATGTTAAGTGGCGACTATTAAATAAAATATTAATATTGTTTTAAAAAGGAGAATAAAAATAAATCTCTCCATTCCTAGATTTAATTTTGGGTAATTCTAAATAAAAAACTCTAATAAAATCGAAATTAAACAAATACCAATATAATATAATCATCACAATGTGGAAATGGAAGAAGAACGGTAATGCTGGAGATTAAATGTTATATTTTACCGTGTATATGTCGGGTGTGTTACATTTTGGAATAGGATAGATGGCGTTAAATGTAATGTATAGGTGTTGCTAGTGACACTACGACCTACACCTACACGCTAGCGTTATGGCGCTCGCGAGCTATACGCGCCGACATATACTCAGACAGACATTAAAGGTACATGTAGGCCACGCGAGCAAAGCCGTCTGACTCAAATAGCACAGAACAGATATTGCAATAGTGCGCTCGCTCTTACTTGTGTTCCTCAACGTCATATTGTCATTTTACAAAAGCCCAAAGGCAAAAACCACACAATACACATACTTGGGCTGTAACATTTTTTGTCCCTTGGTCGAGACTGCAAGCATCAAGCGTGCGGGTCGAGCTTTGCCACGTCATCATACTACTTGATTTGATTTCGTAAGCCAGTGCAACCATGAATACACACCAATACCATTCGAATTATGTTAGATTTTAACTGATTTTGAGAACCGAACAGCCCACTTTAGTGTTATTTGATTGGTTGACTTTTGCATGGGTATTTCGAACGGTACCCCTCGACTGAATCATAAAGATGCTCCCAGATGGTCCCAAGATCAATATCGGTTAAAACAGCCGGATTTTTAGCTATTAACTATTATATAATACTATATCCCTATTTTCCCATCGTTACGGTAGGATTAAATTTTTTTAAACTTATGTATACTATTTATTTCAGCACATGACGATTTGATTTCCAAATTAATAGCCACCACCTTGGGACCACCTTCGAGTTAAATTCTTTCCAATGAAAAAAATATATTATCAAAATCGAACAACTCTGTAAAAAAATATGCGTGGTGATACATAAAAAAATATACGCGTCGACTCGTCGACTTGAGAACTTCCTCCGTTTTATTTTGGTCGGTTACAAAGTGATTCAATTTATCGAACCGAGAACAGAGCTTTCTTTTGAACGCAGTCATGTATTTTAACCATATTTAACGCGTAAAAGTGTGGTTATATTCTTCAAAAATTGCGTGATTCGATCTCTACTCTCACATTCACATCACGTCCTGCACCTATTCACCAAAACCAGAATAATTCAGTGACTCGCAGTAGTTTCAGTGGCATATTTTAGTGGAAGGATTTCCTCGAACAGTTCTTTATATATAAATTATGTATAAAAGTTCGAACCGTATAAATAAGCGGGATCGTGACACGAACTAATACTTGAATGCTCGAATCAATATCAATAAACGACTGCCACCGAACTATGACCGGGATCTCGTTGTGACGCCTCCACGACGAAGCTACTGAACCGGCTACATTAAAAGCGGTAGTGTCTTAAAAATATCTGTGCATTAGGTAGTCCAGACTGCATTGTTAATAAATCAATCGTATTTTAATAGTAGCGCCCCGCGATTTCACCCGCGCGCAATTATTCCGCGGAAGCTATGTTTTTCCGGGATAAATGTAGTATATGTGTTATTTCAGAGTATAACCTGTATCCATACCAAATTTCATCTAAATCGGTACAACCGTTTGAGCATGAAGAAGTAACAGAGGTTTTTGAATTATTTGTTCATCCCACCGGAACACCTAATATTTTTGGGATGAAAAGTAGCCTATGTGTTATTCCAGACTATAATCTATGTCTGTGCCAAATTACATTCAAATCCATCCAGTGGTTTTTGTGTGAAAGAGTAACAAACATCCATGCATCCATACAATTTCATATTTGTAAAAGTAGTGTGATTTACCTCAAAGTTATCTTGTAGTCATCTCGACAACAAAAAAAATGACTACTCTAGACTGCAACTGTAACAATGGTTACAATAACCTATACAATAAAAATGCGGCATGAATTGTGTATAAGTTATTCTTAGCATGGCCTGCGCTAAAGCCAGCCAGAAAGATATCAATACTCCTCAAACGTTACCAGTAGAGAAAATTGAAATGAAAGTTTGTACGTATTGTCCAACCGCAATCTCTGACATCACTCATATCCATTGACCCGTTTTATGATTCTTTATTCATAGCTGCTGGTTCTGCGCTACTACAGAACTTACATATTACTACTTCACGATAGCGCTGTTCGAATTTAAACTTTGAATACAAGTGTTCATAAATAAAAGTCGTATGATTGTAAAGACGGCATACTACGCCCGGATTACAGGCGCCTCGAAAGGAAGGAATCAATTCTAATCAAGCAGTTCTGTTGTTCATGCTGGCTGTATTATGATCATTGAATGAATAATGTGATTGGTTGATAAAAACAAACTAACCCTTACAGCCCTTAAGGGTCGGATTATGGAGATTTCGTTAATGATTTCCAGTTATATATGCGTAAAAACTTCAATAAGTTGGAAGTTAAATAATCGCAGTTTGATCACCACAAATAAGAGAAATATAACTGTGCCAAGTTCAAGGTCAGGAAAGATATACAAGTCCTTCTTACGGAACTATATTCGTTTTTATAATTAAATTTCTAAGGACATAACAAAGCTCACTGAGGCAAAATCAATTCGGCCTTAAAAATGGTTTAATAAGGAAATGTCATATTGTCAGAAATTCTTTAGAAGACAGAAACGGTAGGAATGCTCCGCATATTAATGTTCAACCTAATTAATTGAAAACCTGCTGTTACGCCTGTACTGCTTACCCGGAAGTAGTTATTTTCACTTTGGAACGCGGCGTTTGCCGAAAGTCACAAGACTGAGCAGAAAAAAATGATTGCATTGGCTATAATTATTTTACTTATTTCTAAAGTTTATTAATTTTAATTTACAACGATAATTTTATTTAAATTTAGAAATTAGATTAGGTTTAATTTAGAAATTTGGCCAATTTACGATCGAGAACAACGACAGTGACATTTACGATACATAGCTAGTTTACATGAATCAGTTTATCAGCGAAATTGATGGGATGTCTATTTTTTAGTTGTTTCATCGATTGTTACTGCGTAATAATGTGTGGGATAAATAATCTTAAAAGTGTCCGTCAATGTACACGAATGTAGAGGAATGAAAAGATTTTTTCTTTATTTTTCTCCACAAACTTCCTTACTGTGCATCCTGAACCAAATCGGACAAAGTGGGAGTTAACAACCTATGCCCACTTATTTAATACACAAAACTTGAATATGTTTTACTGTATACAAACCCTGCGAACAAACAATTAAAACCAAACAATAAATACAGAGCTAAAGATATTGCCTATAAGTTTCCTAGGAATACATTTTTCTGCATCACATAACAAGCCATAGGTTTTGACTAGAGACAAGTCAAGACATTGATGCATACAATAGTATGTAGAAGACAAACCTAGTTAGTAGGTACTCACATTGCACGTTGATGAAGACATCCTTGTAGACGTATCCGATGGAGCTGGTCGCGTTGCAACCGTAGTTTCCGGTGTCCTTCTTCACCAGATCCGTGATCACGATCGAGTTGGCGGTCACCTGGGTAACGGGACGGACATAATACATTATGTACTACCTTAGAGTAAAACTTCACATTTTGGGACATTTTTGTCAGTCTACAAAAGAGCAAACGAACTCGAATGCGACATTCACATGTATACAGACTAAGAGGTTTCACCTTCTCTGATAAAGCGTGTTGCTTCCTGAGGTGTGAAATTAATGTCTGAGGTTATGTTACTATGTATATCAGGGTGTCTTCAAATCACGAGTGAATGGATATCTTCGAAGCAGGCATGATCCATCATTTGCCGCAATCACCTTAGGAGTTAAAAGAAACTATACGTATTGTTTGTGGAATGTTTCTGAAATTAACTATCGTCCTAGGAGGTTTTGAGAATATGACCCGGAAATAATCACTACATATAAATTTTTTTATCCCAATTATGGATTTCCCCGGCTGGACATATGATGAACTCCCCACACTAAACTCCACGAGCATTCGGAGACACGGTTTTCATACAACTTCTGATACTTTTATTTCTAGAGAAGGGTCCTTACAAGATATTTTAAATTACAGACTTCCGCCATTTCCCTCATTGGTTTGAATCGTTGACTGATTCTAGAATTGCTGACTGAGCGATTGTAGTCACTGAAATTTAAGTGCCGGCCTATAAAGTACAGTAAGAAAAACATTTACAGAAATTTGCATTCAGGTACGTAAATACGTAAATCATAAGGACTTTCAATTGTCCTTTTAAAATCCAATATTTCTATTTCATCAGCGTCGCCGTTGGCTGCTCAGCACATTTATGATCATGAAATAGTCAAATATAGTAACAATGTAACAATAAAACAACAAATATAGTAAACATGGCAACTATGGTTTAGTGTATAACTAACTGCACTCGGATCGGTGACTGCCGTCTCCACCTACACCTAGGCCAGACATGGAATCTTAAGGAACCTGGTCAAATGTGTGTTACCTTCCGCCTGGGGTTTGGCTCGGCCTGCTCGATGGGCTTCCCGTTGTGGATCCAGGTGATCTTGGGCTCGGGAGTGCCGCTCGCCTCGCAGCGGATCTCGGCGCTCTCGCCCTCCGCCTTGTTCTGGAACTCCGGCTCCACGGTGAAGAAGGGCGACGCTGTACGGGGAACACTACGCTTTAACACTCTCTTATTCATGGAGATCGTTTTATATCACGACAAATTGGCTTGTGAAAATAACAATAATTGTATAATGGGTGGTTAAATTTGACAAAACACAACACACATACAATAAAGGTGAGTGACTGAAACTTGGAGAAACATATACGTTAGGTTACATCGACGGTTATTGTTTATATTATGGTTGTATTGAAACAAGGTTTATGAAACCCTTATAGGCATAATGTCGCCAGTGTGACCAACATATATGCAGTTTATATAGAGCTAGCACAACACGAATAAACAATAGTGTAGTGTGTATGGGGCTCCTTGAACATAAAAAGTTGTCTAAAGTAATAAGGGACCCGGTAATAAGGGATTTAAAAAGGCTCTAAGATAGCATGTTGTAGAAAAAGTTATTATAAAATTAAGGATTTTACAGTTTTTGATAATTGTAATGTAATAAACCGACTAGGATTCACGTGGTAGGACTCCAGTGTTTACCACGTGAGTCCTAGTCGGTTTGTTACATTACAATTATGGAAGAAACTCGCGATAGTTTTCAGTCTTTGATAAATTTGTTTGATGTATTTTATTAATTCTTCTGACTCTGATTCGCCTAAAAATGTAATAAGTACTATCATTGTGTATTGCCTTGATTGACATATTTCTTGTGTATTGACGAATGAAATTTTGTTATTGTTAATTTAAAATAATATTTCTTATTAAGTGATCATTTATATTATTTTGGTTCGCCATCGCTCGAATTCGCACGCCCGAGGGCAAAACACGGTCTTAGATCATGAATTGTTAATTTTAGACCGCACATGTGTTATCCAGATTATTATGTGTACTCGTGTTTTAGGCACATAATAAATTATTCTTATAATAAATTAGTTCATTGGCTAATTGCGATACCTCCATTGGGACACGGAGTTATATCTGTCAGTGAGAAGTATGGTACAGTGCTTCAACAAGTCGACGATTTATAGCAGCTTGACCAGCATTTTTACATATAATGGGCAGGCGTTTGACCAATACTATTATTTAACCATTATTATTACCAGAAATTATTATAAGAAGAGAGATTATTACCAGCAGCTCCAGAATTAGAGCTTCTTCTGTCAATTTTTAATACAATTTTCCCAAGCTATATTAAGAAACTTGCATGTATTTCCCCTTTCCATGTTTTATTCAGTCAGCAGTATAGCCTCAGCGCAGCAGCGCGCGGTGTGAGTTTACGACGCCCATAAAGGGATGTACACGCGGCCCGGGCGAGCCTACTTCGCCGACCGGGTTACAGAGTTATTTGCGTGACAACTGACACGGGTGCGTTGCGTCACGCGTCGCGTGCCGACACCGTGTTACACGTGCGAGGGCATTATGGACTGACCCTTATCTTTTACAGCTATCCTTCCCGATTGTGTCGAGATTTCGATTCCTAGCTGTTGAGTATATGCAGCTTAGAGCAGAGCCCTTTGAGCCTAAATATATCAACTTTCGTTGCTTGTACTTCGTCAATGACAGTTAATACTGAAATTTAACTGAAAATAAGAATTACGTACATTATACATGTTCCTAAATTACAATGACAGGTATGTCACTGCATTGCATTGACACATTGCCAATTGATTTTGTTCATAGTGTAATTGCACTAAACGTTTCGCTGCCGCCAAACAAAAGATGGCGTATATAACTATAATTTAATATCATTAAGCGTTCATGTGAATAGTCGGTTTCAAAATTAGCCCTCGATAATCCGCAAACAGTAGAATTCAACGAAATGCATTATTAGTGTGTCAATTTGCACGCTTACGAAACGCTGAAACTACCGCCATAAGTCAGGGGCAAGTATATTTGTGATATATTACGATATTGGCCAGGAGCAGCTAGGTAGATTATACAATAATAGAAATGTAATAAAAAAAAATTAAATTATTATACAGATATAATCTTATACTTTAACTAGCTACGCCTCGCGATTTTCCCATCACCGTACTGCTTCCGTCCGTTCCAGACTCTATCCAGATCATAATATATCTCTGTGCCAAATATCATTCCGCAACGTATGTATGTAATGTTCAAATGAATAAATAAGTAAAGTCTATAAAACAACATTTATTTTATGTTGAGAGTTGATATGAGAGATTTAAAGAATACGACCACTCCAAAAAAATAAAACGGCGTACCTACTGCTAACCGTATCGCAATGACATATATAAACATGGTGATAGTAAGAAGGAAGTGAAAACAATCATAACAAGTTGTCTGAAAATAGCGACGAGAAGCGATCGGTTCCTGGTGGTGATTCGGAACAACGGTTATGTTCGGTAAACCCAAACAGTGAGATTCCGATGAGTCACGCGGCTTATTTCGGTATTCTCTCCCTTAGGGAGGTACGTGCCGATTGGCGATAGCTTCGTGTATTAATCTTAATGAAAACACGATACATTTGTAAGCAACGCTATATCGGGACGAGTGTGGAGTAGTAGCGGCACACTTCTAGTTCTTCGCCGTACAACTACTATACTATTGATCCAGCAATTCTGCTATATACTTTGCTATACAAGTTGTAGTTCAACTCGTATAGTTAGTTTTCTCAGGAATGAACCGCGTTGTTACAAAAAAAGTCCTATCACGCGTCCGACTCTGAATGTATTATATATATTATGGCAGTAATTAAATTAACAGTATCTTCTCGCCCCATAGGAAATACATGTCTTGTTTTTTCCCTCGTCCTACAATTCCAGATGCTTAATAACCTTTAGAACTATAATCAAATTGTATCCAACAAATGCGTAGAATCGTAGCAATCTTCAGACCGTTGCTAAAAGGGCTCACTAAAAACGCAGGTTCAAAACTAACAGTCCAGATCCAGCTTAGCATTTTTTTTTAATATTACAATATATCCGACGCCTTGTAGGGGAGAATGGGTGTCGCCTCGAATCGGGATGCACGGCGTATAGGACGTTCTGTAATGAGACAAGAAAGAGGACCGGAAAACAACACTAGAATGAAACCAGAGGCCAAACGCTCAATAATCCATCCTTAAGGATGTTGTTTGATGGCTATGAATCTCCCTCGACCTCCTTAGGGTCCTACGCGATTGCCGAACTTTGACTCTCGCGAGAACTTTCCAACTTCTGAATGACAAGCGAGTATTCATCCACGAAATTAATGAATAACAATTAATAGCGCGGAATCGCATCACGTATCCAATAGGAAGTGTAATGAGGAGTAATGATCAAGAAAGCGAAGGTAACCACTTCCTCGCAGGTACGCCAAGGGACTCCGCAACGACGAGAATTTAAATAATTACAGTTAGGTGTCCCAGCGTTACGGCGGTTTTATTGTCATACAAATGATACCCTTTATTTTACGTGCGCTTTGAGGTTATGACGTCATAAAACATGATTTGAAATTTGGCTGAGATAAAGCCATCTGTGGACTCAAATACCAAAAATATCGCTTTCTACAGTGTGCGAAGGTAAGGTGGATTAAAAATTGTTAACAACCTGACCATATAAATGTCTGCGTATATATTAACAGGAAACTGTAAATTACTCAAATTTATCAATACATACCTCGAACTACTGAACGAATGCGGATGAAATTTGACACACAAACAATAGTTACGATGAAGGCTGCGCTAAGAAGAGATTTTTAAATAAAGTTTGTAAACTCTCGTCACTATTACATAATATTATAAGAACAAAACTGGTCACACTCACGTTTTATTATCGTATCAAACTTAGGCCGACTACGTTTACGACGACCGTCGTCGTGGCTCAGTGACACTGACTTTAGAATCGCGACCCCGGGTTTAAACCCGTCTGAGGCTAACATTTCTGTGACGCGCATAGATGTTTGTTCTCGGGTCTTGGATGTTTGTGTAATGTGATTGCGTGTGTCTATGCCTCCCGCGACACAGGGTATCCTAGTGCGGAGGTAGGAATATGTTTTTTTCGTTTTATAAGTCCAAAACGTCGTCGCCGTCGGCCTTAACTCGTCCTGTTTCATAGGCGGGCACCCACTTAGACATAATGTGCGCGGAGCGAACTCCAGGTGAGTGGACGCCCATTGCAAAGGGCATCGTATACGTCGGAAACATCGTCAGCCTCGGACCGATACCATAAACAACGTGAATGTGGCCGATTTAATTATTATACGATTTTTGAATAATCAATCGCTACAGCGAAACCGGAAAATCATACTCCACGGGGTGCAGGTAGTTACGGATTTCGGGTATTCAAAGGGAAGACTGTGCGTTATCAGTCATTCAGTCAGTTTCGGTAATGTTTCATAGATACGCTATCTGTTAGGAAGTGCGCCAAATGTGTAGCGCCACCGCGGCCCTAAAGTGTCGTTACCCTATTTGGCACAATGACATACCTTTGTCCACCGCGGCACTCGCGATGTTCGATGAATACGCACTGCGCGCATCAAGCAAGGATGCTAACATGTCTATATCCACGCTATATTTAATTATAAAGATAATAAAAATTACACTTATTTGTAAACTTATTGAGTCGGATATTCGCAGTCGTATCTATTCGACACGCTTCGAATATCTTTGTCGGATTTTTTAATTTTAACGCTATTTTCTAATAGGTAGGGTAATTAGTTTTTACCAGTTTTAAACTGCCAGTCTCAGATTTTACAATAATTATTTTAGACCACACCAAAGACCTGTTCCGTAAGAGCTTTCGCCCTAAACGGAGTGGAGGATTGCTCGCCTTTCAGCTATTAAGTGCAAGAAGGAAATTTAAAGGCATATGTCGAACAATAGACTGTGACAGGTAATTGTTACTTATCAAAAATTCACAAGCGACTCAGCTGGTCGTAATCGAATATCAAAAAAGGCGGTTAAATGTTTATTAGTTACTTAAGGTTTCCAAATTCTGGCAATGTATTATGTACCTATATAATTAAGTTATATTGTATTAGAATAAAGTTGTATCATAGCCGTTCGGCAGTATTTCGCACGATAAGATTGGTGTGGAGTGGGTGCGCGCGGTAGAGAGTGTAGACTCACCCTCGATGTTGAGTACGATGGAGTAGGAGAGCGCGGTGCCGACGCCGTTGCTGACCTCGCAGGTGTAGGTGCCCTCGTCCTCGACGGTCGGGTACTTGATCACGAGCGTCTTGCCGTAGTTGTCCTGCGTCACGCCCTGGCTCGACAGAATGTTCTCCCCGTTTTTCTTCCACACCACTTGGGGCAGAGGCCTGCACGAGTTCACCGGTGTCAATTACATTCGTATACTATTTTACATACGTCCCCGTAACATAGATAATAATAAAAAAATAGGACGTGTATACAAAATACAATAAAGCAACAGAAAACATGAGAAACAAAAAAGATATGTGGTCTAAATTGCTGGACAAGAATTTTCTATATCTATTATGAAGAGGAAAGATTTGTATGTAAGTATGTTTGTAATGAATAAAATCAAAAACTACTGCGCCGATTTGAAAAAAAAATTCACCATTAGAAAGCTACATTCCCTGAATAACATATATAAAATACATATATATAATTTTTAATTTTAAAATTTTTCACCCGTGCGAAGCCGGAGCGGACCGCTAGTATTTCATATACGTACTAATGCATCAGAAATAAATAAATACGTATATCGAATAACTATCATGTAAGTGATGAAACATTTAAAAACATATTTAGATTGTAGAACAAGTTACGTTAAATATTTAGTTATAATGTCATAGGAAAGCAGAATTAAAAACACTATTCTAGAGACGTGTGTTTCGCTAGAAAATGGTTATTTAAAAGCAAGAAAGTAATTTCTTTGATAGCTGGAAATACACATGTCAATGTAGGTCAGTTAACTTTCTCTACTAGAAAAGTTAATGTGGAAAGGCAGTCGTAGTAACATAACCCTTATATCAAAGAGATATCAGTCTGACATTTATATACGATCATAGCCTCGATTTAGCAATAAGTGCCGATCGCCAATCAGGCATTCACTGGATCAAATCCCACAGCAATCTAGAGTTATCGCTGAAATTCACATCGTCGTCGAATTCACGGCATAAAGTACGTTGCAAGTAAGCAAATCTGTCACCAGCCACAGTGTGCGTCCAGACTGTTCAGCCGGCTGTCTCCGAGTACTAGACGACGTTAAGTCTGGCATGATTCCACCTGACAAATCGTCACTGACCATCAAGTGACATAATATCCTAACGCGTGATCTACAAATGAATAATAAAAGAAACAGAGCAAATATAAATGAAACAAAATGAATATAAAACTCACGTCCCGCCGTAAATGCAATAGAGCTCGACTTTCTTCCCTTTGAGCGCCTTCTCAACCTTCCTAGTGGTGTACTGTCGCTCCGGCTTGTACTTGTTGAGTGTCGGGGAGATGCCGGTCTGCGTCACGTCCAGGTATATCTTGTTGCCGAACTTGTACTCGTTCCGGAATATAGAGTTGGCCGTGCAAATGTACGCGTAGTCCGTGCTCGCGTCGAAACGTGTCACGTTCGAGAACCACAGGTTGCCTTCAGGGTCGAGCGTCATGCGAGAGTTGTTGATCGTCTTCAGCTGTCCCTGGTCTCCTTGCAACATCCAGTACACTTTCGGCTTGGGATGTCCGTCCGGAGGTTCGCAAGTCAGTTTGAACGGCTTCCCTTCCTCGGCCGACACGACTTTCTGCCCGTCCGTTTCTTTGAATGCGTTGAGCTCCGCTCTTCTGACGAAGACGGAATTGGACGCGGCCGTTCCCCATTCGTTTTCGGCGAAGCATTGGTACTGTCCGAGATCTTCGTCCCTCGGTCGGCTGATCACGAGGGTGCCTCGTCCCGACTGCTGCAAGATACGATTGTCGTAACTTGTGTATTCGAAGGGTTTGCCGTTCTTTATCCATCGGTATCTGAGAACAAATTCAAAATGCTTACTGAAATAATCAATTTGAAGGGCGGACTCACACACGAGAGACAGAAGATTTTCACGAATCGGAAGCCTAAAGGTTAAGTTAAAAGCTTCAGTACCCGCAAATGTGTCTTGTAATTTTACTGGAGTTGAATACTTTTAAAACGCCATCGATACAATTAAAACAAAGTACGTTCGAAATTATTGGAATCATGCCATGCCACTTCCATCGCCCATTGTTTCACGGAATCCTATAAGAGCTAATAAACAATTCATAAGGTTATTAATTCATTAGCAACTAGGTATTTTGTTCCAGGTTAATTGGTAGTTTCGTAGTCGAAGCCTAACCTAGAAGTAGTAAACTGTTGAGTTATTGATTCAATACATCATTAAAATTAAATAAATTATTCAACACCTCATACTTCGACTGAATTAAATAGCGTTAAGTTATTTTAGTTAATTATTGATGTGAAAAGTGATTTTTGACCCAGTAGTTGATGTTAAGAGAAATAATATAACACCACTGAGGTGCGAATCCAGCTCTCAAAAAAAGGTCAAGGGAATCGGAAAATCGGTCAGATGTAAGTCGGACTACGGACACGCGTAACGATCGTGCGTATAAAAAGCTCCGTCTGAAAAGGTGTTGCGGCTTCCAAAGGCTTTATAGGCTTCTTTCTCTTTTCAACCGAATTCCAATAAAGAAGCAGGGTCTCAATTTGATGGTATTATTGATTGTTATTGTTACCTCAGAGCTCGATCATTTATGATTCGTTTTGAAATAAAATGTTATATTTATATATGATAAACTTCCTGGTACAGGATCGTTGACCAGGTTTGTTATAATTTTAAACACCCTATACTAAATTAATCATTGCGTTGTCTTATGTTTGAGCAGTATTAGCGATTGTGACTGTATGTTCAAAGGGTGTTTCAATTGCGACGTATTGAGTAAAAACGCCTCTATTCATACATTTAATATATCATCATTATCTACTCCAAATTAGGGTTGTGGTCATAGCCATCATGCCACTAACGGCAGATCTGCACTTGCACAGATTCTCGATTGGAACGTACTCCTGGAGCTCTAGCACATGTGGAATTAATTTTATTGATATTTTATGTTGAGCTTAAAGATATAAAAATATGTCGATGAATGCGATTGTAGAGCAGACGTCAGACGCACCAATCCAGTCCGACCCGAGCCAAGTGGGACAAGCACTTGGCTGTAAGTGCGAGTGCTCTTGTACAATGAACATTATGTGAGGCAATCGGGATAACGATCTAAATAACATGAAATGACAAGTTTCTTGGTCAATAATGTATTCGTTTATTTTATACATCGGTTTGTCTAGGTTTCGCGCCATAAGTTATGTTTTAAGTTCTTTCAGCGCCATCCAACTAATTATATATGTATATACTATATGAAATGACGACTCGAGATATTTTTTGTAAGCGGATTGAACATTAAATACATAAAACGAATTTCCGAAAAGTCCCCTCTCGCCATCTGCGTACAACCAATCTCGTAAAATGCCACTTTCAAAATGTACCATCGGAAAACTAAGATGATGAAGATTAGATAGAACAGAATAGGTATTCATATTTTATGTCTGGCTTCTCCATTCGAAGCGATGATAGCTCAGCGGGGGAAGCGTCGGCTGTCAAACTGACAGACACTGATCCGATCCCCAACAATAGCTTGAGCTTCCGGTGAAGGTAGCACGGTTATCAAATCTAAACGAAACGACAGGTGTATATCCTACTAATATTATAAATGTGAAAGTTTGGATGGATCAATGTTTGTTACTCAATCACGCCAGAAAAGCTGAACAGAATTGGATGAAATTTGGTATGTAGATACTTCAGGTCCCGGAATAACACATAGGCTACTTTTCATCATCATCAATCTTCACCACGCGGGTATAACCGCGGGGCGCAGCTAGTGTGTTATATTTGACAATTGAACAACTATTGTAAAGAGGTCAACATAGCTTAAAACCTGTTCTTAAAGCCTAGTGTTAAAGAAAAAACTAACAAAACTAATCAGAACTCATTCAATATATATATAAGGGAGGTTGACTCATGTCATGGGGCCGACTGTCTACAACCGTTTGCCAACAGTTGTGACGGAAACAGTAAGCATGAATGCATTTAAAATAAAGCTAAAACAGTGGCTTATTGAATACACTTTCTACAGTATTAATGAATTTGTAAGCAGTTCAAGTGTGACGTAAAAATATGTACTGACTTATATTTTTATTGTATAGATATACATTTATATTTATTATGTATCTTGTTGACTCGATGCGTTCAGCTAAATATTAGTAGCATATGTTATTTCCCTACACACTCAGTGTAGGCTATTATTATAAATTTAAAGCTTTTGTGACGTGTACTGTAATATGAATAAATATGAATATAATGCAACGTAAGCATTATTAAGATCAGACGAAAAGGCCCTTCGTTACATTTAACTGCCCGTCAACTTATTTAAAATTCATTATATACATCGCGGTCACGGTACAGAGATATGGGTAGCCTAGTTATCTCAGTCAGGTGTGCACGTATCTGCGCCTGCGGTGTTTACCGGCGAACGATGAACGTGACTGAAATGCAAACTCGATCGTCATTCAACAAACCGAACGTATTCCTGTGTTACTTTTACATCTTGCGGTGCTATTTTTAGGAAAGCGACCGGGCTAAACACAGATTCTGTAGTCGGGGGATGAAATATTAAAAGAGGACATCCATAAATTACATGACACCTTTAGGGGAAGGAAGGTGATCAGCGAAGTGTGACAGGGTGTGTGGGGAGTCTTAATCTTTGCGACATGTCACACTCTTTTTTAATGCATTTGGCGACCGCGGGTTAGCGATGATGTGATCAAAGAAGAAGAAACACTCAATCTTAATTAGGTATGAATTTGGCGTTTTGTCAAACTGGCCACTTTGATCTCAAATATAAATATGTAAGGAATTCCAAATTCAAATTTATTTCAAATTTAGGCTTTTGTGTTTCCAATGTAGGATTTTTTTGTGACGCGACATTTGATTTTTCTGTGACATCGTTCTGTTTACAATAAAGAAAACTTAAAATATCAGGATATTTACGAATATGAGTTCCACCGTGACACCAGCTCCAACAGATTATCAGTTTTTCCGGTAAGTGGATAACTTACTGGTCTGATGTCAAAGCCGCCTTCAAATATATTATTCACTAGTAGCGCGACGCGGTTTCACCCGCGTGCATTACGGTTTTCCCGCTACCTCAATTATCCCACAGAACTATACTTTTTCCGGGATAAAAGTAGGCTATGTGTTAATCCAGGGTTTAAACTATCTCCATACTAAATTTCATCATAATCTGTATACATAGCCGTTTGAGCGTGTAGAAGTACACATACACACAAAATTTCGCATATTTTTCAGCAAGGATTCCATGCACTACTGATAAAATAGCAAAAGTGGATAGATAACAATAATGGTAAATACGTTGATTGACTAATAAACAAATTTTATTTTTAAAAATTAGGTTTTTTTTCGACGCCGATCCCCGGTGCGGTACGATATATTGATTTCCCATCGGAATTCTAAGATTCCGAGCAGATATTTCATTAAGGCTTCTCGACAGCGTTGTTCATTATTTAAGCCATAAATTTAACACACTCAGCCAGAGGCTTTTTATAAATAGGCAAAACAACGGGCATACACGATAATAAAATGTTGAATTTCTGTTAAATACCTTCCTTCGTCTTGTACTGGTTAACAATATTGACCAATGGTTCCATATTTTCGCCAATACTTCAGATCGAACAAGGTATTTATTGAGAAATTCACCAATTATACCGATAAAAAACCGGCCCCGAAATGTATCAAAAGTTTTTCACTATTTCTCCATATTCATAGTGCGTACAGCTAACGAGTGGAACTCATTGCTTAAGTCTGTGTTTCCACATGAATAAAATGGGCATTTTCAAGTCACGAGTGAACAGGTATCTTCTAGGCTGGCGTGAATCATCGTAGACCGCATCATCACTTAACATCATGTGAGATAGTGGTCAAACGCCTGCCTATTGTGAATTAAAAAAAATTGGTTGTCTGTAAAGTCGGTTTACGGACGATAGATTTACGTGATAACGTTATAATCATTTATGACTTTGACTTTGACTGACTTTGACTTTGACTGACTTTGACTTTGACTGACTTTGACTTTGATTATTTTATGTAATACAAAACTCAGGTGGAACGTTACGCGGAACATTACTATTTTTCATGAGTGTTGCTGGTATTCATCAATTTATAAAACGTTATCACGTCAATAAAAAAAAAACATCTTAAAACCTGGTTGATACCGTAAAGAAATATGTTTTGATCTTGAATCTGTAACTCTGAGAAAACTTGACACAAGAAACAGTCTGCAAATATAAAATATTTTAAATAAAGCCTTTCGGAAGTGCTACGAATAAAAAAAGGAATCAGGAGGAGAAGTAAAATCATTAATTAAACTCCTGTCTCTCACATTATATTGATAACTATTCATATTAATCATATATTAGAGCAAATTATCATCAGTTGCGATTATGCACTTACACAATGATCACTGATCTGGGATCATCCGCCTAAAAATATTGCTTTGACTATTGCCATAGCTTTCGACTTTCTTTTCGAACCTAAGAAAGCAACAACATTCATTATATCATTGATTTATTAAGATAATTGCTGCAGCTTAACTCAAAGTCATGTAAACAGAAATGAAGCTCTTTTCTTCCTGTTCCCTTTATATAAGTACGTACTGTGTGTAATACTCCAATTAAAATTCTTTTATATTAATAATAGGCTCCGGCTCATAAAAACTAGCTGGTGTATATTAGCGAATTGCTCATACACTTTGATAACAATAATTGTAACACGCCTGTGGTTTTTGTACTCCCATGCCGTCGCACGATGATAATAAAAGTACCGAACCATTACCATAAATACCTAAGTGTTAGGGACTGTACAAAGTTGCTATAGTTGTTTATTTACAATTACAAGTTTACATAGTTACGCACACGTCTCAACCGTACACTTACATAGAAATTGATTAATCCCACTAAGTGTGTAGGTATATAAGTGTGTATGCAAATAAAGTGATTGATTTGATTTGATATGTTTGTTACTCCTTCACACTCAAACGGCTGCACCGAATTCGATGAAATTTGGTATGGAGATAGTTTATACCGTGGAATAACACATCGGCTTATTTTAATCATAACCATCACCGTTTATGACCCGCGTGGACTACGAATTTCCCACTACCTCAATTATCCCACAGGAGCTATACGTTTAACGGAATAAAAAGTAGCCTATGTGTTTTCCAGGGTATAAACTATCTTCACTCTAAATTTCATTAAAATCCGTTAAGCCATTTCAGCGTAAAGGTGTAACAGACGTTTTTGAATCATTTGCTTATCCCACGGAAACATAAGTTTTTTCGAGATGATAGGTAGCCTATGTGTACAGGCAAATATTGCAGGGCGGGAATATTCCGTCTAACCTATCTCCATAACAAATTTCATCGAGATCTGTGCAGCCCTAGCGCATACTGGGTATTTACATTACTGGCAAACATATTTTTCAATAATTAAAACTACGAACCTACCGGAAGAAGCCGAAACAATTGCCGATCGTGATATCGACTACGCGTAAGTGCCACGTTATACCCGTAATGTACAGTGTAAATCTCTCAGTATCATTTTTTATCTTTTGTAAACATTAAAAATAACTATGAATTACAAAACGTGAATTAAGTGCAAATTCTCGTGCAGATCCTTAAAGCCGTTTTCGGGCTGACATTGAACAAATCATATGCAAAAATTGCTCGTTTATGACTTGTTAGTAAAAGATTAGTTAGAGTACACACATTTATAGTAGGAGTATGACATAATGCAAACGCCCTTTTGAGATGAATACACCGTTCCAGTCGCAAGGTTGATTCATTCAATGAATTATTCATAACAATTTATTGACGGTTTACTAACATACTAGTTGACTTACATTGTGATTGGATTAAACAACATTTTAATCGGGAATAGGTATGTATAGTTTACAGGGAAAGATGAATTAAAAATAATTACGGTTTTACAATTAAACTATTAGGTATTTTGTGGTCAGTGTTGACGTGAATCGTATATAGTGGACAAGTTTCATTAATTACCCAGTGTTAAAGTTCCCACGTTATATATCAATCAGTGGTTCGGCGCAAATTCGATTTCATGATTATATCAGTTTTCTTTGGTATGTTACTTACCATCCAATTGCAAATAGGTTTGCCATTACAGTGCATACTCAACAACTAGTTTACTTGCGAGCATTCTTAGCGTCTTTGTCTTCTAAACATAATCTTAAATCATAAAACGCGTTTCTAATTTTTATAATAATAATTGAATTGAATGTTTGTTTTTTTTCTTTTGTGAGGTTGAGACTAAGTGATGTTGAGACGTGCTTAGTTGAGCCTTTATGTTAAAATGAAAGGAATATCAGCTACATAGTTAATTTATGTTCCCTATTTGAGAAACACTCTTCCCCAATTTACGTGCTGTAAATTGGGGAAGATGTGTTTTTTTTTCTGTGTTTCCCGATATGTACAATCCTGGAGTCTTCAAGTCGCCAGTGAATAGGTACCTTCTAGGTTTGCGTGCTAAATCCTAGACAACGTCATCACTTAGCATCAGGTGAGACAGTTGTCAAACGCAAACTTATAATATGTAAAAAAAAAAACAAAAAAAAAAACGTGCGATTTGCTAAATTAGACTTACGTTTTATCTAATTCTATCGAGCGAGATACATTTGTTATTTTAAATATGTAGTTAAATATTATGTACCTATATTCAAATTACTCACCTAAATTAATGAAAACATACGTCTACGCGGGGCAGCACAGCAAGGGGTAAACCGAGCAAATTATCATTATACCCTCTGTCGGTGAAACCGTACGCAGACTTTCCGCATTCCCTAAGAAAATACTCTCATACCTAGGTATACCACACTCTTTACACTTATGCAACTAAATACATACATGTGTATGCATGTACGTGCATAGTATATACAAAACTCCCCTAGAGACTTCGTTAGATCCAGACGGTAGACGGGGTGGGTGGGATTTCGCTTATGAGAACTAATTGGATTACAGGTCGATGTACATTTCATCATAGCCGCGTTCTCAAAATCAAAACCTGCTTGATCTCATGCAGTGGTAGATTACATACACATTTAGTACAGCATAAATGAGAGTATCATAATGACATACTCACAGGTACTCTGATCTATGATCTACTATACTAAATATTCGTTCGGAGCTTACTTCGACGTTATAATTCACACTAATAATATTATATGGAGTTGATTATTGGTGGTTTGATTATTTATTTGTAAAGGGACAATCTAAAACTACCGGACTGATTTTAGATGTATTTCACCCATAGAATGCTATTAAAACAAGGGATCCTACAAAGTAGAGTCATAAGGTTTTAACCGCGCTAGCCACAGTGTAGAAAATATTTGAAATAAAAGTTGTATAACTTTACGCTAAGTCAGAGATTCCCAAGGTGTACACGGCGCCGCGCCCTGGTGCTCAGTAGAGAGTAATGGTTGGCATCCTCAGTAACTGAGAGATACACGGTACACCTCTCGATGATCACTAAATGGTTTTTGAAATAATTCGCAGAAGACGAAGTCGACAAATGTGCGTGGATACAACATATTAATATTTTTATATTAATGTCGGGTTCGATTCCCGGACAGGTAAACATTTGTGTGCGTGAACACGTCTGTTTGACCTGTTCCTGGGTGTGTATATATATATAAGTAATATATATCAGTCATCAGGTTACCATAATACAGGCTTTGCCTAGTTTGGGACCTGAAGACCTTGTATGAATATTCAAAAAATAAAAATAATCCATAGCCAAATTAGTATCACAAAACGTTACATTGGCTATGCTGCTATTAGGTTTTATTTTCTATCTTGAACAAATGTATTCTTGTCGATATATATATCAATTGTATGATTATAAAACCTTAGCTTTATGTGTTTGTTTTGGATAATTGTGCCCTTTCAACTAGTATCATTATCCCTTAAGTCGACTAATGGCTTGGGCGCCAGGTACTAAACATGTAAGTTCGCAGAGAACTGAAAAAGTATACACGAGATTTCCCTTCCTTATTAGAAGCTGAAATGGTATATATATGCATAGATTAAAACTGAAACGAGAGCCAATATTTGATAATGATGTGGTGTATATACGCTCAATCCCTTAAGCAGAGATTTAATAGTGTAATGGATAAATAATTTCAAGGAGTAAGTACTTAGGTGCCGGCTCTCCCTCCGCTTCACATTCGATGATGAAAGGCTTATCCACTTCCCCCGCCTGTGCCACCTGGAACAGTATCTCTTCTTGTGTCGGCTGCTTCACGATCTTCGGTGGTGACGTCACTGTTGCAAAAAACATATTTTATAAATGACTTACACGCATGAAAGTTAATATACTCCGGGCAATAATTATATCAATCGAAGTTTGATCTATGAGTGTAGGATTTATAAAATTGTTTCGTAATGGGAATAATTACATAGTTTAAAATCTGTAAAAACCGACTTACACTACTAATCTATGGAATATATTATCCAATATTTTTTAGAAACTAAAAGTATATGGTACAAATAGTAAATAATTAATGGATTTTAATGAAACTAAATTGGACTAGCCATCTTCTTTTGAATAAAAGTTTTTTTAACCAAAAAATGGAACCAACTTTAACACTCAAAAGTGTGAAATAACAATAACTTGTTGTATTTGGTACCATGATAGTTCAAAAGTAACTATTATCGAAACATTGTGCGCATGGATTGTTGAGTTGGCAAACTTCGACAAGTTATTTCACACTTTTGAGTGTTTCATTTGTTGGTAAAAAATTTTTGTCATTCACCCTCAATAAGGAACTCATCCAGATATATGTAACACTTTTCAGTTATTGGAGTGTAGCTCAAAAAACCCCTTGACCTATTTTGATGAAATGGAATTGTTCTTCAATTGATTCCCACTGGTCAACATCATCAAAAACAGTTCACCCAGTTGTAAGTTCTGAGGTAACAAACATTTTTTAAAAATACAGTGGAATAGAGAACCTCTACTTTTTTTTAAATCGGTTAAAAAATTGTTGCAAATTAGTTCATACGTCTGATGGAAGTCTGAGGTATCAAACATAAAAAATGTACAACGGAATTGAAAATCTTCTGCGTTTTATGATTTGGTTGAATGAAACCAAGTGCAATGATGGATATACAATTATGATTAATATTGTAGCCATAAGACTAATGAATTGTAGGAACCTGAGGTATAAGGGGTAATAATGTATACACCAAACAAATAACAGGTAAGTACTTTGTGGAATAAACAATATTGAGTGTGATAAACATTGCTTATGTTTGTCACACTAAATATTTTATTCCCAACTGTACCTGAGATATATGAAATTAAAGTAGCCATCCGTAAATTATTTAGTTTTGTAGAAAAGCACTATTTGGGTGCTTTTATAATGATACTAATTATTGTAAGTAGGTAAATGAATAACAAAAAAGATTCAGTCATATAATCTTTTCTTTTTGTTTGTATAACAATGATCTATGGGTGTTGAGAGGTTAGAAGTTAAGATCTTCTCTGTTCTATACTAGAAACTTAATCAACAGAACCCTATTTATTACAATCCTCTATCTTTCCATCTCAGTGGCTTATAGCACATTAAGTGCAACAGTAATATAGCTGCAAAATTTTCCATAAAGGGTTAAAAATGTTTGCCATTATAACAAAAAAAAATTGGCTTGACATATAACGGGTATCTTTTTACCGAATGTAGTGCTCTTGTATCTTTTTACAGTGCGCAAGGCTGAACACAAATATTTACTGGTTTTATTAAACTTTACACTATATAAGTTTTCCACAGCCTCATAAGTAAAACTAAATATTTTAAATTACACCTTAAGGAATCTCTCAATTGTCAGCGATAGGCATGAATGTAGGTGTATTTCTTGTATATACATGTACAATATATATTTGCCATAAAAAATACACCCAGTGCCAGCGGCTTGGGGCCAAGGCCGAACCAATGAGCTCAATTACCTGTAACAGCTACACAGATTGATGAATGGAGCTAAATCTTGATTGTTAAATAGTTCTGCAAATATTTCAGTCATTTTCATAATAAATTTCTTATCCTACCTGTAGGATAAGAAATTT
The DNA here is from genome assembly GCA_934044485.1 of Apeira syringaria. Lineage (NCBI taxonomy): Eukaryota > Metazoa > Arthropoda > Insecta > Lepidoptera > Geometridae > Apeira > Apeira syringaria. The sequence goes on from OW203659.1 coordinate 1,899,671, forward strand.
ATTATGAAAATGACCGAAATATTTGAATTCAAATATATGAACTTCAATCATACATACAAATTATATTAACAAGGGGTAGGTAGAGACCACAGCTTTCCAATTGCTATGATCCCAAAACACTTTTATGGCTTCATCCACACTCATCAGACCTTTCATAGAAGAGAGTTGGTTTAGGGCACTCTTGCCTTAGCCCTTTACTTAGAACTTCCTCTGATTTTTCATTTTTCATCTGGGCCCCTTGGCCCAGATGAAAAATGAAAAATCAAAGGAGGTTGCAATGCAGATTTACTATATATATAGTCTGTGGACACGGCACAACACGCATGCGCAACCAGCAAATGGATTTTGGCGCTAATGATTAAAAGTAAATGCAAACATATGCTATGATTTTACATACATTTCACTATTTTATGAGATTAGATAAAGTAGTGTATGGAACTGCATACAATTTGGTCTTAAAACACTCACGTAATGCTATAACTTACACTCATGTTTTAAGATCCCTTACTATGAAACAGTTTCATAAGCTACTACTATCTGTCACAGGAGTGCTAGATAAATGACCTTTAGTACTGAGTTTAGTTATTTCATGCTATGATATGAATGCGATAGTAATCCCTGCTTCAGCTACAGACTGAAATTGTTTGATGATTGGAAAGACATTTATATGAATGTTTGGAATATTGTGAGATAATCCCATAATTGTGGTTCTTAATTTACCTATTCGAATTGTAATATCAGGTTAGGTATATTATTATGTACTAAATAATTACTGGTTTATTACCTTAACATTGACTGTATTCTTTTAATATTCCCTTATTATTGCTATATATATAACCAAATATAGTCATATGACACTGTAATTTATATTATTTTTGGCATCAACTTTGTTCAATGTTCTGTATTATTATTTTAATTAACAGAATTGATTTTCCATTTTTGTTATTTAAACTGATGTGATTTTGATATTGTATATTTTTATATATATCATTATATTTACATATATATACATATATTTATACGTATATTTCATTGTTCAATTTCAGTTTTGCAATAAATGGTAAGAATTTTACATGCAAATATAATCAAATCATTTATTCCACAAAATATGAGTAGATATTACAGATGTCATCTCCATATTACCTATTGGTAAGCAATATTCCTAGTCTTATAAATAACAGAGTGATAAGTACACATTTTATTATGAAAAATTCAACAAAATCATAATTCATTCCATTTTTTCTCTAATAAAGAATGTAACATTGTTAAAATAATAACGAAATTCTTCAATATTTTCCTATTACTTATCAAATTACTAAACTTTTGTTGTCCATCCTTAATAAATTCATCCATTGAATAACATGCCTCATCAATTAATTATTCTCTTAGTTTACGTTTGAATAGATAATATCTTTGAAGGTCTTTCAAAGGGTGTGGTGCTTATTTTTATATATATATAAAATCTCATTACAAGTTCACATTTACCAAAAGTTGCAAGCCTATGCCTGCACATGCAGTGTACTTCCATATTGTTTATCTATTTAAGGTTTCATAGTCATTTCAATTACTTCTTACAAGTATGGCTGACTCATAGATGGAAGAGTCAGTAATTTTAGCTTTCTAAAAAATGGCTCTAATCAACAGTCTGAATGGAATGTTTCTTCTAATTTTGTAGCAGTATTTAGACGAGTAATTTTCATTAATTGTAGACTATTAGAGATATATGACCCAATTAGTTTTAGTGCATTTCCTCAAATGTCATATCAATGTGTTCTATCTTCTTGAGCAATATGTTGTGGTGTACTTGATCAAATGCTTTAGGTATATCTATAAAAAAAGCTGTGACTCTTATTTTACTCTCAAGACCACTATATATTTTATGTAGGAAGCCTGTGGATAGTTAGACATTTGTTTACAACCTTTTCAAAAAGTGTTGAGAAAATTGGCATTCTAGCAATTGGTCTTTAAACACACATTTCTTTTTTATCATATTTTTTAAACATGGGTAATACAATAGAGGTTTTTGACATTTGCAGAAAGACATCATTTTCAATACAACTGTTAGTGACAGAACTATCATATCTCAAGATAGAAGTGAAGGGTTTATTGGCATCTCAGAGTAGAGCCATTTATGAGACTTAATCAGTAGAGCAGAAAGGTTGAATGAACCATATCTTGTATTATGACATGATATTAATAACACTACAGTAAGGCCTGAATAAATATTTGTTATAAACTTTTTTTTTATTCACAATAGACAGACGTTTGACCACTATCTAACCTGATGTTAAGTGATGCTGCGGTCTACGATGATTCACGCCTGCCTAGAAGATACCTGTTCACTCGTGCTTGAAGATGCCCAGAATCGGTCCTAAAGTAAGGTGATGATACCAGAATAAGAACATTAGTCTGATATATAGGTCTAAGATAATACTTACATAGCGCCGCGGCTTGACAGACAAGCGCGACAAAACATATAATTCGACTTGTCCCCATGGTAGCTTCTCTGGTTCACTGTGCTCGTATATCTAACAAGAAATCAAACAGATCACGTTAGATTTCAATTATATTTCTCCGGCACACATGTTCACGGCACTCGATGACCTAATCCGAAAGCTTGTACCACAATGACAACACCTACTATAAATAGTAACATCAAAATCACTTCATTTTGGATTTGTTATGACACAAAAAGTTGTTCTGAAAACTGTGTATGTATGAAAGAACTGTCTTAACTGCTATTTTTATAATAACATCACTTTGTAATGCGAGAAAACTGCACAATACAACTATTTGTTCCCGTACACGGCAAATCGATATTTTGCATTCCACGGTGGATATGATAAATTTATATATACGGGCACAATAAAACCTGGTTTATAACAAAAACTCATTACCTAAATGCTTGTATTTATATTAATATCATCGCGAAATACAACTGAATAAATTTTTATTTCACGAATAGGCGGGGCCTCGTACGCTGTCGTTCGTTCGGCAGTTGACAGTTCAATGACTGCTTTGATGCCATAGACAAATGCTGTGCTATCAAATGCTGTGGTCTAAATATTATTTCAGATTATTCACTTTAATCGAATTATTCACGCTACAAGTCGGTTCAAAATATGAGAATGTCCGATGTTTGTGGTGTGACGTTATTTGTAGTATTCTTATAGCGTGAATACTATGTGCAAGAAAACGAGGTGTGCAGCGTGTGTGATAACGTCAAATTCAATTGACCAATTGACATTTGCCAATTTTTTTAAGCTGTTGCTAAGCTTCTATTGCGGGTTTTGAGCGTGGAGACCGAATCCAGAAATTCCGTAACGAAAATAACCTAACACCCTTCACTCCAACCGGCACAGTGGTGATACTTTTTAGTTTTGCCATCTATCGATGAATAGCAGAAAAAAAATGCTATGCAATAGCTATACCGCGGCAGTCCCCAAGTGCCACACGTCTTTCTTTTTTTTTCATTTCATAACCATATACAAATTACAATAGTGATAATGTTATAAATGTCTAAAAACCTACATTAATTTGATGGTGTTGTATCAAAACAGAGTTTTCAACTTTTGTTCAGGGAATAGATAGTTACGCAGTGTTTTGCTAAGTTGCACTTAGCGATTTAAACATAAATCCCGATCTCAAACTTCATCAAAATACTTATACTTAGCAAAAATTTACAGTCAGCTGATTTCTCTGACATTTGCGGCGTACAATTTGCAGTTTATTTTTGGTAGCGTGTATATAACGTTTTATCGGTGAATTCAATTTTAAACCGGGCGTATTCACTGTGAGCACTGTATGCTAATACTCCAAAAAATAAACCACACTAAAAGTAATATAAGCGCTGTGGTTCAAAAAGAGATAATTCAGATTATTCGATTATTATTAATAATAATAATAATTTATTTAGGCACAGAAAAACTTAAATCTAGGATACATCGAGTTTAGGCGAAGCTAACTTATTCTAAACTCGGGGGGCACTGTGCTCCACACTAGGTTAAACCTGTGTCGTGGAGTACAGGCTCTTCCTTAAAGTCTTACGAAAATCGTATTCTACTTATTTACAAATTATAGAAAAAATAAATAAATAAAAATAATAATTAAATTTTGATAGATAAGGCCAAAATTTTTATACATACATAAACTTATACCTACTTAATTACTAGTTATTTATTGTTATAGCATATGGTATATACAACGGATACAATAAAAGTATGTACCTGCAGTTGAAAGATGTTCAAGAGTGTATTTTAACAGCGTGTAGTCAACAAACAAAGATGAGTTTATGATATTTAGGAATGAGTCCGATACGCAAGGGGGGATATAAGCAGGTACTGCACAGAAATAACGAAAGTATGTGTGTGAGTTTTAAATGTGTAAAATAAGAGAGGTAGGTTGGTAGGGGCCTGCATTCACGACAAGCAGTTCACAAGGAATATATATAGAGCATTTAGTCATTTCTAACATAGATACAGTGTTTATGTTCGTGAGTGTTTCGCACCCTTTGTATCGTAGACAGAGCTTTGTTAAGATATAACTAGGATTCTCTATGCTGTAGTAACGCGCCAAATTCAAATTAGAAGTTAAAAGTTTGTATTGTCGCGCTGTCATGTGAATATATCTTTGTTTTATTTATTTATTTTCACTGTTGCTATACTAAATTACCAATTTAAGTATTCATATTGGATCAGAATTACAGAAAATATGTGTAAGATTCCTATTTATATGAAACTTAAATGAGTACCTACTAGTCATATGTTTGCATTTTACATTGAATTGTCTTCCATTTATCTCACAGGTGACAAAGAAAATAATAATACCAGTTATAGCTACTATACAGCAGGACCCTCCAAACCTGCACACGCGGACGGCTTCTCTAAATCCGAGTTCACCTTATCTACGTCATCAGTTATGCCGAGACTGTCAAGAAATACACATATCACTCACAAGTCCGCTAACGGAGAATATTACAGACAATATGAACATGACGAAGTCCCAGTAAAAGACTCTGACTCTACGAAATATGAAACACCATTTTACAAAGGTTCCATCACAAATTCTGAAATAGATACCCTGGAGAAGAGGATTTACAAAAATGTATCTCAAGAGCTACAAACGGACGACGGTTCTCTTAGCAGCTTCGAGTCAAACATTAAATTCTTTAAGACAACTGTGGAAAAAATTTTTGAAAACTTCTACACGAGCATGAGGGATTTCGAACACTATAAGAAAAGATTCCACGAGATCCTCAGCAAGAGTAAAGAAGGATCGATCGATGATATGGAAGAGTTTATCAAAGACATGTTCGAGCATATCGAGTCTTCAGATAATATACTATCAAACTTAAGTTGTCATTCTACTGATATTGGGATTGCAGACAGCGATGAAAAAGAAATATGTGCCAGCAGTGGAGACGACCTCATCACTGACGTTGAATTTGTGGAAGCATACAAGAATGAAAATTACCTCACTGACTCAGATGAAAATTCAACTAAAATAAAGCGGCCAACGAAAATAGAGGAGATTTTTAATATTATACTTCTCGGTGGCAACCCATATGTAGAGATAAAATTGGACGGGCGTAATCTGCTTTCCGAAATAAATATAAAGCGACCGACCGAGACGTCAAAAACCGTATCCATAGCATCAGCTGATAACTTAAAAAAACTAGCCGCAAAGAAGTTACAACTGGAAAAGTACATTCAACAGCAAAACGACGGCAATCTCCCTGACAGAGATATCCCAGTGAAAATATCTAACGCCAAGAAAAATATATATTTGAACGAAGACTTTGCCCGCATTAATGAAAACAATGAAAAGTCTTTCTTATCCAAAATCTGCAACATTCTCTGTAAGAAATTTCGCAAAACCACTGTAGGCTGATTGATCAAAATATAACTTATTAGAAAAGCAACTTTTAATTTCAACATGTTTATTCAGGACTAGATAATGAATGGATAATAAGTGACATTTCACGATTCACTACTTTCTTCATAATTGCTTGTATACCACCGTATCATATCTATGTGTTTGCTGAGCTGTAGTGCAAACTCTTTCTTCATATGCAAAAACTCCCTAATCACCGTTAAATCTAACATCACAAAAGCTTGGCCGTCTATCTCCTCTTGCTTCATCCTGTCTGCTATCAGTTTACAGTCATCAGTATTGCTCAAATAGGCGTACACGTCATCGACGGACCATTCCAGGGGGTTCTGGGAGAGATTGAGCTTGTCGTTCATCCAAGTTGTGGCAATGTCCTTCTCAAACATATTATTGTCAGACGGCAGAGGGTCGTATGTGTTGAATTTTAACTTTTTCAATTCAGGTTCTTCAGAGTCTGACACGTCGGAGATGTTCTTGTCTCGTGAGTTTATACTGCTTTCATTCGTCTCATTTTCTGTGTCGCTGTAGTGCGAGCTCTGTTTTTTGGAGACGCAGGAGTTGGTGTAAATCGTGTGGACGTCCTTCTTGTTCCAGTGGGCTTCTTTCATTTGCTGAGCGAAATTGGGAAGCTTGGCACCGCGCGTCTTTATTTCCATCTTGGGCCGGTCGTTTTTGTGTTCGCGTTTCCGCCGGGGGCGCTTGTCTTCGTGGTTGTCTGGGGAGCCGGGCCTCGTGCCGGGCTCCGAGGCCGGTGCTGACCCGCCGCTGTTCTCTCGCTCGCTCTCGACGCTCTCCCCATCCTTGCTTTCGGTCTCCTGTGATGGCTGTTGTTCTTTCTCTCGTTTCTCCGGTGCGCACTTTTTCTTCTTCCTCTTGCCATTCAGACTTCCTTTTGGTCTCCCTCTGCGCTCTGTGCCGTTATCTGCAAAATAAATGTTGTTATCGTTAATTAGCAAAACGTGATCCTTCCAACCGAATTACAGAGTTAAGTACTGGAACCATTGAAATCCATTTAGTTTTGAAAGCCTTATGACACTGTGTAGCCATTTGTTTCTAGAGATCGTAAACCACGATCCTTTCGTCTGTGTGATGCCAGTGCAGTGGACATAATGCGTGCCGTTTATGGCATTTCTAGTTACGCGTCCTGAGAACTATTTTATATCAATTTGTTTATCTATACTAATATTATAAAGAGGAAAGATTTGATTGTTTGCTTGCACTGAAAAGGCTCCGAAACTGCAGAACCGATTTGAAAAATTCTTTCTCTGTTGGGAAGCTACATTATCCCCGGTGACATGGTTATATTATATTTTCAAAAAAATTAGGGTTCCTCATAATTTTGATTTTTTTACCCGTGCGAAGCCGTGGCAGACCGCTAGTTATAAATAATTCCATATGTGCGAATGTAAAAGAATTTGTGCAAATAATACAACACTACATTTTATAACAAAATATTGTACTTTTGATGTACAATCAACACACGTTGTAAAGGTGAGCACGGTGTCCGCAATGTAATATTTTGTAATGCACAGGCTAGCAAACTTATTTCATTTACTGTCCATTCTATAAATCGATTATTATTCAACGCCCCATTTACCACATCTTAAAAACCGCAACGACATTAATTTAATTATAGTCTGGGCTGGTATTGTCTGCGTCCCTTACCGCCATCCCCTAGGCCTCCAGCGGCGACAAGGGAGCAGTTGGAGCAAGAATGATGTAGAGTATGGAGTACTCACGAAAGGTGGACTTGCCGACGAGCTGGCAGGTGTGGGGGCAGCGCTGCGGGTACTCCCTCGGGCCGAAGAGCGCGGGGCAGGCCTGCATCCGGGCGCACACCGCGCGGCAGAACGGCGCCACGCGCGCCGCCTGGCTCGCCACCGGCACGTACGCGTGGTACGTGCTGCTCTTCAACCTGGACACACCGCATCCGCTATCAACCGACGAATCGGCTCACTACAGCCTAACAAGCCCGAGATACTGTCCGTGTTGCGTGTCATCACAACACTGTTAACAATCCTGTGGCCTTGTAATGATATTGAGATCGAGATCGGAAGTAGATTACGATCGAGTCTTGATCGATCTCACAAATCGTGTGTTCGAATCGAGATAGCCAAAGAATAAATAATCGGATAACCACACCGAGTGGAAATTCTTGAATCTTTTTAAGCTCATTACTCATAAGCTTGCATTTGACAGATATAGTCTGAGACTAACACGTAAGCGACTCTGTCGTTTCCTCATGTTAAAGGACCGATGCTGTATACGGAAAAAAACTGACGATGAAAAGGCGTTCAACATTACAAGTGCATGTGGCAAAAAAGGCCGGTTGCAACGGACGGGGGCGGGGCGTCCTAGCCCCGCCACCTGTAGGTCGCGAGAATATTGAGCTTTCGAGTGGTTGGTGGTAAAACTGGCTAAAAGGAATAAGGCCGAAAAGTGGACTCTCTGAGTGTTCAGCATTATTAGTCAGTGCGATATGTAATTCTAAAAACTAAGTAAGTAGCGATCTATTTGCAGACCAGATCATCACTTATAAGGTTCTTTCATATGAAATTGACATTTTGTATGGTAAAGAAAAACTTTCTTTCTTTCAAACAAAGTATGTTCTATTGTTATCTATCCATTTTATCGGTAGTTCATTGATTCCTTTACTTAAACAATAAAATCTTTGAAGGCGGTTTTGACAGCTTCATCAGAATTGTTTTTTTTTTGTGTGCTTTGTTCTGCAGGTCAATATTTCAAAAATGGAAATGATGAAACCAAAAACGTACCGTGTTTTCTAAGTCGTGGCTTACAGCTGCGACCTTCGTAGGCTGGTGAGGAGCTTTGATACATATTTATTGTCACCATACAAAATTAATTATTTATTTATAGTTTTAAAATATACTAGGTATATATAAGTATAAGTAGTAAGTGTATAAGTATACTAAAATATTATTTTAAAATTATATTCAGATTTACATAGGTTATTTTGCAGGCATTGTTGCGAATCTTGCAAGCTTAATATCACATTTTGCTAACTCTAGTAGTAATTGTGGCTATTATTTAAATACATATTTCCAAATATTAAGCAGTTTATATTTCAAATTCAAATTAATTCTTATTACAGATTGTTCATTTCCTTATCAGTTATAAGTCCGCGCACCACCAACACGCACGTCTATAATCTAAGATAAAGCACGCAGAAAGCTATACTTATTATAACGCACCACATTTATAAACATTCAAATTAAAAGGGCGTAAATTATATCTCAGGAAACAAGACGACGCAGGCTATCTTCAATTCAAATTTTTAAGTAACTTTTCTGTCTTTATAGTCAGAAACATAGTCGAAACGTTTAGTACGTAATATCTTAGCAATGTTAATATATAGGTGGCAGTGGGGTCACCCCTAATGCTTGTTTATTCCAGAATTTTCAAAGCAATACCTAATAATAATAACATATTAAAACTAAATTTAATATATAAAATCCACTTACTTTGCTCTTAGCATTTCCAGTCTCATCCCGTCTTCCGGCGGCCCCTCCGACTCCCAGTCTTTCAGCAGCTTGGCTGGCTTGTAAGACGCCGATATAATCTTATTGAGCACCTCCTTGAGCACGAGAGAGAGCGGCCCCGGCCCCACGTGCTTCGGCAACTGGGACAGTTTATTCCTGCTTATCGATGGTCCCGCGTAGCATTTGTAATTGAAGAAAATTCTGTCGCACCATTCTTCCGATGATTTCATTTCTTCCTTAACGATTTTAGTCTCCTCCTTGACCTTTTCTGGTTCCTGAGCGACCGCGAGGTTGGGTATGTGTAGCGCGTAGTTATTGGTGTCGCACCAGCCGGCGGGGAACAGGAGGTCGCTGTCCTGCGCGCACCAGAACTTGTCTCCTATCGGCAGCAGTTCTATACAGAGCATATGTTCCACGATCGCGTCGACCGAAGCGACGTGTATTTCTTCGTGGTTGTTAGGATTCACGGCTTCCAATTTCATTTTCAGTTTGATCCCGTCGGTGGATTGTTTGCTCGTGAAACAGTATTCAGGCGCGGGGACCGACGACGTCATGCTCAAGTATTCGTCCCAGTCGAAAGCGCCCTCTTTCCAGGCTTTGGGCGTTTTGAATGTGAAGTTGTGGTCGCGAGCCCAGCCTATGGGATATATGTACGGGTGGCTCGAGTCGCAGAGCCACGCCATTTTGGTGTCTTCGTAATCTTCCATGTGGTCGTCGATGGTGACTAGAAAGTGGAAATTGTTGAACACTTTGGACACTGTGGCCGGCCGGATGCATTTCATATCTTGCGGGTTGAGAGCTTCTAGTTTCATGCCGGGAACGAAGTTGTGGGCTTCCATGTTGTGAATTGGCTGCGAAGTTAAAGTATTGGACAACACATATACTATGAGACAACTTACGCAGTTTATCTATAACAACCTTTCGCACGAAGTTGCATGTCTAGCATTGACATCAAACAAATGTGTCAGTAAATATTTTTGTGAAATAAATAATTCTATACTTAAGCATGTTGTGTATAATGCAAGTAGCTCGTGGTTGAATAAATATCCTTAAGACAACCGTAATTCACTGTTGACCACATCACCACTGAACATCGGATGTTATACTTGTTAAATGTCTGAGTTTCTGGGGTCAAAATATTTATATTATTTGAAGTTTGTGATTCTCTAAATATGACGTACTTATATGCAGCAATATCTTACTTGAAAACCATCAAACCAACCAAAGAAAATATTTTTTAGCTTTGATTTCATTTACTTTCTCCGAAATAAATAAAAGCTAGACATATGATTATTCTCTCATTGACATGATGAAACAGAAGGACATTGTAGCGCCCGACGTGTCAAGTCGTGTGTAACGCGTTTGGCAATCGAGTGTGTAGATTTGATTAAAATTTGACTGATGCTCCTCGTACTTGGATTACCTCCTCGTACCTTTCACTCCTCTTGGTCTAAAAGTCCGTCATTGTAACGTACCAGAGATGAATGAATGTATATTATATAAAATACATGGGTCAAGGTGATTGTATTATTTAATTAATTAAGAAAAATATATAACTCCTAAGTATTTTCTAGCAATTTATCATATGGAAATCGGTTAGGTAGTTTTCAAGTTTACCATGTACGAAAGACGACAGAGGACTTCCTTTTATAATAAGTATTTTGATTTTGTATTTTTGCAAAACGATGACCCCTCAGCGTTGGAAACATCGCCTGTCAAACTGACGGACACTGGTTCGATCCTCACCAACGTCTTGAGCTTCCGGTGAAAGTAACACCTTTATCAAATTTTCTTGTGGTAGGGTACTTTTGAGTCAAGGCACTGCAACTGAGGGGGGCAGCGGCGCCGTGTTGGACGGTGCTGCAGCTGAGGAGGCGCTGCGGCGGGAGTGATTCAGTTCGTCTCCTGCTGTGGCGCCGATATGGCCGCCGTCGGAGGGTGGCGGCCGAAGCGGCTGGCGATGGGGCTGCTCCATCTGGCCCATCGCAGGGGACCACGAGCGTCGGATGTGGGAAGTCTGGCGTTCCTTGCACTGTGTGGTCCCCGGGTTGGTGCGGCCGTGCTCTTGGTCCCGGCACGGTCGCGAGGGGGAGGGTCATCCTCCCCCCCTGGAGGGGTCCGGAAACGGACGGCCGTGGTGGGGGCGCGGTATGCAAATGTACCCCGCGCTCCCTCCGTTCTAGCGGCAGGATGGACACCGTGGGTTTTAGTCGGTAGTGGACCCTGGCTGCTGTGGGTGCAGTTAGGGTTGGGGGCCATGAGGCCCCCCAGGGAGCGGTGATGCTCGAGCGAGCCCGACACACCCCGCCTACTTTCCCGGTAGGCGGAAGTGCGTAAATGCATTTTCCCCACGTAAAAAAAAAAAAAAAAAAAAAAAAAAAGGTACTTTTGAGTACTAGGCAGGCTAGCTACGACCCTCAAGAAAAACTGTCACTGAACACATAGTGTGTTCAGGCAGCAGTCCTTGAGAGCATTATAGGTCTAGCGTGATAACATCATCGACCACATCGCCACTGACCATCACGTGAGATACTTGGTGTTCAGATGCTACTACTAATCTATACAGAATACAAATAAATAGTTGGTAAATTACCTGAAATAGATCAGCGGGCGTGGGCTCTATGATCGACTCCTCATTGCTCAACCTCAGTTGAGTACTGAGTTTGTTTTTACACGAAAACTTATTCACTTTGCCCGGATACTTGAACTGCCACGGCGAGCCCTGGAACAGAATGAGAATAACATTGCTGCTGTCAACGTTTAAGATTTTTTTTATGCAATAGGTGGCAAAATGGCAGATAGGCCGCCTGATTAGCGATCACCGCCGCCGATGGACGTCTGTAAGACTGAGGTTATAGCAATGTCAATGCTGTCGTTTTAAAAAATATTATGTTGCAGCTACTCTAGGTTATTGAAGGAATGGGGAAGCTCGTCCCACACTTACAGGTGTATGGCAAAAACTAAATTTTTTTTTACCTTGCTTACCTCAAACATTTTTAATGAAATTCTATGGGTGGTAACATAGATCTGAAATTACAATCTTTGAATGAAAAATATTTTCTTCAAATTGATTCATCAATGATGCAGTTCTGAGGCAACAACATATACAAATTATCTGAATTCAGAACTTTATTTTCGATAGTTGTTGAATATACATAATGCATAAGAGCAAACTAAGAACCACAAACTAACAAGATAAAGAACGCATAAAGGTAAGGTAAGGACCAAGATAAAGAAAAGATTGGTTTTAATAACACAATTTATTTAAATAACAAAACTTAAACAATCAATGCTTCATATAACTTAAGATGTATATATATATGTATATATATATGTATATATATATATATATATATATATATATATATATATATATATATATATATATAATATATATATATAATATATATATATATAATATATATATATATATATATATATATGTATATATATATATATATATATATATATATATGCCTATATCAAAATCATTGAGTATATCGCGAGGAAATAATTCGAGCGAAAAACGGTAATGAAGTTTAATTAGGAATTAACCCTGTAACCGCAAGGATCAATTGATTTATCGGAAAGGCATTATCTAAAATGTATACAGTACGATATATAATGACAATGCGCCACAAAATGTTTATTATAAGCAATAGATGGAAAACAAGCAGGCGAGCCGTCGGATGGTAATCACCGTCGTCGCTGTGAATATGTAACACGCACTGGAGGCATTACGACAAGTAGACGACGCTTTTCAGACACGCAATAACTTTGTACATTTAACTTTTATGTGATTAATAAACTAGTTTACTTGATCAACGCGATACACACATGCATAATTATAAATTGATCAATGCAATCCACACATGCATAGTTTTACATTGATCAATGCAATACAAACATGCATAGTTATACATTGAACAATGCAATACACACATGCATAGTTATACATTGATCAATGCAATACAAACATGCATAGTTATACATTGATCAATGCAATACAAACATGCATAGTTATACATTGAACAATGCAATACACACATGCATAGTTATACATTGATCAATGCAATACAAACATGCATAGTTATACCTTGATCAATGCAATACAGACATGCATAGTTATACATTGATCAATGCAATACAGACATGCATAGAGGTGTTTTCTGTATGGCTCCCCTTGTTTATAATCACTTACCAAATCATATAATCAACATAGATAGTATTGATATGTTTAAATTTAAATTGAAGCAGTTTTTGTTGGCAAAGGCTTATTACAACGTAAAAGAATATCTAGAAGACAAATTTTTATGTGATTTTCTTTAAGTTTAGGTGACATGTATATCGTAGGTAGGCACTAGTTTTAATTATGTAATTGATTGACAATAATATACTTAGTGACATGTTTAGATAGTTATTGTAATGACATTAAATGTTAAAGTTTAGTTATTCTTCTGCGAATGGTTTTTATGTTGCATGCCTAAAGGGTAGAATATAGCGGACCAATTTATCTTTCATGTAAGCATCTCTGTAAAACCTATATTCGCAATAAACTATTTGATTTGATTTAGAGTTATACATTGATCAATGCAATACACGCATGCATAGTTATACATTGAACAATGCAATCCATACATGCATAGTTGCATTGGTCAATGCAGCACAAAACATGCAGATAAAAATTGAACCGATTTTGATGATTCTTTTTGTTTATTAGAGATATACTTCCGTGGTGGTCCCATTTAAATTTCATCAAAATTGGACAAGCTGTTTTTGAATAACACTCCCTTAACCGAAAAGTGCTACGCTTATCTCGGCGATATTATAGATGCGGTTGAAGACATCGGAGAACATACACAATGGTAATTGATCCCGTGAGTGGCAAAGGTCACTAAAAATGGTGAAAAATAAAATTTTTACCAAAAAATGGCATCGACGTCAACACTGAAAAGTGCGTACCATTTTTTGGTAATTTTTTTTTACTGGTTGATATTGCCCCGCTTCACCTTAATCTTAATGGTAGGATACGAAGGTGGGTAAGTAGGTCATACCTTATTTGTGACGTAGCCGAAGCTGCTGAGCCGGGGATTCGAGAAAAATATCCAGACTTCCTCCAAATCTTCGTCAGCACCATCGTAGCGGATCAACAGCCGGCCGCCAACGTTTTCGCGCACCTTTGAGAGCAATCAGTTAATGACAATGTCTTATACGTATCAAACTATAAGTATCTATAGGTACTATACAATCACAGGTATATTGTCGCGCATGGGTGCACTTTACATTTCACTCAACGCTTTAAATAGGATGTACCTACCATACATACAAAACTTCTACTCGAGCTTGTGAAAACTGTCTCAAAATCCGTATTATCGCATAAACAGTCAGGCGCACGCGGAGAGCCTTCCTTTTAGGTAGGTATACATAGGTCATGTTAAAAGTTTCCGAAATGGGCCACTTATATAAACAATATTTAATAAGTAATTACAACATTTGAAAATGCAACTCTTTGGCTGTAGAATGCAGTTTGTTTCATCTGACTGTCAATTGATTTGAGTATAGTATGATTACTCGTAGATGATTGATTGTAGTATGATTTCCTACGATTTTAAGTGTAATTTGACAACTCAACAGACAATCGCTCGGATGCAATCTACTTTTAGCGATGAAGTACCATGCAAGACGACTATTTATATACTGATCCAAGCGCGGTCGTGTCAATCTCAGTGACGAATCTCGCGATGGTCGCCCGTCCACCTCTGCACTGTGAACAACAAAAACCACGATGCTGTGCGCCGTATGGTAGAAACAGACAGGCATGTGACCTACCATGAGATTCGCGGATCCTTAGACATAGGCATGAGTCAAATACAATCAATCCTACACAAACATTTGAGTGCGAGAAAGCTGCGGCTGCGGTGGATCCCACACAATTTGGCCGAGGCTCAAAAAACGGACCGCGTCACTTAGTGCGATGCTTACCAGAATCAACGAAGGTGCGTCAAATTTGGTGTAGGACATAGTAACAGGTGAAGAAACATGGATTTATTGCTACGCTCCCAAAACAAAGCAGCAATCGAGAGTATGGATCTTTCAAGATGAGCCGGAACCAACCAAAGCGGCGGGCGTGAAAAGTGCATCTAAGCTTTTTTGTTTCTTTTTTTAATAGAACTGGACACGTGGCTACTGTTGCTAAAGAGACTTGTCGTTCCGTAAATAGTGACTGGTACACGACCATTTGTTTGCTGGAAATTATTGACGAACTCCGTAAAAATAACTGTAAACGCCGTATCATCTTGCACCACGACAATGCTAGTTCCCACACGGCCAGACAGACAAACGAATTTTTGAAGGTGAAAAACGTAGAACTTATGTGCCATCCGGCATACAGTCCCGACCTGGCACCTGGTGACTTTATTCTGTTCCCAAAAATTAAGAACCAATTACGCGGTCAAAGATTTTCTTCACCATAGAAGAGGCTGTCGAAGAGTATGAAAAACACGTTTCTGAGCTCACCACGGAGGAGTGGCAGCAAAGTTTTCAAAATTTGTTTAATCGAATGAAAAAGTGTATTTACGCAGAGGGAGAATATTTTGAGAAACAATAAATTCATTTTTGACACTAGGGAATTAATTTTTGCATGCAATCTTCGTATTTTTTTACGTTTTAACGGAAGTTCCGCCTAGCATTAGGTACGTTCAATGCAATTAACCGTAAAAGTCTATAATATAAAAATGAATCACTGAATGTGTTGCTAACAATCAATGACATTATATGTTTATATGAGGTAGGATAGTAAATTTGGTTTTGCATTTGTTGCTAAGCGCAAATCTAGAGAGCAGCTGAACCGATTTCGCTAATTCTTTTTTATAACATTCCTTGAAGTACGAGGATGGTTCTTACGGAGAGAAAAATTTAAAAAATTGCATGAAAAAGTATAAAAACAACACATTTCTATATTCCCATACAATACAGTCGTAATAATACATACTAAGAGACAATTTCAACTTTAATACCATACCATAAAGTTAGTGTTAGTGGAGGGGTCCGGGAAGGCAAAACAATTGAGTGACGTTTTATTTTTTGACATAATGTAATTGTTGACTTATCAACTTTCATTTTTCTTTTTTTATCTTACTAGCTGACACGGTGCGGTGTCCCGATAAGCAGAATAAGTTTTTTTTTTTTAAATTAAAAAAATCGACTGTTAAGCGATACAAAGTTTCCCGGGCCAGCTAGTCTAATATAAAAATAATACGCATACGTCACTGTTCTCTGATTTTAAAAAGGTGTCTTAATGTACAAAATAGCACTTCCATCTGTTCCATTATCACTCGCCCTGTATACCTAATTAGTCCATCTGCCTTCGTGCCTTCTTTCCGCATGCGCGAACCATCTCAATATAGCTTTCTCTTACACTAACAATAATATTACATTAACATTCAAAATATTAGACATTCACAGAAAAAAAAAAACAATTTTCAATATTGCATGAACACCCATGGAATCGTATTGACATATGTTAAGAACAAAAAAAGTGTACTTACCGTAGCAATCCAATATCTGTATGGATCAATAACATTCTGGATCTCCACCTTCATCCCAACCTTAATCCTATCTATTGGAGAAAGACCCTTATTATTGAGAGCTTCCAGCGACACCGACTGTCCATCGCACAAAGCATTTTTCATCATTTCAATGATAGTATCTCCATACTTCTCATTGATTTCATCTGGTGGCTCTATGAGCTCATCATACTTCCCACACCACCCAAGAGGGTGAACTTTCGTGTTGGATATATCACACCAGAAGTCAGAATCTGCTCCGATGAACTTGATTCTGAGCAGGTGTCCACAGACCATGGTGATCTCAGCAATCCAGTAGATGTCAGGGTTGTTTTTATGGCACACTTCCAGTAGCATCCCCTGTTTGATGCCATTGTTAATGCTCGCTTCGACCTGTTAAAAGTTACATGTACATTGTATAAAAAATATATGTACATATTAGTGAGATTTAGTGAGATACATTATTTATCATATTTTTTTAAAAATAATGATTAAAAGCAACATGGAGCACGAAGAATATTGAACAATACTCATACATGGCTGATATATAATTTTACTAGAAATGAACAATATTTAAGCTCATCCTTTACTTGAATAACAGAGAGCAAGGTCGCTTATTTCAGTTATTTCATATGACAAACTTTGTGATTCAAAATCAGTGTCAATTTTATAGGATTTAGTTGATATAACCATAAAATGACTATGTAAGTTTCTAGAGAATTGTATACCTTCAATATTTAATCTCGTGCTTTTTTTCATGAGATGATATATGGACTAATAGAGACACTTCTTAAAAATGACATTAGAGAACTGATATTGTTATAGAATAAGAGCTGTTAAATTTTTAAAGACTTTTTGCTAGTTTAATAATCAGATAAGTATAAAAGAATTAGCACCATTGTCTATTATTTATATTTTCATTATTTATCCATTCCACATAAAAAAAATTGCTAACAGAGCAATTTAATAGTAAAAAGTTTACACTCTAAACTAATAATTAATTTAATTTTGAGCAGTTTATTTTACTTTAAACCTTTAGATAAAGGAACCCTAAAAAGTATGTCCTTATTTTTTTTTAATTCTATAAAGTCACAAGGCAGTTTTTTTTGTGTGGGAATGATTGTTTTTTATGGAATACACATGGGACGCACGCAAAATGGGCCGCGCACTGTCGGCCTGGTTGCGGAAAAAGCCCGCCCACCAAGTACCAAGTAAGATGGAATACACATTCTACAAATTGCAATAATTGTTTAATTGTGAGTGTAAACGCCAAATTTCATGCAGATCCGTTTAGTTGCTCTGTTGTGGTTGCCACTAACATCTAAATATTATATGAACTTACGCATTTATAATATTAGTAGTATACCTAAATTGTAATTACCTTGCCACTGAGATACCCTCGCTTTGTCTTTTTCATTTTATTACTGTTAAGGATGTAAGACAAAAATGCTGCAATATTTATTACATGTAAATTATTATGGAGTGTCACTGATGTTTGAAAACTTTTTACATGACACTGCACTGTGCTTATTACTTCGAGACTTTAGTTATTATGTCTTTTTGATCAGTCATTTTGTTTACAAAAGCACCCTAAGACAAACCTACCACCTAGTTAAGCTTAAAAGATATCTGTATGAAACCAAAATTAAAAAAAAAATATATTGCTTGGCCTTTTTGTTATGTACACTCACTTTTCATTTTGTGAAATAATAAAATATAAAAAATTTAATGTACATGTTTGTTATCGAAAAATGCCTTGCGCGATTCTTATGAAAAATCTGGTGTATAATGGTTAGGTCTGAGAATAGATAGTTAATTATTTTACAACCCCCACCCTCATTATTTTATCAAATTTTTAGTATTGTTCTATGACGATGTCTTAAAATAATAATTTACCTGTTGATAATTGACATGAAGTAATTTAAATTAAGTGTCATGTCACTTTGAAATTTAGATAATTTTTATTGATAATTTTAGATGATTTTTAGATAATTTATTTGGCAGAACATATTTGCCAGATCACCTATACTTTTAATGGCATTACAGTTATTGTATATTAATTGTTTTATTGATATTGATCAGCGTGTCATTGTAAATAATAAGCAAATGAGGAGGCATGCACATTAAAGTTTCCTTTTACATGCACTACCAATTTATAAATTTATTTATTCAGATGTACACATGTAGTCACCATAATTATATATTAACTATTACACTAAACTGCTTAATAAGTTGCAGGTTTGATGTGTCCATGTTCCAATTTTTTTAATTGTTATTTCATTGTTAGATGATGGACAATATTGCCCTGCATTCTACTCATAATATTACACAGATAAAGAGTTCATTTATTGGTATATGGTAATATGGATGAAAACTGACTTATATGCTGCTGTCTTTTCTACTGTATTACTGAAATTATACCCAGCTTGATATTAGATAGGTGCCAATTGTTAACATTATGGCATATCGTCATAGTGGCCATGGCACATCCTACTAATATTAGAAAGGTGAAAGTTTGTATGTGTGTAAGTGTATATGTTTCATCCCGAAAATATTATCTGTTCCCGTGGGATAAGCAAAGAATCCAAAACCTCTGTTCCACTGTCACTCTTAAACGGCTGGACCGATTTCGAGGAAATTTGGTATGGAGATAGGTTAAATCCTGGAATAATACATAGGCTACTTTTATCTTGGAAAAAGTATAGATCCCATGGGATATTTGAGGTAGCGGAAAAACCGTAATCCACGCGGTTGAAACTGTAGGGCGCTACTAGGTTTAGATAAAAGATTTCCAAGAAAACATTATTGTGCTGAAGCGGAAAATAAACAAAAACAGCCATTAAGATTGATTTTTTAAAAATTCATTGACGACTTTACGCACTGCACTTATGTGGTGATAAGAATTATAGCTATTTACTAGGCATTTTGTAACTCCCACTAGGGCCCATACTATATTTTAAATAAAGGTTTTCCATAAAATCAATGGTTCTGAGCTGCAGAAATGTTAAGAATATTCTAGATTGACTATATAATAACTTTACTATAATAATAAAATAAGTCCTGAGTAGTTAATAGTTTTGTTTAAAGTAAATAATATAATTATTATGTATGAGATAAAGGATATGTGTTTATTCATTCTTTGATAAATACATACATAAGCATCCTTTTATAAGAAACATCTTATGACTCATTATGTCCCTAATTATTGACCCCAGTAATAAACGTGCAATATTCCTATTACCATATGGTTCCCATTTTATTAATACTTTAGTACCTAACTTTCAGTATGCTTGAAATAAGAACCTTAAAGTTAATTCTGTCCATAAATTACGAAAAGCAGTGTGAAGTGTAATGTAATAAAATGATTGCAATACGGGGATAAAAATAGAAATTAATAATTACATACCTACTTGTCTACGTATATTTTACAACTTTTAAAGATCTATAATTTTAATTTTATAAATTGAATAACACGGTTACTGGGTAATAACGGTATCTTAAAACATTTGTGAGTTATAGTAAGCCAAAAGAACATTAGAAGAACTAAATTAAAAATATTATACAACAAGACTGAATATAAAACTAGCACTTACATGTAAAAATAATTCTTCAGGGACCGCAACACCTTTGACTGTTTCTAAATAGTTGCTCCAATCGAAATCAGCCATAATAAAATGGTTCATAGAAGGGTAAATACATTAAATTAATTTAATAAAACACAAGTCAAGTAAATCGAACGGCTAAACTTCTTTACGAATTTCAGAAAATTGCTTTTCGTACAATTCATTACGTGTATATCTATCTCTTTTTGTCCAAACAAGTTATGTATCTCTATCTCGTTTTTAAAAATGTGTTTCGAACGTAAGCAAAATATGCTCTGATTGTATCGCAGACCACAATCATTCGCACATTAGAAACGATTCATTAATGTGTTTTTTTGCATGAGTGATTTACACCTTTATTAGGATGTAATAATATTAATGAGCACCCCAAATCCATCATTTACAACAGTAAAGAAACTGCTTATCCATTAATAAAATACACAAGTTTGGAACGCAAATTATGCTGTCAGTTAATCGGTGTAACATGCCAATTCGATACTTGATATCGATATTTTTTGCAACGACTTCCTTCAAGTTAAGTAAGTTATTTACGTAAAGTATTTATGAATATGCCTCATGAATGCACGATTTCTAGGATTAGATAATATGGACAATATAAGGTAATTATTTCCTTGGACAACTTTTGAATCAAAGTTATATAAATGAGTCTTTACCCACGGTCTTTACCCTTTTATGGGTATCCATATACCTATACGAACAGGGTACTTGCCGCAGTTTCCACATACGCTGGAAACTGTTTCTTTTTTTTGGCAGCCATTCACTAATATAGTATCTACTGACTATACCAAAGCCAAGCCAAACATTACTCATGACCATGAATGTGACAATGATACGTGTTGGAAGACTTGGAAGTGAGTTTTCGATCGATCGGTTGCGATCTTTCTTATGTCATCTGTCAAACTCAGCCAACAGAAAATCAGTGGCATCTTTTGTGTTATTTTACACGAAATGAACAGCATAGTTTAATTAAATCCTAATTTAATAATCTGATCATGTTATAACTTATTGAAAGCCTTAAATTTAAACTAAATAACATGTTGTTAACATACAACATCAAATAAATATACATGCATCGAAGTGGTACGCTTGAGGAGCTAATACGTATAAAAGAAGCATAAACACGTTACACACTTCAGGCAGTTTAAGACATAAATCTGTTAGATTCTACTATATTTACCTCGTAAAATTATAATACAATGGTAGCGATTCTCTATTTCAACCAAACTAACTATAATTCTGAAAAATAATATAAGCAAGATAAATTCTTATGCGGATATGATAAAGTCCAAATCAGTATGACGCTTATTAATGATAACACTAAAATTAGATCCTGCTTCTCAGGTCGAGCCGCTTGACTGACGGCTCGAGACGGTACCGTCGTCGATCCGTGGAGTCGAGATATTGAGTTAATCGACTTTGTAGTTTGTATCGATTAGTTATTCGTGATGGTGCTCGACAATCAGAAGTTTTTCCTTATTTACTGTCTGTTTGTCGACCGCCTCTGCACTGTGTCTGTCAAGTCAATGAGAATGTGTCTGCACAATAGCTAGCGCATTAGCGCATGTGTGTCTGTGACCGCCGATCAGACGTCGTTGACGTTTTGTTATCATCACGTTATCTGAAAACAACAATAGATTTTCCAGATGGTATCCAATTTTTGTATCGCCCGTGTACACAAATAAATTATTGAAGAAGTGTTTCTTTGTGCTTTTCGTGACGATTGCATTATGTGCATACTTTCTCTATTATCGCCCGAGTGATCGTGTTGTGACATCAAAAATGGGACTTAACTACATTCCGTCGTTGACCCAGAAGGCAGCGAACAGTTCTAATGGAACGGACGATGAGGGCTGTATGCTAGTGAACCCCTCGCAGAACGTTATCATAACTGGTGCGTACAACGGCATTCCCCAGACGTTGATTCTGAATTTGATATCATGGACATGTCTAATCCTATTGTTCTCTGTATTGCGTCGGACGGCTTGGAACTATGGAAGGATGGCGCTGGTGCAGCGTTCCAAAAGTAGATGGACGAATCTGTTTTATCGCGGTGTCGACGGAGACGCTCTTGTCGAAAGGCGAAGAAGCAACGATGAGTCACTGAACATAGATGAAGGTTTTTTCACGTGGTTACCGGCCGTGTTTCGCGTCACTCGGGAACAAGTGCTAGCTAAGTGTGGCCCTGATGCCGTCCACTATCTCTCATTCCAGAGACATGCTATCACTGTCATGTTCATTGTAACACTAGTCTCAATTGGTATCATACTGCCCATTAATTTCCAAGGAACAAATCTAAATGTAGACACCAGCACCTTTAGTAGAACAACTCTATCTAATTTGACTGGAACCTCAATGTGGTTGTGGGTGCACACTTTGATCAGCATATGCTTCTTGCCAATGTCTGTTATGATAATGAGAAGGTGTACAGGTCGCAAGCCTGTGCCTAAGTCCATGACAGGCACTATAATGATTACCAATATATCAAAAGCTGATAGAAACGAAGCGACAATAAGAACATATTTTGCTCACAACTTCCCACATATCCAGATAGTGGATTTGCGCCTTGCCTTCAATATCAACAAGCTAAATGAAGTTCAAGAAAAAAAAGACATGGTATCTGAAGCACTTCTCTATACAGATAGTTACTATAGAAAGACAGGCAAACGTATTACTGTGAAACCAACTTTGTGTGGGCCTGAGCTGGATGCCCTGGAATTCTACACCACAGAAGAAAAGAGGCTGAAAGATGAAGCAAAAAGATGCAGAGCTATTGTTCTTAATGATCCTCTTGGTATTGCATTCCTAACTCTACCCTCCTATCAACTGGCTGAACATGTAATTAACCATTTCAACTTGCACCGAGGGTGGGTGCTGTCACATGCCACTAATCCGTCCGATATAATTTGGGAAAATTTGAGTGTTCAGCCTGGAGTGTGGTATGTAAAGGCTATTATAATTAATTGCTGTCTATTTATTGTTCTATTCTTCTTGACAACTCCTGCCATTGTTGTCAATCTTTTCAATACTATAATAGCTAAACCTGACAGCATGGGAAAAGTAACTACTATAATATTTGAATTCCTGCCTACTCTGCTGCTATGGACAATGGCTGCAGTGATGCCAGCGATTGTATCATTCTCAGACAAGTTTCTCTCGCATTGGACTAAGTCCCAACAAAACTACTCCATCATGACTAAAACAGTCTCCTTTCTCCTCCTCATGACTCTTATTTTACCATCTTTGGGTCTTGCCAGTGCTGAGGCATTTTTCCGATGGACATTCCACCACGAAAATGATACTATGCGCTGGGATTGTGTATTCCTGCCCGATAAAGGCGCATTCTTCGTGAACTACGTCATAACCTCCGGATTCATCGGTACCTCACTTGAGCTCATCCGCTTTCCGGAATTGTTCTTATATGTTTGGTATTTACTGCAGTCAAAATCAAAAGCGGAGAAGAGCTACGTGAAAAAGGCGATACTCTACGAGTTTCCGTTCGGAGTCCACTACGCGTGGAGCGTCGCCATATTCTCGATAACAATGGTGTACAGCCTAGCATGTCCGCTGATCGCGCCTTTCGGCCTCATCTACATGATGTTGAAGCACGTGGGTGACAAACACAACTTGTTCTTTGCATACGGCCCGTCCGATATGAGCGGAGTGGGCGGCGGCCGTATCCACTCGATGGCCGTGCGGCTGATACGAGTTTCTGTTCTACTGCTGCTGGTCAATATGGCGGCATGGGCCGGTTTGCGATCGGGCTTCGAAGCGCGGACGATCATCCTGATAATGGCGTCGATAGTTGCGTTCGGGACGTTCCTGTTATTGAGTCCGTTCCCGTCTTGCACGCCCCCCGCACCCCTGCAGGCTGAGTCAAGCGTGCGGTTCACGGAGTACGTAGCCCCCGCGCTCAACAAGCCCCTGGAGACGCCGGCCACTTCGCCCGCCACGCCCGACTACGGCGCCTCTTCGCCCACCACCGACCATTCCTACAACTACAGTCCAGAACCCATCAATATATAAAATCATTTGTGACCGAAATTCCCATTAGTAATCTGAAAAATATACAACAAATGAGGTGCGATAGTACCGAGCGCGATAAACGAAAATTCTCGGATAACGTATATATCCACGCGATATGAACGAGGATTAGGAAGTTTTACACTGATGTAAATAAACGATAATGCAATATTCTTTATAGAAAACCGATAGCACTTTGCACCTAAGAAATATTTTATTTTAGTTAATTGATGAGATCTTATGTTCAGAACTTGTTATACGCAATTTCATGCTCTTACGAACAAACTAGGTGTTTATTTGGTAGTAAATGTTACCTCACCATCTCACTTTACTCCTTGATAATATGTTTAATGCGACGTGGCGTGCGTGTTCAACTTATTATAGATTCGCATATGATTCAAGGTTGGGTCGAATCCACTCATAATCGGTTGAGTAAAATTCACTTCTATTTGGAGTTCGGACCGTCATAATGAGTGATCTCATGCAAGTGCCTTTTCATATCAAATTCATCTCTTACGTGTCTTCTCAACATCTTCATTAACAATTCATTAGTGTTATTATAATCGCATAGAATAAATCACATGTAATAATAATCCTTATTGCTGCTGAAATATTTCAGAGCACGGACTATCGTCAGTGACGCAACGCCTCCGCTCTTATGACTATCTAGATTTACTGTACACATCATACAGTAACTATGAATAGTGTTTGCACTAAGCGCAGTATTTTTTCGCGGGTGTATTGATGCTTGCCGCCTTTCGAAGTAGGGATATGCTCTGTTCTCGTGGGCTCCTAAGTCGTATCGGTTTGGAAATACGTTAGATATCAATTGGCACCACATAGCGGCAGTGTGATTGATCACCCGGTACGAAGGCTTTACCATTGGCTAAATAGACAATTTTGGGTCTCAGCTTATTTTTTAAAAGTCCTACATGTCTTATAAACATAAAAAAATGCAATCTATGGGGACTGTCATCAGGTCAATTCTTATTGAACAAGATTTGACTCCATTTGATAATTTGTTTGTGAATAAAATATTTTCGTAAATATTATGTTTATTTTATCCTAAATTCTCGCGGTAACGACAAATGCGCTTGAACTTTTTCTTACACCAGTATAAAGGTAATTAAAATCTCTAAAAACATTATTAGTAATTTTCCCTTCACCCGCGAGCCTTTGAAAGTTCATCGGCATGTCTTACCCTCACCAAATCTTAATTAAAGATCTGTACATAAAGTCCAATAATGAAATCCAAGGTTGAAATATTAGTCTATCTCATTGCAGTGCGTTTTGTTACAATTACAAATTACCTGAAATTGTATATGATAGAAGAGATATCTAGATGATATAAGTGGCGTTCGGGAATGTCAACCTGTGGTTGACCAACCAGCTTCTTCTCAAGATACCTTATCATATTAACTTTTATATGACGGCACTAGGATCTACTCTAGTGCTGGCTAGGAAACCTGGTTGCCAAGCCCAGTGTGTTCAGGCAGGTGTCCTCGACTGTCAGTCGACATAAGTCTAGTATTACATATGTATATAGCTTGCGACCACGTGATTACTGACTGTCCAGTGAGTTACTGGTTTAACATGCCTTTCCATATTAATCTCTCTGCCGCGCATTGCATTTTTCGTGGCAAACATTTAACTAAAATGTTCCACGGGCATATGTACGAGTCGCTAAATAAATGGTTTCCGCCTAATATGTACCTATGTTTAAGTAAAGTTTTTATGCCTAATGAAAGTATGGTCTTCGCAGCTCACACGTCGTTTGAAGCCACACTAAGTGGATTCAAATACTTAAATCGTCAACCTTGAACCTTACCATCAAACCACCGCATACAAAGGATTTCTAAGTTGTTACATAAGTATGTCTACCTATATGTAGGCGTTTGGCCAAATGTGATATTTATTATATTTATTCTTGTATTTTCTTATTTTAGCGATTCGTATTGGCCATTCTATACGTATGGTTTTCTAAAAACCGTTTTGTTTGTGGGGGGGGGGGGGGGGGGGCACTTTATTTATGAAGGCGACGCAAATATCGATGGAAGTGTAATAGAAATAATGTTCATATTACGATGTATATACAATAAATTGTATACATTTTAAACATTTTTATAAATTGATAAAAATTACGTACCTATATCCAAACTGGTTTATGCATAGTAATAATCTGATTGAATACTATTTTAATAAACACGGCCGCGTGCTAGTACGAACAGGTTCCAACAGAAAAATTGACTTATTTTGTGTAAGTTCAAAATTGTATGAATTACTAGTACAACTAAAAGATTTGATGACATCCATATCACTAGTCGTAGTGGAGGCTTTAATTATTATATATTTAACCATAGAATGGGAAGGGTTGCGATGATGGTTACGAAACTATGTACAATTATGGTATTAATACCTATATTAATAACCTATGTATATGTAAAATGCACTCACCTGCTGTCGGTAATATTGTAATTATAGGTACATTCTGTAAGTAAATGCTTAATGCAGCTGTTGAAAGAATGCATTTTATTAATATTTTTATACCAAGTTATTCTGATAACGCTAAATACAAATTCGTATAACTCGTATGTTTCTAAAAATACTAGTTTTAGCTAGCACCAAATTACAATCTTCTTGTTGTCCTTATCCCACCCTAGGTGGGGTCGACACTACATGTTTTTCTCTTTCAAATTATCATTCACTGGTGCTACTAGCTTGCTCTGATATGTTTATTCCTTATCTTCCATTCTAGGCACACCACACATCCATCTCAACATTCGCATCTCTGCCACATGCACTTTTTTTCCATCTACCTCTTTTGCTGCCCAACATTCAGATCCATATGTTACCACAGCTGGCTTACTCTTGAACTCAGTTTCAATGCTAATCCAATTCTAATCCGAATCAGTTCCAATCTCATTCAACGTCATTTTGTATTTATGTCAAATTCCATCGAACTCGATTCCAATCGTGCGCTAGTGTTGCGTTCAAGAGTCTTCGGTATCGATCGATCGAAATCACTATTTACGATCGGAATAGAGTGTCAAGAGTAAGCCCGCTGATGTCAATATGACGAATATGTCGTCACGCGTAGACACGAACGTCTAATTTTAGAATTTAGAAAATTAGTCAGTTTAATGTCAAAGCAATTTAGACTCTATCGTTCATGTATTAGAATGACATTCTTATTGTACCTAATTTTCGTTTAGAACTTAGTTGTTTTGGAACAATAGAAGTACTTCCACTGTTCATGTTACTGTGGTTACACAAACAGTGTGATACATGATCCGTCTATTGCATTCTTTCAACAGCCTAGTATAGTATTGGACATAAGATAACATCAGGCACTACGTTTTGTGATTGTTTTGTGGCTGTTATTTTTCTACATAATATTAGTTAATGGACGCTATGCATAATTTACAGACTTCCTTTGTATATAATGTGATATTTCGTATTGTATTTATTTTAGGAGAATCATCCGTAATAAAATTAATTTTCTATTACTTAATACACTTTGTGTTTCAGATTCCATGTCCTACTATGCCCCTTTTTAGATATTATGTTTAACAATTTCCTAGAATGGTCTAAAACTGGAGATATATTTAGTAATTGGCACAGATTCCGTAAACATGACGAGAAAGGTCACTCTAGAACAGGAGTCGGCAACCTGCGGCTCTTTGCCACGCGGCTGGTGCTGGTACTAAAAACTCTATTATCAAACGATTCATAACTGAGTAGGTACCTACCAAGCCTATTCCTCGGCTACTTCAGCTCATGGGTCACTAGTACCATGACGTCTTTCAGTCAAAAGTAGTAGAAGTATAAAGTGATGATAATCCTACTAATATTATAAATGTGAAAATTTGTGAGTATGGATATATGCATGTTTGTTCCTCTGTCACGCAAAAACTACTGAACAGATTTTAATGAAATTTGGAACACAGATAGTTTATACCGTGTATTAATACATAAGCTTATTTTCATCACCGTTTTTGATCACCAGGCGGGTAAAAGGGATTTAGGTGAAATTTTGCAAGTAGATACTTCAGGTCCGGGAATAACACATGCTACTTTTTTCATCATTCATCACCACGACTGATTTGGATGAAATACAGATAGCTTATACCCTGGATTAACACATAGGCTTTTCATCATCATCATCATCACCACGTGGGTAAAACGGATTTGGATGAAATTTGGTATGTGGATACTTCAGGTCCGGGAATAACACAAAGGCTACTTTCCATCATCATCAATCATCACGCGGGTGAAACCACGGGGCGCAGCTAGTTATTTATATATGAACAACTAGCTGCGTCCCGCGGCGAAAGGGTACCTACGTGTTATTGAGGATTCTTGTGACTTCTCGTCAACCCACGGACCAGTCTATATATTTGGGATAAAAAGTAACACATCCATACATACAAATGTTCGTTTTCATAATATTGGTAGGATTTCTATAATAGATAAACGAATATTTTTAATGGCTTTTAACCACTGGAAATTTTATAAATACTTAGATACGTTTGGATCTTCAGACTCAAAAAGTTGGTGACCCCTGACCTAGAAGGTGATTCTGTGTATCTACATGCGTATGTGTAAAGTTTGAAGTAGGTAGGTACATAATATAGTGCCATTTATTTTCAAGCTCTGAGAAGATGCTAATACACACATTTATAGTATCTACTTATACCATGTCATACCTACAATATGCTAATTCATCTCGCATATTAATAATTCTACGCGTGTCAGTTTGTGACTTCACAGCGAACATGTAATCGGCTCCAAAGTTGGAGAAGCATTGAGCTGTTGTTAGTTTATTATTTTTATATGACTGATAAATATTAAGTCCGTTCTAAGAAGAAATCTCTCCGTTAACTTCTTCTTCTTCTAAGAAAGAAAATAGGTACTATTTGATTATCTGCGCCTTTTAAAACAGTACTAATATCACTTTATATATATTTTAAGAACAAATCTCGGGACTATATAACACTAATCTAACGGAATCGTCACGATCGCTGTGCAACTGGAATCGGCATTCAGCAACGTATTTCTGTCTTCATTTACTTTTAGACCACTCAAATGCGTGTTGCAAATCATTACACGATTTTTTAGAATTGCGTTACGACGCGAGTGCCATTGTACTCGCGTCGTAACGCAATACTGCATACGAGGATTTTTCACGGAAGTATTTTCGAATTCTAACACATTGAAAATCTTACTATATGGGTAAATGCCGATCTTAGTAACTATAAACAGAAGTAAAGATGGTACTTTTTTTTTCGACCTTACCTAGATTTCGCAGCAATTATTATTTTGTATATTCTGATTCCATGATTCAACCGATGTGGAAAACATGACATCACCAATTAGATTTCGTATTTGTGCTGTTGTAGTAATCCTGTTCATATGTAATAAGTATAGTTATAGTAGGATCACTTTCTAAGATCAAAAGTTTTGATCGTAGAAAGTGAACCTCCTTCTTGGCTTATGACGAACGTCAGATTTATAGCAGAATTAAATTGGGTAGATATTCGCACTCTACACGGAGTAGAGTTTATTAAATCGCTTGGCTAAATGGTTACGTCATTCCATTCGACGTGTTATTAATTTATTGACGTGAAGGATAGATATCAGAATCGTGTTCATATCTGGTCAATTAGTCACAAAGCGAGTTTGAATCGTGTCATATCATGACACCTCATTCCATTCATTACAACATATATACATGTATATGTATTTATGTTTACACTTACGTAAGTACCTCCCAACTAACAATTAATTAGGACATTTGCACGCATTTCCATGGACACGCATAGATAATCATTATAGTACTTGAAATGCATTATTAGTTGAAGTCTGTGTCGATAAGGCATAAATGAGAATCTATAAGCATCTACTCTGGAACACAGACACTCAACACTGGTCTATTGCTGAACCTAACCCAGCACTAGTCTCCACAGCTTGTGTATCCTTGAACTTGCTCTAAAGACTCAAAACAGCAACAAAACATGGTTTGTTGTCACGATTTAATGTTTCCTTGTATTATTTAAAAACTTTCTTATATACCTCTTTGGTACATACCGTACATGGGTTACCTATCTGTAAGAGATCACTCTGACTGAATAAAAAACAGCGTCCACTGTGAACCTGACGGCCGGTGGTTTGATCCCCACCTCCTACTTGACCTCCAAATACACAGAATGATGGTTGGGTAGGTACTTTCTAGCACCCGCGTGGCTAAGTAGCTATCAACATCAAGTTTTGAAAAACTGTTACACAAACACTCAGTGTGTTCAAGCAAGTCTCCTTGAGAGGCCATTTACTTATTCTAGGTCTAGCATGATTCCACCTATAACCACACAGTCTCTAGAACTCTAGATCTATAAAGTGCGTACACACATTGTTGTGACATGTTGTGTGCCGCCTGACCTTATCCAATGCTGATTACCTACCGTCGCCACAACAAGTGATCTTCCGTTCGGCTCTATCACTTGTTATTTCACCACTCACATCTTTCATACACATAATATATTATGTGTATGAAAGATGTCTATATGATATATCCTTCTCTATACATATACATCTTTCTAAATTGAACACATTAGGTGCGCTAGGTAACCGAGCTTAGAAATCTGACCTATAAATTTTAATCCTCTATTTGACCGAACGCCTCTAAAGATTTCTATCGATCTTCCAAACATCCTGTTTCTTGTAAGCCATCCGCAGCGAAGCCTTGGATGGCCAGTATAATGTTTCATCACACGTGCACTAACCTGTCTAAATAGCCAACGCGGCTACATATTGTTATGTTAAATACTTGGATAAATATACAATAATTCAGTGATGACAAGCTGAGAAGATATATCTACTCCATAATGTTGTTAAATTCTACATTTTAAGTAAAATGTGACTTTAGCTCGACTACACGTTAACATAGGTTAAATAGTGCTCAATAACACTAATTCCCTTAGAACTGGGAATCTGCGATGTTCCAATTCTGCCACATCAGCAGGCCTAGCCAAGATCCTTTCAACTTTTTACGTCTAATACAGACGTAAAAAGTTGAAAGGATATCTGAGTTCGGGCCGAAAACTATAGTATGAGTTCGAACACTATAGCATTTAGACCCCAGTTTGGTATTTACATTTTTTTTAAATATCTATGTACTTTAAGTCATCAACAGTTATGAGAACAAAATCTGAAATGTTTAGGCTATATAAACCAGATATTTAGAAGGGTGTGTACATATCAATATATTTTTTTGTTGATGTTTGCGTTAAAAGGTAGAAAACCAACGCAATCACCCGACTTATGCCTTATTTAAAAGAAAACATTTTAAGTAGTTTATTTTTCACTTCTTTACCCTTCCCCTACTTAACTTCTGTTTGGGCGCTTACAACTGCACATACTCATAGCTCATTACGAATTAAATGCTCGCACGTAGGTATTCTTTGTAATCATATAAAGATCCGGGTAAAGCTTTGTCGAACAATTTCCCAAACACAGTCACTTCGCATTGTCGATAAACAAAATGCTCTGTAGTGTCCGGCATGCTGGAGGGTAAACTCAATCTAGTTCATATTGATGCAACTGAGACCTTGTTACGGCGACTATCCGTTGCGGTACCGAATAAGTCGGTCAGACATAACAAAGTACTTATGCAATAATAAACTGTAATACGAGTTGTGGTCAATGCGCAAGAGTAGGTATTCGTGAATCAAGACCAAGAATGGTCCGTGACATTCTCATGTGCGTATCCGATTCCGGTATAATTTCTGTCGTGTAACTAGTTTGTCTTATAAGTTTAGCATTATCAGCTTATTGTTCCATTCAATATTCCAACGATCGAAAAATACTTATATAGTATATTTATTTACACATAAGGCATATTTTATGTCATAACTAGTAGCACCTCCTTCACCCGCGTGGATTACGGTTTTCCCGCTACCTCAATTATCTCGCGGAAACTGTGTTGTTTCGGAATAAAAGTAGTCTATTCCAGGGTCGTGGTGGTACCGGTCTAGAATAGTACTCCCCCATCTCATCCCGCGGGTGCCGTAAGAGTCGGCTAAGGGATAACGTACCAGGAGGTGGGCAGCAGCGCCTTCTGAGGATCGGAAATCATACTGCGCTCGCCAACCCGCCTGCCAAGCGTGGCGAGTATTGGCAAATCCCCCCTATATGGGGGACGCACATAGCTGAGAAAAAAAAAAAAAAAAAAAAAAAAAATCCAGGGTCTAACGCATCTCCATACCAAATTTCGTCGAAATCGGTAGGTATAGCCGTTTGAGGGTTCAGGAGTAAAATAAGTTTTTTTTAATTATTTACTTATCCCACGGGAACCATGCATTTTACCGGGATAAAAGTAGCGTATGTGCTATTCCAGACTATAATCTCCATGCCAAATTTCATCCAGATCCGTTCAGCCGTTCTGGCGTGATTGAATAACATACATCCATCCATCCAAACTTTCACATTTATAATATTGCTAGCTGCGCCCCGCGGTTTTACCCGCGTGGTGATTATTGATGATGACGATAAGTGTGTAGCCTATGTGTTATTCCGGGACCTGAAGTATCTACCTACCAAATTTCATTCAGATCCCTTCAGCCGTCATCACCCAGATCGTATCTATGCAGAAACACAGACTTAGGCAAGAACTTCACTTGTTAGCTGTACGCAATATGAATGTGGAAGCGAAATGCATCGTGCGACAAGTTCGATCCTCTACCAAGTATAGATGTCGCTGTGCTGCCTGTCTACTATCTAGTCATTCTTTGATGGAATTGGGAAGGAGGCTACTGCAGCTTCAGAGCGCACTCCCCGATATGTACCTACTTACCTATAAAACCGACACCATTGAATATAAAGACTAAGGTAATCGTATTAATTATGTAAGTAGTCTAAAAGTAAAGAAACTTTATGATCTACTTATGTATCCGTTGAATATTTTCAGTATTTTATTGAAAAAAAATTCCTACCTAACCGGTTTTAATAAGATTTAATTATGCTATTAAATGTTTTGGTTGTAGGTTAGATCGGGTACCTGGCAGCGGGTACCTACTCTAAATAAGTCTGTACGACTATTTACATTATATTGACTCCAGTGTTCCAGTACCGTAGTGGTACCGGCCTAGAATAGTACACCCCCATCTCTTCCCGTGGATGCCGTAAGAGTCGGCTAAGGGATCACGTACCAGAAGGTGGGCAACAGCGCCTTCTGAGCATCGGAAATCATACTGCGCTCGCCAACCCGCCTGCCAAGCGTGGCGAGAATTGGCAAATCCCCCTATCTGGGGGGAGGCATATGTCCAGCGGTGGATGTCCCATTGCTGAGAAGAAGAAGAAGAAGACTCCATAATACCTACGATCTAATGTTGACATTACAGGAAGGGAATTCTAAATAGTGATGAATCTGTGAGTGCGTGCACGCGGCTTTCATTGTTGATGCCTACGTACGTGGTGCTACCACAAACTAATATACGATGTTTGCCTGCCTACATGTTGCATCATCTAACTATTATCTATACTGTGACTGCAAGCAAGTGCGTCGGAACAGGATCTTAATTGTTTCTACTGAATACGTCTATAATTTATTTATTTATTAACATTCATACAAGGTCTTCAGGTCCCAAACTAGGCAGAGCCTGTACTATGGTAACCTGATGACTGATATATATATACTTATATACATATACACACCCAGACACAGGTCAAACAGACATGTTCATACACACAAATGTTTGACCTGTCCGGGAATCGAACCCGGGACCAGCGGCTCAGAAGGCAGAGTGCTACCAACTGCGCCAACCAGCCAGCCAAATGTTTATACATTGATATCTTGAAACGGTTGTAGCGGTCTAGATGAATATACAATCCGTCATGGCGTTTGGTTTTAACAACTATTTATGTATGTAAGTAGGTAAGTTTCCGAGGCAACCGTGAAATTACAGGATATCTAATGTTAATGTTGAAAGTCATTGGTCGCTCGCTGTATAGCGCTACTCATAGTTTAAATTGACTCAACAACAGATGGCACTATACGACATTTTTAACGATAAAGGCGCCTGTTCTCAGAGTAAACATTGCCTATAAAGAATATTAACTTAAGAGTGCCTGTTATCATTGCCGATATCGATGTATATAATATAAGTATGAGCTATACGCGCCCAATACGAGACAATTTTATTTTACCAATGTATATTTATGCTCTAAATCTTACAAAACCTGGGACAGAGTGCTAATAGTGGAACTCTGGTTATTGCTGAGGTCAAGTTAACGATTTTTTTTCATACTTAAGGTACACTTGACCACTTAGCAGTTAATAGCCAGTGACGAAGTGGTCGACGATGGAATCACGCTCGCCCTACCAACAAGCCTTGTTCGTTAGAGCACGCACTTGCTAGATCTACGATATGGAATGGCTCTCAAGGAGAGATGATTGAACATACTTGTTTGTTGACAGTTTTTATAACTTGTGTCTGCCAGTTCACCACTGGTAGACTAGCCGGGCGGGTACTGGAACCCGTACTCGACCACCATAGACTTAATAACAATGTAACATTACATTAGACCGAAAGCACTAGTCGAAGTTTTAGATCGAACCAACGACCAGCTCGATAGCTGACGATCACACCACTAGGCCAGCATTACTCAAAACCCTGCCTGTACAGTGACTAGTGAAAGACATTGCTATGGGCTGTTTTATTAAGATTTATTTGTATGCAAGGCGTATGGGGGCATGACGACATGTGAAAACTTCTGGTCCTGAGCCCCTTAGCCCCCCCTATGAATCCTTCAGTGTCCATAATCATTGATTAATCCGGACATGTTTAGGACGTCGTCGTCGTCTCGAATGCATAATCATGCCTTACCTAAATGTTATTAGGTACACTAACACAATTCGGTAAATACACGCGTAATATGTGTAACTATTGAAATATGTTTTCTACCATAGGTATACATACGTATTTGAGTTTGGGTTGCGGCGGGGGAACGATTGACAATTGACAAGCGCGGCGGCGGGATCATGATGTGTGTAGACATAGCCTGCCTGAAAGCATTGAGTTCCGTAGAAAGAGAATTATATATTCTCACCATGTTGAGTTTATAGTCAAGTTTTATCAAGCCACATTTGCCTATCCGGTACGGTGGTACGGTGGTGATACGTCAGTATACGGGTATGCGACCCCGGCGCCCTAACTTCTAGTCTTTACCATTGCTTTCCAAAGCAGTATAGTGTCTTATAGGTAGATATACCCATTTTCTACACAAACTCATAAATATCCTTTTGAAATACGAAAGTTATAGTGTTTGAGTATGACGAAATGACAGATGCAATGCAGTGATTGAAGGTATTATAGGACAAATGACAGGGTTTGTATATTTGCGTTCAAAGCTTACAAAAAATGGAAAGTGCGAGAGTGATATTGCGAGAGTGAATGCGGGAAATAAGGTGAATGGAGCATTGTACCTATTCCTTTATGAACAGCCAGCAGGTGTCCAGAAAGGCGCGCTTGGCTGTGCATGCAGGAGTGTTGGTTCCAAGTGTTCCAACATTAATGTATGGTAGTGAATGTTGGGTGTGTCAGAAAAACATAAAAGCAGAATAAATGTACTTAGTTGATATCTCTGAGTACTGACTTCAACAAGTTATTTCACACTTTTGAGTGTTGATGTCGGTTCCATTTTATTTTTTTATTAAATCCTGAAATTTCAGTTTATGTCACGAGCAAGTGTACTTTGTCCAATAGTGTAAAAATAAAATAAACATAGTAACAAAACTTATAAAAGATTTTTTTATTGTTCATAAATTATTATTAACAAAGATGGACTTATGAAACGGTGAAATTCATTCATTGATCATGTTTCATGCTACACAATAAATTCTCTTAGATCTGTTCCAATTTATTCACGCTATCAATTCCACATATTATTACGTTGATTATTACTTGTTTTTATGAATATCTTTTTACACGGACTTCCAATAAGTCCTTGTCGTATATTTAAAACAATGTTACCTCAAGTAATCAATTGGTCAGGAATTTATGACATTTGGCAATATTCAGTAAATTTAGACAATTACAAGAAGAATATTTAAAAAATGTAGCATGAACTATTACCAAAATTTTACCTACTATCTAATATATAAAATTAATGTGATTTTTTCGGCTTAGCTAATTTCTCATATTTGCTCTTTGATGAGTACCATAATCCGAAGGGGATCGCCAGTGAGGGCAAAGTCATGACTGCGAAAGCGCCCCAGTCCAAAATGTGAGAGGAGAATTTGCGATCATAGTCTTTGAATGCCACAATTGCACCTTCACCAGGGGCACTGCTGATTGAGAACTGGACCTGGAAAAGGAGATAAAACAATTAGCAACAAACCTGGGCTTAAAAATAACCATTTATCCTAATAATGTTGTAAGCGCTAAAGCTTATATATAAGTTTTATCATAAATATATATGTTATATAGATGTACCGGCTTTACTCGCATTTATAGTCAAAGTTTTGACCTAGGTTCCTCAACTTTGACTATACATGTTAGTAAAGCCGGCTACTACATCTATATAATAATGTGTGAAACTTGAGAAAATATATATATATATATGATTTAGTATGTTAGCCAGTACATTTCAAAGATTTTGGCATATAGATTTCTTAAACAATTTGAACAACACATAGGATACTTTTAATACAACAAAATAAACAGTTTCTGTTCTAACAAAATTATCTAATAGTTAATAGCTTATAGCTCTCTAAATAGTTTACTATGTTTACATATAATGTGACAACTTTCTGACCAGAAATTCCCCACATTTTAATAAAAAATTAGAAGTAAAAAAATTATGTTACTTTATTTAAATATATATATATATATATATATATTCTTACAAGAAATTAGAACAGAATGTCCCAATTAAATACATGTAGGTACCTACTAATTTTCATATATTATTCTGTTCAACATTATGGAGTTCCCTCCTCGTCAGGTGTCAAACTCGGATATAGCAACCACGTCATGATTGAGTTTAGAGCAGGCTACCAAATTCAAATGTATTTGTATAAATTTGGTTACTGTTTGCCATTGAAGAGTTCCACTGTCCACCTGCTAGCTCCATCTAGCTGATCAGCTCTCTGATATCAAACTGTTACATTGTTATTATATTTGAATCCAACCTTAAATAATATAGGTATTTGTATCTCTTAGTTTAAGCTTTTATGTCACTGAATTGGATAAATATTTATTCACATATGCATGCAAAATTTCAGCTCAGATGGACACCAACAAGTATTTTAAAAAAACACTTATATGTTACTTAATTAGGGAACTCTTAATATTCACCAAGGTACATTTTAGATATATTTCCTAGCAAATGAGGTGAAGGGATTCATTATTATCATCTTTGAATGTTTGTATGTCTTGTTCAAACAATCACTGTGACGGTTGTCACAAAACTATTCTCTTTTACTCATCTTTGTGTTTGTAAAAATTGATTAATACCAAAAATAAAATTGAAGATTGATCAAACAAACTTATTCATAAGTTAGACCTCCGAGATTTCTGAGTCAGCTACATTTTTATGCAGCAAGGAACTATTAATTATAATATTTTCTTCATTAGGTCAGATTCTTCTTTAAATTCAGTTATAAACAATTATATCAAACAAACAACTTATTTTTATCTGTGCATACAAATAATGCCCCACTGTATAACTTACAGGCATTAAACTTAATGTTTGATTTGAGCTGAATACTTTTTATTACATTCAAAAAATGAACTTACATCAGTAGCATCTTCACTGGGCTTGTATGTCACCTCAGCCGAAGTGAAGTTGAAGTAGCCATATCTACTCGATCTTACAGTAACAACATGAGACACATTGGTTTGTGGAGGAATGCGGTCAATCTCAGCAGAAAGCTGTCCACCTACCACAGTGAACACCTCAGGGTGAAAACCGTTATCTACAAGCTTTACATCAACAGCTGGCGCTGTCCCAACGTTGAACAATGTGTATTTGATTAGAATATCCATGTTTTCTACAAGGTATTTGTTCAATACTTGTTTTGACACCAATAGCCGAGCTACCGCGGGCTCATCATCTGCAGAGACAGCCGCGGCGATGATAAGAATTACGGACAGCAGTTTAGCAGCCATTGTCTGAAAAACAAAATTAGCGTAAAATTGAGTGAAAGGAGATCGTTTTACAAATGAAAACTTTAGTACAACGAAAGTTTTCAATTAAGTATAATTCTGTTTTTTTTTAAAGTTACATTTTGAAAGATCTTACCTGTTTGCCCGTCTTTTTTCAGTGTATAAATCGAAATATCAAAATATAAACGTGATTCTTGAATTAAATTCAAGTGAATTTGATATGCTACGAGGTGACAGATATTTGGCCATACGTCGTACGTGGCTGACGTATGATTACACGCACTCAAAATGGTTGCCAGTGCAGAATAGAGATTAATGTCACACTTATCTTTGAATAAAAAACGTAGAAAGGAGAGCTCATCGTTTTTATTCATCGTAAAGTACTTACTATATATTATTTCGATGTTTTTATTCTGAGCCTTATCATTGTTGTTTTGTTACTACGTTCATTTTTGAGTGCTTCTCAAAAGTCTCTTCATCTCAAAAGATGAACAATTGGTTTTCGTAGTTGTATTTTAAATAATTTTAGTTTAATTGTACCTAGGAGGACGAAGATGCTTTTGCGGCTTAAATAAATTTATTTTCATATTACTTTTATTATCTCCTTTTTATAATAATATATATAGTATAATATAGTACTTTTTATAGTAATATTTTAGTTACCTAGTAGTTTAAGGTGCATTTCGGTGTAAGTTAATTCTGGTTACACTTTTATTTATAATTTTGAGTTTCTGAAACAAAAAAATATCATATAAAAGTTATTCTGTTACTATTTTCTCTAAGTGCTAATTATAAAATAACAATTTTTAGATTTCTAATGTAAAATGAGAAAGTTTTACATAAACTTCCATTCCCAATTTCAACTTGTTATGGGATGAATTCCAAAAACCCCTTATGGCTGTGTATTGTACTGACATCGAACATTAATAATGGTCATACATGAGCTTTACACCAGTCAAAGCTAATCAATAATTAACTATATACATAGAAAGAATATAAATATATTTATTTACCAAAAGATTATAACCAGTTTTTTGGCTAAACATCGATGTTTATTCACCATCGATGGATATCGATCATCTCTAACTACTAAATTCGAATCACTTCGAATTTTGTGTTTTAGATTTTTAGCAAGGTTTAAAAAAATTGTGAAATGGGTTTGTGTATGTATTTAACTGAACTTCTTTACTGCAATGGTTGTACAAAAAGTTAAATAGTGTTCTTTTGATTACTTATCTTTTTAAAACTATGACAGAGAAAGAAGAAGTTACCAAAAAACCTGAAAATGAAACACTAGATGACGAAGCTCTTGAAAAGTGAGTACCATAATGATGTCTATAATACCTTCAGTTCATGTACGTTACTCATATTATATACAATTTATAGACTAGCTGTAGAAGAGTTAATGCGAGAAGCAGTTCAAGGCGCTGCAAGAGCAGAAGTAATCGGTCCCTCCGGCTGGATAAAAACAACACCACAAAGACCCAACAAACGCTTTCTCGCTAACACAATACGACATGCAGTGAGCTCAAACAAGTATCATCACACACGAGATCATCGGTCCTCGAGCAGGCGGTCGCCGAAGCGCGAGAGGTATCCAGAACCTACCATTAAAAAGGAAAGGAACAAAAGAAAATATTAAAATGGCAGGGTACAATGTAAATGAAGTAATTAAAAATATTTTTGATCTTGATGATCATACTTGGAAACCTCTCGATAAAATACCATTTATTAGTAAAGAATTAGAATTGTGTAAGAATGAATTGAAAACATTTTTAACTAGTTGTGGGTATGATATACATAATATATTTAGCGAGAGTGAAGAGCTATGCTCTGAAAGTAAGGTACTAATTGAACAGTTAATGAATTGTAAAAAAGAAATAGAAGAACAGACAATGGCTGAGATAGTCAAATCTATTGAGGGCTGTAATGCATTATCCAAAGAATTACTATGTGTTACTTCCAAATCTAAATTGGTAGGTGATGTTATTAAGTGTGGTGATTATGTTAAGGAATTTGATGTAGGACGGGAGCAACAAAGTTATACAAAATCAATAGGAGCAGTCAGTGATCTAATGCAATTTTTAGATTCACCTAATGATGGTTTTAATTTATTGGATATTGCTTCAAAAACGAGACAGACAGCAAAACTTATTCTAGATAACTTACTCCATGAGCTACTCCTAGAATGGGGTAGACTACTAAAATGGGATATTAAAGCTGCAGCTCGAAAAACAACTGTCACCATAACTGTTAATGTTGATGAATCATTGATCTGTAACGACATATTGAGGGCTCTAGAGGAAAGCAAGAAGATGCCCGGATTGGTTGCAAAGTTTGCAGAGTTCCTATTTAAGGACGTCCTCAAACCTATTCTAACTAATGAATGTGGGGTGTTCGCTGAAAATGATGATGAAGTGACTATTACAATAGTACATAAACAACACTATACACCTCCATATGAAGATGTTATATCAAATTATAAGCAGCTATTCAATTTCCTGTCTAAGAATTTGAACACAAATTTCATGAACAATCCTGACATTACTGTCATGTCGAAACTTGGTGAAGTATTGAGTGATAGATTTGCTAATATACTAATTATGGAATGTCTTATAGATACTGTACCAAATAATATAATTGATCTACAGACATATGGACAAATAACTAGTGATATAGAGGAGTTTCAGAGTTTTCTAGTCAAAGTCAAATTCTTTCCTCCAGATGACAGTATATCAATACTAAAATATCTCGAAAATATTGATTTCCTATTTGCTGATAAGACTAGCACATATTTTTTAGAGAATGCCAGGGATATAATGCTGAAAGACCTTAGTTCTACAATGTCAATTGGCACAGAGAATATTCCAGATGAACCTAGTGCAAGCATAAATGGTGAAAATGCAGAAGCTTTAAGTATTCTGAATAAGACATTACCGAAAAGCTTGTTCTATTTTCCGAGATGTATGATATCAAAATCTGCCCAAGAATTGCTCGACTTGCTTCATATGCTGATGGAGCAAGCAGTTCAGTGTGCAGAGACTGTGTGCTATAAGCTGTTTTGTACTAGCAGGCTTATCTTCGAATTGTATGATGCAGTCGTGCCATACCATCATGAGAAATATTTGCAAACTATACCTCAATATGTTGGTAAGTTCACAATCTGACATGTATTATAATCATTCATTTCCACTTTACCTTCTGACCATGGCCAAAAAGGTTTCAGATATATTAAATACATAAGCATGTCTATTATCAACAAATAAGTTCTTAATGTAATGGTCACTAATACAAGAATTATTCAATAGGTTATTAAATTGACACGGTGCATACAACTGTGCCTAACAAATGTCCACTGCTGGACAAAGGTGACCCCCATCAATCTCCACAGGGACTGGTTGGAAGCAGCCTGCATCAGGCCTCATCTGACCTATCCAATCTCGGTCAGGTCATCTGTCCACCTTAACTGTGGACGTCCTTACCTGTCCAAGGTCTCTACTTGGGAACCTTTTGACTCCACTTGAATGTATACAATACATAATACATAAACGAAATAGTAGTCTGTCTGAATAGGATCATAAAAAAAATACTAGTGTCTTAATCACTCTTAAGTTTAAATTGATTGAAAATGCTTGATATTATTTAAAATTTACTTGATTCTTGAAGAAAATGCAAAAATATGTCGGAATGTTTTTGATTTGCTTAAGCTTTTATATATATATTTATGGGATAACTTTAGCATTGGGGTGCAGGAATTGCACAGGGCATAGAGGGAGGGAGGGGGGGGGGGGGAGGTGTTATCCATTGGTACCACTGGTCTGCGCTCTGTTATGGCGGGCGAGAGCTGTACTCCTTCGGCGCCTCCGTTTTTTTATATTCATAATTACTATTAGATTATAACTAAAAGTAATTCTCAGCAGAAGTTAAAGTGCTCAAGTAGGACTTGAACCACAGTTTAAATACGAGAGTCTCTATGAAGATTTCCCTCAACCTGTACACGCTACCATATACACACAAAGAAAAAATAGACTTCTTAGCGCTTTGCCGGCCGCTGTAGCGGTACGTTCGCTTCGCTCGCTCGGCTCGTGAGCGTTGTGTTGTCGCAGTTTCGAGCTAGCCTAGTTTTTTTTTGAGAAAGTGTGAGATGTTTCACAATACCGAGGACATAAATTGGCATTCCGTTTTAGGTACATTTAATAATTCCATATATTATGTGCTTTGTTTCACGTAAAGTTACATTTCTTTCTATTTGTTTTCAACCCTTTCCACGGAGTGGAGCTGAAGGGGACCGGAGAGCCAAAGCTCGAGCAGAGGCGAACAT
Source organism: Apeira syringaria (assembly GCA_934044485.1). NCBI lineage: Eukaryota > Metazoa > Arthropoda > Insecta > Lepidoptera > Geometridae > Apeira > Apeira syringaria. The sequence goes on from OW203659.1 coordinate 1,942,751, forward strand.
TGATGTCTGTGCTATGTTACCCAAGAGCGGAGGGCATTTCCCGCAGCGCCGGAGCAGTCACAAAATATGAAGTCAACATGCATATTATTGACTTCCTTTTCATCAACATCATCAACCATCACCTCGCGGGTAAAACTGCGGGGCGCAGCTAGTGTAGAATAAATATGATTGGTTATTGTTTGTCCAGCTCAATAATTATTTTTTTACTGTAATGTTCATTTGTTTCAATGGACATAATTATTTAGATAAAAGATTTCCTGAAATTTTGTGAAGTTTAGATGTAGATTAAAGTAAAATTCGAAAAAAAAAGGCCAAACAATTTCCAACAGAACTTACTTATGAACTTTTGGATGAGTTTTCGTAATAACTGAGAATGTCCTCTAGCATATCGCATTTCCCATTTTTTAATTGATGCTTAAAATTGAGTTTTTATGAAAATGTGCCATTGTTATCCAGCATTCCTATGACACATATTCCAAGTTTAGCTCGTTACAAACACCATTTTTCTTGTTCCCTATGTTATACTCGTTTACACATATTTGATTGATGACCAGCTCTATTCCACAACAACTGCATGTTCCTCGCGCACAATATGCAGACGTTCGGCGATAAGTGGCTCACATTGATGGAGGAACGCACACCTCCATATCCTGTCAGCTATATCGACCTCGTGCAAAAGCTGCGAGACCTGGGCTACAAGCACCTCACTGTGCATATGCAGCAGCAACGAAAGCAGATCTTGGACAATATACGGTCGTCTGGTAAGTGTAATATACAGATGTTCATTATATATATATGTTGTGTGTGTGCATTGTACCACCTGGGGTATCCGTAGGCATACAATGCGTATAGCAACTGTTTATAGTAATATATAGATATTACATTATATATACACACACATACTCATAGCTACTTAGTACGGTACCAAAGATATTATATAAAGTAGGTAGATAGATATAAAGTTTTAAAGTCATTTCGTAGCATTGTATAAGTTTTCCATAATTTAATATATGAAAGAAAGCATTGGTCTGGTGACATCAACAACATCGCGGGCCCATTATGGCACAGAACAGCTCGAACAAGAGTCGATTAGAAGGAGCTGGAGGAGGCATTCTATGGCTGGGATGATGAGCATGGAGGAAGCATTCGTGTTGAAGAGACACGCCACCGCCCCATAACTCCTATATTATAAGTACAAGATCAACTATACCCTCAGATTGTAAAGTAATTAATTACGTATATTTTCCTTTTTTATTTGTTTTCCCTGTATTCAGGGCATGATAGCGTCGCGCTTCTTGCGCATCTGCCAGTGTAGTCTTTTTTTCTATGGCAATATATTTGTATATTGTACATATTATTTCCATCGTAAAAATATCTATATTGAAAGAATAATATTTATGTTGGCAGTAAAGTTTTATTTATCATCATCATCTCAGCCATAGGACGTCCACTGCTGGACTTAGTCCTCCGCCAATGATTTCCACAACGACCGCTTGGAAGCAGCTCGCATCCACAAGTTTTATTAATAACCACAAAAATATAATGCTAAATAAAAAATACACTATGTAAATATTACTTGGAAATGAATATATCATATTAAGTATTACTGTAATTTTGTTACAAGGTACAAATCATTGAAGCTGTTGTGAAATTATCCAATGACGCAAGAACGGGTAGTTATTAAAAAACAAACAGTTTTATAAAGTAGAAATGCATAGATGTTAGCTTGAGGAACAATCCTATTCGTTGAACAAAACAAATTCGAGAACGCCCCTGACAAAGCTATTATCCACCTGACGCGCCCTTTGCAAGTTTCTCCCAAGTTAATCCTAAGTGTGCTGAAAATGGTTGTGTTAGGTTATAGTTTAAGTTATTGGGCGTTTCGTGTATTGAAACCACTTGCTTCGCTCGCGGTTCAATTCTAGAACCCTTCGCTTGCTGACATTTCAAGCCAAGTACGCAGGCTAACAATCAACTTTACCCACATTTAAAACAAATAACAATTCTTATTGTGTTGTTAGTCAATGTATGCGTGTATCATGTCATATATACATTTATTATCTTCCTTTACACTGTTTTTACGGTATAACGTGGTGCTTACGCGTAGTCGATATCACGATCGACAATTGTTCCGGCTTCTTCCGGAAGACTTCGACTACGCGTAAGTACCACGTTATACCCGTAAAAAACAGTGTAAAGTAATTATGAACGTGAGTTTTAATATTATTTTCTTCCTTTATATGCATAACACTAAATTTTGAACCATAAATTGACATCAGTTCAGATAGTGGTCAAACGCAATCTTATATTGTAAAAATAAGTAGTGTGTTTTTGTTTAATTCGGAATGTCATATCTTTTCAGATCTAAATTGCATAGGTGTGAAGGATGTGCTGGGGGAGAATGCCGAGGCAGCGATCCGTCAGTGTCTCCGACAGCTGCAGATACTGAAGAATGTCTGGATTGGAGTGTTGCCCTCTAATGTATTTATCAGGTAAGGGACCAGTGAGGTTGCAGAAACTATGGGCACACGAGTGGTTAACATCATTTCAATGTTTCATTTATCATATTCGCGATTGGGACATATTGGTGTTTTAATGATATACATAATCTTGATACATACATACACGCCTCTTTCTCGAAAGGTTTTGCAGAGACACAGCCTTCCAAATGCTATTCTGACACACTTGTAATCTTGACCTTTTATTATTACTAAGTAGTTTGATTTTAAGATTAAAATATTACATGTTTTCACTTTTGAGAAAAAAATTATGAAAACGAAATGCTATAAAATTCAGTATACAAGATTAACGATTACTAGTACTATTACAAGTTGATGTGAGTGAATGAAAAAAATATGAAGTTGAAGTGCATGATGGTACTCGTCAAATAAAAGTATGTACCTATATGTAAAAATACTTTACAATAAACACATTAAATTAAAGCAATGCATCGATAATGGTCAAACGCTAGATCTGTAAAGTATGTAAATAACATTTACAGTAATTAATAGTATTTACAGGTTATATATAAAAACATGTCATGTTTCACAATTAGATTAACTATTTAGAGTTGAGTAATTTCTGACAGGTACATTGGAAGCTTCCAACCGGTCCTTGTGGAAATCAATGGGGGAGGCCTATGTCCAGCAGTGGACGTCCTGTGGCTGAGATGATGATGATGATGATGACAGTGGAAGCTCTTGCATAGATTTCATCTTAGATTCGTTGATGCACTGTGTTGAAATCGCGCGAACAAGTCACAATGCGGCGCCGCGAAGCGCTCGGCGCCTACTCCTATCAGAGCGTTCGCTTGGTTCACCGGGTACCTCTCATCACATGGTAGTCAGTAGAGATATCGTCGCAGTCGACATTACCCTAGACCTAGAATGTTGTTTGGCTCTCAAGCATAGCTGCCGGAAGACACCGTGTGCGGTGAAAGATTCTGAGACTTGAGGGCGATAGCTATCCAGGCACTAGGAAGTACAGTACCTACTACCACGCTGTGTGACAATGAGTGGTCTTATTATTCAGAGAGATATTTTGTAGACGATCCATTATCATAGGAGATTATAGTGAAACAGACTGTGTTTTCATTTTCAAGAAATAACAACAAAGCAACTACTAAAATAATACAGTCTAAAATAGTAGACAATCTGAAGTAACAATGTGCTTCACGTACCTATTATGTTTAATGGATGATTTAAAAAAAAAAACATTTTCTATGTTGGAATATACATCGAGAGTGGGTTGGCTTAAAGATTCCTGGCCAGGCTATGATATTAAAAATTGGAACATTTGTTACCCGATAAGGCCGGGTTCCCACTACGCCGGACCGGCAGATCTGCCGAAAACCGGACACCGGACAGAGTGTTCACATTACATCGGATCCCGGAAGAAATTCAGACAGTCCTCAGTTGAATTTGGACCTGCGCGCACAATGGACGACGAAATTGTTGTGTTGTGGTGGTATCTTAATAGAAGGCAAAATAAAAGAAAACATTGGGTACACCCTATTTTACGGGAAAGATTTTCACTTGGAACATTTGAAACATTAATGGGTGAACTTAGAAGAGACGAATCAAAGTTCTTCAATTATTTTCGAATGACAGCAACCACTTTTGACGATTTACTGGGACGACTAGACATAAGAGTACGAGATACAAGTTTCAGAGAATGTATTTGCCCAGAACAAAGATTAGCCATATGTCTAAGGTAAGATTATTTTATGCACTAGATTGCGTAATAATAGTTTTGACGTAGGTACCTACTTAAGACTGTATGAATGAATGAATGTTTGCTATGTATGTTTGTTTCATGAATGTGAATATATATAATGTGTGTGTGTGGGAGGGTGTATGTATTTGATAATCATTATGAATTAAAAATGCAAACAATTATTTAAGTATTTATTTGTACTCAAACTTAAATCCCTTCAAAATCTAAGTAATCTGAGTCTTGGGAATGTATGGAACGATTACTAGATGCTGATGGCGAAGCTGGAATCGGATTCGATGTCTGAGATGAAGTTGATGGTATAGATGTTGTTGCCTGTTGATTGCTACTATTATATTGCGTAGAGTATCCAGGGTAGTGTTGATCTTGCGTAGGTATTGGCTGTTGATTGACGCTATTATGTGTGTAGTATCCAGAATACTGATCTGGTCCGGTTATCTGATTATATGAATCACGCCAATGTCCGTAATTTGGTCTCTCATAATTCCTACTTTTAATTTTTTGCAACATTGTCATGACGCTAGCTTGAAATTCTAAAGTCTCTTCGATAGTTAAAGTGTTCAAGATTGGTATAATGCCTTTGAAGAAAGATAGATGATGGTTTTCCTTTTCTGGGTTTATTCTGGAGTCCAAAAACTTTACCATCCTGTCATTTACCTCTTTATTATCAATTTTTTTTTTATCTTTAATTAAAGGTGAACGAAAATCTGATTCCATGCCTACTTCAGTCTCGGTTCTTGCTTTTTTTGAAACTGACTCATGTGGTGGTCGAGGTTCGGAGACTTTTTTCAAAAACATTAATTGCTCGTGATATAAATAATTTCGTGTCTTTTTGGTCGAAGATCCAGATTTAGACTCATCTTTTTGTTTCTTTACTGTCTTAAGCCACGAATCTCGTATATTATTCCATTTAGTTGAAACCTGTTTTCCTGAAATCAATAAAAAAATATCATAAAACAATACAATTTGTTTCTTGGTGACGTATAAAGTAATAATGTATTAACAAAAAATACTTTTTTTTTCAGATATTTAGCTTCAGGATGTTCATTCAAAGAAATACATTACTCATACAGAGTAGGCGTTTCGACAATAAGTAAACTAATAAAAGAAATGACCCACGTCATTTGGGAAAACCTAAAGACAGATTTCCTTAAGCTGCCTGATACTGAGAGAGAATGGGAGGACATCGCTTCAGGATTCGAAAGAAAAGCCAACTTTCCTCACTGTCTTGGAGCAGTAGATGGCAAACATATCAGAATTTTGAAACCAGCCAAGAGTGGTTCTATGTTCTTTAATTACAAGGAGTATTATTCTTTTGTATTAATGGCAGTTGTCGATTCAGAGTACCGATTTATTTTTATTAGTGTGGGCTCATTTGGCAAGGAATGCGATTCTAGTATATTAAAGGATAGTACATTTTGGCAAAAGATCAATGATGGTACTTTAAATGTACCAAAGCCTAGACCGCTTCATGAAAACTTGCACGAAGAATTACCGTTTATACTTGTTGGCGATGAAGGCTTTGCTTTAACACCTAATCTCCTACGTCCATATGGAGGTACACATTTGAATACTGATAAAAAGATTTTTAACTATAGACTAAGTCGAGCAAGAAGGTATGTTGAGTGCGCTTTTGGTATTCTGGCAAATAAGTGGCGAATAATCCATCGAGCTATAGATCTCAACGTAGACACAGCAATTCAAGTAATTAAAGCTTGTGCAGTCTTACATAATTTTGTAAGAGAAAAAGATGGTATAAATTTTGAAAGTTACCAAAATATAGAACATAGACAAGAACAAGAAACTACACCCATGAATCGAAATGTGTCGAGTCGAGGTGGCCCTAATGCCAACGCTATACGGACATCATTTACTAATTATTTTGTTTCAGATATTGGTTCCGTTCCGTGGCAGGCAGCAGCTATAAAATAAAATTTATCAATGCATTTACATTTTATCAATAAAACATTAAAAACTCACCGTACTGTTTTCTTTCTTTTTCATCCAGTTCATCGAAGTTTGGTTTCAGTATTAAACATACTTCACGCCATGCTGCTAACTTTAAGTTTTTGTCTTTATAAACGTCTTCGGTCTTATCCCACAGAACAGGTCTCTCTTGGACAAGCGTAATTAAAGTTTCTGCTTGAATATCCATGCTAAACGTCTACTTTTACCAGAACATGCGAGCCGAATGACGTGAGTGGAACACGGGCGGGGCGAGGGGAGCACGAGCGGGGCGAGCGGGGGACAGATACCGGCACAAACTCGTTCACATTACTCCGGGCCCGGTCGTTCTACCGGCAATTCGTAGTGACAAAACGTTCGGTAGAAATGCCGGGCTCGGCAAAAATGCCGGACCCGGGATAATGTGAATAGCTTCATATAAATTGTACAGCCACTAGCTCTTCCGGCAGATTTACCGGCGCGGCAGATCTGCCGGTCCGGCGTAGTGGGAACCCGGCCTAACGAATACATATAGGTTTGCAGGTTTACTGATTTTAAACATACTGCAAACTGCCAATAAGCAGTTATGTAAAAACATGATATGCTCTCAGTTAATTCACAAGTAAATGTTTGTTTCAGACTAATGGCAACCCTAGTGAACATGCTGGTTGAGGAGCTGATCCACCGGGTGTGCACGGTGGAAGACATCTCCATGGAAATGGCGACTCAGCTGACGGAGATGTACTCACTGGTGCTGCAGAAAGCGCCACAGTTGTTCCAGTTGCCGCAACCCACCAACTCGCAGAGCGGCCGCCTGTTTGTGCAGGAGAGGATCTTGGTACGCATCTGCCCAGTTCTGTTACCGCTGTTAAAACGAAGTATTTTGCGGAAGTGATCGATATTATGAATATTTTTTGTAATATATTGCATGCAGGGTTTGACCGATTGATTCTCCGCACTAGTGTTGTAGATTTATGCTTGACCTAAAATTTTGACTGGATTGCAATGAAAGCTGCCTGAAAACCTTGTGTGTATGTTGACTGGTTTTCAACCTCGTGGTAGCTAACGGCCTAGCCAGTATAATACCGTTTTGGAATGGTTACGGTAATTTTAGTTTGGGATGTAACATCTGTATATAACCTTGCACTGTCTCATCTTCAAGGGACTTAAAATAGAAATGTAGCAGCGGCTGAAACACAAAAGCTTCTAAAGATGCAAATACAGTACTATAAATAGCGGGTTTTTTATGGCCCCCCTGGGTTCGAATCTTGCCAGGGGCAAAAATTTGCGTGGTGAGCATGCAAGTTAGTTTCGGGTCTTGGATTTTTCTGTGATGGTATTGTTCGAATATGATTAATAGTAAATTTCCTTGTTTAATCCATTTTTCAGACATCTGATGATATGCAGCGGCATGTGAAATGCTGGGTCAAGCTTCAAGAACTGATCTTCGTCCTCGGGGGCTCTCTGAAAGACATTGATAACCACTGGAACGACGGCACAGGCCCTCTCGCTCTTCATTTTCGAACAGAAGAACTCCGTAGTCTTATCAAAGCCCTGTTTCAGAACACGCAAATTCGCGCCAATTTATTGTCTAAAATAAAATAAGTCTCGTGTATTGGTTATATTATAAATGTAACATTATTCTTACTATTTATATATGATAATAATAAATGTGTTTTGGGTTTTTTATTTATATTATTGACAGATGGGCCACACATTAAGCCACACCATTATATTGAGCACTGTTGAGGAGTGGTACTCATTGCCTTATATATTTAAATTTTATTTTATTTTATTTATTTACATAATCCAACAGCGTCACATTAAACACGTATGTAGTAAATCTAAGCATAAGTATGGCCAAAATAGGATTACACATATTACTAAAATTATATGACAAACGTTGTGTTTACAGTGCTCGTAAGTATAAAAACAAATAACGTGTATGTTTTTATGTCAGATGAGGCTGGTAGTAGAGTGGAGGGTTGTGTGTGTGTGCATGTGAGAGAGGGTGAGTGTGTGTTCGTGTAGAAAATGTATAAGTTTATATTTTGCAATATCCAATAAGTCGACTTATTTTTTATTAATTAGAAAACTAACAGCTAATGTACAAATAATTATACAATTAGGATAACTATAGGGAGCCAATTACAGATTTTCGATGACTGAGGGTTTTACGAAAATGGTTATTGGCAGCCAAAAGGATTAACGCGCTTAGAATTGCTCCTAAAAATACATCTATTGCCCTCTATATTTTATAACGATTCAAAGTCGGAGACTGAAAAACTATTTCCTTGCGATAATTACCTACATCACTTACATAATCTGACTCCATGGAACGAATGATCATGTATGCGAGATGTGTGTCTGCTGAAACGGACCCTGTGTTTGTTGCGTATGCACAGAACCTGCAGATCTGAGACAAGATGAATAAAAGAAAACTTACCTACGTTAGACTCACGATTACCTACAGAGAACCATGAAATCAAACCAAAGCAAGAATCTTATGCGAGGTGTGGGCTTGCTGAAACGGACACTGTGTTTGTTGCGTATGCACAGAACCTGCAGACCTGAGACAAGATGAATAAAAGAAAACTTACCTACGTTAGACTCACGATTACCTACAGAGAACCATGAAATCAAACCAAAGCAAGAATCTTATGCGAGGTGTGGGCTTGCTGAAACGGACACTGTGTTTGTTGCGTATGCACAGAACCTGCAGATCTGAGACAAGATGAATAAAAGAAAACTTACCTACGTTAGACTCACGATTACCTACAGAGAACCATGAAATCAAACCAAAGCAAGAATCTTATGCGAGGTGTGGGCCTGCTGAAACGGACACTGTGTTTGTTGCGTATGCACAGAACCTGCAGATCTGAGACAAGATGAATAAAAGAAAACTTACCTACGTTAGACTCACGATTACCTACAGAGAACCATGAAATCAAACCAAAGCAAGAATCTTATGCGAGGTGTGGGCTTGCTGAAACGGACACTGTGTTTGTTGCGTATGCACAGAACCTGCAGATCTGAGACAAGATGAATAAAAGAAAACTTACCTACGTTAGACTCACGATTACCTACAGAGAACCATGAAATCAAACCAAAGCAAGAATCTTATGCGAGGTGTGGGCCTGCTGAAACGGACACTGTGTTTGTTGCGTATGCACAGAACCTGCAGATCTGAGACAAGATGAATAAAAGAAAACTTACCCACGTTAGACTCACGATTACCTACAGAGAACCGTCAAATCAAACCAAAGCAAGAATCTTATGCGCGGTGTGGGCCTGCTGAAACGGACACTGTGTTTGTTGCGTATGCACAGAACCTGCAGATCTGAGACAAGATGAATAAAAGAAAACTTACCCACGTTAGACTCACGATTACCTACAGAGAACTGTCAAATCAAATCAATCCAAAGCAAGAATCATGCGAGGTGTGGGCCTGCTGAAACGGACATTGTGCTTGTTGCGTATGCACAGAACCTGCAGATCTGAGACAAGATGAATAAAAGAAAACTTACCCACGTTAGACTCACGATTACCTACAGAGAACTGTCAAATCAAATCAATCCAAAGCAAGAATCATGCGAGGTGTGGGCCTGCTGAAAGGACGGACACATCGAAATAATAAGTACTTACGTACTGGAATGTGCACTAACCAAAATACTGCAAACAAAAACAGATCTTACATCGATACTATAAGACTTATATTTGAAGGAACGGGGACCGCGAGCCGACAGAGGGCAAGCTGTACGTAAGTACTTATTATTTCGATGGACGGACATCAAAATGCTTAATGGCAGAGATTACAATACTACGCTGACATTGTAACAGGAAAAATAAATAGGTATTATATTTTAAAAAATAGCCCGCTGTGATACCATATCACATAGGTGTGCAAAATAGATGCAATTACAATTGTTGTATTTTAAATCTGTAGTAAGTAATATTCATTATATATACATAATATTAATAATAAAGTGGCGAGCAGTCGCTGGACATTTACCTAGGTGCGATTGTCGAAAAAGTGTACTTAATAGTTCGTGGTCTGAGCCCTCTGTAAACTTTTTTTATTAGAGGTTTGTTACATTAACAACATGCTAGCATGTCGGTTAACAACTTAACATCAGGTGAGACAGTGGTCAAACGTAAGCTTATAATAAGTAAAAAAAAACCCTTTGGTGCTATAATAGTGTCAAGGAAAGTGAAAGTATTTCGGAGACAACTAGGTACCTAAGTAATTTCATTTCCACTTTCATGTCTAATCATTATAACTTGAAGGGCAACACTATGTTAGTACAGGCAGCAGACCTTGAGAACCAGCATCTAGTGGCATCTAGGTCTAGCGAGATTACATCTTCGACCACGGCGTCACTGATCATCAAGTGAGATAGTGATCAAACGCTAGACCTATAGGTATAATATAAGGTACGAAACGTATTTATCATTAAATATTTTTTTCTGGCCATAAGACGTCCACTGCTGAACATAGCCTCCCCCATTTAGGGGGGTTTTGCCAATACTCGCCACGCTTGGCAGGCGGGTTGGCGAGCGCAGTATATTTTGTGACCCTCAGAAGGCGCTGCTTCCCACTTTCTGGTACGTGATCCCTTAGGCGACTCTTACGGCACCCACGGGAAGAGATGGGGGGGTACAATTCTAAGCCGGTACCACCACGGCACATATTATATACCTAAGAACAAAAATACCAGTCGAAAATGTCTTCTGGCTTTCTCTTTGAGGCAACATTTTGATAATGTCGGAGTTGAGCGAAGGTAGCTCCTATTAACGGACTGAAATGTTGTATCAACTTGCTGAAAACATCTTAGGCTGCTGCTAAACATTTTACTAATATTTCTTTTTTAACTTCAATGGACTTTTTGCCATGTCACAATTAATTGCTTACCACCATTGCTCCTAATGAGGTTTTTAGTTGTACTAATTGGGAAGGAACCTATCACAATTAGGAACTTCTTGTAGTTAAGTAGGTATGCAAACTCTTCCAGTTTTTGATAGTGGCAGCCTTGCGAAAATCAAATCTTTTTTTAAGAAAAAAAGTGAAGCGATTTAGGCGGGAATTGTTTCTTGTTTGCTTTCGATCGAGTCTTAAAGCTTTGACAAAAATTATTAAGTACCTAATAATTCATTACTGTTAGCGATCCATGTTAAATTATTAAGACAATACACAAAGGTTAGTTAGATAATTAGATAACATGGATGCATCAGATATAACAAAAGTAGCAAGTAGAAGAAGAATAAATACCGAAGTTGAAAATTTAAGGCAAAAGGTGTCCCAAGAAGTTGCTAAAATAATCAAACTAAGAGTAAGTACTTATATATAATACTGAAGTATAAAATTCTGCATATTTATGCTTACAGTTTGCTGTCTTTCCTTCCAAAAAGGAGTCCACGACATAGGTACTTATAACGTATCTCCAGACAACCGAGACTTTCGGACCACGCGTGCCCCTGATAAGTCCGATACAACGAATCTTTTAAGCATGATTTGAGCTTTTAACATACTTTTCCATAGTCATTGGCTAGTGTTTTCCCACTATCTCCTTTGATGTTAAGCGGCGATTGCTTCGAAGGTTGTATCATACTTAACCTAGAATTACGACTGGGTCTGGCTGGATTAAGAGCTATGAAGTATTTTTGCTCGGGGTTTTAATCTGTGTAGTAGCTGATGAATGTGCACCATGGTGTATGCTGTGGTATATATATCTCGAGACGCCGATACCTTACAGCTGTAGGTACATGACGTGTTTTCCAATCATCATCTCTCAAGATCGGTATAGGTACCTGGACACTTACCATATTATTTACGAGAAGTTACATGACTAGGTGGGACAAGACACCTCGTACTGGGAGCTGAAGGAGAAGCTCGGCGAAGTGGAGCGCGAGCACGCGCGTCTGCAGCAAAACATGGTCGACATGCAAATGCAGCATGAGACTCTCTCCTCGCAGTATCAAGATGAGCTGCGATTGCGTCCTGAGATGCTCAACAAGTATTTAACTATCACCTACCTATCCAATTAATTAATCAATATTACTAATAGACTTCCAAAATGGACGAGGTTGTCAATTTACTTAGTTTAGTTTTTTAACTTTGATATCTCAGAACTACGGCATTAGTGCACCAATAAGTTTTAATGTCTTATATACCTACTATCTGAGCGTACTTTCAGATTGGAACCTTAAAAGCTTAATTGAAGTCGTACAGTATCTTCTACGTAAATACCTACTTACTTCTTTATATTTTCAAGAAAAAGGTAACTACCCTTTAATAAAAATAGAATAGAAATATTTTCATTTTGGTAGTAAATAGGTAAGTAGAAGTGGGTTTCCATAGTTTTTCAAAATCGTGATTACTCCTGGTTCGTGGCTTCTTTATATTTTCTGTTTCCTGGCACACGGGCCTTCCTCTCATAGAGGAATATCGGCCATGAGTCATGAGAAAGCCCAATGTGGAAGTTTTCACACCGGTCATGAGCCTCCGACGACGTGTCGTTAAAATTATTTTTTTATGAGTGTGGGGCGGGTGCAGAGTGGCGAGCACGCGCGAAATCTGCGAGGTGCTGGAGGAGTACATGGGGCGCGTGCGCGGCACGCTGGAGCGCTGCGCCGAGGACCAGGCGGCGCTGGGCGGCGCGTACGCGGCCGCCACGGCCTCTGTCGGCGCCGCGCGGCAGCACCTCGAGCACCGAGTCCTCGCCCTGGCGCAAGAAGCGCGCGCTGACATGGACCGCTGTCAGTACCTACATTTATTTTATGAGTTCTTAGATGCAATTTAACTTTCAAATTTTATTGGGAATATAGGTAGGTATGTGAAATGTACCATAGGCACCCTTCTCGAATCAAAATGAAGAGTTTGACCACTGTATATTTTTTACCTTAGGAAGTTATTTATGTTAAGGTGTTCTTAACTGATGACCTTTATTACTTTACCTTAACCCTAAGCGATATCTCGGATCGTAGATCGTCAGATCGTAGAGAAATAAGATATAGATTTAGAGTATGTACCTATACCAGAATGTTATGTAGGTACCTATAACACGAGCAGCTCCATCGATCGAGTACTGCTTTACCTTTGCGAGGACCGCCCAGTTTATGGCTGTCAACTCAGTCTTACAGTAAGAGTAAAATGACAAAAATTAGTAACAATTTAAAAAAATATTTTTGAAGTGATCCAAGCGCAGCGTGAAAAGCATAACAAATACCTACTATCAAAACGGACCGCGGTTTCATCCTTCATAAAGTAGAATGTGGTGCTAAAACATAAAATTCCATGAGCTAGGAATATTAAGCTGGCTTATAAAGCTGTCACGCCAAACTTTTCTTGGTGGCACTATGTGGCGAGTGGAGTAGAGTAGTGTATGACGTGCAGTGAAGAGCCGCGCGGAGTGCAGCGAGCGCGTGGCCGACGCGGCGGAGGCGGCGCGGCGACACAGCGAGGAGGCGGCAGCGGCGGCGCGCGCGCACCTCGCCGACCTCGGCGCCGAGTCCGAGCGGCTCCGGGACCACCGGGAGGCGCTCGCCGAACAACTCGCGCAACAACAGCAGCGCGTGCTGCAGGTAACGTAACGATGTACCGCTCCGTCACACCCTAATCGAGCCTACCTGGACATTGATGGGGTGTTATTTATGAGAGAAACATAAAGTAGGAGAGTGAGAGATCTTCGAGCAGATCGTCATTTACCGTCTATTGAGATAGGATCTTTAAGGTATAAAAAAGATGAGCTTTTCAGCAGAAAGTCATCAGGTCGCTTCGCTTTAGTTGGCTCGCGTATTTGAAATGAAAACAGTTGTTCAATGACAAACACTCGGCCTTCCACTGATATTTGCGAAGCCAAATTTTCCACTTGGATATAGGTAAAGTAAAGGATTAGTCACCACTAAACTACCACATTTTACACGGTTATTTAATTCTTCATCACCAAAATCATAGGAAATAGGAAAGAGTAAAAAGTAAAGTTAAATATTATTAAATAATTAAATAAATAATCCTTTTTTTCATCACTAGTTAGTAAACAAGATTTCATTTAAATCTAGTGTACCTACTCAAATTACAGTACGCGCGCGATCTGAGTGCAGTCGAGGTAAGAGGTGTGGCGCGGGCGGATCTCCCCCCGCCTGGCACACACCTAGCCGCCTGTACTGTAGTGCCGTACTGACCTTGATGTCTCTCGCTCACGAGCTTGATAAAAGCACTCGTGCGTTTATCGATAGCTAAGCTATAGGCATAATATAAGCTATATCCGATTCATCCATATCTGTGATTGTCGAAACTGATGATGATTAAAATTACAATATATATTTTTTTATAATAATAAACTTGTTTCATTAAAATTTTCGCCTTTTCCACACAGTTTTCTTACATTAGGGAATATATGCATGATATTTTCTATTTTTTGTACCATAACTTTTAAAACAAATATCTAGTGCCAATATAATAAATAAAATGTGTTAAAATACTAACAAATACAAGCAGTTTGGACATCTATTTTTAAGGCGTCAAAGAAAAATGTCGAACTCCGTTCATTGTCGCTAAATAGGTCACATCACTAGCGCATTCCTCAGAGCTGCACTCAGATCGCGCGCGTACTGTAGTTGGTGTACCCTTATTTATGTAATCATGGTTAACGAGGGAATTGGCCGTAATTTGAATAAAAAAACATAACACAAAACTTTTTAAGTACTTTCGAAATATTGTGGAAAGAAATGGCAGTGTCGATAAAGTTAGTTCTGACCAATGAATGGACACCGATCTCGTTGCAGAAGGAGCAGATTATCGGCGAGCTACAAGAGGAAGTGAGGCGAGTTGCCGTCGAGTTATCGGTCCAGAGCGAGCGGGTAAAGACTACTCTCGCGGATTTGGAACGGGAGTAAGTCCACTAACATACAAACTAGCATTGTGTACCTCCATATGTAAATTTTAATCAATTATAGCCTGGTATGTTAAAGCTTCACGTGCACGGGAGAAAAACTATAGGTAATATTACGTACTTACATCGATAAGAAAAGGCTTCACGTCTGTTCAAAGCGCGATATAAATAATACAAATATAAATTATATACTTAAATGCCATAGAAATGCGGCCTAAAAGACCAAGTGTTTCTACCGCGTATTCGAAAACGTAGCATTAGAAGGTTCTAGATAACTTGAAATCACGGAATCATTTGAATCACGGCGTGATTTCACGCAGTGAAGGTCAATCCGTAATGTCTATTTTGACTAACATCTATTATATCGAACGAAACCCCTAATTATAATGAGTTATGGTTAGGAGGTATTCGAGATGCGATCGTAGAGGTGTGCAGGAGCGGCTGCGTGGGCGCGGCGCGTGCGGCGCTGGCGGAGGCGGAGGCGCGCGGCGCGGCGGCGCAGGCGGAGGCGGCGCGGCTGCGCGCGGAGTTGGCCGAGGTGGCGGCGCGGGGGGAGGCCACAGCACGCGACTGTGCGCGGGCGCAGACCGGGCTCGTGGAGCTGGAGGCGCGGCTCGAGGTGCAGGCGAGGGAGGCGGTGGCGCTGCGGGATAACCTCGCCGCCGCGCGCTGCGAGCGGGACGAGGCGCGCGCCGCCGGGGACGATCTCAAACTGCACTGGCAGGTAGGTTCCTACCGCGCAATTGTAACTATGATACCTGAAATGAATCGACCGATTACGTAGCAATTTATGAAACCTACCCTACCTACTCAGTGATCGAGTGGGCTTTTGTCGAAACTGGTCTACCGGGGACCTTTTAGTGTATGACGCACATCTGGAATGAGCCCATAGAGAAGTTTGGAGAAGCGCTGGCTGTTTCACTTGATATTTCTAGTGTCCAGACCTGACGAACGCGCCACTCGCGCGCCGCATTTCATGCTCGGCACCCGAACAACAAATGCGCACGCGCGGTTCACGCGCGGTGCGCATTCGTCAGGTTTCCTTCCTATGGCTTATTGCTACGAGTCTGGATGACGGATTTCTTGAGGAATCGATCGATACGAGTAGTCATTGATAGCTGCTCTTCCGATTGATTAGCTAATAATCCCGGGGTTTAACTCGGTATCTATGGGTATGCAGACGACAGCACAGCTGTTGTAGAGGATCCCGCGCTCCGGCCAGTCATACACAGGTCCAGTCACTCAGAGAGGCTATGGTTGACTGAACTTGACTCTCAAGAATGTCTCCAACTGGGGCGATGCCAATCTAGTCAAGTTCAACACGACTCAGGCGTGTCTCTTCACTGCAAAACGGAGTGAGAGTCAACTGAGTCCTAGTTTCCGGATGTACTTGTTCCGATTAGCAACCAACTGGAGCTTCTTGGCGTAACACAGACGTCTACGTTAAACTTTGTAGCTATATCGAGTCGCAATTGGCTGCCAAGAAGTCTGCCACGTCGGGGCAGTTGTTCAGTCAGAAGGCACAAATCAGATCGTGCATGGAGGAGGAGGAGTACTGTTTGCATCTTTGGGAGGGTTCAGCCAAATACCAACTTGAAGCTTTAGACTCTATAGAAAGGCGAGCCATAAAGATCATTAGTACCGATTCTCTGTTCGAACATAGGCTACAGAGCCATGATCACCGGCGTTGAGTTGCTTGCCTATCGGTATTTTATCGATTACATTTCAGCGAATGAGCACTGGAATTACACAATCTATTTCCACCATCTCCATTCCATCATTGGTCAACCACACGTGCGGCTATGTGCCACCGTATACCACCGTTACACACGAAGCCTTTTGCTTCCACTTTTATAATGCGTAGGTACTCTGTACCCAGTGAGTCTGGGTTACCCGATAGGTAGTTACAACCCGGAATCTTCAAGTCGCGAGTGAATATACACCTTCTTTTGCGTGCTAAACCTTAGACCGTGTCGACACTTAACATCAGGTGAGACATCGGTCAAACGTAAGCTTGAAATAAAAAAGAACGCATTGTGATGCTTGTTTTCAGGATGCAATAGCGATGGCCAATGATTTAAAGGAAGCTTTGGAATCTGAACAAAAAATCAACAAAAGCATGTTGGACGAAATCAATGAGAAAAGCCAGGTAATATTAATATATTAACCTTAAAATAAAATGCTAATAACTAATTACTGCTACTAATTGAGCAATCCGCTAGCTATTGGCAGCCTATAGATAACTCAAATGCTCTAAACGCTATGCTCTTCGTCATCGTCAGTTAGTTTAATACTAGGTCATTTATGCTGAGCTTTGAGCTATGGAGAGGGCTATGCTCGTGGTTTCTCTACGTGATCGAATCAGAAACGAGGAGATCCGTAGAAGAAAACAAGTCACCGATATAGCCCAGCGGATTAGTAAGTTGAAAAGCCTGCCCACTGCCTTTTCAACTTGCACATAGCTCGAAGAACTGATGGCCGTTGGGGTCGAAAAGTTCTCAAATGGAGACCACGGACTGGCAAGCGCAGCATAGGACGGCCACCGACCAGGTGGACAGACGACATGACTAAGATCGCAGGCAAGGGCTGGATGCGGTCCACTTCCAACCGGTCCTTGTGGAAATCAATGGGGGAGGTATATGTCCAGCTGTAGACGTCCTATGGCTGAGATGATGATGATGATAGTCCTGAAATAGTAGGCATTATTTTAAGATCTAGTTTGCGCATCCAGCTTCGCTGCTTTTCCGCAGCCAGGTGTTAAGTGAACCCACACTGACATACATTTGCTTCTCCCACCCAGTCATCGCTGTCTTATCAGCGTCTCCCTCTGCTTATCAGGCCCATGCTGATAGATCTACTTCATCAGGTCATCAGTTATCAGCTAAAATGATCTCATTATCATTTTTCATATTATATACCATATTATGTATTATGTACTATACTAATACTTCATATTATGTATAATTATCCATCGACTACTAAAAATATACAAACGTTCTAACATACACACAAAAACCGATTCACCTAAAATGGCAAGGCAATATTTAGTTAAAAATTCAAGTTTGAAGTTTTGTTTAAAAAGTTTCATTTTGTTGGTAAATTAGCATAGAGAACCCTGCCGTGCTCGAGGTAATAATACGTTTTAGTAACTTCCAGAGTATCGCGTCATTAGAGTCGACAGTTCAGGAACTGGAGCGAGAGATCGCCACTCGCGCTGACGAGGAGAAGCGAGCAGAGAGCGTGTTATGTGACGTCACCGCCGAGCGGGATGCGGCGCGCGGGGACGCCGAGCGGCTCTCCGCCCTAGTCCAAGAGCGCGGGGCGGAGCTCGACGCGACGAAACATCAGCTCGAAGAGCTCAGGTAAGGGATCGAAGTTCGCGGCTGCGTCACGTCACTACAGAGCCGCCGAGCGCATTATGGTGATGTATGAAATCAACGCATCGGTCGATCCTTCGAACCGAATAGCATGTTTCTCACGATGCGTTTCTGACGTAGGAAATAAAACAAGCGACCGCCTATATCTATAGTATCCATAACACGGGGAAACTTATTTCGGATGATAGTTTCACGCTGATGTTTACATAAATAATATATATTATCATAAGAAATGTATTATTACTATTACTGTACCTATATCGATACCATGTTTCACTGTATTGTATATTAAGACTGTAACGAAATAAATGATTTATTATTATATTATACGTCGGTGTCTTTATTCGATGCGATATAACAAGTACAATTAGGTATGTGAAAGAGTTAAATACATACGATATATGTGGTCACGTCAAGTCAGAGGAGTGTGCGAGGACACATACGACGAAACGTTCAAGCTCCGCGATGAGAGCGTTCGCGTCGGCTGTGAACTTTAATGCGCATCACGTCGCAGGTGCGCTCACGCCGCGGCGGCCCGCGAGGCGGAGACGGAGCGGGCGGAGCGCGCGGAGACGATCGCTGCGCTGATGCGGGACGTGGCGCAGGAGACGGAGGCGCGCGCGCGCTGCGAGGCTGCGCTGGGCGGCGCGCGCGCGGACCTGGACGCTGCGCGCGCGCACCGTCTGCGTGTCGAGGAGGAAGTGCGCCGTCTCGAAGTAGCCGTGCAGGTCAGTCGACCGTGCTCTACCTATACATATACTACACAAAACTACATAACACTGCACTATACACTGCACGTAGCGAAACTCAGCGGCGGCCACACCTTGACTATTTTAAACAAACAAACAAACAAACTACACCCACCTTCCTATAAATAGAACACTTTCGAAAGTCTCTAAAAAGAACAAGAGCTATAGAAATTTTTAAGATCGTTCATACGTGTTAAACTCGAAATTTTTTACCAAAAAATTGGTTGTCTGTTAAGTCGGTTTACGTACGATAGATACGATAATGATTATGACGTGATAACGTCATAATCATTTATGACTTTGACTTTGAATTTGACGTTGACCTTGATTTTGACTTTGAATTTGACTTTGAATTTGACCTTGACCTTGACCATGACCTTGACCTTGACTTTGATTATATTATCTAGATCTAGATAAAACTCAGGTGGAACGTTACGCGGAACGTTACTATTTTACATCAATTTATAAAACGTTATCACGTCAAAAATGGAACCGACTTCAACTCTTAAAATTGTGAAATTACTTGTTGATTTCGGTACCTACCATGTTAGTTCAAAACACAAACTAGATGATAGCACATATACGATGATAAGATAGATAACGCGCGTTCAAAAGTAACTACATAGAGTCTCGTTGATACGAAACTCGAGAGACTCTTTAAAATTTAAATATTACGAATTCGAAATACTACGTGTCTTTGAAATATCAAATGGTTTGAAATGTGAAACAACTGTAACCTATCTATACAAACCAATTCGTGCGGAAGTGCGTGTCAAACTGTGCGTGTCAACAATCGAAACACTTTTCAGTTATTGGAGTGTAACTAAAATACCGCTGGGCCGACTGATGAAATTTAAATGGGACCACCTCGGAAGTATACTCTATAAAAAAAGGAATCATTAAAATCGGTTATAAAAGATAGATATGAAATGATATTATATGTTTATATGAGGTAAATGTCGCCCAAGCGCGCGGAAACTGAGGCGGCAAAATTAAGTCAATTGTAGTAATTTTGATTACGACGCGTATTTCAAGCGCAAGTCTAAACATATAGCTATCCTTTTCTATATTATTTGTACCGTATTATCTGTCGCAGTAAGCATGTTTATGTCGTAAAGGAACAAAATCTGAGCACCGCGCAGTATGAATATACGTCATCTTTAGTAAAACATCATTGTACATATGCGGTCGAATTGAGTAACTTCATCCTTTTTTGAAGTCGGTTACAAAGGATGTGAAACTAAGTAATTGCTTTTCGAAATTTAAATTATGCAAATTGCTGTGAATGCTCTTGAATACGAAAGTTAAACACTCGTTAATACTGTTATGAATATAACTACCTACTATTGTTAATATTTATTTTCATCTACATGGCTTTATAGATACAGCTCAAATCTACACGGACAACTCTTAGTGGTACGATGTAAAAAAAATTGGTCGTCTGTAAAGTCGGTTTACGGACGATAGATTTACGTGATAACGTCATAATCATTTATGACTTTGACTTTGATTATTTTATGTAATACAAAACTCAGGTGGAACGTTACGCGGAACGTTACTATTTTTCATGAGTGTTGCTGGTATTCATCAATTTATAAAACGTTATCACGTCAAAAATGCCCATCGGTTGAATTTGTGCAATTAACACTGATTTTAGTACGTATATAATAATACGTTAATTTGGCCAAACCTAAATTGAACACTGACGGTGCCGATGGTTAACTATACAGTACGTATAGTTAACCATCTCGTCACTGGCCACATCACGTTATGGATTTTATTTTTATTTTTGAATAAATCACAACTTATGTTTCCTCAGTCTCTCGTCCTAAAAGCAAACTAATAACTTAAAATACCCGTAGAAATAGTGTAAATGAATAATATTAGTTGGTCATAAATGGATGATTTTATCAAAACGAATTTATTGACATATACATTTTTTTTTAAATCAAATTATTTTATATTCTGCTTTAGTTAAAAGTTCAATATTACCATAAATATTTGCACGCTGGTGTCCAGCAAAATGTTGTAGATCTGCATTGTACAATAACTGAGCCATCTGTATGGACCAACATTTTATGCAAATAAAACATTCTATTCTAAAACATTAAATTGTCAATTTTACATTTGGATTTTATGTAGTACGAGTACTTACAGCACTTCGGTTCTAGTCGTTCTTATTCTCTCTTTGAATGAGATAAATACGACAGGACCACAGCAAGAGGGAATCCGTTTTCTCTGCCTTTTGGTTAACTGGCGTGTGACATAGTCTATGTATCTTCTATGCATGTATGTTATTGTGTGAGACATATTCGAGAAATAATAAAAAAATACACATACCTAATAACGTAAAACATGATTTATGAATGATAAAAGAATGTCGGATTTAACTTTTATTGTTATGTTATTTCTTTAGGAAAAGGAGAAAGAAGCCGCGGATCAGATGAAGATTATTCTGGAAATGAGAAACGAGAAGGTGAGTGGGCAGTGTTCTTCTCAACAAACTTTTATATTTTAATTTTACAGAAGGTGAAATAACATACACTCTCGATGATTAGCTTGTACAGATGAAAAATATAAGTGACCGTTTCTTTACCGCCGCCACCCAGGATCAGAATAACACATGCAAGTAGGGTTTTTTAAGGTTCCGTACCCAATGGGCAAAACTATTAATAAGACTCCGCTGTCCGTCTGTCACCAGGATGTATCTCATGAACCGTGATAGTTAAACAGTTGAAATTTTCACAGATGATGTATTTCTGTTACCGTTATAAACATCAAATACTAAAAAGCAGAATAAAATAAATATATAAGGGGGCGCCCATAGAACAAAAGTCATTTTTTTGCTCGATATTGATAACGGCAACAGATATTTTCGAGCGACTATATTTTTTTTATCAAAAATTCTGGCGGTTATTAAATACAAATACGCTTAAACTGTCTCTTAGCAGATAGAAAATAAAAAATGTGATTAGTAGTTTTTTTTTTGAGTCTGTAAATAAAGTGTTACTAAAGTACATATTTATAATATTTTTTAAGCACGCATCAGGTTTCGTCCCGCCCTCTCTGCCTGTAAACACCCGCGAGTCTGTATAATGTCATCGGCACCTGTGAAGCCCACGGCTCATTCCACACGGACTAAGTTAGTGTTCCTCGTGCAGGATCGGCTCCATGAGAAGATACGCAGCATGCAGGGCACGATCGACAACATACAGAAGGAACTGGTGCGGGACCCCGCGCGCAAGAATGCCGCTGCCAAACAGGATCCTCCAGAGCTGGATGACAATGCGATGCCAGAGCCGCCCCATAAGGTCACACAATCTCTCTTTGTAGAATCATTTCACAATCTACTATCAGCTGCCACCTTGTAGTACCACGTGTGGTGCCAGATTGTACTCACCGCTGCACCACATCACAATACGTAAAGTTTATCTATTACCATACGCTATAATACTGATAATAGTATAACAAAATCGCATTACGATCTCCTGTATGCAATATGAATGTGAAAGCCAAACGCTTCGTGCGACAATTCGGAATGTCCATGTCACGACCATGTCACGACACGTGATGAATCGTGAACAACTTTTTTTTTATCAATAAAGATATCTTGTAATTACAAGCTATCTAAGTTCAAGCTCTTGATTACACAAAAGTCGCGAAATTGATGCTCTTTATTAATATCTACGGCACGGTGAACTATGCAGATGAATAATCTCAAACACACACTACTGTAGATACTGTCTAAATACCTACCCACACTCACATTCACCTACACAAATAAAATAGTATGAAATATAATTTAATTAACTCCTGACGCAAAGTGAGGGGTGTTGTTAAGTAGTATAAGTATATCAGTGACGTGTCATACAGAATTCAAACAAAAAAATCACATTCGATTCACCAGTACACGAACGAAGTCATAGCTAGCACCGTTCTTGACCTAGAAGGCTTTGTTTTGACGGTGTCATCTTATTACAGTCTATCCATTGTGTCTTGGCTCGAACTCTTTTCTACAATCTTCATATTCATCACTCCCCTAGTAGGTAATATGTGATTTATTCTTCCTCATAACATGCACACACCAAACAAAACGATTTCCTTTTAATTTCTCCTATCATGTGAACTTATGTAGGTATAATAAAATAACATAAGTAAACAACAACAATTTGTGCCAACACTATTATTTCTGTGCATAAATAGTTATATATTTATTTTTATTTCTCTGATACTGTATCAGAGAAGACGCCGCTGAGGAAAGTTCTACGCTCTTGTCGCCGCTCGGACTTGAACCACTGAAGATGTCGACCGCAGTGATCGACGAAACGTCTAGAAAAAAAAGTTTCACATAGACCACGGCCAAACAGCCCGGAAGCAATACATACAACATGCAACGCCGGCCGTGAAAGCCTTAGAGTTGACATTACGTTTGTCAGGGGCATTTTTTAATTTAAGACTTTTTACTCACTCGTGAATAAAATAGCATCGATGCGAAATCGATGAGTAAACTAAGCATTGGCAGTGTTGTGAATAAATAAGGTATTTAACAGGAAGTAGTATCGAAGACAAAGCCGAGCATGTTGTCAGTGCAGTCGTCGCAGGCGTGCAACATCGACCCCATGTTCTTCAACTTCTTCAGTGACAGCAGCGCCGAGAACGACAAAACGCTCGATGTAAGTGCATGCCCAACTCTTCCTTCTGTTCTGAAACTTCTGGGCTAACTGATAACGCCACATTTTAATCTTCAGACGTTCCTATGGGAGCAATAAGATTTAAATATACATTTGCTTCTTTTACATTTTATCTAGAAGCCAAATCAAAGAATAAATAATAAGACATCCGTCTTATTAATAGTTCATACAATTAAAGGTAGATGGCGCTAAGAACAACATCCATTCAGATGTTAAAGGAAGGTCTATGTCTATGTTAGAAATGACTAAATGCTGTTTGCCACATGGGGCATTTATGGCGTCACCGGACTTTTAGCGAGTGCAGAGGGCACTCAGCCGATTGTGGGTTGGGGTGAGGGGGGTGCGACTAGCGCAAGGGCACCTCAAAGGTTCGTTAAAATAAGGAATAAATTCTGAAAGCCAGTGGGTTGATCTATAGCTTAGATCAATGATATTATATGTTTATATGGATAGATGTTGCACAAGCGCGCGGAAACTGGGGCGGTAAAATTAAATCAATTTTATTGTAGTAATTTTGATTACGACGCGTATTTCAAGCGCAAGTCTAAACATATAGCTATCCTTTTCTATATTATTTGTACCGTATTATCTGTCGCAGTAAGCATGTTTATGTCGTAAAGGAACAAAATCTGAGCACCGCGCAGTATGAATATACGTCATCATTAGTAAACTAGTAAAATATCATTGGCTTAGATGGACAAAGCGTCAGGGCGGTATTCTGTAGTCGTGCGAAGTCCCACTAGTAGCCGAATTTTTTCCTTCAAATAATTCGAGCGTAGGTGAGTTTCGCCTAGCATGTTGTTAATGCAATAAACAATGATGTTTTATGTAAACTCTAAGGCTTTCACGGCCGGCGTTGCATGTTGTATGTATTGCTTCCGGGCTGTTTGGCCCGGAAGTTTCACATAGACCACGGCCAAACAGCCCGGAAGCAATGATGTTTTACTACATATAATATCATTGGCAATAAACCATAAAAACTCTTAAATACATTATGAGTAAATGTTATATTGCTCACTGAAATATTATACCTACTCGTGTCTACTGCCAATTAAAGTGTAGGCATCTAGTTAAAACTACTCTGTGACTTGGTACAAGGGTCGAATCAGTCGAATAGGTCAGCGTTTATATTATAGGTAGGTACCTATATTATTGGAATTTGATTAAAAAGGTCAAGTCTACGAGTATTTTACTTTTAAGAAATGTTTGAATATGTTCCACATACCTATTAGTAGGGAGGTCGATCGTTTAAACTTTATACTTATCTAGAACCTTCTTACTGTTCATAACCTAACATTTTTTATCATTTATCTCTATCTGGCCGCTGTGAGAAGTATTTTCGGTTATAGCGCAGATAATCCTCACCTACCAATATATCCACAACCCTTACTAAGAAGCTCCTATACTGCACCCCACTCATGGCAGACGGTCCGGGAGATCCATCGGCTATTGCATGGGGTGGTCTCGCGGTGTCGTGCCTCTTGTTTGCTTAAGAGGATTCTATACCAAACACTGTTTTCGCGTTGTAGGTATTAAGTTAAGCAAACGTATTTTTGTCTCAGTTTTTCTCCCAACCCCCTATGCAACCGATAGAGACAGTTGCTGCTTGTGAGATATCATCAGATGATACGATACGTCTCATCTAAACATGTGTGAGGGTGCAATTATAGTACCAATCTTATTTGTATGTTTCAGTCTATGGAAGTAACGAGACGGTTTGAAGCGCTGTCGCGCACCATCCCGCGCCATTCCACGCTCAAAGCCGACAATAGCGGCCGTCCTAGCGCGTCTAAGGTAAGTTAATAAAATAGTATAATGTAGTGATATTTAGTTCAATAACAATAATAACATAACTTCGTGTCTCTAAAGTAGCGTACATGACATGGCTGTACCTATTTAGTCGCTATGGTAAAATAAATGATTGATTAATATGATAAAAGATTTGAGACACTCGCGCTGACGTCGTATATATGTATGTAGATTTAACTTCATCAATATTTTACGTAGTTATCTGATAGCCGTGTTAATATTGCAGGCTGCAGCGACTTCATCGGATGCGCCGCTGTCGCTGTCCCAACTGCGAGACACGATGGCGCGGGCGGCGCGCGGACGCACATTCTTCAAGAATAAGCGCCCCGAACCGACCGCCTCCAAATTCAAGAAACACAAGTAAACGGGTCAAGACTCGCCGCGATGCTCTAAGCACTGCTTCAAAATATTTTTGTGGTGTTCAATATTTTATAAATACATCGCTCTCAATAATTATTTTATTCCTCAAACGATTCATTAATTGACATTCTACTTGATTAACCTTTCAAGGAATTGAAATTAACTTATTTCTTTCAGATTTATTTTTTGTAATTGTTCAATAAGTTTTCATTTTTTTTTTTAAGCCAATTGAAGTAGAATTTGGCTGACACATAGATGTTTTTGTTTAATTAAATTTGTTTTGTGCCTATAACATGTTATTATTTAATAAAATGTCTCTCATTTGAAACAGATGTTTTGTTTTTGGCAGAACATTACCTACCTATTTGCTTAACCCTTCACTAATGAGTTTCTTGGAGAGTTATTAGTTATTTGTGCTCCACATATTGCATGCTAATTTTATAGAATAGACAAGATACAGAATACCGTCATCCGGCATTATAGGTACCTTAATTTAAAGTATGCCTGATACTATTTAAAGTTTAAGTACTTTATAGGTACTATACGTTAAAGTACCTAAGCTGAGCGATTTCTTTTATGACGTGATAACGTTTTATAAATTGATGAACGCCGAAATGAAAAATAGTAACGTTCCGCGTAACGTTCCACCTGAGTTTTGTATTACATAAAATAATCAAAGTCAAAGTCGAAATCAAAGTCAAAGTCGAAGTCAAAGTCAAAGTTAAAGTCGAAGTCGAAGTGGAAGTGAAAGTCGAAGTCGAAACGAAGTCGAAGTCGAAGTCGGAGTCGAAATCAAAGTCGAAGTCAAAGTCAAAGTCATAAATGATTATGACGTTATCACGTAAATCTATCGTCCGTAAACCGACTTTACAGACAACCAATTTTTAAAGATTAAAAATTAAGCTTATGTTTGACCACTGTCTCGCCTGATGGTGGTGTAGCACGTAAACTTAGAAGGAACCTATTCACTCGCGATTTGAATACTCCGGGGTTGTACCTATCGGGAAACAGACTCCGGCAATGAGTTCCACTCCCTAGCAGTATGCATTATAAAAGTGGAAGCAAAACGCTTCGTCCCCTCCTCCTTAATTCGTTCTCCTCATGTCTGAGGGTCGTTACCTCCTCCCTCTATGACCCTTCTCCGAATGATGTCACGCCATCTTTCCTGATTCCCGGTGATGTGTATTGATCCACAAACCATCAGACCAACGCATCGGGGTGCGACCTCGAGCTCTTTTGCCGTTTTCTTTGCCAGTGACCATGAGTTTCTCCAGATTGTCTCCTTCCTTCCTGGCAATGTGCCCAAAGTACTCGAGGATTCTTTTGAGACAGGTGGTTGACAGCCTGGTTGTGGTCTTCAGATTTCTGAGTATGGATGTATTTTGACAGTTCCGGGATTAACAGATACAGCTAATCCTTATATATATAACTCTACTGTACATGTATATGTCACTGAACTCCTCCTAAACGGCTGGACCAATTTGAATGATTTTTTTCGTATGCGTTTTGGTGGCGCCCTGGATAATTTAGATTCACAAATCAGGCCGACAGATGGCGCTGCAGTCGGTATCTATTTTTTACCCCTGCGAAGCCGGCGCAGACCGCTAGTGTGTGTATATATGTAAACAAAAATTGAAAAATAATCTATTTCTACATAATAACTTAATTTAATTCTAAATTAAGTTGTTAAAACTTGAAAATCTGATTCTTGTTAAGTTTTACAGTTTTATATTTATAACTCGGTTAACTTTGACCGGAGGAAAGAAAGTCATGGAACCCTGTAAAATTTTAAGCTTTATAAATCTCCTTCAGAATTTTTTTCTCTAACTTTTACTATTTTCAAGTAATTGCGAAAATAAATTTTCAAAACATTTTTTTCAACCCTTGCCAGTAGTTGCGCACCTATAAATTGTTGGGATAAGTTTCAGATAAAAGACATGTTGCTCGTTGTACCAGTTTTATTAGAGAGAGAGTGCACACAGACTACAAATATTGCCAGGAATACGCTCTTTACTATGACACAGAATATAACTAACTAGACGGGATGAGTTCACAATCTTCAATATAAATGTTTTACACATTTTTTTGTACGATTAAAATTACATCATATATCAAATACAGCCTTTAGACTGAAATTTTGATTTAAAAGTTTATTTGACAGGACTAACAGTTATATGCATACAATTAATATGTACTACGTACATAGTACATATTAATTCTATGGTTATAAATGTTTTAATCAAAGTATCAATTGACAGCCCGTAAATGAGGTTTTGTGTCGTTCGATTTGGGATAAAAGTTTTGCCAATACTGCCATTTTCCGTAATAAAAAGCTTGTTCAGTTGGAAACTGTCATAGACGCTTGAGTACTCCATCTTAGACCGCATAAACACTTAACATCAGGTGGGACAGTAGTCAAACACTTATGATAAATAAAAAAAATAACTTCAATAATTGATCATCTTGAATAAATACCTCACGGGATCCATTATTGATAAAAGTAAATTCTACATCTTCTAAAAACTTATTAAGGCAGCCGGCGGTATGGCCACAAAGACTTTAGCCTACCAAATAGCTGAAAAAAAAAACTAAGCAGGGCTGTGGATATTTCTTGAAATATCGGTTACTTGATATATCGATATTTTAAAATGATTAATATCAACATCTCAGTTTGATATGGAATTCAATCAAATTTACAAATATATTTTTATACACTATACTTATAATAAATAAATAAAATAAAAAAGCCTTTATTTCTCCTGTAGATCTTACATACCGAAATCCTTCTTATATAACTACTAATTAGATTTTCTATAATAATAATCCTAGTTTATTTTATAACTTAGAATATTAACAAGAATATTTATTATGCGGAAAAGAGTATTTGATTTCCTATTTCAACTTAGCTATTACAAATAACAATTTAAAATTTTATAGAATGTACTAATGAAACGACTTTATTTATTTAATCTATTACTTATTTAAGTTCTTATTATAATTAATTAATTTATTATTTGTCCTATCTACAGAATCCCTAGGGGCGGGTAAAGGCCTCTTCCAAAGACCTCCAGTTGTCTGTCCTGAGCTACTTGTTTCCAGAGTGGGCCAGCTGTTCTTTTAATCTCATCTTCCCAGCGTGAGGGTCTACCTCTATTTCTTTTGCCTTGTGGTCCCTGCCACTCTGTTGTTTTCGATGTCCATCTCTGGTCTGTAGGTCTTGCAACATGACCTGCCCATTTCCATTTGAGTTTTTGTGCGTAGTTCAAGAAATTTGTTGCTTTAGTTATCGCCCTTAGTTTAGTGTCTTATTTTAACTACTACTACGTACTATACATATAAACACGCATAAATTAGCTTCATTTTCAACTAACAATGTAAACGAATCTAGGGTTTCGATTTTGACATACTTCTAATTATCTTCTTGAAATTCGAAGCATTATTGTATCAATTTGAAACTTTATGTGTAAATAGTATAAGTCGTGATAACAATGGAATAATGTGATACATAAAGCTAAACTTTTCAATTTGATAAGCGCTGCTTTCGTTGTCAAATCAGTTTTTTTTAACAAACGTGTATACATGTATCAAGAAATAATAGTAGTTTTGATAATCATATAAATATTGAAACCTCTATGAAGACTTCATAATTTTTTGACGTGACAACGTCTTATAAATTGGTTTGCCGGGTGACACTTCAAGAAACTGCGTTACGCTCCGCTCACGTTATGCGCTCACAATGAGAGCGAGTGAGAGGCACGCGTCCCTTCCACTCGGGCATGGTTAGCCCGCCTAAGAGCGAGAGAGACAGACATAAAAAGTGAAAGGCACTCAAAGTCGTTGTCACGTAAAACTTTCGCCCGTATACCGACTTTACAGGCAACCAATTTTTTTTTTTATACAAAATTTTTATTTCTTTTTAAATTAATATGCAAGTAAATACACAAAAAGAGGAAAACAGAAAAAAGTGTAAATATAGTACCAGTTAAGTCTAAGATGATGTTGTAGTTTAAATAATAGACAAGAAAAAATTTAATATAAAAACTCAATAAACAAAATTATCAACCGTCGATATCTATATTTCACGAGCTATCGGTATATCATCCAAAAAGTATTAGTAATATCGATATTTCTAAATAATGTCTAATATCGATATTTTATTAACTTAACAGTCCTAAACCAAAACTAACCTCAATTAATCGACTTTTGTCCACTTGTAATTTTATAAACAAACTTGAATTTATTTACAATTAACAAAAAATATTTAGTTTTATACCATGGCATTATAGAGCTGTCTGAAAATGGATATGATCAAAGTATTGTTACACAGGAGATTATTTTGCGCTATTTCCAATCGCGCTTTCGCTACTACAAAGAAGAAAATTCCCGATCACGATGAAGAGGAGCAATTACCAAGTATACACTAAAAATATGAATTACTCTTTGTATAATCTTAAGCTCAAGTATTTATAAAACGTACATAATAAAAGCTGTTTGTTTTGCAGGCATGTACCTATTACTAAATAAAATTATCCTCTAGAATTCGGACATACTAAATGCTCTTGGCTATGTTACTTCGTATACTAATCATTATTAGTCAAAAGCTTATACTGAACTAAGCTTTAATTTAATAGCATTATTTCAATAGAGGGCCCGTAACAGTCGGCTAGAGCAATTTACAAGCTTATTGTACATGACACTAAACTAGATGCTATTCAAAATAGACTGATGAAATGAAATTCTTAAGTTATATTATGAACTTTAAAACTAATAACTAAAGTATGTAATATAATGAACTTGTTTAACCAAAGCAATATCATTAAGTGTTATGGACTAATTATTATCAATATATTTTTCAGTTTTCAAATATCCAGTAAGCAAAAGTTCTGATAGGCGAGTGTATGTTTGGGGTCTAGCAGAAACAGGTGCACTGGGCATTCACCAGCCCCGTGGTAAGCGAGGTAAGAAGGCTTATAAGAAGGACTTTTCGCTTGCCTGGCATCCAATGAGGTCTAGCTTCGCTGAAAGATTTGATGTGAGTCTAAAGCTTTTGTTCTTTTATTCCATAACTTTTTGTAGAACACATTACTGCCTAAAATTGATAACAATATTAAAAACTTTGGTCAAGGTTCTATCCAGCATTCTCCAAATTAATATAGATGCCCAGCACCCACTACCCAAAGGCTAATATTCCTTCAAGATGTAGGTTTGTAGGTATATACATTATGTTTTAGGTTACATACATGTGCTTTATGGGAAAATGTATTCAATTCTTATTCTCTCCAACAAAATGTATGAGCCTTTATTTTCCTAAAAGGATACTATTAATATTCAAACAAATTTTGTATCAACAAAATCATAATTAAAAAAAAATAATGTTACAGGTGACTCAAGTGGCAAGTGGATATGGATTTACTGTAGCGTCAATTAAAACAGATGAACAGCACAAAGTGTTTGGCTCAGGCATCAACACAGACTCCCAGATTGGTTACCATGCTCCAAGGATGGGTCACCCGCTGGAGTTACTCCTTAGTCCGGCACCTATTTATATTCCTTACAAAAGTTTAGAGACTAAGGTAATGTAAAGATTCAATTTTTTCAATACTGACTACCACATTTCTGTATGAAATGGATAGATAATTGATTGAACCACACAGAATATGAGAGATGCTGGTTATAGGGTTATTAGTACAACCACTTGTGTGAAGGAGAGGTTTTTGAATTATTAACAGTGACTATTTTTGGGATGAAAAGTGTGTAGTCTATGTGCTATTCAGAGTATGTTCTATCTCTGTGCCAAATTTTATGCAAATCCGTTCAGTAGTTTTTGCGTGAAAGAGTTACAAACATCCATCTAAACTTTCACATTTATAATTTAGGTGATTTATGGTTGCTGGTCAAAAATTATGGCTTTATTATCTATCTTGATATAATCAGAATGTTACTTGAGTTAACTGAAACATTAATAAGTATGTAGCATTCATCATGTTTAAGTTTCTAGTACTTTAAATAAATTTCAGTGTGTAATCTGGACATCATTTAAAATTTAATAATTGCAGTAATGGCCTTTTGCAGGTAGTTGGTCTTAGTGCAGGCCGTGCACACACTGTTATATTAACAGATAATGAAGGCGCTTTCACACTGGGAAACAATGCATATGGCCAATGTGGACGAAAAATTAACTCAAACGAGGAATATAGAGGCAGTATGGTCTCTCATAATATTAGAAGGCTAGGAAAAGAGAATATATTGCAGGTGTGTTGTGGACAAGATCATACGTAAGTTGCCTGTTTTATTTAGTGTAAATTTAATTTGATGCTTGGCATAATAGGTTTATTAAAACTTTATTAAAAATCTAACTACTATTTTAATTCTGTTTAATATAATTCATTATTATAAAAAAGCATTCCAATCGCATCTCCTCTAATTAAGCGACTATCTCTTGTCCGGTGTGTGGTTTATCAATGTCCTGAAGCCACAGTGTTCTCGGTTCTTGGTTGTTTGCTGCATGACTGCAAACCATGATGAAAAAGCTAGCTCACACCTTACATTCTTAACACATCTTAATCCTTTGAGCTGTCTCTGCGGCGCTGGTGCCACAGTGTAACTCGTACTCGTAAATAACACAATATTTTAAGTTTTCCATATTGTGAACAGAACGATGGCATAGTAAAATCATATGCGGGCAAAGAAATAAATTACTGAATTGGAAACACAAATACAAGCCTGAATCATCAAAGTAGCCAGATTGATAAAACTCTAATTTCATATGTAAGAACCTAATATAAAATAATAGCAATCTATTTTTAAGATGATTTAGATTCATAGATGTATTCTATTCATGACCGAAATGCAATATTTCAGTCTGTTTATAACAGAGGCAGGCAAGGTGTATTCATGTGGTTGGGGAGCTGATGGCCAGACAGGACTAGGTACTTTTGAGAATCAAGCAGTTCCCGCTGCTGTAAAAGGTGACATTACCAGCGAGAAGATTGTCAAGGTTGCATCTACTGGTGATTGTGTATTAGCTGTAAATGGTGAGATGGACTTTTGCATTGAACTGATTTTAATTATCACTGTAATGCATATGCACCCTTGCCTTGCTGTTTTTAGCAGTATATTGTATAAAAGTTTTTGGATCTGAAAAAATTGAATCCGAATCCAAAAAATCCACTGAGTAAATCAATTAATCAAAAAGAGAGTGAACATAGTTTTGAAAAGGGTTGGCAATGTATCGTAATGCTTCCAGTATTAGGGATATAGGCACTCACATGCCAAATTTAAAGAAAATTCTGGTCTATTTGCAGAATTATTAACTGAGAGCTATATTATAGTATTTATATCTTGCTGTGTATGTAATTACAGATAATGGTGAGCTCTTTGGATGGGGAAACTCTGAATATGGTCAGGTCCCTATGTCGACACCACAACAACAAGTAAACATGTCATATGCTCTCATCAATTTGACCAAAGGTCTGGGGAAAATTGTTGACATTGCATCTGGAGGGTCCTTCTGCATGATTGTCAATGGTAAATAAACTTCCATTCCATATCTATCCTGACTTTACTGGATATCATCAAAACAGCTCATAAACTTATATGTCAACTTTGGATTTAAATATTATATTATGCAATCAAATATATGTAATTGCTGTTAAGATATGAACCACAAAGCTATAATTGTAAATAGACATGACATAAACTAAATTAGCTTAGGTTTATTGCTTTTGTTATGTTTGTTCATCATTTAAGAATAAACTCAATATCTTACAATTTAAACATGTTTTCAGATCAAGGTGATGTGTTTGTCTGGGGCTTTGGATTGCTAGGTCTTGGACCCAATGTCCAGCATTGTGCAAAACCTAAACAAATACCACCAGCCCTATTTGGCAGGAATGAATTTAATCCTGAATGTACAATACAGAAAGTATCATGTGGAATCTCTCATTTAGCTGCAATTACAAATGCTGGTGACCTGTATATGTGGGGAAGGAATAGGCATGGGTGTCTTGGATTAGGAAATACCAAAGACCAACATTTTCCATTGCGGGTTTCTATTGGAGCCCATGTCCTGGATGTAAAGTGTGGTGTGGACCATTCAGTTGCCATTTGTAAGCCGTTCATGTATTCTTAAGTTGTCAATAAGACTAATAAGTTGAATAAATTATTAAGTTGAAATGTTTGTGTTCTTTTTACACCTACTTTCAAACTTGTTTCAATAAGTTTTTTATTTTTATTTATTTTCAAGGGTCGACGGGATCATAAGTTGATCAAAATAATAATTATTGCAAATGCAGGATAAATTAAATTTGGTGCCCAAGTCTGTTTCTCTATAGGTGCAATAGGTATCTTCTAGGCTTGCATGCTCCATCTTAGACCACATCATCTTAACATCAGGTGAGACTGTGGTCAATGCAAGCTTATAATAGGAAAAAAACAAGTGAACTAGATTTTGTTGTGAATAAAAACAGTTTGTTTCTGAACTAAACGAATGCTTTCTTTTAAATAATAGACGATAGACTAGTAATAAAAGGAAATTAGGTCTGTAATTATGTGCTCTATGAAAAAGGGTTACTAGATAGGATTTCAGTTATTTTGAAAATTTAAAAATGATGGTCTCTTCTTTTCTTCTCTTCTGTTAAAACTCAAAACTAGCTACAATTTTTTGAAATGAAATAGCTTGAATTCTATTTATTCACATTATCTATTAATAGATAAGTTTTATAGAATTGCTGGCCAATTGCGTGTAGTTTTAGTTCACACCAATTAAGTGGCAACTTATGTGCAATTTTAATGTTATCCATAAGTACAAATGGATTTGAAATTCATCATAACCCTGTAAAAACATGTCTTATTATCCAGAATTTGAATAAGAAAATCACTACCAATGTATGAATTAAGCTAATAAATACAATTATAGTTGTAATACTAATGAAATATAACACAGTTATTAAGATTTTTTCATTTAAAACTTAAATATTTGATAATTATTTACAGACACAAAACCATATAAACATTGTTTACAAACATTTTCAGTTCACTCATTTTTCATTAACATTTTTGAAAGAGAAAGATTCAAGCGACTTCTCATACAATACCATGTTAACTACTGCTTGCATTCATCATGAAATGGTTCAAGTGTGCGGAAGTCTCTCCATGCTGGAGGCAGCAATGATGTATGATGAAGATGGCAACCACAGCGCTTGCATGGCTCACTGAACAAGTTTACATAGCTGTGCAACCAGGTCATGAAAGATCTCACAGCCAGTTCTGGCAATGTTGGGGAATAGAAGTGTAACATTGCAGCATGAGCATTTTCAGTTACTTTTCTAAATATGTGATGACGAGATTCTGTCCAGAGGTCTAATGTCTCTCCATATCCTTTTACCATTACCCATTCCATAAGCAAGCCTTTAAAAGCTACAACAGCTTTTAAGACATGACTAAGATTGATCTGTACTACAGCATTGCTTGCAAACGGTCTTGATATTGTAATTTTCATATCATTGTATGACCTATCTATATTATTTATGACATTATCAACTTGCAGAGGCGCTACATTGTGATTGCTTTGCATTTTTCCACGTCGTTTAGTGCTGCCTGAATTTATATAGGACCTCTTTAAGGAGTTTTGACTGAGTAGTGTGTGTGCAAAGGAACTGTACTCGTGGATCTTATCTGTCCATTTATAACTATTTACTAGCTGCGTGTACAAAGCTTGCCGGTCGGCAGTAGTCTCTTGACTGAGGTAAGTCGTGTTACCCAAGTTAAATGGAGCAGTCGGTATAGGCAAACTGTTCGTCGTTTGTTCTAAGTCTCGTAGATTTATATTCACATTATTTAGTAATTCTTGCAGTTCTAAAAGGAACTTTTCTTTGCCGTCTTCGCCGTGGTCAGCGCGTAAGCCGTTGGAGAGAGTTTCGAAAACATGACTGACGCTTGATCGCAGTGTCCTTAGAGAGTTTAGCGCCGAATTTAATTGCTCTACATTGATTGCTTGATTCATTTTTAAGCCCAGCTTCGCATTATTCCACGGAATATTGGTTCTATTAGATCTGTAAACTGCAGAGCGAACGAAATACGAACTTTATCACTTATCATATAACTTCTGATCAGTGTCATAAAATTCATCAAAAGTCCACAGATTACCTAAGAAACTTATGACATAGAGTCCGACAACAAAAAATTAAAGTGTTGCTAGGCTAGCTCAAAATCCAAATGGGAATATTCTCCAGGGCTGCGTTCGTGAGCGGCTTCGGCCAAGTCATATCTTCTAACAGCGGATATGCGGCGTTCACGAACTCAATTAGAGCATTATTTGCTTCAGTGCTGCCAGTGGCAGTTGGTGAAAAGTTACATGAGACCGCTCAAAAAGTAACATTTTCATGAGAAAAGTATCATCACCTAATTTTTTGCAAAAAAGGCATTAATTCTAGCATTCATAAGCGTTTCCTTAAAAATCTCTTTACTGAGCTTCCTTTGAGAGCACTATTAAACAATTTAAGATGAGTCAATTTTCATCTTCTTAAATTTCGTTCGAGGGTCGAATGTTGTTCTAATGTTGTCTTTGTAAGACATCATTGCAAGATATAACTCCAGCCTCGAAATTACCTCGTCGAATTGACATCGAAGTGACAGACTCAGACAGACTTTCACGCCAATTTGTGTCTAATCAAGTCGACAATACGATGAATGAAAAATATCTTGGATGCGCTCCGATTCATGATTATTTTTCGTTAGTTTTTAGCGGCTTCAACTGTGGTCTCAAGTAGTCTCCAAAGTAACGTAAAAGTAACGTTCTGAGTCATGTAACATGGAGGTAACATGAAAGGGTGAAAAGTAACGTAAAATGTTAACAAAGTAACATTCAGGCAACGCTGGTTTGCTCCACCCAATATTTTGATCATGACCGTTCACGTCAACCTATCAGGGGCCTTACTATCAGCTTTGTAACATCCATTCAAGTTCCGAGCATATCTAAAACCTGGCTTAAACATGCCAGAGACAACAATAACCGTTCACCTTTGAGAATATCAATGTTCGAACCGTTCACTTAAAGGAGCGTTATACAGTGGTAATGGTATGACTTTACACTAAGCGGTTTAAGCCAGGCTTTAGAATTGCTCGGAACTTGATGGATTTTACAAAGCCGGTAGTAAGGCCTCAGAGCAAATGATGCTCGACGAGACCTCTTTCTACCTCTAAAATCGTTCAAATCTTGGTCGGCTGTCAAAAGTGACATATACAATAGTAACTATCACGTGATCCAAGCAACATATATTTAAAATTAATTTAATTCGGGCATACATCAAAGAGATTACAATACTACGTAGCATACATTAGACACCCATAGAAAGAAAATAAAATACAGCCCAATTAAAATAAGACTCGGAAAAATTAATATATTAGTTATTAGTTTCTATTAATTAGTTTCTTGTTGTTTGTTGCTGTCTTGTCTTGGGGGTTGTTATTGGGCGCGTATTTTTGCCGCAGCGGACGCAATTCATCTGTTACAACCGTCGTCGTGGTTGTAGGTAATTATTAAAAAGTAATAATACTTCTTATACATCGGGACAATCTGAAGAATTATGCTTGACAACAATATTTTATGGACCTAGCGATTTACCAATGCGCCGATGAAATATAATATAACCGTGGCATCGTGTCTAAATCGTATTTTATTTTTAATTATAGGACAGATATAAAAAAGAAAAAATAACAAGAGTTAGACATATTATATAGCTTTTAATTTTTATGTATGTGCGTTTCATACTTTCGTACCGATTACATTCTTATATTCACGAGATGTTACTTTTGGCTTTGTAAATTTTAAAAAAATAATGCAATGCTTACATTGTCTGCATGCTGTGCTATAGATATATGGAAAGGAAACCGATGAACTGGCAACACTGACATTACACAAAACGTTGATTTAGATCAGGAAAATGTTAATTTAAATTTCTACGATCATCATCATCATCTCAGCCATAGGACGTCCACTGCTGAACATAAGCCTCCCCCATTGATTTTCACAAGGACCTGTTGGAAGCGGCGCGCATCCAGCCCTTGCCTGCGATCTTAGTCAGGTCGTCTGTCCACCTGGTCGGTGGCCGTCCTATGCTCCGCTTGCCAGTCCGTGGTCTCCATTCGAGAACTTTTCGGCCCCAACGGCCGTCAGTTCGTCGAGCTATGTGCCCTGCCCACTGCCACTTCAACTTTCTAATCCGCTGGGCTATATCGGTGACTTGCGTTCTTCTACGGATCTTCTCACTACTTTCTAGGATAATTAGTCGCAAATTGAGTATGAGATTAGATAAAGTAAATTATTTAATCCTTTAAATTACGATTCTAAGGTTTTATTCCACAAACGGCTGAGATGATTCGATAAATTACATACTTAGGTAATTTTCATATCATTGTTTGAGCTTGTTCTAATGAATTAAGTAACGACTACTATTTTCATTTATTATCTTATATCGTTGCAAATGATAAGAAACCTACAGTAAACTCAATTATAATTAATTGTTCTATTTTGTTTTTAGATCATTATTTTTGCCAGGGCTGGTCACGGCTTGCACTAGATTAATTAGACATCTGTATTTTGAACCTGTGTACGTATTTAAAGTTGAAATATTGATTATTTATGAATGTAACTCTAAAATCGGAAATAAATAACAAGACTGAGTGAAAATTGTTTTTTAACTTTGATATTCCCAGTGTCACCCTTACTATCTAGACAATTCTAACGACACACTCGAACACATAACCCTCCTTCGGGTGCATTCGGGTAATAGCAAAGAAATATGCAATGGTAGGCGATTCATAGTTCAAACGAATCTAAGCGTTCTTATTGTGCGGTCTACGCAAGGCAAGCATGTTAGTGTAGTAGAAATACCTATTCCCGTCTGACCTCCTGACCTGTCCCGTCATGGAGATAAACGGTAATAAAATTTGATTCCAATACCTAGATAACCGGGGACAAACGGTAGATGTTAAAATTAAGAATGTACCGTCTGTTCCCCGGGATTGTCATTACCGTTTGTCTCCTATAAGGATAGACTAATGGGGAGTTGTAACCTAGGGTAGACATAATAAAAGCAGCACACTGCAGTTAGATATTTCTGTTAAGGTACCGATGTCAAAACTGTATTTAAAGAATCGAAAGTCAGTATCATATTTTCAGTTATTGTACGCCTTATCCTTATCCGAAATGTCTTCTGTCACAGCAGTTTTTATGAACTCAACCGGAAATGTGAGAGGCTATACACGTCGTGTAGATCATAGACACGACCCTCGGTAGGGGAAACTCCCCCATATAAGGTGTTCGACGCTAAGCCCATCATGTCCAGGTGATTTTCTTCGGGTTGTTTTACATACAACGGCTTTGACCAGACTAGCCATAACACTATGAAAAGGCTGAATTCGTTGACATACGGACTCAGCATCGCTGAAACCCTAACGATGGACCTAATGAAAATTTTCATTAAAATGTTAGCTCAACATATTTTCAACCTCTTTCGGATCACTTTTCCCATTGACAAAGTTTACATTATAAACAGTATGAACGAACAAATATTGATTCAGATATATTATGTTTTACTGCTTTATGCTATTTCAAATATATTTAAAACTTACTAGGTGTGCCCCGCGGTTTTATTCGCGTGGTGATGATTGATGATGATGATGGTAATGAAAAGGAGCTAATGTGTAATTTCGCGACCTGAAGTATCCACATATCAAATTTCATCCAAATCCGTCCAAACGTAAACGTGAATAAGTAATATACATACACACATAAACGCAAACTTTCGAATTTATAATATTAGTAGGATATAATAGTGGGATGTTCAAGATTGTACATGTACTACTTGCACCTTTGTGGGCGATGTGTAACGCTACGGAGTTTGTATACAGAACGCGTAACCGTACAAGTCCTTTTAAAAAACACTAACCCCACAATGCGAGATGGTGCTAGTCGACCTTCACTCTTGTGACTTAGTTGCTACAGCATATGAACAATGCTACCTGTGAATCGATGACGCCAGCACCAACTTCCCCATAACACGATTCTCTAGGCACAGGGAATTGTTTCAAGGAGTAACCTATATATAACACAAATGATACAGAATTTTATCCGATGATAACTAAATTTTCGCATCGACTCATTTAAAAAAAAAAAATCAATTTTATTGCGTAGACTTAGGCTACTGTTCACCAAAATGTAATCGTCCGATTATCAATTAACCCTCGGTTAACTGTATGGTAAACACTGTTTGACCGACCGACGGTTAAATTAATAATCGGACGTTTTAAATGTTGGTAAACAGCAGCCATAGTGTAGCACGGTATGCATAGCGTAGCAACTGGGAAACGTAGAAATTTGTAGCAAAGTAAAGATTCGTAGCAACGTAGAGATTTGTAGCACCGTAGAGCAAATCTGTAGCATTTCACTCTGTAGTTAATTCCGATCGGATTCTAATATCAAGCCTATTTCCGAAATATCAAAGTACGGCATTCATCGACCGCACGCAAATTTACAGCAGATTTAATATCAGTCGTACAAATTCAACGAAATCATAGATAATGGTAGGCAATAAAAATCTGGCTATTATAAAAAAAAGCATATCCTCTTGAAAAACAAATTAATTGGTGGTGTTATTACAACAATACCAACGGGATAACAGGATAAGATGATATTAGTCGTATGTAAAAACAGCAACTATATGCAGTAGGCTTCATTTACTAAATAATGCAACTTAACCAAAACTTTAAAAGTTGTAAATATTAAGAACAATGTCATTTACTTGTTCCATAGTAATTCAGTTAAACAGCTGTGCATCCCGGTTAAAAAGTTAAAAAGAAAATGTCTATGTTCCTTCGGAATATTTATATTTAAAATGTAAAAGTTGGTAAATGCTTTATATAGCTTTATATATACACATTTTAATCACCTTATTTCATGTTGCTTCATAGTCTGTTTCCTATCAGTTCTACTTACTTCTTATCTGTTCGTAGTACTCAATTAAAGATTATATGCTCAGTGCTCACTCACAATCATAGTTCTAAGGCTATAGATAGATCAATAAATAAAATGTATCATCGTATAGTTATGAGATTAAGAATTAGATAAGGTAATTTTTATTTAAGCACAAAACACGATGTCTAAAGCTTTTTAAGTCTAATAATAAATATTCAGTGAATAAACATACGCGTTTCAATATCTGATCCCTGAACCTTGTACTAGTGTCGACTGTGTTAGAGGGTGTTAGAGGTCCTTCTCAGTTAGGGAATTTGACTTAAATAGTTGGTACAGCTTCCAAAATTGTAATTATAGGCTGTGAAATAGGAATGTGGTGATAATGGTAACATGTGAGCCTTAGTATACATTTATCATCATCATTATCTCAGCCATGGGAAGTCTATGGCAGGACACATGCCTTTCCCATTGATTTCCACAAGGACCAGTACGAAGCAGCCCGCATCCAACCACATCCCTGCGATCTTAGTCAAGTCCTCTGTCCACTATATCGGTGGCCGTCTTATGTTGCACTTGCAAGTCCGTGGTCTCCATTCGAGAACCATTTTAAATATCTAAATCTGAATAAACAGTTTATGAAATATTATATTAATTATTTATTGAAAAAAATTTGAACACCTACAATTTTTTTTGAACAATTTGAGAGAATTGCTGAGAGCTGTTTTTTAAAGATATTCCTCGATGTCATAAAAGCTACTCTACCGATTTTGATAACATTTTAATGGGACCTCCTCGTAAGCGTACTTTTTTAAATATAAAGGAATCGTAAAATTGGTCAACAGTTGGCGGAAATCTGTAAACATACCCATATGGAAAAATAAAACAAAAACCTCCTCCTTTTTTGAAGTTGGCTAAAATTACACATGCCAGAAATACCAACGAAAGGCTTCAAAAGACGCGCACCTACATTACGCTCCAGTGAAATATTTTTATGGATTTTCGCGCCTCCTGGGCAGCCTCGGAATCAGGGCTATAAATTCTCAAATAGGTATGTATGTATGGGGATAAATCGCGGGTTTGTCTGTCCCGAACCCCGAACCCTTGCCCTAAAATTTTATCATAAAGGGCGTGCGGGCATCAACCCAGTGTTTGCGCACTCTTGGCCGTATTTGAATTGTGTCTCGCCGAGGCTCATTTTTTCAACTTCATCTACGTTATTTGGCCATTTATCCTCTTGTGTGGATACTTTTATGATTTTCAGAGACAGTCGTATGTAGCGTTTATGCTTACTAAAATGACAAGTGTGGTAAGGTGAGTCACGCATCCCATCAAAAACATAAATGTGAAATGAGAGCCAAGTTCAATGGTCACTCTTGAAATTTATTTATAACAACATAAAATATTGTCAATGTATAGTACTAGGCGAATCGCGACCGCGTCCGCGAGCGCCCCGTATTCTCCTTGAAAAAGACCACCGAATGTGGTTGAAACTATAGTCGGAACCCTCTGACTTATTACGTGAGTAACTCCCGTGTTTTATACATTGATAATGTCTCAAAACCACGTCAGTTTTAATAACATAAAATATTGTATCACAACTTAAATATCATTTCTTCTTAAAACTTAGGATAATATATTGAAGCCTGACTTGGCTAGTTTTCATTATAATGTTGTATGAGTTTTTGAGGGGATCAAAAGTGACTCCAAATGGTTCGTGTAATATTACACACACGCTACCGCGAGTCTAGATACTCCAGACGCGAATAAACGATCTGCGAACACAAAAAAAGGTAAACAAAACCTTATTGGATACCGAAATGATATATTTGTGTGTTAGTACAAACCTGTCCTGGCAGCATCAACTCACCTGAGATGGACGTTGCACACGCCTGAAGCCAAGGTAGAGATATATAAATTACAAACAATACATTGAGGCAATCTTTGAGATAATCATATGAAGCTCGTCGATTGTTACATACTGTCTATTGAAACACTGAAATTCTGATTTATCTGCATTCCTTTGTGCTGACTAAGCGTTTAATATTGATGTGAAGGATCGTGAAGGTCAGTAGAAACGGTCGTCAAGACTTGTTGCGCAGTTTATTGGACGGAAAAGTGCGCCTCCGGATGCGCCTAGCCGACATCTTACTAAATTTATAGGTTGCATTGAAAATGTAACATATGTAGCTGAACTGAAAACATGTACAATGTATTGTTGTATTTACTTTTTAGATAAAAGCCATTTTAAGGCAAAAACTTTTGCGGGTGTTTCGTCTAACACAATAAAGCTCAAGTTGTAAACTTTAGTTTCTGTTCGACTGGCAGCTCGCTGTCAAATGTACAAAGTACATTTTTTACAAACCACCCTTTCGTCTTTCATGACTTCAATTCATTTGTAACAAAGTGTGTAATTTGACGGGCTTCGTCAGCGTCCAGCTAGGTTATTATCTATAAAGTTTTACAAGGAATATTTATGTGGAGGATGCTGGCTGCCCTTGTGCCGCCCGCCCAGGCGAGGGCGCGGTAATTGCAAAGGTCGACAAACGCACTCGTCTGGAATAAGGGCTACGGCTCTCCCTAATTATAATAAAATTACCTTCATAACATACCTACGCTCACGGTATGGATGATATCGGGCCCAATAATACATTGGGCCCGATATCATCATATTAATCGTACAACTTTGGAACATGAATTAGACTGATCCATTACAGTTTAAAATTCTTCTTGCATATTTAAAATGCACCGGGTGTATAGACTTGTGTCAAGATTTTTGACCAAACTAATTCGCTTTGAATTTATTGCCAGAAAAGAAGATTAAAGTAGCATCTATTTAGTAAAATTTTCAAAAAAAACACAAGCTATTATCAAAATGTACCCGTTTGAAACTAACACAATTTTTCGTATCTAAATGGTAAGTCGAAGATACAAATTGCAGCGAAGAGAAGAGACATCAAGTTTGTCCGGGTCGCGAAGGACGCAAAGATTAGCTGGTCGGTGTCAGGGGCACCGCGAGCCCTGCACCGACCTTGCGCCCGCTGCCCTGATTCCCGGGGCTCCCTCGGCGGCTTCACAGCACCCCTGTCGGATCGAGCATAGATCGATCTCATTCAATTCGAGAGTAAGTTATAAGTCGGCGATCGGAGATCTATCGAGTGATTACTTTGGAAATAAAGAGGGTGTTCGCGGGGTGGTCGCGGGTGGGCGGGGTGGTGTGGCGCCCGGAGAGTGGAGCAGGGCGCGCACGGCGCAGGTGCGCAGCGCGGGCGGGTGC
Source organism: Apeira syringaria (assembly GCA_934044485.1). NCBI lineage: Eukaryota > Metazoa > Arthropoda > Insecta > Lepidoptera > Geometridae > Apeira > Apeira syringaria. The sequence goes on from OW203659.1 coordinate 1,987,053, forward strand.
GGGGGGCGGGGGCCGGGGCGCGGCTAGTCCGCGCCGGGCGCCGCTCGGGGCGGCCGCACGTTATCCGCAGGGTGCATGAGCGCGCCACCGTGCTAGCGCAGCGTGCGCGGGTGTGGTATGCCCGCGCGTCGCCGATATGGCCCCAATGTTGGCGGCCTTCGCGCTTCTGGCCTTCTTGCCCGGTGAGTGGCCCGGGCCGAGCCCGCGAAGCAACAGGCGTCCGCCGCGCCCCCGCGTTTGTTTACCCCATGGGGATCGATTGATGGTGAGAGCTGAGGTGTTGTGAGTGAACGGATCCCGCGAGGATGCCGAGAGAGCTTCGGAGATGACTCTCCTCTACTCCGCGCGGTGGGACGTATCGGTATATATACCGGTCAGGTAAACGCTCAGGTATCCGAGAGAACCCAACGGCCGAGATAAACGTCATCTCAAAAATGAGTACTCTTTTTAATGTTATATTTGTAAAAGAAGCACGCATCCGCTCGTAGCGAGATACGAGCCTATAAAAACGAAAAAGTCAGGTTTTACGAGGGAATCTGTACGTACTTACCGTAATGGTAATGATTCGGTTACCGAGCCCCGAGTTTTTTTGCCCGAGGTGGAAATTTTATGGGTCTCGTCTGATTTAGGCTCGGCTTTCAATTCACTCAGGAACATTTGAGTAATAAATAGATTTAGTATCAAATAATGCAAAACTTTCTTTAATATCTTACAATGATTTCAATTTAGCTCGTTAAAAGGTTCCGTTAAATTAAATGCTCGCGCAAGAGGTTGGGTCAATAATTCGCTGACAGCAGTCAGTTAACTGTTGTTGATGATGAAGATAACTCAAGAAGATTCCAAATTAAGAAGAACTATCCCCATAAACCTACTATTATAATTACTATCATAAACATTCTGCAGAGTCACTAAGGATGCTAGTTTATTACCCCGACATACGTATGTAAGCTTCCCTAACCACTAAACGACGTGAAGAATAAGTATTTGGTACTTAACGTAGTTTTACGAGCCTACTCTTTGTCTCCACTTGTCCCTCCTTACCCCGCTGCCCTCATTCTAACAAGTTCTTAACATACATGTAACTCTAGAAATCATCGGTATTTATCCCTACTCATAGACAGTGTCGGTAACAACACATCACGTAACTTTCCAATTTTATTCAGGCAAGGGTATCCTATATTCTAATCGTAGAGTGGCAAATATTAAAAAAACCATTATCTCTGAGTCTAGGTAGGTGACTACAACGACGATATATCGTCAGACGATATAGACTCAGAGTTTGCATTAACGTCGTGCTATAGGAGGAATTAAGAAATTATGCTCAAATTTTTGAAAGGATAAATTTTACTTGTAATGGCACGTGACCCACGGTATATCGTCTTCTTCCTGGAATACATCCTCTCAGATGTAACTGAAATGAAGGGACAAATTCGGAATGCTATTAGAGAGTGCTACTATAACAGCTTAGATGGCAAAGAGACAGGACGGTATTCTGTAGTCGTGGCTTCAAGTCCCACAGGTTGACGAATTCGTTACATCGACCATACCTAGACTGTAATTGTAATCTACAAACCGAATAGGACTCAGTATAAGTGTACTCACAAAGATGTTTTATTCAGAGACACTTTTCTAGCAACCGTCGTTCGACCTTACACAAAATTAGGTTTTACTTTATATGTCACCAGGATCCCAGACCTTGATTAGGTATAAAGCCTAGGTATCTCTCGAACTCAGTATTGTCAGTAGCTCTGGCTACATTTTTTATTTAATGCTAATGAAAAAATGGTTACTTTTTTATAACCAAACAAAAATAAAGAAACTATACTTCTACGTTGGAAAATTATGATTCTTTTATTAGCTGCGCTCGGTAGGTTCACTAGCGAGATTTTCCAGTTACGTGATCCCATGTAGTATTTTCTTCCGAGATAAAAAGTAGTATGCCTAATTTCATTTAGATCCGTTCGGCCGTTATAGCGCGATTGAGTAACAATTAAAAATGCTAGTGTGTGAAAATGTATACATGGATCCTCACACATTTTAAATGTGATTGGAACGACATAAATGAGGAAAGTAATTAAAAAAATATTATATTTGTTATATAACTGGTCAAAAATACAGAAATAATTTTCAGAGTAATCCAAAAAACTTCCAAATTAATATTATAGATGTGAAACTAAATCTATCTGTCTAACTGTTAAGTTTTCACGCTTAAAACTTTGAAGTAATTTTGATGAATGCTGGTATAGAGACAGGACCTTGCAGAAGAGCTTCTTCGGAAAGCGGAAGAGCAGAGGCTACTTTTTGTCCTGAAAAAGTATGGTTCTCGTGGGATGACTGAGGAAGCGGAAAACCGTACTCCACGCGGGTGAAAACGCGGAGCGCAGCTGGTTCTAAATAAAAAATTTAGCAACAAAGCATTCAAGACTTCATTTCATTAGTCTACTTCACAATTTTACAACACGCCGACACAAGTTAATTTTATTTTAATTGAATAAAGTATTCATTCAGGTTCTAACTGTAGAGACGTGGTAATGGGTACGTGCTACTAGATTGCTTTCAAGGGACCCTGTAGAGGTATTACAATTAATTGCTGGCATTAGCACCCTCTCTGTCTTCGTCGTCAAGTAATCCGCTATATTTGCGCAAGTACCTTTGTCAGCCTAAGAGCACATCACTAGCCTTCGTATCGGGAATTGGTACTGGCTTCATTTATATTTATCGCGAGAACTGTTTAAATTCAATTTAACGTGTGTATAAGCGTTATAAAGTTTACTACAAATTGACATTGATTAATTGCACTAGAGTTCTTACCGATAACTGGCAATTTGTTCAATGATACAATATTATGTACCTATATTAGCCATAGGACGTCCACTGTTGGTCATAGGATCCACTGGTCCCTCATTGATTTCAACTTGATTTCAAGAACCGGGTGGAAACGGCCCCGCATCTAACCCTTACCTGCGATCTTAGTCAGGTCGTCTGTCCACCTTGTTGGTAGACAGACGGCATACCAATATCGAGAGTATTAAATTTAGAATTTAATACACTCGGGCTGGATGCGGGCCGCTTCCAACAGGTCCTTGTGGAAATCAATGGGGGAGACCTATGTCCAGCAGTGGACGTCCTATGGCTGAAATGATGATGATGATGATGACACTCGATAAATTTAAATTTAAGATTTAGAATGATTGACGATTACAAGACGTACGATACTCTAATAAATTCATTCAAGTACTTTTGTAATCTAGCACAAAGGTTTCGACATTGATTATAACCCATTGAGACACATGGAATATAAGTGTGTTATATTGTATTAAAATTTATTGTGGTGTTGAAATAGAGTTATCTATCTATTTATCTATAACAAAAAAATATGTCACGTGACAGACACGTTTTGCACTTATTGAGACATGATTAAAGATAAAACATTTTGTGAAGTGAAACCAATTTTAATATTAATACATAAATATTGGAATCCGTATGAAACTAAACACACACTTCGGTATACGAGGAGTACCTACACATGGGAGTAGGACACAGAAACTACAATACAGTGAGGGTCGTTAATCAATCAGAGTTCACCAACAAATGATTAAAAAAAGTAGCAAAGTGAATACATTTCTCACAAATACGTACCTAAGTTTTGCAATCCGTAGTCATTTAGCCAATCAGTCACAATAAACAACCATTGGACAACATTATTAACGACTGATGAAAAAGTAGGCTTACATCGGAAATTAATTGCTTAATTTAATCGTAACTTAAAATATACGTCATCTTGCACATTACCAAATAACTGATTATTAGATTTTTTAATCCGCAATCAGATCTTAATTCTCTTAATCACTCGAACTAGCTAAAACTCACTAAAATTCTCGCTCTCAAACTTGTATTCTATATACGCTTAAATTTAAATTTGTATAACTCAATACAACGCTGTCACTAATATTAGACGAGTGTTATCCAATTGCTGGCCAATTGCGGGTAGTTTTAGTAGTGACCAAATAAGTGGTGACTTAATTTATCTAAAACTACCCGCAAATTTAATAAAAACATCTAATTTTAGTGTTGTTATTGATAAGTTCCATACTAATTTAGACTTTATCGAAACCTTACAAGAACTTATCTTACTTATTTTAGTGTCCAGAATTTTAGTTTATTTAAGTTAAATAAGAGAATCACTACCAATAAAATTGGCTAATATTTATAAACGAGACTAACAAAAAATTGGTATTTTTCAGAAATTACACACTTAGTTACATGTTTTAATCAATGGTTGCCTTAACTAGATATCAAAAGCCCGGCCTTAGTCAGATGAAATGGTAAAGGATAACGTTACTCAGAATTCAAACAATAAATACAGCACCGAAAGTTTTTAGAAACGAGTCATGACAGGGACTAGAGGCACCGTCGCCGGCGTGTACAAGATGGATTCTGGAACTGTCACAAGAGCGATTGCTCGATCCGGCTCGCCATGAGATTTATGTACAAGTTTTGTGTGGCTCGTCTGGGAGTACCGACGATCCATCATTTTCGTGCCATTACCGTCATGCCGACTGTGGCTCAACTGCCCACTGTTGAGAGCTACACATTTGTACGTGTCGGTGTGGCCACACTCAAAACTGCACGTTTGACTACATTTTCATGGAAACATTAATTTTTTGGGAGCTTTTTAATTGGGCACAGATGAGTTTCAATATGCTTTTGACAGTTGTGCACTTTATTGTTATTTTAGTAGACATATTGTGTTGGTATTAAAAGTCGACAGATGCGATTATTACTATTATATTGAAACTCAAGGAAACTCTGTTTAAAAAGATATTAATTCACTACTTTGGTAAATACAAGTTAGATAAGTATTATGTGGAAAGCTCTTGTAAATACTATAGTTATAATAATATTAAAACTCACGTTCATAATTACTTTACACTGTTTCTTACGGGTATAACGTGGCACTTACGCTCAGTCGATCAAGACCGACAATTGTTTCGGCCCGTCTCGCACTCAGTGCGAGACGGGCCGTTACGACTAACGCACCGCACTCAAGATCCTGATGAAGGCTTCCGGAAGAAGCCGAAACAATTGTCGATCGTGATCGACTACGCGTAAGTACCACGTTATACCCGTAATATACAGTGTACTATAGTTATGTTAAAACAGTTGTAGTAAGTTAGAACGAGGAAAATGTATAAAACATTTTATTGGAAAATAATTCACTTGCTTTTTGTAGTGTGCATATTTTTTGCTAACTGATTACTATTTATCGATTTGTGCTCATTTTCTATAAATATAAAAAATGCATAAGAAAAAGATTTAAGTTTCAAAATTTATCTAAATACTGCTAACTGCGTGGTAACTGCTGGCTTGGTGGTAATAATTTAAGTTCATCTTATTGGGTACAACCGTAGTACAAACAAGCAGACGGACCACCGATGGTAAGCCGTTTTTAAGACTGTTAACTCTCCTTTTGAAGAATCCTACACCGTAGCTACATGAAAATGCCGAAAGAGGAAGCTCATTCCACATTTTGTAGATATATGCCAAAAACTATCGGTAGAATAGAACATTGTGAGACTAATTATATGTGGATGAGTTTCAAGTGCGGTAGTAGAACCATGATGCCAGAATAATGTTGACGAGTTGTTTAGTACACTCCCATTTTGGTGAGTTTGGGTTGTCGCTGCTAATTCTGACAGCTCTATGTTGCACTGTGGCCAGATGGTCAATCTGATACTTGGTCGCGTAGCACTCGACGTCAAGCTGGACTTGCGCCTTGTAAAGCAAAAGCCTTTGCCTCAACGTGAAGTATTGCTTTGCTTTGTTTATTACACTAAAACTGTTTGTATGTAATGTTGGCTGTGCATGCTGTATGTTTGCGGAACTGTATGCTTGCAGAAATATCAGGACCCAGAAATACGTTTGCTCTCCGAGACATTGTTAGAAGTGATTTGAATACGTCCTCGTATTCAAATGGTATTTTTTAAATGGAGAATTTGCAGATTTGATAGATTTATAAAGGCGGATTGTAAAAAACAACATATGGAGAGAACTATAAGTACCTACTCCAAATATCATGTTATGTGGAATGACATTATTTAAAACCGGTCCGGCGACTCGTAACAGTGCTGAAGATAATTTAAAATAAAGATTTTCCACGATATCAATTATTGGTGGCAGCATAGAAGTAAAAAGTTGTTGAATAGTAGAATAGTGCGATAAAAGTGTTTAGAAAAAATGTATGTATGTATGAAAAATAAGGCTTGCAAAATCAAATTGTTTCTGAAATAATCTGGACATATGCCTCCCCCATATAGGGGGGATTTGCCAATTCTCGCCACGCTTGGCAGGCGGGTAGGCGAGCGCAGGATGATTTCCAATCCTCAGAAGGCGCTGCTGCCCCCCTTCTGGTACGTGGTCCCATAGCCGACTCTTACGGCACCCGCGGGCAGTGATGCGGGAGTACTATTCTAGGCCGGTACCACCACGGCACTCTGAAATAATAAAAAAAGGAAATATGGATTTCGTATTGTACTGAACTTCGGGACAAAGCAAAAGCTTGAACAGCTCAAGTACAAAAACTTTCAATGAACCACTAAACTCAAAGACAACACTTTCAATAAGTACTGTACAGTAATCTCTTTATGAAGATCATGCTTAAGTTCTATAACGCAAAAGCGTTTGACAAAGTACCCAGTAATCTCAAAGTAAGTGCTTAAGGCTGAGTACAAACTCGGGAGTTAGGATAAGGCGGCATATTGCTGAATTTAGCCTCAAAGGGATCATTAAGGTTTGGTTCTGCTCTAGTTTATAGTTTTCAATAATCCAAGTGTTTAATACACGCGGTACGTTTGGATTAGGTTAAATGCGTACAGCCCGCAATCTTGCGTCTAACGTGATACCCCGATAATTAAATTTATTACGGGATTCCGTTATGTTGGGGACATATATGTGTGTATATGTATGTATATAAGAATAGTGATATTAGTTCAAATGTAAGGTTTAAGACTATTCTAAAAGCATTATATAAGATGGATACTTGGATTGACCGACCGACCGACCGACATCGCTCGGTCTGGTTGAATTTGTCATTATAAACTAATTTATCAGCTGACGTGTACACACAAAATACAATATTTTTTGGAGTGTCGCTTTCGCAAGCAAAAGACTACAAGAAATACTATTATATAAATGCATTAATTGGTGGTTAGATGAATCGCCGAATTGGTCAGTGTTGCTTTGCTTTTTTAAACATATGCACATGTTATACGCGCGATCGAATCAGAAATGAGGAGAACCGTAAAACAAGAGTCACTGATGTACCCCAACGGATTAGCAAGTTGAAGTGGCAGTGGGCAGGGCACATAGCTCGAAAAAGAGATTTCCGTTGCGGTCGAAAGTTTCTCGAATGGAGACCAACGGACTGGCAAGCGCAGCATAGGACGGCCGGGGTTATGTCCAGCAGTGGACGTTCTATGGCTGTGATGATGATGATGACTTGTTTAGGAAATGTATAATATATATTCAGTCAATATCAGTTTTTCGTTATACTATCTGCCGATTGACCCTGAAACTCCATCAGCACACAATACAACACAATGTGTAGGGCGACCGTTTTATCGCTAAAATACTTAGCGATAAAACGGTCGCCCTACACATTCGCAGGTCATGTTTTAATCCCCGTCCCTCGCGGACATGACCAACCGAAGTTAATACTGCAACTAAGTAGCAACAAAAAGCATAAATCTGCGTCAATACCAATTAACTTCCGAGTCCCGACACACTTCAACAAAAACAACACCCTGCTCGATACATAAATCAACTGAATCCGCTGACGTCACCTGCCGATGCGATTTTGTTCAGCTAATTTGTGGTTTCATCAATCGCGGAATAGAAAGATGTAATAGATTTATGTTATTCGTACGGAAAACGCAGCTCAATGTTTAACAAACTGGTGTTTGATGTATAGTTCGCGATAAAAGCGTAAACTTCAAATATTTAGAAATTTATGCCACTTGACGCTTTAATTTAATTGAAATTCAGTTATACATCGGTCGTTTTACAATTATGCCCCATTCATGTTTTGATTGTGGGAGTCATTTCATTGTCACAAAATGATCACAGTTACTTAAGTGTCAGTTGTTGCGATGCCATGAGTTGAAAAATAAGGAAAATGAATAAAATTGTTTCAGTGCGGACTTTTCCGTAGTGAATGACTTAACCATTTTATATGAAAATATCTTTTCATTTGAGTATGTAAATGTAACAGGTACCTAAACATTATCTGCAGTAATCTTTTGTCCGATATCTATCCGATATGTATCTCAAACGACAAATGTATTGGGCTGAAATTTGACGATTTTACGCAATATGGATAGTTATTATTATGTAGATATATACATATATTATATAACTTTGACTAATCTCGACGATTCCATCAAGTTACATTGATTGTGGTATAGAGAAGATTAAAAACTACGACAAGTTGTTTCACACTTTTGAGCGTTGAGGTCAGTTCTATTTTTTGGTAACTTTTTTTTACGCTTTTCAGTGACTGACTTTGCTACTCACGGGATCAATTGTCATTGTGTATGTTCACTGATTTCTTCACCCTCAATTAGGAAGTCATCTAACTAGACGTAACACTTTTCAGTTAATGGAGTGTAACTCAAAAACGGCTTAACCGATTTTGATGATATATATAGGCCACACGAAAAGGACCAGCTTTCTATTAAAAAAAGGAGCACCAAAATCGGTCCACCCAGTAGAAAGTTCTGAGGTAACAAACATGAAAAAGAAAAGGATCAAATTGAGAACCTCCTCCCTTTTTGAAGTCGGTTAATAACGGCCCGAATAGACAGACAGTCTAATTAAAACATGAGTTCTATTCGCAAAAGTTATAAACATTCTCTATTCTCTTCTCTTGGGTAATGATCCAAAAAATGTATATTTTTATACTTTAACGCAGTGAAGTTTACAATATGTATACAATTTGATTATATTAAATTATAAAGTTACAGGTTGACTGTAAAAAGGCACATCATTTCAACATAGCCTAGGTTCGTTACTCTCTCAACATCCCTCAAAGCTGTGCGCTTAATGGAGAGAGACTAGTTACTGTAAAGGTCAATGATATTATATTTTTATATGAGGTAGATGTGGCACAAGCGCGCGGAAACTGAGGCGGCAAAATTAAGTCAATTGTAGTAATTTTCATTACGACGCGTATTTCAAGCGCAAGTCTAAACATACAGCTATCCTTTTCTATATTATTTGTACCGTCTTATCTGTCGCAGTAACCATGTATATGTCGTAAAGGAACAAAATCTGAATACCGCGCAGTATGAATATACGTCATCTTTAGTAAAACATCATTGGTAAAGGTGTCAGAAATTTACTGCAGTCATTAACTTTGCTCACATTACTATGAATTTACGAGTCGACTACTAACTCGGGTACAATTTGTCTCGTCTCAACAGAACCGGACTTGTCTCCGAACACATGTTAACATCACAAAGTCGGGCCTGCGACATACTCGTAAGTACTTCACTTAGCGACACTTGCTGAATACATCAGAAACTTGCTATTGTTGTTCGGGCCGGCTTCAACACGTCCACGTGACGTGTACAACATATATATCTGACAGATAGGAAAACGTCTATCTTCAGAAATGTACTCTACTTTAAATACTTACCGGCTCACTGGCGATTTTACTCGTATGGCCTACAGGGTACCTCGCGACGGGATTAATTACCTGTAGGAATATAATTACCAAAAGCAAGTGAGAATATTCGGGATTACAAGATTGCATCGTTTATTAAAATTCTAAGTTAAAATACAGTATGACCACTCATACTGATTGTAAGGTTCGTTGAGTGTTAGGTAAAATGACCGACTTGAATGGAAGTATCTTTATTACTGATCAAAAATATCATACACTAATGTGTATGGGCCATCGGTAAAAAATATGAAAAAAAAAAATTTTTTAGCGATGGTACTCTGGATTATTCTTCTTCTCAGAAGATCGATGATGACAACTACTAAGTTTTGTGACTGGTTAAACATTTAACCAGACAGAGAAAGGGCAGTGACAGATTATTCATCACTTATTTAAGACGAGTTAATTATACCCGTGTAAAGCTATGACGAAGTACCTGCAACCTGTTTGAACTGAGAATTTGAAGCGAAGTTAGGTGATATTATACTCTTTATCAAAGCAAATACATAATCTTCTAACATTATTTTCGTGTAACAGTGTTTGTAACCGAACTCATCCCAAACTGCTTGACCAATTGTTATGATTTTTTGTGTATGGTAGATCAGAGAATAGGTCGTAAAGTATTTTTCACCCTCCTACCCCCACCCTCCAACTTTTTTTCACAATTTTAGTATTTTCTATGAACAAATATTCGAATAGATTAAGCGTCGATCATTACAACAAGTATCGTGTCACTTTGACATTTTGATATTTTTTATGGCAACGTTTGCCAGGAACAATATATACACTTACGTAATATATACATAATACTACGAGTAGCTATCTAGGCAGTTACTATACATGCAATAAACAGTTGAAATTGAAAACTCCAAGCTGTTAAAAAGCAATTTAGAACCGCAAGACCCGGAAGGCCGTTAACTAAATGTGGCTGAATAAAGCTTGTTTAATTGCGATTTGGAAGTATTGTAGGCACCGAGGCCTTCCAGTGAGGAGCAACAGTTCTCACAACTCATGCTGGAAAGGGAAATCAGCTTCTGCAATTGAAATAAAACGCGATTGGTGCCAAAACGGTTACGCTAAGGGTACACGAGAGTTTTGACGGGGACTAACTGTATAAGAACTAGACAGAGAAGTAAAAAAATACCAGAGACGTGATAGTTATCATGAAGGGTATTAAAAAATAATTATATAAAGTATCAGTGGCTATACTAGCAACATTTACAATCATATTGATTACAATTTTTCATTAAGCGACCCACAATCGTGCCTATGCTGCCTATTAGATCTGGGATTTCAGCGATATGTTTTGAAAAATGTTACCAGAATCAAAATTAACACTTTTTCACAATCGTGGAAGTATTTCACAATTGTGGAAGTTTTTCATCACTATGATACATAAAATGATTTTTGTACCTAATATCTCTTAAATATATGTACTTAGATTGCGTATCAGAATTGATCTTAAAGTAAATATCGTGCACAGACCCATAACAATGACGCAGCTGAAACCTTCCGTTATCGTATTAACGCCAATAATGGCAATTCGTTATTACAGTTCTTGTTATATTAACAGAAGTTATAGGGTATTTTCTAGTGCTCTACTATCTAGTTACAACCCTAGAGTGTAAAAGATTATCTCCTAAACCAGTGTGTTCAGGCAGCTGTCGTTGAAACCCAGTGAATATTCTAAGTCTAGCTTGATTTCATTCATAAATAAATTACTAACTGATTATACCTTCATATACTGATTATGCTAGAGTTTCTCCAGTAGTGCCGTATTGAACATCGGTATGTCGAAGTGCTGAAGTGCTAGTGGAACCACGCCACCATATCGGTCCGAGTACAAGAGCAACTTTCGAAGGCAATTCCTTTGCGAAGAGGCGCGAGACAGGGAGAGGTTGTCTCTCTCGAAACTGTTCACTGCCGCACTGGAAAGGACACGGCATCAACAAAGGCGGCGAGTACATCACCGAACTTTGGTTCGCCGACAATATAGTGGTCATGGCAGCATGGAAGACCTTAGCACAATGCTCGAAGGCGACAATCGAGTTTCTCAACGTGGGTGAACAACCTTAAGATGAACATGGACAAGACAAAAGTTTTGTCAAATATCCATGTTGCGCCCGCCCCAGTGTCAGTTGGGATCTCGGTCCTCGAAGTTTTGACCATTACGTCTACCTAGGACAAGCAATTCAACTACTCAGATCCAACTTTGAGACAGAGGTCAATCGTCGAATCCAACTCGGCTGTGCAGCATTCGGGAATTTACGTGACATCATATAGTTTTTTTCTATTGAGTATTCTCACTATGTCCGTGTTGGCGAGGAGCTGGAGAGCCCCGATGTGCTCATGATGGTATCAGTCTTTGTTCATGAGCTACAGCATGTTTTTTTTATGATCGTGGCGTCGAGATCCCTTTTTAAGTCACGATGTAGCTCACTATTTGTTATGTGCGTGACCCTTGACATAATGATAAATTACTGTACATTAATACAGCACTAGATCTATAAGTCTCTAAAAATTTTGTCTCCGCCTAAAAAGGTTTATAATGAACGGCCACTGCGAAACTCAAAGTGAATTTGTAAGTTAATGTTGAGAGGTCTAATTGGCCAACGCTGACTCATAACATTTGTAGGCGTTATCTGTCGTACCGTATTTTGTTGGCCTCGGTAATTTCTTGTGACAAATAAAGCATAATATGAAAAACAGAGATAGAACTAGAACAGATAAAACAAGAAATCCAATTTAGTAACGATTCTGTTTTTATAACATTAACTCGTCTATAAACTTTTAAGTTTGTATCAAATTCCTGTTTTCCCATATAAACATTTTGTACAAAGCAATCACCCAACTGTATCAAATAATAGACATAATGGAAGTCTAGGAAACAAAATTATCGAGAAACACAATTTAGCTTTACATTTCTGACAAATGAGAAAAAGTTGAAGAGATCTAAATTCCACAAACTTTCAGCGCTTAATCATTAATTAGAAGCAGTTAAAGTTCTTGTCATGGCTTTCTTGAAAACTGAGTTCTAACAATTTTGACGAAGTTACTGAGAAAATTGTATGTGGGATTGAAAGTCAAGTATTAAGACGGTATGCGGTTGTAAATTTGGTAATCTCATTTCGGTATATATAAGTATATATATGTACATATAAATAAATAACTGGTAGGTATATGAGCTTCGGCAGCAGCCTTTATTAAAATAAAATGCTTCTGAACTTTTATTAAAACTATTCAAATTCAAATTATTTATGTTGCAGAAGCATAGGTACATATAATGTTCGTATTAAAGGTAGTTATAGGACCTCTATGCCCTTTAGTACGCAAAAATGTTGTTTTTCATATTTATAAGTATTGGTGCACACATAATTTCTACAATTACACGATCAATATATTTTTGATTATTACTGTACGATGCAAGCATCGCACATCGCGCGCGGTAAGCGATTTACGTCTTCATTCCATAATGCATAAATCGCGTCTTCAGTTCACGATCGGCAACCATATCATCCGCGTGTGCTCATCTACCATACCATTAACCATTATAGACTTAGTTTGAGAATAAAAGAACATTTTACTTTCTAACTATCATCTATTATTTCTACATGTACGGACAGCACCGTACATTTTGGTCCTTCGAACATTAGTGAGTGAAACCAGTGACTATCGAACCATACCAGTAACCATACCATAAGTGAAGTGAATCAGTGACTAGACCATTTACCAGTGTCTAGGCTGCCACGATTCGTAGCCGGGAAAAAGGAAGCGGAAGTCGCATTCGGTTGTATCTGCAACTGTGCTATCGTGGTGAGCCGAGCAGTCACGTACCACACGACACCTATATCAAGTAAGATCGTTCCGTATTGATATTTACTATTTCGTATTAAACATGGAGGATCTTTTAATGACCCAAGAGACGCTGATCACAGCGATAGAAAAACTTTTCTCTTCATTCAAAAAAACGGGACGTGAGCGTAGAACGCCCGATTATGTAAAGAGACAGTTGGAGCTTTTGGAAACTTATTGGAAAGATTTCGAAGCTAACCATTCTAAGCTGCGCGAATACCACGACGAAACGATTCAGTATTTTAAAGATCAGCATTATCAACAAGCTGTAAACTTTTATAACAATGTAAAAACGCATATTTCGCAATGTCTTCCTAGACCTACTACCCCGATCGGTAGCGTGAAAGAAATATACCATACCAGCAAATTAGAGGAGATGCTACGAAAGCAAAAGAGTAATTTTAAGGCATTTTCTCACACTATTTCTTCCATAGACTTAGAAAATGTATCCGAGTTATGGGAGTTCGAGGACATGTTCAAATCAATCCAATGTAGGTGGTCTACTATCGACTCATTACATTGGGAAATCGATAGCAATCTTTTTGAAGACGATAACGATTATGCATCGACCTTCAATGAGTATGAAAAGCAATATATAAGCATTAAAAAGGCGCTAAATAGCAAAATTAGGGATGTCTCTCATAGAGAACAATCAACACCAAAAATAGACATCCCCACTTTTAACGGAAATTACCATCAATGGCTGTCATTCAAAGACTTATTCTGTGAATCAATCCATACCAATAAATCAATATCGCCGGCACATAAAATGCAATTCTTAAAAGGAAAACTGAGAGGTGAAGCTGAAAAGCTAATACAACATTTAAGAATAAGCTCAGATAACTACCAGGTATGCTGGGATATTTTAAACCAGAGATACAATAACACCAAAATAATATTTACATCTCATATAAACATCTTGCTGTCGGTGCCAACCATGCAGAACCAAAGTGCCGCTCTGATCAAGAAGCTACACGACACTACCAATGAATGTTTAAATGCGGTCAAAAATCTCGGAGTGGACATTTCCAACTGGGACCCATTGGTAGTTCACCTATTATCTCAAAAGTTAGATACCGAGACTCATAATGACTACATTGAATCCTTAAAACAGCCTAGAGATTTGCCAACCCTAAAAGACTTTCTTCATTTTCTAGAATGCAAGTTTACGTCACTAGAATCATCAAAAAGAAAGCAAGATTCAGCAAAACTGCCACAGCAACAACAGAATAATAATTATAAAAAACTGCCGAGCCAGTTTCTTGCTAGTAGCAACCAGAACAAAATAAAATCATTCGTCAACCATTCGACTGCTAAATCTGGGTCACTACGAAAATGCCCACTGTGCAATAACAATCACAAATTATACCAATGTAAGACCTTTTTGGAATCAAAACCAGATTTTAAAATTAAAACAATAAATAAATTGGAGCTGTGTAAAAACTGCCTATTTAACCATAATGGAAAAGAGTGCTTATCGGTAAAAACATGTCGCTATTGTAATGACGCACACAACACGTTGCTACACGAAGCTTATATGAGTTCAATGACATCAGGCGAACCAGGTACTAGCTCAACCGATAACCAGCGAAAGTTTAACGCATGCATTTCAAAACCATCAGAGAACGCGAAGACTGAATCGGTCTTAGCGACTGCCAAGGTCAAAATTCGAGCAGGAGATGGATCTCTACTCACCATGCGGGCTCTAATTGATCCGTGCGCACAGACGTCTCTTATCACAGAGAGGGCCGCACAACAGTTAGGTCTCCCGAGAAAAGGATGCAAGTGGATCGTATATGGAGTAGGAGCTAAAGCAAACCAGAGCAAGGGAGTTATTGAGATCACGGCATCGTCTATTTATAATAACTTCACTTTTACTACAGAAGCTTTTGTCATTAAAAATATGATACAAAATAATAATTTACCACACCACACGTTTGACAAACCTCTATTGCCGTATAAAGAGCATATCAAGCTTGCTGACCCCGAATTCCATATCAGCCGACCAGTCGATCTCATATTAAGTGTGGACGTTTATGCACATATCATATTACCAGGCTTCATTCGGGACAAAACCTCACCACAAATATCACAGCAAACCCAACTTGGTTGGATTATAAGCGGTAAATGCTATAACAAACAACCTTATCACTGTAATGTCGTTACAATGACCAAAGAGGACATTCAGCGATTTTGGGACATAGAGGAAATCGAGAACAGCTCCGATGATATGTCAAATGAAGACCAGCAATGTCTTCTTCAGTACCAGTCAGAAACCAGGCGCCTACCAGATGGACGCTACGTTGTACGATTGCCACTGAAACCAGATGTAGATGAGAAGTTGGGATCCTCAAAATTTATTGCAGTGGCCCAATTTCGACAATTAGAAAGAAAGTTTACCAAAAACGAAGCAATTGCGAAACGTTATAGAGAATCAATTGATGAATACATACATTTAGGGCACATGCATGAATGTAAAGGTAACCTGACACCAAAAGAATGCTATTTACCGCATCATTGTGTATTACGAGACGACTCGACAACAACTTCTTTAAGAATCGTTTTTAATGCATCAGCCGTTTGTTCATCTGGAAATAGTTTAAGCGGCCTCATGTACCGTGGACCAAATCTACAGCAAGACTTGTTATCACTTATCATAAAGTGGAGGCAGTATAAAGTAGCTTTTACTGCTGATATAGAAAAAATGTATCGGCAAATACTCGTCCACAAAGATGACCAGCGCTATCAAAAGATAATTTGGAGAGATTTCCCAAACCAACCACTACGGGAATATCAAATTTATAGAGTCGTTTTCGGGTTCAAGGCCACTCCATTCTTGGCGATGATGACCCTTAAACAGTTAGCCCAAGATGAGCGACACCGATTTCCTGAAGCGGCAAAAATTTTAGAGAATAGTTTTTATATGGACGATCTTCTTCACGGGCAGCACGACCTGGAATCTGCAAAGCAAATAAAATCAGATCTAGTAACTATAATGAAATCAGGAGGCTTCAACTTACGCAAATGGACCTCTAATGTAGACGAGTTACTAGATGACAACAAACCAGCAGACTGCAATGATCTAGCATTTGATTTTAGACATCAAGAAACCACGAAGACTTTGGGGCTGCGTTGGAACCCTTGCGATGACCAGTTCAGTTTCCAGCTCAAAGTTCCCACTAACTCTTCTAGCAAACCAACAAAGAGATCACTCTTATCAGACATATCTAAAATCTTCGATCCTCTCGGCTGGCTGTCACCAGTGACAGTTAGTCTCAAACTCTTATTCCAAGAGAGCTGGCAACTCAATCTGCAATGGAATGACTACTTACCAGGAGAAATTGCCGATAGATGGAAGAAGATCAGAGAAGATCTTGAGATCATCAAGAAAATACGTATACCAAGATGGATGACGAGTCATAAAAACGACGAATTGGAGCTACATGGCTACAGCGACTCTTCTACCAAAGCCATGGCTTGCGTAATATACTGCAAAATAAGCAATATATATCAATCACAAAAAAATGACTCGTCGGTAGTTATCATGGTCGCTAAATCACGACTTGTTCCATCGAAGAAAACCATTTCGCTTCCAAGATTGGAACTATGTGCGGCACATTTGTTATCTAGGTTAATGAAAACCGTTCGGGAAAGTCTATCCGATTACAATATCAAAACCTTCGGCTGGTCAGACTCAACAGCAGTCTTAGGATGGATCAACGGAGACCCAAACCGATGGAAACCCTTCGTTGCAAATAGAGTTAAACAGATCATAGAAATCATGCCACCTGAATGTTGGAATTATGTCAAATCAAGTGAAAATCCTGCAGACTGTGCCAGCCGCGGAATCACATCAGAACAACTATTAAAACACTCTATATGGTGGAATGGTCCTAAGTGGCTATCAGGTTATGACTATAAAAGGGTCAAAGAAACTTCTGCTTACGTCACAGAAGAAGACCTTAAACAACCAAAACATGTAGGCGTCATAACAAACAACCACGGAAATGACACACTACACAGTTTAATAAATAACCACAGTAACTTCGAACGAGCGTCACGCGTGTTAGCGTGGATGTTACGTATTGGGTCACATGACGAAAACAAACCATCTTTCTTAACCATTGGGGAACTGAGAAAGGCGAAACACATCTTAATCAAATATGTGCAACAATCAGTTTTCTTCGAAGACATACAAAGTATTAAGAAATATAATCAAGTTAGCAATAAAAGTAAATTATTGAATTTAAGACCATTCCTTGACAGCGAAGGTCTATTGAAAGTTGCCGGAAGAATAAGAACAGCAAAAATTGATGAAAAAATGAAACATCCTCTTATTCTTCCTCACAACCACCACCTTACAGACCTGCTGATCGATCGAGCTCACAAAATGACCTCCCATGGGGGTGCACGCTTGACTCTGGCATGGCTAAGACAAGAGTT
Source organism: Apeira syringaria (assembly GCA_934044485.1). Taxonomy (NCBI): domain Eukaryota; kingdom Metazoa; phylum Arthropoda; class Insecta; order Lepidoptera; family Geometridae; genus Apeira; species Apeira syringaria. The sequence goes on from OW203659.1 coordinate 2,005,066, forward strand.
CTGGATCGTAAGTGGAAACAATGCCGTCAAAAAGAGACTACGAAATTGTGTCATTTGCAGAAAACATGATCCAGTCAAACAAAACCAATTAATGGGTGATTTACCTGCTGCGAGAACAAACGCGACGCGACCCTTTTTCCAAGTTGGGGTTGATTTCACAGGGTTTGTAGACGTCAAATCTTCCAAAGGCCGAGGAATTAAAACTACCAAAGGCTACGTCGCGGTTTTTGTGTGCATGGCAACAAAAGCTGTGCATCTGGAGTTAGTCTCCGATCTCACTGCGTCCGCATTCCTGGCAGCTTTAAGAAGATTAGCTGCCAGGCGAGGCACACCTCGTTATATCTACAGTGATAATGGAACGAACTTCGTCAAAGCAAATCGAAGACTACAGGAAGAATTTATAGACCTGAAAGCAACACTAGACGATAAATTCTATACGGAGCTTACCAAAATGGAGTCCGAGTTCATTTTCAATGCACCAGCCTGGCCCAGCGCGGGAGGTCTATGGGAAGCTGCTGTAAAAAGTCTCAAACATCACCTTAAAAGGGTGATAGGAGAGCAAAAATTGACGTACGAAGAATTTTCTACGTTATTAGCACAGCTAGAAGCTTGCCTTAATTCCAGACCATTGTGTGCACTCAGTGAAGACACCGACGATATAGAATATCTTACACCATCACACTTTCTGTCCAGTGGACCAATACTAACCATTATAGAAACAGAAAATGACGAACGTACGAGATGGCACCTAACTCAAAAGATCTACCAGGATATTTGGAAAAGATGGCGGAGCGAATATTTGGCTCAAATAACAGCACGATCCAAATGGCAAAAACCAAAAAGAAACATTGAGGTTGATGACATCGTCCTGATTCAGGACGCAAACCTACCACCCGGAAAATGGGCTTTAGGAAGAGTAATAGAGCTTCATCCAGGCAAGGATGGCTACGTGCGAGTCGTAACCCTAAAGACAAAGAACGGGACCTTCAAGAGGCCCGTCGTCAAACTATGTGTTTTACCTACAAATAAACAAACCGAACAATATCGTAATAATACACCTTTACAGCAAAAAGATAAACAAAGCATATTATGTAACACTACAGCTGATGATGACGTAACGCCTCATACGAAACGATCAACCAGGAAAGGGTCATGTTACCTTATTACTATGGCGCTTGCAATGTTTATGTTAATGGCGTCACCAGTTCAGTGTGCTTATAACACATCAAAACTTTATAACAATCATGGCATGTATTTCGATAAACTATCAAACATGCACCTTATTCGGGATCAATGGAAACTTATAGTTTATTATGACATGAACCCGTATTGGCAAGGAACAAAGCTATTCGGCGAATATCTTGATCATATGGAAGAAATTTGTTTGGAATCAGACACCAAAACATACTGTAATTTGATCCTGTTACAATTACATCATGCATATCAAGAATTAGACCATTATAATAAAGCCTTGCTCGGTCAGCAGTTCCCGACAAAGCGCGGCCGAGTAACACGAGGAGCGATCAATTTTGTAGGTAACATTGGACGCAGTTTATTTGGTATATTGGATGACCAATTCGCCGAGCAATATGCAAAAGATATAAACCTAATAAGAAGCAACCAAAATCATCTGGCCTTGCTATGGAAAAATCAGACTTCTATAGTAGAGTCCGAATATAATTTGTTGAAGAGAATGGAGAGTGCTATGGACAAACAGCACAAAATATTTAACCAGCATCTAAATAACTTGCAAAATTCTGTGCAAAGTTTAAACGAAGGTATTCAGAACATGAGAAGGACTGACGAGTTTACATTGTCCGCAATCACCGCTAACAGTATCCTGATGAGTTTGAGGAACGTTCAAGATACTCTACTCGATACAGTCACAAACATCTACTATGGCAAATTCAACATACATCTAATACAACCAGAGCAACTAATTGATGAATTAAACGTTATATCAGGCCAACTTTCAAAAGATATTTGTTTGCCTATAAACAATTTACAGGCAGATTTACCAAAAATATATAATCTTCTGAAAGTAAAAGCGAGAATGACCAAAGACTTTTTTATTTTCGAGATACGAATTCCTCTTGTATGCCGGGACACCTATGAAGTTTACAAGATGATAGCAATACCTCAAAAGGTCAACAATAATATGTGGCCACCCTTGCGCCCATCGCAAGTCATATTGCAATAAATCTCCCAAAGGATGCTTATGTGCCAATGACCGAGATTGACATCCAACAATGCATACAATTTGATGACGACACTCAACTGTGTCTTTTACACCAACCAATTTATCACTTGAAATCGGATGAAGATCTATGCATTAAAGATGAACAATTAAATAAATGCAAAACAAACACAGTCCCGTGCAGAAACACGTGGACACAGCTGACCAACGTTAATAACTACCTATTCTTTTGTTGTGAGTATTGCACGATAAGAATTATATGCGGGCATCTGGTTACAACCGACCGACTCAGCAAGGTCGGAATCGCATCGCTCGGGGAAGACTGCCTTATCAAGGGGGATGACGTCACTGTGGTGTCACATAAGCATAAATCAAACAATATACACGTTCAAGCAGATATAATAACCTTTGAGATTCCGTCGATAAATAAGATCGTTAATTTGTCGATTCCCATAAGCGATATGGAGTCGGCAACCAGCCGTAACGAAAAAGAAATCAAAGAACTAGGGAAACAGATTGAAAAGATGAAAATGGAGACCGTCATCACCAATCAGATCTCCTCACACGATGTCCACCATTATGTCATGATATACGTTACGATATTCATCGTGGCTGCTGGAGGCGCAGGCTACATAGTGCAACGCGTGTTCAAAAAGGGCAATCCGTGCGTACAGCGCGTTTCCCCTGCTCCTGCCGCGGCCGGGGCCGGCGATGCACCAGCGCCAGCGCCGAGTACCAGTGTCGCGTATCGTGTCAGTGAACAGTGCATACGTGTAAAAGCAGAGCAAAACCAAAGTGATCAAAGCGTCAATCGATACGCTCGTGTGAATAAATCTAGTGCGCGTGTGAATAGGTCTATTTCACCGATTTTCAATCGTGTCAACCATTTTAAACAACAAAATTAAAGGACTCTAAGGTTAATCACAATAAAATTGTCAATCACCTTGTAATATCACCCCTGTATTGTCTATCACCGTGTAACATTATCATTCACCAGCATTCCACATCTTCATGAGCCCTCCCATTCCTCCCTCGGGAGCATGTACGATGCAAGCATCGCACATCGCGCGCGGTAAGCGATTTACGTCTTCATTCCATAATGCATAAATCGCGTCTTCAGTTCACGATCGGCAACCATATCATCCGCGTGTGCTCATCTACCATACCATTAACCATTATAGACTTAGTTTGAGAATAAAAGAACATTTTACTTTCTAACTATCATCTATTATTTCTACATGTACGGACAGCACCGTACAATTACAATGTAAATAAAAGGTTCATAAATTGTTCACCAGGAACTGATGCGTTCGAATCACTCTTTTTTGCTTATTATGTAACGGACATTGTAACATAATTAGAATGCAATTCAAATTTATCTTCTAAATTATCATTTAAAATGCTAATGTCGAGTAATATATCTTGTTGATAAGACCTTTTTAAGCCTACATCTAAATATATAAATATTTTTAATACAATGTGGCAGCTTGTTATTTATTAATATCCTCATTTTAAACGTATCGTTCCCACTTACAGCAGGTTGAAAGCTTATAATCTGTAGCCTACTGTTATGGTGCTTTCTTTTTAACAATTCGTACTCATTTAAATTACTTTTAATTGAGCAGATTCAAACATATAAATCGACACAGACTCAGGCAACGAGTTCAATGCTCTGGCTGTACGCACTATGAAAGTTGAAGAAGAACGCTTAGTACGTATAGGTGGTTGTAGGGGAAATCTTTCGACCAGCTCAGTTTTAGAAAATGTATTAGGCCACTTAACCAGTGCCGCTTTCTGGCTTTGCTTGTGTCCCGGGCCCGGGTTGTGACTCCTGGTTGTTTTTTCACTGGGTTCACAGTTCATGTATTGTTTATTGTGCAGTAACGTTTATATATTTTTATATTTTCACTGGGGGTATGTCACACGCGTATGGTACTGATTGGTGCGCGGGAGACGGTCGTGTGGCGTCTCTCTGAAGGGTTGATTGTTAACTGACAGTAGTTGTCGCTGCTAGGAGCGATTACCGCCTTGAAGATGGTGCGGATGCTTCAGGTTTGTGACCCATACATTTCCACACGAGCCGAGAGTTAACAAAAGAAAAAAAGGCGTGAATATTGGTTGTGCTAAGAAATACGGAACAGTGGTTATCTACCATATAGCGATAGCGCGTTGCCGTACTTCTGGTTAACCAATGATGAAATGGGAATGGTGGAATTAAGTTATTTAATACCAATGCATTTAATACCATTCACCGAATTGTATCCGATAGTACACTGATAGCCAAGCAACTCTACGCCGGTGTACGAGGCTCTGAAGCTTATGCTCTACCAGAGAGTCGCTGCCTATGATCTTTATCGCTCGCCTTTCTATTGACTACAAAGCTTCAAGTTGGTACTTGGCTGCCCCATCCCAAAGATCTAAAAAAAATCCTTAATGTTAATCCATCACAAAGATGAGAACTAGTTCTCCATGCACGACCGGACTTGTGCTTAATACAGATTAAGCAACTGCCCGGCATGACATACCTAATACCTATTGTCTCACAATCGCCAAAACAGCCCTTTTTGGGCGGGGGTTATTGGCAAGCTTCTAGGCTTTTCGTACTATACCAGTCTCGAAGGAGAATTGGAAAAGGCGTGTCAACACCGGAGTTAGTTCAGTCGCACATGTCCTCAGAACCAGAGCTGAAATCCCGTCCGGACCACTAGCTTATTGTTGCAAATAAAATTGTTTTCTCTTCTGCAGTGTGCGCCAGCGGAGCGCTGGCGCACACTGCAGAAGAGAAAACAATCAGCTTTCTGCAGTGGAGGAAATGAGGAGCTGCCGATACTAATACATATATATTTTTAAATTGCTACCTTGAGGTCTTTAACACAAGCAAACTGAATGTGTTTATGTTATTAAATTTACTTACATTGTCGAATTGGTAAGCAATAAAAAAAATAACTTTTGTGTTACGGCAGATACAGATTGTTCAGCATTGCGCGATGTGCTCTTGACAAGTTTTACATAAACAATCCTTAGAATAAAACGAGTGTAAAATACAATAAAACTAGTAAAAAGATAGTAAAGTACGAAGTAAATCACTGGGAATCTATTACTTAAACCCACAGTATTACCGTACCGGTCTTACTTCGAGATAAAACTTGCAACTGCTGGATAAAATAAGAGGTAAGGGAAATGTCGGTACTTGTACCAACTTACATGAATATTTCAGCGACTGTGCCCCGGATAAATTCGTAAGGGCCCGTATTAAAACCACTAGCAGTTTATTTACTTTTCGGGTGCGCAAAATCTTTTACATGTGGCGAGGGATGCGGTTTTATGGCATGCTGTCCTGTCGTCGGGGCGCCATTGTGGTTTATACTTTATCACGACTTGTGATGGTTCGTGTGTAAAGCCTTTTATATTTTCTTTGCTTTGTCAACTGATAGCGGTGAATTTTGTAGGGTAAAAGTTGTGGGATATACTTTGGTTCTTTTACATAGAAGTAGTCTTTGTTCCGTCTAACCTTACGCTTATTAAACTTATGTGAGGTTAATAAAATGGCTTTTCTCTAACAATAAAGAACACATAAACATATTCACCATTATTACATTTATTTCTCATTTATTTCATCATTATTTGATTTTTGTCGGAGGGTATCCACATCTCGATAAAAATCTGTACATGGGCCAGTTAGAAAAAGCTTGCATCCAGCTTGCTCTTGCCAACTTTTTTTGCATTAATACTTTTTTAAAAAACTTGATGATAATGACGTTTTCTATGGCGAAACCACGCTATACCTAGAATGTTGCCTCACTCTTCAACCTCACACGACAGCTTCAACCTTATCGTCTCAGATCATCAAACGAGGTAGTGGTCATATGAGATAAAATAATACAAAGACTTTACGTGCTTTATAACGATTCGAAAAGTTATATTTAAACTAAGTAAACATAAAATCATTAGTGGCACTGTAGGTACCTTGCGATAAAATATCCGACCATAAATATACACGAAAATACGGACACTGTTGCTTCTAGCAATCTCTACTATTGTACTTTTGATCGCCACTATCAACATAAAAACAAACGGATAATAACATTGAACGTTTGATCATCCTTAATAAAAAGATTCGACTAAAGCCTTTGTTTATGCTCCATTTTATGGTTACAATTCAGTCTAGATGTTCAGTCTTCGCTTGTGGCGCCAACTGAAAATGAACGAAATATCTCATTTACATTCTGACTACTAGATTTATTTACTGATTTGAAAAAGTGACTGTCCACATTTATGTATTAAAACAAATCATACAATACCACGTTAATGTGGCTATTTTTTGTTTATTTATATATTTGATAAGATTTTTCTTAATCTATTTACTAACATTAACTATTTTACTATGACATACCTATATTGTATAAATAAGCAACATTACATGTACATTGTAATAATGAAACAATATTTTAGGATCAGTAACTCAACGCATTACTTATTAAGATAAGCACAGCATACATTGTATTTAAAATTCGTAAAGAGTAACGAACATAATACAAAATTAATTATGTCAAAAAACAATTATTATTTGAGTACAGTCATTTGGTAGTTTTCCAGGAGTTATGAAAATTGGTTTTCGATGTGCTCTTTATAAATTTAAACTATGTCGCCCGCGCCGCCATATATAAAAAATGGCGGCGTTTGACGATATTTTAATAATATCGCCTTTCAAGCCAATAATATGATCTAGTACTAGCTAGAACTAGACAAAATGCAATACAATTTATTGAAGGTTGCTCGGAAATTGTCCAGGTAACCCTTATTGTGTGTACCAAGTGACTTTACTATGTATGGAAGAGTAAAAGATGAGACAATTTGCTACTGAGCGCCTAATTGAATGAGTTTTATATTTCGCCAAACGTGGCCAAATATGTATAGTGAATAGTTTTGATTATGCTGCCTTATGTATTTAGTATACCGAAGCTGTTATTTTTGCACTTCAGTATTTACTTAAACGCCTTCGACTTGTTTTGATACTCGAAGAACCTATCAGGTAGTAAAACATTTATGTTTTCGCATAAAAACGTCCTGAGGTTCTCAATCGTCGAAGTAATTTGCCGTCTATGTGCTCCTCACGGGACGTAACTAGGGGAGGGGATGCCGAGCCTTACATACAAAAATAAATTATCTCACCAGTAGCTCTTGGGGCATCAGAAAACCAACCGATAGAAAATTGATATTAACGATAGTCACCATCTCCGAGAAAATATACATTAAACATTTTAAGAAAATAAAAAGACAATGAGAATTTTTCTCCATCACCTCTCACTCGGTAGCCCACTAGTAAAGGGAATTTATCTTTCGTTATTGAATTACTTTATAGGTTAGTACCTAGAAATAGTGTAGGTAATAAAAACAAATATAGCCCCACAAATTGGACTCCTAGATCCATCCTTGCCCTCGATCAATCATAATGGTTTTGGACGAAGAAAAAATATATTACCAGCATTTATTGGACGTTTTTGTCGGTAATCTCACTGTTGTAGGCTCGTGATAACAAATCAGGTAGACTCTTAATGAGCCTGAGTTAGGGGCATCTATGTATGGCGAACAAATAATGGAACTATTGACCGAGTAGGTCATCGAGCATTAGAGAACACTTAATTAATTCTCGTAATTGTGCTTATTTATTTTATGTAACAATAAGGTAAACTCAACGTAGTTTTTATTGCTATTTGCAATTAGTAATATTATAAAAAAATAAACAAGAATCTTTATTTAGTCTTTATTTTATGAATAGCAATTCGATTGGTAAGGCGGACCTGCATCTTATATTATTCCTTTATATGTATATATTTTATAATCATAAAGATTCTTATGTATAACGTTTACAAAACATATGCTTAATCATTTGTGATACAAATCAATTATAGTTTTATGGTTCACTATATTAATATCATACTAACCTTCTAATCAGTGATACTAACTGACCCGACAGACGTTGTCCTGTCTTAACCAAATGTCACACAACTGACAGTCATGTCAAACCCTATAAGGTTAAATTATAAAAGTTTCTATTGTGAAAACCACTAAGGTTAGATTAGATAAATGTAATATGAACTTCACTTAATTCACTTAATTTTTATTTCATAAGATCCTTCTCCTGACAATAACGAACACAACATAAAAGTATTATCTAAATTGGCCCAGCCGTTCACGCGTGATGTCGTGACCAAGGGGAATAGGGATTCATTTTTATATATACAGATAGTGTCAGAACCACTATAATATTATAAATGTCAAAGTTTGGATGGATGGATGTTTGTTACTCAATCACGCCAGAACGGCTGAACGGATCTGGATGAAATTTTAAATAAATGGAACAAATACATTTGCAAAAAGTACGTATAGATGGTACGTACAATATTCTGGTAAGAGTATTACAACAAAGGTAAAGAAATGAGGAGGTCAAAGAATGAAAGTAACCGATGTAACCCAGCAGAATTGTTAGTTGAAGTGGCACAGGACAAGGCATGTGCCTTGCCACGCTGACGACAGATGGAGCCGAAAGGTTTTCGAGAGAAGATCTGGCTTACTTCTTTTTTAAAAATTTATTTCATTGATCATTCAATAATTAATAAAATTAATAAAAATTTCATTCAGATGTCAAATCGTGCGTACCAAACATATTTTTGGGATTTTGGGAAATATGATTTGGATTGGATTTGGATAGATTTAACTTAAATCCAGTAAGTTTTCCTACTGTGCGAGCTTTGCATGCGTATGTAAACATACCTAACGCAATTATACCAGTATATTTCCTGTACAGTCTCCAAATCAAATATTGCGCCAAGGTAGAATTAATATAAAATTACTCCTACGTTGAAACGGGATTCATCTTTTTAATATTAAACTTTATAACCACCCGGTTAGAGCACAATTTCCTGTTAATAAGTTGAGGCTGCTGTGCGACAAAGAGGAGTCGAGGGAACGCAGGCTCTCTAAATTAATTACTAGGGAATTAGAACGCTTGTATGTAGGTAAGTGGGGGAGGGTGGGGGGAGACACACGCGTGTAGTGAGTATACGGGGATCACCTACAAGGACGTTGGAATATTTTATTGTATGTGCTGGCTAAGAGAGTGTCGTACGTAATTGTATGTGTTGCCAGTCTTACCGCCATAATTTATAAATCAATACAAACAGATTATCACTAATTGTGATAATTTTTTGACATTTTATTATAATTATATCAATAGTTTTATAAAAAACTAATTGAGCAAGTTTCAAAAAATTTACACACATTCTTACATATGTATAAATCATGATGTATAAATCAAATGTTCCTGTTTGAAGGAACCAATTCGAACTGGTAGGTGGAGTGATACTACAGCTTAGTTTGGAAAGCGAAAGGGATGGTATTTTATAAATATTAATTACTAGCAGCGCCCTGCGGTTTTACCCGCGTGGTGAAGACTAATGATAATGATGATAATGAAATGTAGCTTATGTACTGTTCCGAGACCTGAAGTATCTACATACCAAAATTGAACGTGAAAGAGTATCAAACATCCATACATCCTCACAAAATTTCAGATTGATGATATTACTAGTAGAACCCCGCGGTTGCACCAGCGTGGATGGTGGTTTTCCCCGCTACCTCAATTATCCCACGGAAACTCTATACTTTTTGTAGAATAAAAGTAGCATATGTGTTATTGCAGGGTCTAACCTATCTCTATACCAAATTTCATCGAAATCGGTACAACCGTTTGAGTGTGAATGAGTAACAGAGGTTTTTGAATTATTTTCTTATCTCACGAGAACAGCAACAATTTTAGGGATGAAAAGTATTCTTTGTGTTATTCCAGGGTCTAACCTATCTCTATAAAAAATTACATCGAAATCGGTGCAGTTGTTTGAACGTGAAGGAGTGACATAATTTTTTGAATTACTTGCTTATCCCACGGGAACAGCAAATATTTGCTAACAAATTGGTGCAGCCGTTTGAGCGTGGAAGAGTAACAAACTTACACATTTACAATCTTTCGCCTTTACAATATAAGTGGGATTATAAGAGTGATTTGAAAGTAGGTATTCATCTTTTGAATGATGAAAGATTTTTCTAATTGGTTCATGAATGACGTATTAAAGGAACCCCATTTCCTCGAAATTAACACTAAATTGTGAGACAGTGAGATGGCTATATTATTCACCGCTTGTAACAGATTTTCAGATTTTGATCTGCATTTAAGTGTCAGTGTTTTAGCGACGGCGCTTAGACTACGTTCTGCACATATTCTATTAAATACATATGTGAGACTGTGTGAGGAATTAAAGTTATAGAAGATTGTGCTTTGGACGGACCGAAATAATTGAGGTTAGATTCCCCAACAGCAGTTTGGCCAATCAAATGTGCTGTGCCAAGTCCGTTAAGCTGTTGGCATATCCAGGCCTTGCTACATAATTGTTTTGTTTTTCTATAATTTGTATTTTATGTGTAATGAATGGGTTTCTTAACGGACGATGTGGTCACTCAAAGACAGATTATAAATAAAAAAATCTACACTAAATAAGTGATGCCCTGTACCAACAATAAATACCATACCAACCAGAACGTTGGGTTATTTCTAACAATCATCCTTGATAGAAGACCAATTACTTTGTAAACATAACTGACCATATGTTATATATTTATGTACTAGCATAATCGTATGGTGTAAGTCAGAGTACAATTCCTAGTAGTAAATAATTCCAACAAGTGGAACCGACTTCAACACTCAAAAGTGTGAAATAACTTGTCGAAGTCGATTTTTTTTACCTTTTCAGTGTTTTTTGATACTTATGGGATCAATTGTCATTGTGTATGTTCACAGATTTCTTCACCCGCAATTAGGAAGTCGTCCGAGCAGACGTAACACTTTTCAGTTATTGGAGTGTAACTCAAACTCCGCTTGACCGATTTTTAAGAAATTTTAACGGCACCAGCTTTCAAATAAAAAAATCCTCAAAATCGAGTTACCAAGTCGAAAGTTCTGAGGTAACAAATATAAAAAAAACGTACGGCTCGAATTGAGAAGCTCCACCTTTTTTTGAAGTCAGTTAAAAATAGGCTCAGTTATAATATACATTTCTATAAACTTGGGTAGAAACAAATGTCACATCATGAATGATTTATCAAGTATTGTAGAAAATTGAGTCTGAAGACTGTATAGGTTGCATTGCATTGACAAACATGGCGGGCGGAACTTACTTTCAAGCATCCCCGTGTGATGTTTTTTAAGAAGAAATTAACTCGACCTGCTCGTGGAGAGATAGTTTAGTTGACAAAGCAATAGGACGGTATTCTGTAGTTGTGGGTTGAATCAAAATTTTAGCCGGGTGTTTCTCTACAAAATTTAACGTAAATAAAGTCTATTCTTTTCCTTCGTTATAAAACGGCATTTCTTTTAGACGTTAGTTTTGCTCAAAGGGTGTAAAGAGGTTGTTGGTTGTTATCGAATTACCGTTGAGGTACATTTTAGCCGCAGAAATTACCAGCTGAATAATTGCAGGCGACGGCACATTTACCGTCTCCCTTAGAAATGAAAGTTTGATGTTTACAAAGTCAAAGCTGGAATGAACGAGCCCCGCGAGACCGAATGAATGAGTGCATGGTTAAAGTCTGGGGCGTTTTGAAATTTGCATAAGTGCGCTTTGCTTTTGATGGAGTTGTGATAACATTCATGTTCACAATCTCAGTTAAGCTACGTTGAAGTGTAAGGCCGGGTTCCCACTACGCCGGACCGGCAGATCTGCCGCGCCGGTAAATCTGCCGGAAGAGCTAGTGGCTGTACAATTTATATGAAGCTATTCACATTATCCCGGGTCCGGCATTTTTGCCGAGCCCGGCATTTCTACCGAACGTTTTGTCACTACGAATTGCCGGTAGAACGACCGGGCCCGGAGTAATGTGAACGAGTTTGTGCCGGTATCTGTCCCCCGCTCGCCCCGCTCGTGCTCCCCTCGCCCCGCCCGTGTTCCACTCACGTCATTCGGCTCGCATGTTCTGGTAAAAGTAGACGTTTAGCATGGATATTCAAGCAGAAACTTTAATTACGCTTGTCCAAGAGAGACCTGTTCTGTGGGATAAGACCGAAGACGTTTATAAAGACAAAAACTTAAAGTTAGCAGCATGGCGTGAAGTATGTTTAATACTGAAACCAAACTTCGATGAACTGGATGAAAAAGAAAGAAAACAGTACGGTGAGTTTTTAATGTTTTATTGATAAAATGTAAATGCATTGATAAATTTTATTTTATAGCTGCTGCCTGCCACGGAACGGAACCAATATCTGAAACAAAATAATTAGTAAATGATGTCCGTATAGCGTTGGCATTAGGGCCACCTCGACTCGACACATTTCGATTCATGGGTGTAGTTTCTTGTTCTTGTCTATGTTCTATATTTTGGTAACTTTCAAAATTTATACCATCTTTTTCTCTTACAAAATTATGTAAGACTGCACAAGCTTTAATTACTTGAATTGCTGTGTCTACGTTGAGATCTATAGCTCGATGGATTATTCGCCACTTATTTGCCAGAATACCAAAAGCGCACTCAACATACCTTCTTGCTCGACTTAGTCTATAGTTAAAAATCTTTTTATCAGTATTCAAATGTGTACCTCCATATGGACGTAGGAGATTAGGTGTTAAAGCAAAGCCTTCATCGCCAACAAGTATAAACGGTAATTCTTCGTGCAAGTTTTCATGAAGCGGTCTAGGCTTTGGTACATTTAAAGTACCATCATTGATCTTTTGCCAAAATGTACTATCCTTTAATATACTAGAATCGCATTCCTTGCCAAATGAGCCCACACTAATAAAAATAAATCGGTACTCTGAATCGACAACTGCCATTAATACAAAAGAATAATACTCCTTGTAATTAAAGAACATAGAACCACTCTTGGCTGGTTTCAAAATTCTGATATGTTTGCCATCTACTGCTCCAAGACAGTGAGGAAAGTTGGCTTTTCTTTCGAATCCTGAAGCGATGTCCTCCCATTCTCTCTCAGTATCAGGCAGCTTAAGGAAATCTGTCTTTAGGTTTTCCCAAATGACGTGGGTCATTTCTTTTATTAGTTTACTTATTGTCGAAACGCCTACTCTGTATGAGTAATGTATTTCTTTGAATGAACATCCTGAAGCTAAATATCTGAAAAAAAAAGTATTTTTTGTTAATACATTATTACTTTATACGTCACCAAGAAACAAATTGTATTGTTTTATGATATTTTTTTATTGATTTCAGGAAAACAGGTTTCAACTAAATGGAATAATATACGAGATTCGTGGCTTAAGACAGTAAAGAAACAAAAAGATGAGTCTAAATCTGGATCTTCGACCAAAAAGACACGAAATTATTTATATCACGAGCAATTAATGTTTTTGAAAAAAGTCTCCGAACCTCGACCACCACATGAGTCAGTTTCAAAAAAAGCAAGAACCGAGACTGAAGTAGGCATGGAATCAGATTTTCGTTCACCTTTAATTAAAGATAAAAAAAAAATTGATAATAAAGAGGTAAATGACAGGATGGTAAAGTTTTTGGACTCCAGAATAAACCCAGAAAAGGAAAACCATCATCTATCTTTCTTCAAAGGCATTATACCAATCTTGAACACTTTAACTATCGAAGAGACTTTAGAATTTCAAGCTAGCGTCATGACAATGTTGCAAAAAATTAAAAGTAGGAATTATGAGAGACCAAATTACGGACATTGGCGTGATTCATATAATCAGATAACCGGACCAGATCAGTATTCTGGATACTACACACATAATAGCGTCAATCAACAGCCAATACCTACGCAAGATCAACACTACCCTGGATACTCTACGCAATATAATAGTAGCAATCAACAGGCAACAACATCTATACCATCAACTTCATCTCAGACATCGAATCCGATTCCAGCTTCGCCATCAGCATCTAGTAATCGTTCCATACATTCCCAAGACTCAGATTACTTAGATTTTGAAGGGATTTAAGTTTGAGTACAAATAAATACTTAAATAATTGTTTGCATTTTTAATTCATAATGATTATCAAATACATACACCCTCCCACACACACACATTATATATATTCACATTCATGAAACAAACATACATAGCAAACATTCATTCATTCATACAGTCTTAAGTAGGTACCTACGTCAAAACTATTATTACGCAATCTAGTGCATAAAATAATCTTACCTTAGACATATGGCTAATCTTTGTTCTGGGCAAATACATTCTCTGAAACTTGTATCTCGTACTCTTATGTCTAGTCGTCCCAGTAAATCGTCAAAAGTGGTTGCTGTCATTCGAAAATAATTGAAGAACTTTGATTCGTCTCTTCTAAGTTCACCCATTAATGTTTCAAATGTTCCAAGTGAAAATCTTTCCCGTAAAATAGGGTGTACCCAATGTTTTCTTTTATTTTGCCTTCTATTAAGATACCACCACAACACAACAATTTCGTCGTCCATTGTGCGCGCAGGTCCAAATTCAACTGAGGACTGTCTGAATTTCTTCCGGGATCCGATGTAATGTGAACACTCTGTCCGGTGTCCGGTTTTCGGCAGATCTGCCGGTCCGGCGTAGTGGGAACCCGGCCTAAGGTTGCTAATGAATAACAGACGTTATGTCAGAGGTCATACGTTAAAAAGTAACTAATGCTAAATTTAATAAAACATTATAAAACTATTCATCATCATCATCTCAGCCATAGGACGTCCACGGCTGGACATAGCCCTCGTTCATTGATCTCCACAAGGGGAAGCGACCCACATCCAGACCTTACCTGCGATATCAGTCAGGTTGTCTGTCCACCTAGTCGGGGCCGTCCTGTGCTGCGATGACCAGTCCGTGGTCTCTATTCGAGAACGTTTCGACTTATTTGTACTATCGTTTTTTTTATTATAAGATGAAAACTAGAAGTTATGAGAGAATATAATTATAATATATATGAGAGAGACTGGTTGACGTCTCAGGAGACCGAAGAGCTGGCAGCTTCCTCGCTCAACGTATAAGCCTAGCAATACAAAGAGGAAACGCTGCCAGCATCTTGGGTACAATGCCGCAGGGGCCCGTTTTAGATTTATTTTAGATTTTATTAAATGTTTAAGGTTTTTATTTTAAGTTAGATTATTTTATTGCTATTCAAAATTATTTTTAAATTATGTTAATGTTACCTTGAATAAATTTTTGAAGTACAAATAAAGAAAACTTAAAATATGACTTACCAGTATATAACCCCAAATCAATGATATTATATGTTTATATGAGGTAGATGTGGCACAAGCGCGCGAAAACTGAGGCGGCAAAATTAAGTCAATTGTAGTAATTTTCATTGTGGCGCGTATTTCAAGCGCAAGTCTAAACATATAGCTATCCTTTTCTATATTATTTGTACCGTATTATCTGTCGCAGTAAGCATGTTTATGTCGTAAAGGAACAAAATCTGAGCACCGCGCAGTATGAATATACGTCATCTTTAGTAAAACATCATTGCCCCAAATGCTTTTGTGTTTACTCTACTTTAGATCATTTATCACGGCATTATACAGAATGTTTTTATATTACAATGGAATCAGTTATATATATGATATATTCTCTGGTCCCTTAACCCTGGCTAAGACTATCTATAAAACATTAGAATTTTCAGAACTTCTTTTGCTTAAGATAATTGTATATTCCAAGTTGTGAACCAAATAAAAGAACAAAAAAATATCTCTCATATAATATATAACCATATGTAGCATTATAATCTCAATAACCATTAAATCCTGAGCGATATGGCTCATATAAAAAACGCTATTAACTCGCATTACCAAGCTTCCAAATATCGTACAGATACAGCCGTTCGTAAGTTATCATCAAATAAATAATAAAATAAACATACAAAAAGCGCCTAAGCGGCTATTATACTATCAAAAAACATACAACATAGCTAATACAGATATTTTGTCTCATCGTATTATTCTAACATAATAACAAAACCATAAAAGAATATTGCCATGACAGTGTTGCCACGTGAGCAGAAATTACACAATCGCCTGCAAACCCCGAGGTCACGATGTGTACAGATATTCTACTCACATTGTTCTCATATATTTTTTCTTTCATAATTGTTCTGTCCACATTATATCATCCCTTTAGTTCCATGTTTGATAATATGTTATATAACACAATGCGTATTTTTTGGTTTATCTGTGCTATTTACGTAGTAAGGAAAACACAGCGACTAAAACTAAGCTCGTAATACATCTTGGTGAAAGCAAGACGGTATCTAAATAAGTAGAATGTTGGATCACTCTGACAAATATGCATAGATCAATTAAATGATACATTCTTAAGACAGAAAATAACTTCTTCTTTCTCCTGGCTGTGGCCTTATTTCATTTCGGGTCAACATTCCTAGTAATTTTGCGTCAGACAGATCGAGCGTACTTTTTGTGTGCTTTTGTGCGTTGTATCTCATTATCCATACTTTGTAATCAGGGTATTAAACGTGCGTCCATGGGCCCACGCCGGACGCACCACACGCATGAATTCAAAACAGCGAACTACCAAAGTTGCCAAAATATTTGTATTGTGATGCCCTGAAATTTGTGAGTCGAGCATTTTGCCACATTGAATAGTGGACCTAGGCTCCAGGTCGTTGGTGGTATAATCTACGTCCTTATCTATTTTTTTTTAAAGACATGAATATAACCATTGCAAGTACTAATATTATTTCTTATTTACTGACAGTATCTTCAAATTTCTAAACCTAAAAACCGCCGCGACATGAGCATATACTAATCACTGGGTTCCAAGATGTGCCAAGACTCAAATCATCCTCTTGATTGAAATTTCGGAGTTGTTTTCGGTGGTGATCTATAAACTTCTAGTAATGAAGTGTCGAAATGATTTCGGTGAATTTAGTACAGGACAAATCATAACAAAATAAATAAAAAATACAACCAAACTTGTATGTACTCAATTTTGTAAGTCTGTTGAAAAGCAAGATACAGGCTTGTATCCCGCGACCAACAGAGCTGAACAAAGAACATTCAGGTGCTTACCTAAATAGAGTTTGTACACGCGGGGGTTGATAGTCGATACTGAGTGGGAGCTTAAGCAGCCAATTAGCAATCTATTAGTTAGTCGTGCTTGCTTCGTGAACGTTAAATTGTAATCTGTTGTTTAGTTCACACGGAAACGTGATAGTTTTGATAGGGATGTAGCATATCTAAAATAAGCTTTTACCTTTTTTAAATGCGCCCCGCGGTTTTACCCGCGTGGACTACAGTTGTCCCGCTCGCTCGCGTAGTCTCCCTCTGTAGTTACGGTTGTCTCCATTCATCCCGAACTGTCGCGTTTCGAGAACTTTCCTCTATATAGTTGTGTAAGACGGCTGTGATGAAATCTGTCTGAACATTGGCGATTGACTCCGTATTCTACCTTCTATTGATCCCTAGACGACCAAAAGTTGAATATCTTTTTTCGAGCCCCCAAAACGGAAATACAATCAAGTATCAAACAAAAGGGATATTAAAAAAGTTTTCAAAGAGCCACTCGATCTCATTTCAAGCAGTTTCCGTTTTATGCCTCCAAAGTTTTTAAAAAGATCTACTTAATAATACAAAAATAAGAATGAGCTAAACATTACGAATAAACCTATACTATTAAAAGTGTGTTGCAGCATCTTCGAATTTTTAGGTCACATAGCTCGCAAGTCAGATGACAACCTTCAAAAACTGATTGTCTCTGGAAAGGTTGAGGCGAGGGAGAAGCCCTATGCGCTGGTCATTGCAGACCAGGTCCGCACCACACTCGACATGGAAGTGTCAGAAGCTCTCCGCGTCATGGAAAGTAGAAGCCGGTGGCGGAACATGATAAGAGACATGTTGATAACATGGTTTGGTCACGACCCAGAAGATCAGCATTGGGGAAACGATTCCAGGAGGAAGAATAATGTGAGATCAGATGAATATTAAAAAGTTACATATTCACATTATATTACGTAAGGGAAAAACCAACTAACGAATTTATATGATAAACTCGTAGCGCCCCGCGGTTTCACTCGCGTGGATTACGGTTTTGCCGCTACCTCAATTATCACGGGAACTATACTTTTTCCTAGTTAAAAGTAGCCTATGTGTTAATTCAGGGTTTAAACTATCTCCATACCAAATTTAACCGATATCGGTGTAGCCGTTTGAGCGTGTAGAAGTAACAAACATACAGAGATACACATATACGCACAAACTTTCGCATTTATAATATTAGTAGGATTGTTAGTCTCTTAGTGTATACGTGGATACAAATAATACAACTGTCCAGAGTGCAGTGAATGTGTAATTAAAAAACTCCGAAAATTGCCGAGGTAACCCGATTCACAATAGACAAACGCTTGCGTGATGCAGGTTTTGTTCGATGCGACACTAGCGCCATCTATGTCATCTTAGCTGTACTACAAACAATAACAATTCATGTTCTACATTAACATTCCGCCCACTAAGGACTCATACATATTATTAGTCCTTAACATGTCTCCGCCCACCGTGAGGTGCTTGTATTTCGTACATGTGCTTTACTAATACTAACGATAGATCAACTTATAGAACACAATTATACAAATTAAATCAAGTAATTTTTTTTTTGAAAATGAGACAGTAGTAAAATAGTATTAGGTTATTACACTTAACATTTTGATCAAACGGCTACAGGAAGTAAAATTAATTTAGAAGTCGGCCGTTTGATGACGGAACCTTTAGTACGCAATGTAACAACTCTTGTTATACCATCCAACCCTGGATGTTTTGTAACTACCCGGCCAAGAAGCCATCTAGTTGGAGGTAAATCATCTTCTTTTACCAACACTACATCACCTACAGCGGGTTCTGGGTTTTGGTAAGACCATTTATATCGGTGTAAAAATTTGGTTAAAAATTCCCGCGACCATTGACGCCAGAAATTTTGCAGCATTTTCTGAGTGAGCTGCCATCTACGCAAACTTGAAATATTTGACGTTTCGAAATTATAATCAGGGGCAGTTATGATCGGTTCACCAATGAGAAAATGACCCGGTGTTAAAACATCTCCTATTGAGTCGGACTCTGAATCTAGCCTTGACAGAGGTCTCGAATTAAGGCAGGCCTCTATTTGTACTAAAACCGTGGATAATTCTTCGTACGTCAACGTTGCTTCACCTATGGCCCTCTTAAGATGAAATTTTGTAGATTTTATCGCTGCTTCCCATAACCCACCGAAATTAGGAGAATGGGGAGGGATAAAGTGCCAAGTGGTACCATTGTTTGCTAAAGCCTTAACCACTTCGTCTGCTAGACCTGCATTTTCTGAAGTGATCAAGTTCGTCAGTTCACGAGAGCCGCCGACAAAATTAGTTCCGTTGTCGCTCCAGATATCACTGCAATGACCTCGCCGAGCAACAAACCTTTTGAAGGCTGCTAGAAATCCTTGTGTGGTTAGGTCACTGACAACCTCTATATGTACCGCACGGGTAGCCATACAGATGAAAAGGCAAATATAGCCTTTGTAAGCGTGATGACCGCGACCCTTTGACGTCCGAATATTAATTGGGCCGGCGTAATCGACCCCGCAATTCTTAAAGGCTCTCCCTGGCGTAACGCGGGCCGCTGGCAGTTGTCCCATTAACTGTGAAGAAGTTTCCGCCTTGTATCGAAGACATTTTATACATTTGCGAACGCACGCCTTAACCAAAAGTTTTGAACCCAACACGTAGTATTTACTGCTTAAATAAGCCAGCATGAGCTGAATGCCTCCATGCATTGTTTTGACATGGGCATCAGCTACAACTAAATCAGTTAATGTTGACTTGGTTGGTTTTACACCATCATCAAATGGAGACTTGTCCAAACGACCTCCCACTCTCAGCACACCCTTGGCGTCTATAAAGGGGTTCAATGATTTTAGTGGGCCCTTTATCCTTGCCATCTTGTCTTCCTTCTTTAGAAGTTCAATTTGCTCACTAAAATGTTCCGTTTGACATTGCTTTACGCAAACTTCAAATGCTTCTGCACATTCCTTTGAAGTGAGGTAAGTTGGCATATTTCCTTTAGTGACTGGCTTTCTGAGGTTCAAAAAACGTCTGCAGTACGCCACTACTCTCACCAATTTGGAGAGAGAGGAGTATCTATTCCAAATAAACTCTTCAGTCACTGCCATGTTAACCTTTATTGTTTCCAATTGTGTTTCGATGTTCTTGAGCTTACTGAATTTGACTTCACTGTTGCGTAAGAATTCTGGACCATCAAACCACATTGGGTGATTCAACAATTCTGCAGGGGTCATTCCTCTTGACGCACAGTCTGCAGGGTTTAGACTTGAAGACACATGTGACCATTGGTTGGACTCTAGAGTAGTTAATATTTCAGACACTCGATTTGCCACGAATGTTTGCCAACGGCTAGGATGGCTATTGAGCCATGCAAGAACCACAGTGGAATCAGTCCACGCCCGAATGCTTGACTTGGTGATCTTCAAAGTCTCTGCCACTTCAATCAACAGCCTAGTGAGAAGTACTGCTCCGCACAATTCCAACCTTGGAATTGAGACTTGTTTGATGGGAGCTACCTTGGTCTTAGCTGTAACCAAAGTAACATGAACGTTACCAAGTGCATCAACTCTTCGCAGGTATACTGCTGCTGCAAAAGCGGCCTTCGAACTATCAGAAAATCCATGAAGCTCTACGAGGATGTCATTCAGGTTTGTGCCATACCATCGAGGAATGGTCACCAGCGTTAACTTTGGTAATTCCTCGCGGTAAGTATTCCACTCATCAGCTATTTTGCTTGGATTTTGCTATTTTCCTCATCCCAATCTACTCCAGCTATCCATAGCTTCTGTATCATAATCTTAGCTACGATCACAATGGGTGCCGCCCACCCTAAAGGGTCGTACAAACGTGCGATGTCAGATATAATCTTTCTTTTTGTTACAGGTCCAGGTTTAAAAGAGAGTATCACTGAGTACTTGAAGTCATCGGTTCTTCTACTCCAGGTAAGTCCCAACAACTTAACTTCTTCATCCATTTTAATCTTAAATTCTTCTTGAACATCCTTCTGTCCAGCTTCCGTTTGTTTGATTGCTTGCAGTAACTCATCACTATTACTTTTCCATTTTTGTAAATCAAAACCTCCTTTTTTCAGTAACTCATTCATTTCTTGGAAAATTAAAATGCCTTCTTGTATTGAACTACATCCAGTTAGCAAATCGTCCATATAAAAATCATTTATTACCCTTTCAGATGTCAATGGATATGCAGCTCCTTCGTCATGAGCTACTTGCTGCAAACTCTTCACAGCTAAATACGGAGCAGCCGCGGTGCCAAAGGTGACTCTCAACAGCCGATAGTCTTCTGGACTTTCTTCCGAGTGATCTTTCCATAGTAACCGTTGGAAATTTGTATCTTCCTTTGACACCTTAACTTGACAATACATTTTGATTATGTCGGCTGCAATGCAGATAGGATGCTGGCGCCAACGCATCAACAATTGTCGAAGTTCCGGTTGTAGTGTAGGTCCAGTCATTAATGAATCATTTAATGACACTCCATTTTTATATTTGCAGGATGCATCGTACACAATCCTAAGCCGAGTTGTGTCCTTGTCATTTCTGATAATTGGATGGTGAGGTAAGTATACTGCATTGCTACAGTTTTTCTCTGTTTCAGGAACCTTTTCCATGAAACCTAATTGTAAGTACTCTTGGAATACTTCTTGATACCTTTTCCTTAAGTTCTCATTTCTATTGAACCTTATATTTAATCCGTTTAGTCTTTTTTCAGCAATAGACCTAGAATCACCATAAACACATTCAGGTGATTGTGTTTTAAATGGAAGTCGAACGACGTATCTTCCATCTGGGTCTCGTTTTGTGGTTTCAGCGTAGAGCTGTTCGCAACGAGCTTCTTCATCTGTCATAATCCTTTGTTGTGATATGGACTCCGCTTCGAGCTCCCAAAATCTTTTCAGTGATTTGCATTGACAAGTTTCATCAGTTTCTACATTTAAATGCAACGTTATAGCATTTGTAGATGAAGAGAGCGGCTTATGGGCTACACCGGATAATATCCACCCTAATGATGTATTTTGAGCCAAAGGATATCCTTGAGGACCTTTCTGGATCCCTTCTTGTATGACCTGTCCGTAAACTTCTGCACCTAAAAGAATATCAATTCTATTGGGTGTGTGATATTGAGGATCTGCAAGAATATACATATCCTTGTTTAGCCAATTGATGTCGACCATTTTACATGTCGGTAGATATGTAGTGATCGATTTTAGCACGTATGCTTGCACTGTAATTACTACATCCTGAGAAAGTCGCGATCTAATTTTTATTTTAACCATGTGCTTTGCAATGGTCGTTTTGTTGCCTTCTAGCCCTGATATGATTCCCTTTACTGGGTATTTCTTAAGACCCAAGTATTGGACGGTTGCTTCCGAGACGAATGACGCTTGCGAGCCTTGATCCAGCAGCGCCCGGATGCAGTGTGTTCCGCCCTTAGCGGTGTCCGCCAATACCACTGCTGTAGCTAAGAAGACTTGCTTCATCACCGGCACCTGACCAAAACATGAGACCACTGGTGCCGTTTCAACCGAACTGGAGTGAGCCGCTGAATTTTCAGCGGTTGAACCGACCATACCTACCCCAGTTGATGAACTGCTAGAGCTAACGCGTGGAATACTTCCACCTGAACCGCTGGTGGGATGAAGCAACGAGTGGTGCTTCCCCTTACAAATTCTACAAGTTGAGCTATGTGGACAACTTCTTGCCGAGTGGTTACTGCCTAAGCAGTTAAAACATAAGCGACTATTGTACACAAACTCACGTCGCTTGTCTATATCTAACTTTGCAAATCGTTTGCATGAAAATAATCTGTGTTCATTTTCACAATAGTTGCAGGCCACATTCGCAACATGTAAAACATTATGATGCTTAGTTGGTTTAGCATGAGTCGGATGTGAAGGTTGTTTGGATCTTATATTGGGTTCAATAGACTCAAGAGCTCTGAATCTATTTTGTAAAAAATCTCTAAAATCTGAAAATTTAGGCAGTTCGTTGGAACTTCCACTGGCAACCTTCAACTCCCACTGCTTGCGTGTTTCAGAGTCTAACTTATTCGCAATGATGTGAATTACAATAATGTCCCACGATGCGACATCAACATCTATATTTTTCAACCCATGTAGACAATCTAATGTAGTATCTATTAAATTCTTAATAAATACTGACGATTCAATCGTTGTACTCTTTTGATTAATGAGGCGCTTCAACAAACAATTAGCCAAATAATTCTTATTGTTAAACCTATTTTCTAATTGATTCCAACATTGTATATAATTATCAGCAGTGATAGGCAATTGTCTTATCAACTGCTCTGCCTCTCCAGTTAGAAGCCCCTTTAAGTAGTGTAACCTTTGCACATCATCTAACGAAGTATTTGAGTGTACCAGTGATGTGAATAAATCCCGGAACGTGATCCACTCTTCGTACTTTCCAGAAAAAGTAGGAATTGTAATTTTAGGTAGCTTAAGAGATGTGCAAGTGTTACCTTTACTACTTTCGTGACCCGGTGAAGCAGTGTTTTGAGGCTGATGGTTCATCAAGTCAACCTTATAATTTATGTATGCTTCCTCTGTAACATCATACAAGTTTTCCTTTATATAACTATTTTCTTGGAATTCTTTCCAGTCACCACAGTCGCTTACAATTTCCTGGTGAACTTTTGAAAACCTATCCCATAACTGTTCTAGGATTGACAGTCTTGTTTGTACATAAACCTCTGAAACACGCTCTTTTGGTGACTTCTTAAAGTTAGAATGAGCTTTCCTAATTTTATCGTTAACATCTCGTTGTAGATTGATTAACTTTTGCATCTTGAATAAATCACAAACCACGAAACTAAAAGTATTACAAAAATTGCTAAGTCCAAATGATGACAGAAAATTTGTAAGTTAATAATGATACAATGCAGAAATTTTACAAGTGTTTAGGACTTTGTGCAAATACAAAATCGGGCATAGGTTCCCCGTGTCAACCGACTTTTTAAAACTATTCTAAGTCCTAAAACTACAAATTCAAATTTTTCTAAGTTAAAATTATTACTGAAATACGTTAATTTAAAGTTCTCTTGAAATTAAAGTTCAATTAATTAAATTTCGTTCTTCACTATGAAATATTAATTTAAAGTACTCACGATTTATTTTCACTCACACTTGACCGATTCCTTACGCCACTGCTCCTCTGCTGAAGAACAGCCTGCGCCCTGTCCTCGACCCCTAGCTGGCTCCCTGCCCCGTCGGCGATCAGCACCCCATCACGGTGCTGATGATGACCAGCCGATGTCCTGATGATGACCTTCTCACCCTGGGTTTCCTCAGGCTGCCGCGTTGCTTATCACGGCTGCCAGTCTTGAAGCTGTTCCGCTCCTTACCGTGGTAACAGCCCCACTGAATTGTCGCCCCAAGCAGCGATCCACTGCCTATAGGTGCGAGTTGTAGACCCGAGGACTACTGATAGCTGACGTCAGAAGGTACCGACTCACAAATTCGATTCGAAAGGACCAGTTTTGTATACGTGGATACAAATAATACAACTGTCCAGAGTGCAGTGAATGTGTAATTAAAAAACTCCGAAAATTGCCGAGGTAACCCGATTCACAATAGACAAACGCTTGCGTGATGCAGGTTTTGTTCGATGCGACACTAGCGCCATCTATGTCATCTTAGCTGTACTACAAACAATAACAATTCATGTTCTACATTAACACTTAGGATGTTAGCATAAGCCTTTTGTTTCTACTGATCACCGGAGACTCTAGTTCTTCGAATCCCGGCAGGGGCATACATTTATGCGATGAGTGTAGGTGTTTGTCTCGGGTCTTGGATTGGAGTGATATGGAGTATGGTGTGATTGTATGTGTCCATGTCTCTCGTGACAAAGGGAATTCTAGTGCAGGAACGAGAAGATAAAAGATTAGTATTGTGTTATTGTTACCTACTAGGAAAGCTTTTTTCTCAGTGAGGAGTTTTAGGTAGAAAATATAACGCTGATTGGTGCCTGCGTTGTAGAGGGGGATCGTTTTCAAATAATTTTACATCTTTCAGACTACTCGAGTTTTTACGGGTGTTTTATCGTATTATGTAGGTATGAATATAACAATTCTTACACTACAGTTGCGAGCAACTGATAGTGGCCCCAATTCAGCTAACTAACGAGCTAAAATTCACTGAAATTCTTTAAAATAAGAAACCTTTTGTGATACTTATCATTTTTAACTGACTTCAAAAAAAGGAGGAAGTTCTCAATTCGACCCGTATGTTTTATTTTTTTTACTGTTTTTATTTTTTTTATTTGTGTTTGTTACCGCATAACTTCCGATTGGGTGAACCGATTTTGATCGTTCTTTTTTTATTTAAAAGCTGGTGCTTCTTGTGTAGTCACATAAAAAAAATATTTACAAAAAAATGGAACCGACTTCAACACTCAAAAGTATGAAATAAATTGTCGAAGTCGGTACCATGAGCACAATATTTTGATATAAGTTACTTTTGAACTATCATGGTACCGACTTCAACAAGTTATTTCATACTTTTGAGTGTTGAAGTCGGTTCCATTTTTTTGTAAATATTTTTTTTATGTCTCAGGAGCTATCTTAGGCAGACGTTACCACGTTACGTACGTCATCAACCTCTTATTCTATATATGTATAATAAAAGTCGTATAACTCCTGGCCGTGGTAGTACCGGCCTAGAATAGTACTCCCCCATCTCTTCCCGTGGGTGCCGTAAGAGTCGGCTAAGGGATAACGTACCAGGAGGTGGGCAGCAGCGCCTTCTGAGGATCGGAAATCATACAGGGAGGCATACGTCCAACAGTGGACGCACATAGCTGAGAAAAGAAAAAGAAAAAGAAACTCCTTACAAAGTTAGTTTTAGCCTGCACCAAACAACGTGACGACATATGTTACCTCAAACTAGCATTATGATGAAATTATTTAATTTTAGTGTTGTCATTCATAAGTGTCATTCGAATTTCGACTTTACTGTAACTGTATAAAAACTATCTTGTTTAAAACAATTTTAGTTACTTTGATTGAACAACAGAATCACTGCCTAATTTAAAAAATATGAATATTTGAGGAAACGTGATTAATTTATGTAGAAGTTCACTCCACTAGTATACAGTAAACAAGAGTACCGGTAGGCCAGAATTTGCATGAAACATTGGATATTATACAGAAATTTCGTATTCTATTAAAGCTTTAGACTTCAAAGCGCCGGATTTTGGCAGAAGTGGGGCGGGGCGGCATAATCGTAGTTGATTTGAATATTGCTGGAAGAGGACCGTTTTTTATATACAATATTCAAGAAAAGAAGGAAGGTAGTTTTGCTGAAACAAATTTGAATTTTTCCTATAAAATATTTTTTAATAGTTTACCCACTATCTCACTTCATGGCCAGTGACGTTGTGATCAAAGATGTAATCACCTTAGACCTAGAATACTTACTGGCCCTCAAGGTTTGCTGCCTGAATAGACTATGTGTTTGGTGACAGTTTGTCAAACTTGAGGGTGGTAGGCTAGACAGGCAGGTACTCGAAAGTACCTTACTACCATGCTGGAAATTTGGTATGGGTGTCAACTTCGCCGGGAGCTCAAGCCGTAAATGGGGATGAAACCAGCGTCCGTCCGTTTGGCAGCCGACTCTCCCACCGCTCAGCTACCATGGTAAAGTCACAAATGCAATTGTTTGGGTGTCAAATGAAGTACATGTATAAATAAGTATTTATATATCTCACCTAGTATTGTAAAGTTCAAAACTTTTAACTATATAACCGTGATAAAGTTTTTGAAGAATATTCCGAATTTCCGGAGTTTAAGGCACACGACAAACATACATGTATACATAATTTCGACAAATACCCCAAACGATCGATTTTTGTTCTTTAGCTTATTTTTAACAACATGTCCACACATATACTTCATACCAACGACCGGACCTGGCTTCAAACGGTAAAAGATTCATACCTATTGCAAATAGTTTGTATGTGTGAGATTGCTATAGTGGCAATCATCCATCGCCATAGGATATATAAAAATGTCTATTCTATTGAACTACTCAAATTTCTTGTTGAGTTACAATCGATTGTACCTAATTAAACAGATATTGAAACGGTAATTCGAGTCTGATTTGTTCGTTCCGTCGGAGAATTTCGCTCCGCAAGTCTGTTTGATCTCGTTCAATAATCTACTTAAATATCAAATTACTTCGAGTAAGTATCGAGAGTTCCATTCACAAAAGCAGTCCTTGAGTTACAAAACGAGTTTCATCGACGAATAGTATTAAAGAGACTATTCAATTTGAGGGACTGCTTGCCGAGATACAAATTAAAAAGTTCGAGGCTCTGCCATTGGCTAACGAGGAATTAAACTTACCTGAAATCTTTTTTACAAATTTTCAGGAAGTTTCGAAATCTGTGGAATGTGTTTAACAATGCTCTCATAAGAAGTGTAAATATCTGATGAAACGTGGCGCCGTCTTAGTGGCAATTTGACCGATTCAACGATTGCTCATTTAAAGATTAGTGAGTAGTGAAATTTTTTTTAAGCACATTGAAGCCATCTTTGAGTACCTACCATTCTCAAGTTTGAATAAAAAGTTTTTTTTTAAAGTAACATCACCTAGGAACTGTGTCGTCATAAGGATCCCCGGCTGGTTAGATGGGTTAAACCTTTACATAGAGCAACCGCACATCAGACTATGTACCTAAACTAAAAATTATAGTTATTTCCAAAAGGAAATAAAGGTATCTTTTATCTAGTGAATGAAAAGCTTTACTAAAAAAAATACAAAAAAGATAACAGCGACAAAAAAACTACAATAAGTTCTATCGAAAAAATGGTTTATTTTGTTTCACCTCTCCGTTTCTAATGAATTTGCTGTTGAACCAGAGCTAATGGTTTTCCCATCTTTTGCGGCTTTCCTTTCAAGTGGCGAAGAAAAAGTATCATTAGTATGTAGTGGTACAGCTGACCACTCGACATCGGTGCAATCTCGGTAGCCATGTTCGTATGTAAGAAAGGTCGTTAGTGTAAACGGGATCTTCAGCAGAAGACCGATGGAGAGTGTCAGAATCACAATGGGGGTTCTTTCTTATCTATCAATGTGGGGTGAATATAACTAAATACGTTTGATTATTATGCTGCCATCCTAAGCTCTTTTTGTGATGGATCATTCACTATCGAGCCACCCGCCTGTGGAACTCGTTTCAATAAGATGTGCACCCTCTCTTTACGTATTTAAAGCTGAAATCTTTTAGTTTTACTTACTTAAATGAATAAAAGCCCAGGTTGTATTATGTTAGGATCATAACGGCTGTAATATAATGTAATTTATAAGATTTATGAATGTTACTTATTATATTTATTTTCAACATTAATGTAATATTTTTAAGCTATGTAACACCCCCATTATTTAAATTTTTTTCTCCATGCAAAGGTTGCCTAGTAGAGATCACTTTTAGTGATAAGGCCGCCCATTGTCACACTCTTTATGTAAATTTATGTGTATTGTAAATATTGTTTTATATTTAAAGTGTAACAATAAATAATTTTCTAATCTAATCTATCTTTGTTATATTTTATATATTAAGAATGATAATAACACAAGTACAACTAAAATATTGTTAATAAACTAATCTAATAAACACACCCAGTGTGCAAAGGTCTTAAAATGCTGGCAGCAATGCCACGTTGACAATTAAATAAATATGTAGTTTTGTAAATGAAAGTCAGTTTGTTTGTCTTCACGACTAGATTCCTGTACCCATTTTAATAAATCTCGATACATGCGACCACGGTTATAGGCATTTTTTTCCATAATAAAACTAGGGAAAAAAAATATAACTTCGAATATTTTTTTAATACGGGTCTGGGTAGCTTAATTCTGTTTTTTTTATTAATTTAAGCTAACATTATTGTACTTCAGCATCGGGTGCCGATATCAAATAAATGTAGTCTGGTAGACCTAAGACGATATGAGAAATTGTAGGGTGTAGCTTTATGAGTAATAATATTTTTGCATCTGAAAACTGTATTTTCTTAAACATTGCGTATTTACTGTAATGTATTTTTACACTTTCTAGCGTACAACAAAATTATAAACAGTGCTTAGAAGTTTGTGGGGCACCATTTGAAATCCAAGAATTGTCTCAACTGCCAAACAGATTCAATTTAGCGTCAAATAAGAAACAATTCGAGTTCTTTGCATAATGTTTTGCGATACCTTGGTTGTTGTTCCGATATCGCTCGTTGGGGATTTTTTTATGACAACGATTTCAGCGGCAGCCACTTTTGGAAGGTTATTTATGTCCCACGACCGGGGAACGTTTTGTTGGGCTCGGCCGGAGTTTAGTCGTTTTGATTTTGTCGCTGAATTGTAATAAGAAAAATGTCTTTTCCCTTTTTCGGGAGTTAGTGAGTATCTTATCTGAAAACAGAAGCCGTATTTAAGACGAGCTAAGTTTACGCCCGGCTGAAATTTTGGGGCAGCTGTCGGGGGATGCTTTTGTCCCTGTTTCTTTCAATTAGTAAGATCAATGGTGTTTCATTTGTGGAACAGTTAGACTAAATATGTTCATTGGAGAGTAAGATTACTCTTTATGATACTTACAGCTAATTATCACAGCGTCTTTAATATTAAATATTTTTTCCACTTTTTGACACACAGTACTGAAAAGTATAAAAAAAATATAAAAATATAAATACTGTACGGCTGAAAAATAACGATCGCAAATATTGAAAAAAAAAACATACGGAGCTTATATTATGTGTTTTTGTCGAACAAGAATCACACTTCACACTCATATTATAACTGCGAAAGTTTGTTTGTCGTTTGTCTGTTCGTATGTTTGTTACTCCTTCACAAAACGGCTGAACGACATACGATTGACAACAATTTTAACTAGAAAGTGCACATAGACTAAAGAAATTTTACTTAAAAGCGTACGCACTGTATGAATTATCTTACGTTTTAAATAATGATGCTCTTGTGAAGGTCGGGGTCACTACCCTCTGATAACGGTGTACTATGGACTAGTCGTGTCAGTTTTGCGATATGGGATTATCTCTTGGCGTTTTTCTACCGATGAAAAGGCTGTATTCTAAGCATAATAAAGATGCAAACGAGCAATGTATAATTTAATAAACAATCGATAGCTCTTAACCATATTTTTCAAACATACATTATTAAAATTAACATGTCTGTAAATTTATGGAGTAGCAATATTTGTTAAAAGCAATCCAGACAGATTTAGTTTGTGTTTTGAAGGATCTACTTATACTTGTTGCGGGCGAGACTGTGTGTTCGTAACTCTAAAATTGTCTTGTTACATATAGAAGTATATAATATGGGGCCAGTTATTTTTAATTAAATACCAAAATGTATACGACAATGAAATATTGACCAGCTCATGAAACAATTAAAAGCATTACTCGCTGCTAAATGTTACTATAATCTGACTGACTTTTTAAGTGATAAATTTGACCGAAAAGTATAAAATTATAATGGCTAACGAGTCGACTTTCATCATGGTACATATTGTAGTGTATGCATATGATTTTTGTTTTTATATAAAATTGATTACTATTTTTGTAATACAATTTAAAGTTCTTATAAATAAATTAACTTGTGGCGTACCTATATCCACACAATATAGGGCGTATATAGGTACGCCACAAACTCAATTATACTCAAATATACAAGGACCCATGTCCTTGCGATATTTGGCACACAAGGGCCAAATATCGCAAGGACATGGGTCATACTGACTAAATTTAAATACCTCATTGTATCCTTCCTGTAACTGTATGCATACCATGCCTTACAAATAAAGAATTCTATTCTTTTATTCCGATAACATAACGGTCCAACAGGAAGATACAACAATTATCGATACCACGTATACGATAATCACGGTAACACCGCGGGGCGCAACTAGTATTAATATTTAAAAACATGCAATTCTTGTCTACATTAATTTACGCTGTGATTCCTTGCAACATGTTTGATAATTGCTACCAAAATGTACATTGATATTCCTTTTTTACCTGAACAGAAATGTACAAAAAGTCAATTTCAAGACACTGCTGAAACATCTACTGTGAGTTAGTAACCAAAAGTTATCAAAATATTATCCAGATATTAAAACATTAATCTCAACCAAGAAAGCCTTCAACAGAAGTGAGCAAGCATGTAAAATAATAGTTAAAAGGGATATTGTAGAACTCTTGAGACGATCCACTTACTTTACAGGGAAACTATCGCGAGACGCGAGTGCGGGCTTGGAAATCCCGGGAAACGAGCTTTTCATCGCCCCTATGGACCGATGAGCGTCTCGGTAGTATAATAATTTTTTGTTTTTGATTTATTGCTCAAATAAAATGCAATTACATTTTAAGAATGTTTTTATTAGGAATTTTGCAATGAAATTAAAGTTATATTATGGAATGGATAAAAACTGCATTGCGAAAAAGCATATTTATTTATTTATTAACATTCAAACAAGGTCTTCAGGTCCTAAACTAGGTAGAGCCTGTGCTATGGTAACCTGATGACTGATATATATACTTATATTATTTCATAATAAATAATCATGATTAGCCTAGCAAGTACACGTGAGTGTTTGTGTGTATAAAGTGTCTGTTCGGGTTTAAGATTTGCTTGATGACCACTGTCAGGCTAGCACAGTAGGTGACTTCTAACCGGTTTCTTTAGGTATCAATGATCATGAATGCACGGGGTTAAGCAGCTGTCCCGTTCTTCTTACATCCCTATCGGGTACCTACTACACGCAGTCAGCTGGTCAACAACACGGTTACGCCGCTCAAAGATATATGTATTGACCAACGTGTATGGGTTCTGCGGCAGAACAATCTACTACTGCTTTAGTTTGATCATAACCTTACAAATAATACTATGTAAATGAATCTTTTCGTCACTGTTTAAATCTCAGGTCTATGTATATTTTATAGATCTAGCGTTTGATCACTATCTCATTTGATGGTTAGTGGACGAAGATGTAATTACGCTAGACCTAGAATTATTTATTCCGTTTATTATGTCCTGGTAGCGCGGAGTGAATTGAATAAACCGGTAGTTTATTATCCATATCACATAATTCTCAATGTGGTGATTATTATAATATACCGTGCCATCGAAATAGATGGTGTTTGTGTGTATAACTATGATGTTTGTGTGCAATAAGTATTTTTGTCTAATTATGCAATATCTGTGCTACACTACAATTTCATTTGATTATACATTGGTGTGTCAGTGATGCTGTTGTCAAAAGTAGAATCACCCTAGACCTCGAATGTTAGCTGGCTCATAAGGACAGCTTACTGAGCACACTATGTACCTTTTATAGGTGACAGTTTTTGTACTCTTGGGAGTGGCTACCAGACGGGGAATGAAAAACACCCTACCACCATGCTGTGGATTTCATGCATAATCATGGGTAGGGGTAGGTATTGGATCATCGTCCGTCAGATTGACAGCTGTCACTTCCACCGATGGGCTATCATCGCTTTATTGAACTCATTTTGTATAAGAAAGTTTCACGTGGACCAATCGATCGGTTGAGACAGTGGTCAAAGGCAAGCTGAGTAAAAAAAAAAAGTAATTCCTTTTAATAATATCCCGGTGGAGCGACCATCACTTGGGTACTGTTCGGGACGCTTCACTGGGCGCTTTAACAAGGAGGTCGGACTCACAGACTTCCTTTATTATTGCCGAGCGACTCCACGAACCCGACTCTTTTTACTTTTATATTAAATTTTATGACCACCTTGAAATTTTATGTTCATGACGAAATTTATCGCGATTATTGTCGGCAATAAACTTGTTTATGTCACGATATACATTTTAATGATATT
The DNA here is from genome assembly GCA_934044485.1 of Apeira syringaria. Classification (NCBI taxonomy): domain Eukaryota; kingdom Metazoa; phylum Arthropoda; class Insecta; order Lepidoptera; family Geometridae; genus Apeira; species Apeira syringaria. Next base: position 2,038,244 of record OW203659.1, read on the forward strand.
CAATTTGTAGAAAATCGTCAACACGTCAAGTAAAAACCGTTTAGAAAAGGTGTTTACGTTGAAAACAAAAGAATACATTACCAGCCCTACATTTTTTGACATTTGACATTCATTCACATGCTTCAAGTGAATGTAACAATACTCACTAGTTATGATGAGCATGAATTGGGAAGTGAATAAATGATTAGGACCCACATTAAACTGACAAGCTAAATATATTTTCTCCTGGTATGTTTTTGACGTGATAACGTTTTATAAATTGATGAATACCAGCAACACTCATGAAAAATAGTAACGTTCCGCGTAACGTTTCACCTGAGTTTTGTATTACATAAAATAATCAAAGTCAAAGTCAAAGTCAAAGTCGAAGTCGAAGTCATAATTGATTATGACGTTATCACGTAAATCTATCGTCCGTAAAGCGACTTTACAGACAACCAATTTTTTTTAGTATTTATCTAACTCTTTAAGAGTAGTGGCACTCTATGCGAGAGCTCTCCCGGGGAAGTACTGGTACCATATCTATTTATACCGCCAGGCAGTAGTTTTTGCATTACCGTGTTCCGGTTTGTAGGGTATGGTTTCCGGTGAAATTATAGGCACATATGACTTATTAACTTTATGTCTGAGGGTGACCAGTGTCAAATTTTCTGTGAACTGTTACTGCACATACAGACCAAATTCCACACAGTCGTAATCTATAGTAATATTGTTATTGGATTTAAGGTTTCTTGACCAAAATGTGCCGTATGGGTGGGAAAATGGACATGTTGCACAGGGGACGTTCTGCTGCTGAAATGATTATTATAAATATTTATTGTATGTTCATACAAATTTCCGTGTGCCGTGGTGGTACCGGCCTAGAATAGTACTCCCCATCTCTTCCCGCGAGTGCCGTAAGAGTCGGCTAAGGGATCACGCACCAGAAGGTGGTGGCAGCAGCGCTTTCTGAGGTTCGGAAATCATACTGCGCTCGCCAACTCGCCTGCCAAGTGTGGCGAGTATTGGCAATAAAAATTGGCAAATTGCCTCCCCCCAACTGGGGGAGGAATTTGTCCAGCAGTGGACACCCAATGGCTGAGATGAATGAATGAAAATACAAATTTCGTTTTTAAATTTCGCTCCAGCTCTAAACAATCTTGTTTTTGTACATTTGTATTCATTTTGTAATTCATTTTGAACTGTATCACAGGTACCATCAGTAAAGTGTAATCTAAATCTGTTTTCTACATTATTGTGGCCATTACCGTTCTGAATGGTCCGCACATTTTCATATCATCAAGGGTGAGGCACGTGCGGGTAATACTGCTAGCTGTTGCTTATATACGGCATAACGGCCGCATACCGGTGCTTGCGGGTAATACGGCATTAAAGCTTCTATTGTACTTCTAGTGAACTTGATGACACAATCTTACAGAACATTGTCGTACAAATATCTTTTTGTGAATTTTTACATTTTGATTACAGGAATATGTGGGGTGAGGTTAGTAATGATTTTCGCCCAAATTAAATGTTTATGTTATACAATGTCCCATCGAATAAACCCAACCTGTATATAAAGGGAAAGTGTGACTGACAGACTGATCTATCAACACACAGTTCAAACAACTGAACTGATTAGGTTGAAAATTTGGCACATAGATAGCTATTATGACGTAGGCATCCGCTGAGAATTAGTAGACGGCGTAACGAGGGTTGAAAGTTTTACCGTGTGCTTTTCGTGTTACCTATATATTGTACTACTAGTAGCGCCCTACGGTTTCACCCGCGTGGATTACGGTTTGCCCGCTACCTCAATTATCCCACGGGAACTATAGTTTTTCCGGGATAAAAGTAGCCTATGTGTTAATCCAGAGTTTAAACTATCTCCATACCGAAGTTCATCGAAATCGGTAAAGCCGTTTGAGCGTGAAGAAGTAACAAGCATATTACACACAAACACAAGCTTTTTCATTTATAATATTAGTAGGACTGATAGGATAGGATTTTTTCATTTTTTTAATATTTGAGATGCAATTATTAAAAATAATATATTTCATTTCATTCAATTTAGAAAACATAATATATTGTGTGTTCTGGCGAAACAACGATAAAATCATAGTTCCCGAGTAAAACCGCGGGGAAAAGCTGATATGAAACATAGATTACTTTATTAGGTAACATTTCATTGAAGCATTTCAGATATAAATGATTTTTTACCACTACTTGTTCAAACATGTACCCAAGTAAATATAGTTGGTCATTAGTATAAAAATATGGTAATTAATTAATGAAAGTAGAAGTTTTACGACGGAGTTTCACTTCATAAAGTCGTCAGCGGAGTGTTCCACGCAATTCTATGAATGAAGCCTCCACAGATTTCTGATTTTCAACTTTTTAACTATTAATTATGCTGAGATTTTTAGGAGTTTTGGCAAACTTCGTGTTTGAATACTTGATTTTTAATTTAATTCAATGAATATTATATTATGCGTATCCTACTTGAAAATATTCAAAATTTAGCGTGAAATACACTGTTATATGTAACTATAGCAACGGTTGCTTTGCTATAATGAGCTAAATATAAGATCACTCACCAAATATCAATAGGTATGAGTCGGTTATATACAATTTCCTCCGTATCCATCTTCTATTCATATCCATCTTTAATCATAATGTATGGATAACAGATTCATAAATAAAACATGGTTTGATTTTTATTGTTTGATTTTTATTAATAAAACATGGTTTGATTTTTATTTTATTTTTTATTAACATTTAAAGTGATGTTTTTAAAGTGATGTTTTTTAAACATTCACACAAGTTCTTCAGGTCCCAAACTAGGCAGAGCCTGTGCTATGGTAACCTGTTGACTGATATATATACTTATATAACATATACACACCCAGACACAGGTTAAACAGACATGTTCATACACACAAATGTTTGACCTGTCCGGGAATCGAACCCGGGACCAGCGGCTCAGAAGGCAGAGTGCTACCAACTGCGCCAACCGGCCAGTCAAATTCAAACAAGGTCTTCAGGATTTTTTATGTTTCTTTATTAATGAGTAGGATCCTTTTAAGGACGCTCAATTGGTTCTATTCATGGAACCCAGAGGCAGTTTGTAACTGTTTAAAGCATGACCTAAACTTGCAGGTAAGTAATTTATTATAGCAGTAATAAAACTTTTCCATTAGTTTTTGTATCTGGTCTATATTCTAGCTTGCCTAACTCCTAGATGGTATTGTGATATCCTTTGAGCAATAAGTAAAACATGATTGGAAATTCTCGTGAGTTTGACACATTATTATATAGATGTAGTATCCGGCTTTTCTCACGTTTGTAGTCGAAGTTTTGACGTAGATTTCGGGCATTGATCAGTGGTGGCCTCGATCTGGCAGCGTAAACTCACCTGAGGATGAGCATCGAACATGCCCGAAACCTAGCTCGAAACTTCGACTATAAACGTGAGCAAAGCCGGATAATACATCTATATAATAAAATAAAAACATAATGATTAAATACAATGACAATTGTTAAATAATACGTTCATCTGCACGCCTGGGTACGTTGACTACTACTTCAAGTTATAAAACGGATGAGTTAAACAGTTGACTTTAGTTAAAGAGTTGTTTTATATTAAATCAATGATTTAATATAAAAAGAACTAGGCGGAGTACTAGGCGAATCGCGACCGCGTCCGCGAGCGCCCCGTATTCTCCTTGAAAAAGACCACCGAACGTGGTTGAAACTATAGTCGGAACCCTCTGACTTATTACGTGAGTAACTCCCGTGCTTTATACATTCATAATAAAAAGAACTTTTAAACATTTACTGCAAATTAACCCTCTGACGTTGACACTGGTCTTAGTGACCAAAACCGCGCGACCTCGCCGTGGCCGGGCTAAACGCGACCGGAGCGACACACCGGTAGATAAATCTAATCCGACCGACATAGCTCAGCGCTGCAGTCACTGCAACCATATAAATTATTCATTATGCAGTCCGGAATGCCGGGGCACATGCATCTTGTATGTCGCCCTGGCTTTTGTTTATTTATATTAGTAAGACGTTTGCGGACGGAACAGTATACGGCATCGCCGTAACTGATTGTAAATGCAATCCTTGGAAAGATTCGCGAGTTGGTTTATATTTTCTTTGGAACGGAGCATGACAAATATTTGCTCTTTTAAGTTTTTATAGTAGATCTCTGTGTTACTATGTCATAAAAATAACATTACCTCTCTTCTGAAGAGAAAACACTGCTATATTTATATCCAGTAAATAAATAGATAGTTAAGTTTGATAATAAGCATTATGACACGGAACGGAAACTTTTTTGGTTATAAATGAAATGGTGTTTCTTTTTGCCATTTTAGGTCTAATGATCAATAAGATTTAATCATTAGATACCATTAATTAATTATATATTATATGATATGCTATAGGTGGTGTGACGATTGTAGAAAAAAATATAGTATAATGATAGACAGAATGAATATGATATCGGGTGTTAGTCACGATAGGGTCTCGATCTAAATTTTTCTCGTCGTACGGCGAATAATTGCAAACCGCTGTTATATTAAAAAAAGTGATATAGAGACTATCATTACTAAATGGGGGAGGCTTAAGTCCAGCTGTGGACGTCCTATGGCTGAGATGATGAATTACTAAATAGAAAACAAAAATAAATATTCTAAACTGAAAAGAACGTATCTTTGATCCTATAAATTCTCTGTGCCTTTCCAATTAGTATGCAATACTGAACCGTAGGTGACGTAAGTACTTTGAGTTATTAACCCCACGTGCCGTGCCCCGGCCAACTTTTCCGAATCTGAACAACATTTTATCCCGTCAAAGCCAGTGGTTGTTTCTCGTTAACCGTTCGGCCGTGTTAATGAATTATATCCGAACTGTGCTAGACCGCAAGTAACCGTGACTGGGCTTAACGGACCGATGCGTGCGTTGCAGGGTTAAATTGACTAACGACTTTATTGTACCTTTGGTTTGGGTTGTACCATAACTGAATGTATTGTAATTTGTCGTAAATGTTATTGTATTTTAGGAGTTATATCGTTTCTATACGGTGTACCCATCAAATTCTGAACCCTCAGGTATAATTAGGTATTAGATATTTGAAATAGGTTAGAAACTTTCTTTATTGAAGAACCGTGAGGTTAGAGGCAGACATCTAAGTAAAACGTAAGTTTCTACTAAAATAGTCACTAGACACTCGGTACGCGTTAATACGAAACTTAAAAAGCTTATGTCGCATTACAATATTTCTATTTAAATCTATTTAAATATCTCTCGTTCCCCATTTATGCAAAGTTTCATTCATCGTATTCTCTTCATGCGAAAATGTTCATGTATAATCTTGTGAACGCTTCCTAATAAAAACTTCAATGCGCTGGATCTCTTAACTCGTCTATTCATAAGGGGCTATGCAATAATTACGTCACATGACATCCGACGATTTGACCTCCCACCTCCTTATCACATCCCGGGTGGTCACATTTGTGAGATTCTCTCCCTCCTTTGTGTGACGTCACACATGCATTTGATATCTCAAGAGGATTCAAACTGATATTTGATAAAAATCTTAAAATAAATCGCCTTCTCAGTTATGTCTTTTTTTTATAAAATCATAACCTCACTTTTTGTAACATTTTGCTGATCAAATGTATTGTTTTATTGGATATGTACCAGACTTTTAAGCACTTCGCCGGCCGCTGCCGCGGCACGCTCGCATCGCTCGCTTGGCTCGCGCGTTGTGTTGTCGCAGTTTCAACCTAACCTAAGCTAGTTTTTCTGGTGGGGTGTTCTGATTTAATAGTGGTAAATCATATTGCTAAATATCAAATTGTATTAATTTACTCTCTACTAGTTATTAAAAACGTATTTGACCACATTTATTCATTCTTCGAAGGCATCTGTCTTATATTTGAAATTATCTCTTCGCAACAGGTCCACAACCAAAGCAAAGATTGATGAATCGAAAAATACCACAAAACACACAATAAATAGAAAGTCCACATTCGCACAACTGAAACAGAAACAAAATGGCGTTTCAATTTCATGTATTCGTATTTTTTTTACTAAGAGTACATGTATTTAATAAATATAATTTTAAATATTTCAACGCATTTCCGGCAACAAATATTGCTTCAAGGCCCTTCGTACGAACCGCCTTGACTCCCCCAAATTTTCAGTTTACTCAAATTCGAGCGACCTGATATAAGATCCAACCCCGATATTTTGATATACTCAGATCTGATTTTGACGAAGAAGAAATATTGATAAATTAGAGATTCTCCTTGCCTTCTTTTGAGATAAGAATATTGGAGGTTTGCGTGTTCGATCACACCATAGCTAACCGACAGGCGCTGAATGCGGTCTTTTAGGTGTCATAACAAGAATTTGAAATGTCACGCTACGCGGACCCCCTTCCTCCCCCTAAAGGTCTACCATGATTTACGAATAGCACCTAATCGTAAAAATGCTTTTCAATTCGCATTTTTGCAAACATCATACGTAGCAAGCCCTTTCTGCTCGAGAAAAATATTAAATAATAAGTGCCACACCGTTCAACGCATTGAAGGATCTTTAACATAAATAAAGAGCACAATCCCAGACGTCATCGAAGGTGATATCTGACAGTAACGTGCAAAAACTTGCTGTATTTTTGAGCGACCCTTTCTTGGCCCTGTGAGGGTGTCTTTGAAGGGCGGCGCTTTGAGGGTGTCATATCATGACAAGCGATCTGCGAGAGCTTAACGCCTCAGTGATACGCTGAGGTAGGAGCCATGAAATGGTTATATTGAGATTTATTCTGGTAATAAGACCGTTTTGCTTAAATATTTAAGTTGGAATATGAAGAGCATAAGCCTTTAAGCTATAATACAAGGGCTTCGTATGTAGCTTCATTTTACTACGTATTGGTTTGACTTTTGTTCGAATGTTTGTTACTGCGACACGCGATAGTCACCCGTGATACATCATGAAAAAAAAAATATTGGTTGTCTGTAAAGTAGGTTTACGGACGATAGATTTACGTGATAACGTCATAATCATTTATGACTTTGACTTTGACTTCGACTTTGACTTTGACTTTGACTTTGATTATTTTATGTAATACAAAACTCAGGTGGAACGTTACGCGGAACGTTACTATTTTTCATGAGTGTTGCTGGTATTCATCAATTTATAAAACGTTATCACGTCTAAAAACGATATTCGAGGTCTAAAAAAATGGCGGTGTAAAATTAGCGTGTTTAAAAAATAACAACACCGAAATTTGTTGCTTTTTTGTTGCTAATTAGTTGCTAAAAAATTTTTTTTTTTGCTCAAACCTATCGCGAAAAATCAGCAATAACGCTAACTTTTCATTAAAATAGCGTGAAAATCACTGGACATAAAATGATCGATCAAGTAAATAGGGGTCAATTTGTTGCTAATTTGTTGCTGAAAGATGGTTAGAAAAAAAATTAAAAAAATAAAAAAAAAAATTTAAAAAAAAATTAATTTTTTTTTTAAATGCCTAAATAAAAAATGTCCACGCCTGATTAACACTCACCTTTCCGTAGAAAAAGTAAAGTAACAATTTGTAGCTGCTCATACTGGAGCTACTCTAAGTACTAAGAGTCAGCAACAAAATAAAAACCGGAAGTCAAGAGAATTTGGAGATAGGTTTAGGAAAAAACCGGCCACGCCAGCTTAACTTTTGACTTTTCCGTAGAGAAACTATTGTAAAAATTTGTTGCTGCTCATACTAGAGCTACTCTGAGTACAAAGAGTCAGCAACAAAATAAAAACCGGAAGTCAAGAGAATTTGGAGATAAGTTTAAGAAAAAGCCGGCTACGCCAGCTTAACTCTCGACTTTTTCGTAGAAAAACTGTTGTAAAAATTTGTTGCTGCTCATACTAGAGCTACTCTGAGTACTAAGAGTCAGCAACAAATTAAAAACCGGAAGTCAAGAGAATTTGGAGATAGGTTTAGGAAAAAGCCGGCCACGCCAGCTTAACCCCCGACTTTTCCGTAGAAAAAGTATAGTAAATATTTGTTGCTGCTCATACTGGAGCTAGTCTGAGTACACAGAGTCAGCAACAAAATAAAAACCGGAAGTCAAGAGAATTTGGAGATAGGTTTAAGAAAAAGCCGGCCACGCCAGCTTAACTCTCGACTTTTTCGTAGAAAAACTGTTGTAAAAATTTGTTGCTGCTCATACTAGAGCTACTCTGAGTACTAAGAGTCAGCAACAAATTAAAAACCGGAAGTCAAGAGAATTTGGAGATAGGTTTAGGAAAAAGCCGGCCACGCCAGCTTAACCCCCGACTTTTCCGTAGAAAAAGTATAGTAAATATTTGTTGCTGCTCATACTGGAGCTAGTCTGAGTACACAGAGTCAGCAACAAAATAAAAACCGGAAGTCAAGAGTATTTGGAGATAGGTTTAGGAAAAAGCCGGCCACGCCAGCTTAACTCTCGACTTTTCCATGGAAAAAGTATAGTAAAAATTTGTTGCTGCTCATACTAGAGCTACTCTGAGTACAAAGAGTCAGCAACAAAATAAAAACCAGAAGTCAAGAGAATTTGGAGATGGGTTTAGGAAAAAGCCGGCCACGCCAGCTTAACTCTCGACTTTTCCGTGGAAAAAGTATAGTAAAATTTTGTTGCTGCTCATACTGGAGCTAGTCTGAGTACACAGAGTCAGCAACAAAATAAAAACCGGAAGTCAAAAGTAGTTAGAGATCGGTTTACGAAAAAACCGGCCAGGCCAGCTTAACTTTTGACTTTTCCGTAAAAAAACTATTTTTAATATTTGTTGCTGCTCATACTAGAGCTACTCTGAGTACAAAGAGTCAGCAACAAAATAAAAACTGGAAGTCAAGAGAATTTGGTGATAGGTTTAAGAAAAAGTCGGCCACGCCAGCTTAACTCTCGACTTTTTCGTAGAAAAACTATTGTAAAAATTTGTTGCTGTTCATACTAGAGCTACTTTGAGTACAAAGAGTCAACAACAAAATAAAAACCGGAAGTCAAGAGAATTTGGAGATAGGTTTAGGAAAAAACCGGCCACGCTAGCTTAACTTTTGACTTTTCCGTAGAAAGACTATTGTAAAAATTTGTTGCTGCTCATACTAGAGCTACTCTCAGTACAAAGAGTCAGCAACAAAATAAAAACCGGAAGTCAAGAGTATTTGGAGATAGAATTAGGAAAAAGCCGGCCAGGCCAGCTTAACTTTTGACTTTTCCGTAAAAAAACTATTTTTAATATTTGTTGCTGCTCATACTAGAGCTACTCTGAGTACAAAGAGTCAGCAACAAAATAAAAACTGGAAGTCAAGAGAATTTGGTGATAGGTTTAAGAAAAAGTCGGCCACGCCAGCTTAACTCTCGACTTTTTCGTAGAAAAACTATTGTAAACATTTGTTGCTGCTCATACTAGAGCTACTCTGAGTACAAAGAGTCAGCAACAAAATAAAAACTGGAAGTCCAGAGAATTTGGTGATAGGTTTAAGAAAAAACCGGCCACGCCAGCTTAACTTTTGACTTTTCCGTAGAAAAACTATTGTAAAAATTTGTTGCTGCTCGTACTAGAGCTACTCTGAGTACAAAGAGTCAGCAACAAAATAAAAACCGGAAGTCAAGAGAATTTGGAGATAGGTTTAAGAAAAAGCCGGCCACGCCAGCTTAACTCTCGACTTTTTCGTAGAAAAACTGTTGTAAAAATTTGTTGCTGCTCATACTAGAGCTACTCTGAGTACTAAGAGTCAGCAACAAAATAAAAACCGGAAGTCAAGAGAATTTGGAGATAGGTTTAGGAAAAAGCCGGCCACGCCAGCTTAACCCCCGACTTTTCCGTAGAAAAAGTATAGTAAATATTTGTTGCTGCTCATACTGGAGCTAGTCTGAGTACACAGAGTCAGCAACAAAATAAAAACCGGAAGTCAAAAGTAGTTGGAGATTGGTTTAGGAAAAAACTGACCACGCCAGCTTAACTCTCGACTTTTTCGTAGAAAAACTATTGTAAAAATTTGTTGCTGTTCATACTAGAGCTACTCTGAGTACAAAGAGTCAGCAACAAAATAAAAACCGGAAGTCAAGAGAATTTGGAGATAGGTTTAGGAAAAAACCGGCCACGCTAGCTTAACTTTTGACTTTTCCGTAGAAAGACTATTGTAAAAATTTGTTGCTGCTCATACTAGAGCTACTCTGAGTACAAGGAGTCAGCAACAAAATAAAAACCGGAAGTCAAGATAATTTGGAGATAGGTTTAAGAAAAAGCCAGCCACGCTAGCTTAACTCTCGACTTTTTCGTAGAAAAACTATTGTAAAAATTTGTTGCTGCTCATACTAGAGCTACTCTGAGTACAAGGAGTCAGCAACAAAATAAAAACCGGAAGTCAAGAGAATTTGGAGATAGGTTTAGGAAAAAGCCGGCCACGCCAGCTTAACTCTCGACTTTTCCATGGAAAAAGTATAGTAAAAATTTGTTGCTGCTCATACTAGAGCTACTCTGAGTACAAAGAGTCAGCAACAAAATAAAAACTGGAAGTCCAGAGAATTTGGTGACAGGTTTAAGAAAAAACCGGCCACGCCAGCTTAACTTTTGACTTTTCCGTAGAAAAACTATTGTAAAAATTTGTTGCTGCTCATACTAGAGCTACTCTGAGTACTAAGAGTCAGCAACAAAATAAAAACCGGAAGTCAAGAGAATTTGGAGATAGGTTTAAGAAAAAGCCGGCCACGCCAGCTTAACTCTCGACTTTTTCGTAGAAAAACTATTGTAAACATTTGTTGCTGCTCATACTAGAGCTACTCTGAGTACTAAGAGTCAGCAACAAAATAAAAACCGGAAGTCAAGAGAATTTGGAGATAGGTTTAGGAAAAAACCGGCCACGCCAGCTTAACTTTTGACTTTTCCGTAGAAAAACTATTGTAAAAATTTGTTGCTGCTCATACTAGAGCCTCTCTGAGTACAAAGAGTCAGCAACAAAATAAAAACCGGAAGTCAAGAGAATTTGGAGATAGGTTTAAGAAAAAGCCGGCCACGCCAGCTTAACTCTCGACTTTTTCGTAGAAAAACTGTTGTAAAAATTTGTTGCTGCTCATACTAGAGCTACTCTGAGTACTAAGAGTCAGCAACAAAATAAAAACCGGAAGTCAAGAGAATTTGGAGATAGGTTTAGGAAAAAGCCGGCCACGCCAGCTTAACCCCCGACTTTTCCGTAGAAAAAGTATTGTAAATATTTGTTGCTGCTCATACTGGAGCTAGTCTGAGTACACAGAGTCAGCAACAAAATAAAAACCGGAAGTCAAAAGTAGTTGGAGATTGGTTTAGGAAAAAACTGACCACGCCAGCTTAACTTACGACTTTTTCGTAGAAAAACTATTGTAAAAATTTGTTTGCTGTTCATACTAGAGCTACTCTGAGTACAAAGAGTCAGCAACAAATTAAAAACCGGAAGTCAAGAGAATTTGGAGATAGGTTTAGGAAAAAACCGGCCACGCTAGCTTAACTTTTGACTTTTCCGTAGAAAGACTATTGTAAAAATTTGTTGCTGCTCATACTAGAGCTACTATGAGTACAAAGAGTCAGCAACAAAATAAAAACCGGAAGTCAAGAGAATTTGGAGATAGGTTTAAGAAAAAGCCGGCCACGCCAGCTTAACTCTCGACTTTTTCGTAGAAAAACTATTGTAAAAATTTGTTGCTGCTCATACTAGAGCTACTCTGAGTACAAAGAGTCAGCAACAAAATAAAAACCGGAAGTCAAGAGAATTTGGAGATAGGTTTAGGAAAAAGCCGGCCACGCCAGCTTAACTCTCGACTTTTCCATGGAAAAAGTATAGTAAAAATTTGTTGCTGCTCATACTAGAGCTACTCTGAGTACAAAGAGTCAGCAACAAAATAAAAACTGGAAGTCCAGAGAATTTGGTGATAGATTTAAGAAAAAACCGGCCACGCCAGCTTAACTTTTGACTTTTCCGTAGAAAAACTATCGTAAAAAATTGTTGCTGCTCATACTGGAGCTAGTCTGAGTACATAGAGTCAGCAACAAAATAAAAACCGAAAGTCAAGAATAGTTGGAGATTGGCTTACGAAAAAACCGACCACATCGGTACTCCTTTGAGTACAGAGAGTCAGCAACAAAATAAAAACCGGAAGTCAAGAGTAGTCGGAGATCTGTTTACGAAAAAACCGGCCACGCCAGCTTAATTTCGACCTTTCCGTAGAAAAACTATTGTTTTTCTATTGTTATTCTACGGAAAAGTCAAAAGTTAAGCTGGCGTGGCCGGTTTTTTCCTAAACCTATCTCCAAATTCTCTTGATTTCCGGTTTTTATTTTGTTGCTGACTCTTAGTACTCAGAGTAGCTCCAGTATGAGCAGCTACAAATTTTTACTATACTTTTTCCACGGAAAAGTGAGTGTTAATCAGGCGTGGACATTTTTTATTTGGGCATTTTAAAAAAAATTAAAAAAAAATTAATTTTTTTTTTATTTTTTTAACTTTTTTTCTCACCATCTTTCAGCAACAAATTAGCAACAAATTGACCCCTATTCGCTTGATCGATCATTCTATGTCCAGTGATTTTCACGCTATTTTAATGAAAAGTTAGCGTTATTGCTGATTTTTCGCGATAAGTTTGAGCAAAAAAAAAATTTTTTTAGCAACTAATTAGCAACAAAAAAGCAACAAATTTTGGTGTTTTTATTTTTTAAACACGCTGATTTTACACCGCCATTTTTTTAGACCTCGATATTCGCGAAATCTTTTGTTCGCGATAGCGGAAAAGTTACATAAGGAGGCCGTAAAATGCGTTGTGTATTACGTTTCATGATAAGACTGACGTGAGTCTTTACTGTATATATAAAATATAAATGTAAATCTATATTTTTTCAGGTTGATTGTATTAACATTAGTACGATTTCAGTTGATGAAGTAACGTTCTCGGCGACAAGTCGTTATAAAAACAATAAAATTAAGCATTCAAACATGACTCACTTTTTCGATGGAATAGGTAATATAACTTTTAAGGATCCAATTGCAACAGTGTGAATACCAACACATTGATAATTATCAACAATAATAAATATTATTATCTAAATTCCGGCTAGGAATCATGTGACACTTGCTAGAAAATTACTAGACATGCTGGTCTTTAGATTATAATGATGAACGAAACTCGCGTTAGTTTTCAACCTCAATTAATAATAATTGCATTAATGAGTACTTTCAAATATGACTTATCCGTGGAACATTATTAACGTGGAAAATAATGAAATACTCGTCCGAATTTAATAAAATTTTATGGGGATTTAACTGATAGTTTATTTTCCCTTTGAAACAAATATGAAGTTTTCTAATCAGTTCATAAGTAACTTATTTATGAGGTAACCATATAACACAAAAAATCTGAGTTATGAATATCCTCCTTTTTCGAAAGTCAGTTATAAATGGACTGTAATACGTTAATGCGAATTAGTATAAAAGTGCACTCTTTTAAGGCCAAAAAATTACGTTTAGAACCGAACGCACAAAACTGGGATAAGAGAAAGATGATGAGCTACGGGCATAAGAAATAAATCATCTCCTAAATGAGACACATTTAAATACGTATTACACTACAATGGCTCCACCCCATACATCACCCGTGTTCATTATAAATCTACATAATTCAAAGAGTTGCCGTCTTACCCCCAACAAATTTAGCAATTAACTTCAGAAATAAGTGCGTGATAAATGAGCCGAGGGTAATGAGCTGCCATTCAAAGTGGAGCCGCGATTTAATATGTTCTAAGAAACGATTCTCGTAAGGAAATGTGGCGCGCAGTTTTCTGGCAGGTAATTGCGCGTCCTACTTGCGCGCAAGATGACGTTTTGAAGCGTTACATCGTTATAATCTGGTAACACTGATGTACAATTATAATTATTTTGTCGAGCAACCGTGATTATGGATACTGCAAACGTATTAATATAGTGAGAGATATAACAATATTTACGACACCACGATTTAGGCTGTTAAGGTGAACTAAGAAGGATTATTAAAACTCACGTTCATAATAATTACTTTATACGGTTTCTACGGGTATAACGTGGCACTTACGCGTAGACGATATCACGATCGATAATCCGAGACGGAACGTTACGACGAACGAACCGCACTCAAGATCCTCATGAAGGCTTCCGGAAGAAGCCGAAACAATTGTCGATCGTGATAATCGACTACGCGTAAGTACCACGTTATACCGGTAGGCGTAAGCTTAGATTAATCTAGGAAGCAGCCTAGCAGTGTAGCAAAGGTTTACTTACCCTAGTACGCTGCTAAGCACTACTCCATTTTGTATACTTAAGTGGTAATGGTAAGATTTTTAAAAACAAAGATTGTGTAAATTTTATGTGTCTGTAAATTGGTAATACTTTTACTGAAAGAATAGCTTTCAACTAGATATAATTTCATTTGACATTTGCCTTATCTTTTACCATGTAGCAGAATACTCGACGTTGCACAGCAAATGAGAGTTAGCCGGGAAGCTTAATCTGATAGTTTTGATCTACATGCGTGTGAATAGCTGAATAGCAAGTGTTTGATAAGATAATACACAATGGTTCTTCAACGGCATCTAGAAACGCAAAACCAGTGTGAACTAGTTTCTACGCCGCGAAAATATCCGAAGAATGCCGAGCACATCCGATTCGAACAGTTTATGGGCTATATAGTGAACAATATGGCGGCCCGACGGGGAATTTTTGACGGAACGTCACACATTACAGTACCTGATATCCTGAGATTAGACACTTTTTTTTCTCACACTCAAACATGGAGACATACAATTACAGCACACACACATCCAAGACGCGGACGCAGTCGCGTTTCACCTAGTCCTAGACTTTTTATCTGACCTCTAACTTATTACGTGAGTAATTCCCGTGTTTTATACATTCATAATGTGTCAAAACCACGTCAGTTTAAATAACAAAAAAGATTAAGATTGCATAGGTAAAATCCAGTACGAACGCTTTACGTTTTATCTTATTACCGCTGTGGTCCGAATGCCAGTTAACTGTATTCCACTGTCCGGCTATTAGACATTTATAGTGTTGTCTCGTGTAAAACGGCCGCGGTCCGCCACTCGATGTGATGGTGTCCGCGGTGCGAATGGGCACGCAAACTGCCGGTACGTTGCGGCCAAAAGTGGTCGTAGGTCTCTGTTTTATTATGTTGCGCCAAATTGAGAGGTGCTAAAAATAAGAAATGTGCTTGGCGGCGGGTACGTTCGTGCCTTTTGTGCGAACCATAAAACGAAGGTGTGGAAACATTGATACTTTCTCACAAACTTTGCAACGAATTGAAAATCAAAGTAATATAAACAGAGGATGGCTTGTGAGTTGGTTTAATGGTTGGATGTAATGTTTGAAATTATTAAGCCTTTTTGATTTATTTGTTATAAGAAAAGTCATAAGTTACATGCCATAGATTTTGTAGATCGTATCAACATAACCTCCACTTATAAAACATATGTTAATAGTGTGTCAAACACGTGTGCGTATTGCTTGATTAATCAAAATTAGAAACTATTGAACTATTTCTTGTACTCAAAAATCGAATATTCATCCGAGTACAAGTTTTAAAAAAAATGCCTATACCTGCCACGCTCATACACATTGTTCAGCATAAAATGTATGGTTAGTGTATATAGTGTGTACGTATGTTTTCTTGTAACAATTATACTGTTAGCTCCGACTTTTCTGCGTGCGACAGTGTGTTGTGTGGGGTGTGTGAGAATGCGTGTGTAAAATTAGACTGTTGCATTTGTATACTATGTTGCAGTTTCAGCGACGATGTGGTCGAAGATGTAATCACGCTAAACCTAAAATGCCCACAGGCTCTCAAGGACTGCTGCCTGGACACATTATGTATTTAGTGACAGTTTAATCGATTGGAGGAATATCTCAATTATTCGACACATACCTATGTTTTTTTATGGAATTTTATAAAATGTGTCTTTTGTCTTAATTTTTTTAGAGACTACGTTTAGCGTACGTTTATCCGCTGTCTCACCTGATGTTATGCGACGGCGTGGTTTAAGGTGTTGCACGTAAACTTAGAAGAACTTATTCACTCGCGACTTGAAAACTCCGGGGTTGTACCTATCGGTAAACACAGACTCAGGCAGTGAGTTCCACTCCCTAGCAGTACGCATTACAAAAATGGAAACAAAACGCTTCGTACGTAACAGGGGTATGTCTATAATTTTTTATTTTTATTTTATTTATCAACATTCACACAAGGTCTTCAGGTTCCAAACTAGGCAGAGCCTGTACTATGGTAACCTGATGACTGATATACATACTTATATACATATATACACACCCAGACACAGGTCAAACAAACATGTTCATACACACAAATGTTTGACCTGTCCGGGAATCGAGCCCGGGACCAGCGGCTCAGAAGGCAGAGTGCTACCAACTGCGCCAACCGGCCAGTAATTGTTTTCATCTTAAGCCCCCGCTGTGACCCCCTGTGTCCCGGTAGGTATGGACACACACAATCACATCGCACAAACATTCAAGACCCGGAACTAACACCTACATTCATCACAAAAATGTTTGCCCCTGCGGGGATTCGAACCCAGGGATGTCCATATAAGCACGTTTAGTTCACTAAGCATTACTGAACCTTTTTATGACGTAACAAACCATCCCAGATAAATCTACGTCTTCACAAATAAGAAAACCAGTAAATCGTAAAGATTTATTTGATCAAGTCTCCTTATATTCGATGTTCTATCCTTTTAGTTTGCGATAGCAAATACAGACAACAAAATATATCAAACTACCCGCGCAAACACGTATCTACCGTTGATCTGGGAAACTAGAGGACGCGCACACAAGGAAATATCATGGCTTTGATGTTCGGCCCAACGAGTACAATAGAAACTGATTTTTTAGATATCGCGGCGACGCTTCTTAGCATCATTGAAAATTGGACAGCCGCAAACAAACGATTTCCAGCAAAATGTTTATCTAACATAAGTGAATTCAACCGATCATAGCCTAAAAGTTCGTTTATTCCAATTGAGTATCGGTCAGATGGTTTATGTAACGTTGCATTCTGTATTGCAAAAATGTTTACCATCTCTTTCCATTTCTCTTCCGTCTCAAAACATCATTTAAAACTCATTAAAAATATTTTCTTTTGTATTTTTTTTATATTACAAGATGTCACGTTTGACCACTATCTCATTTGATGGTCAGTGACGATGTGGTCGAAGATGTAATATGGGTGGGGACCGAACCAGTGTCCGTCAGTTTGACAGCCGACGCTCTCACCGCTGAGCTATCATCGCTTCATAACTTATCAACATTTCTTTGACTGATCCTACTAATATTATAAATGCGAAAGTATGTATGTGTATGTTTGTTCACTCTTGACGTTCAAACAGCTACACCGATTTCGATGAAATTTAGTATGGAGATAGCTGGATTGACACATAGGCTTATTTTCATCATCACCATTATCACCGTTTTTCATCACCACGCGGGTACAACCGCGGGGCACAGCTAGTGTATGATATATAGTGATTGGTGACGTATCCAAAGTAAACATTTAGTTTCCTAGATCCGAGCCCATACAACTCCAGAGATCTGCCGACATAAGACATGCATGACGAGCCCGTCTCTTCGACGCTGAATAATGAACGCGCGGAGGTGAAATAAAAATCGCTAGTATTTTACTTACGTTTGGGGTTTGCAATCTTAATAAAGTATTGGTACTGGTTTTTTTTTCAACTAAGATACAATTTTGGAAAATAAGTAAGATAAGTACTTATATTGTTACGTTAAAGATCAAATTAGTATGACGCTCATCAATAACAGCACTAAAATTAAAAAACTTTTTCATTGTTAAGTGTAACGCTGAGAAAGTAAAGTATTTTTTTCTAATTTTCGGTTCAATATGTCATTGCAGTAGAGTCTCACCCTTTTCTCTCTGTTTCATGGTCTCACCAAGCTGGCACTTTAGTAATTCAGTAAGTCCAATAATCCGACGTGGGTGCCGTTAGTTGCCGTGGTGGTACCGGCTTAGAATAGTACTCCCCCATCACTTCCCGTGGGTGCCGTAAGAGTCGGCTAAGGGATCATGTACCAGAAGGTGGGCAGCAGCGCCTTCTGAAGATCGGAAATCATACTGCGCTCGCCAACCCGCCTGCCAAGCGTGGCGAGAATTGGCAAATCCCTCCTATATGGGGGAGGCATATGTCCAGCAGTGGATGTCTAATTGCTGAGAAGAAGAAGAAGAAGAATAATCCGGCACCCTCCGCTTCTTAATGTCGTTCCACAGTCGCACCCCGGCATCACTATAACCTCGAACATTGTCTCAATAACGTTACGTACATATCTGTCATCTGTTGTTTTCAACTTGAAAATAGTTAGCTAAAAATGTCACGTAAAACGGCAAAATAGGACTCTATCTTCATAGACTGGCCGGTTGGCGCAGTTGGTAGCACTCTGCCTTCTGAGCCACTGGTTCCGGGTTCGATTCCCGGACAGGTCAAACATTTGTGTGCATGAACATGTTTGTTTGACCTGTGTCTGGGTGTGTTATGTAGTATATATATCAGTCATCAGGTTACCATAGCACAGGGTCTGCCTAGTTTGGGACCTGAAGACCTTGTGTGAATGTGAATAAATAAATAAATAAAAATAAATAAAATATAAACCTATGATTTTTTGTATACAACTAGCTGTGCCCCGCGGTTTCACCCGCGTGTATTACGGTTTTGCCGTTACCTAAATTATCCCACGGGAACCAAACTTTCTCAGGGGAAATCTCAAAATCCTTTCTTAGGGGATGTCTACGTCATAGTAGCGTTATGCATGCAAAGTCTCAGCACGATCGGTTTAAAATTGACAAAGTTACATACAATCTTTCATCCCCTATTTTATCCCTTTGGGGGTAGAATTAATCAAAATCCTGGAAAATTATGGATGGATTTGGATTTGGATGTAAATATTTACTTTTATAACATTTAACTTGATAGATCCAATAAGTGAGAATCTGTCTAAGAAAAATTCTAAATAGGTAGTCACCAAGATACTTAACATTTAAAAATGCTGATGAAAATAACGGTGCATTTCAAAATACGTATCTAATACCGAAAAAATCATATATTATATATACTTTTGTGGAACGAACCGTGAGTCTTAGTACACTCAACACAAGAAGTTGCGTGTTGTAAAATTCAAATCATTTATGATTATGCTACCCTCACGTGGCTTTTTACGTTTCCTCCCCCACCCTCGGCAGCGTCGGGTTCTATCAACTCGGGTTATCTCGGGATTATACCTTAATAGCGGGTCTAGAGCGGTTACATTATCACTTGTTCAGTTGTGGTATTTGGTATTTGAAACAATGAAATATTTCCTCTTTATAATATCGGCGTTTTGATAACCGAACTTAATAATACTTTTAACTAAACGGCTTTATCAAATAAAACTCACAACAATCGAAAATGTTCCTTATTTGTAACACATTCAAGTTTAAATTTCAACGGCGGTCTACTCTCCCTCGGTCTTACGAATTCAATGACGTCACGTACTGACGTTCTGACGCGAGGAGTGCGGCGTATGAGGAAAGAATGTTAAACTCGCTTCAGAGTTTAACATATTTTCCTCATACAAAAGTACACAACACCGAAGTTTTCACTTCAATAAGTATTTCGATCGTAAAAGGTGCAATAATAAAACAATATCGCATCACAGTGTGTTCGATCCTATGAGTTTTAAAATAACAAATCATAATTTGACTTATGAAAGCTTAGAAATAAGACTACACCATGTTGACTTGTAGGTATGACTGTGGTCGTGTTAGTATGCATGTGTGTGTGCGTCTTACTTATGTTGCGATATCGTAGCTCAGAAACAAGTAGCAGTTTTTTAAAATTCCACATCTGTTTTTGTAAGATTTAAATCTTGCTGATAGCGATGTGGTCTTAGTTTAAAAGTATGTGGCTCGTTAGAATAATAGCTAATAGCAACAAATCTAACTATGCTTATATAGAATACAACTTTATGCAAAAATTCTATATTACAAATATTCAGCATGTCGTAGCAGCGCCTTCGCATGTCTACGCACGATAATTGGCCTGTACTAGCTCGCCCTTTGACTTTAGAACGCTACTGCATAATGTTATGCACTTAAAAGCATTTTGTTTGAGAGTGAAAGACTCGCTTCTGTTAAACGTTGTTAAAAGGTGCAATTTGCTGATTTTGTAGCCCGTAGCATGTTCGTAGCCACTCTCTACGACGTAGTAAATGTCGTAGCGATTGCGTTTTCCAACAATGTGACAAGTTAAGACGAGTGTTTGACTGATGATTTTGATCTAGTACAAAGGAATTGAATCCTGATTTTCCAAAAGTGTTCCAATGAAATCTTTTGTTTATTGGAGTGAACAGAATAAAAACAATGAGAGTATTTCTATATTAAATTATGTTTGTTCTGTTGATGGTAAAACAACAGCCTCAGACACGTTGCTGCCGCAGCTGCCCGTGTCACCTCTAATACGTGCGAGGCAATGATAGCTCAGCGGGGAAAGCATTGGCTGCCAAACTAATGGACACTGGTTTGATTCCCAACAACAGCTTGAGCTTCTGGTGAAGGTAACATCGTTATGAAGATCCCAGCATGGTGGTAAGGTACTTTCGAGTACCCGCCTGGCTAGCTACCTGGATGTTTGGAAAACTATCACCAAACACAGTGTGATCAGCCAGCAGTCCTTGAGATTTAGAAAGCATTATAGGTCTAGCATGATAACATCTTCGACCACATCGTCACTTATCATCAAGTGAAATAGTTGTCAAACTCTAGATCTATACAGAAAGAAAAGTACGTAAGTTAAATTGTAGTTTCAACTAAACAACTTACTTGTGGTAGGTATACTAGATACAGCATGTTACTGGGTTCGTATTTCAAATTCATCAGTCAGAAGCTAGGGTTGTCACGTTGCTCGTTAGCTTTTACTGTTGATTAGTTTTAGGTAGATGCCGAAAAACTGACGTTTTCACACACTCCATTTTTTTTATAGATAGCCACCCCGCACGCTCGCCGCTGGAGCGAATCTATTTTTTACTCCCAACACCGCTGAAAAATGGGGTGGCAATACCTTGTATTGGTTTTTTATATTTTTTTCGGCTGAACCTGCAAAAATAAGCCTGTATCCCCGAAAACTTTTGGAGTATACCAAAGAACGATTGTGAATTTATTTTTGGGTTTTCAATTTGTTGAGAGAATCGATTTTTCTTTGTTTGCGCATGGGCTATGAAAAAAATGTCTACCAAACCAGAAGTGTATTTCGTATATTGTTGCTCAGTTTTTGCGATGTTTCAATAAAACAGAAATTGGATTTATGGATTCGTTTTAAAGCAATTGTCATTTACTTTATGATACTTTATTTATTAAATACTGCCTGGTGTTCGACTACCATCTCACTTCATGGTCAGTGACGATGTAGTCGAAGATGTTATCACGCTAGACCTAGAACGCTTACTGGCTCTCAAGGACTGCTGGCGGAACACGCTATGTGTTTGGTGACAGTTTTTCAAACTTGAGGGTGGCAGGTAGCCAGATGGGTACTCGAGAGTACCTTACCACTGTGCCGGGCATTTGATAACAATGCTACCTTCACCAGAAGCTCAAGCCATTGGTCGAGCACGAACCAGCGTCCGTCATTTTGATAGCCGACGCTCGCACCGCTGTGCTGGAGGGTCGCAGTTTTCCGCACTCACACCCGTCTCCACAGATTACACATATGTCCCTCGATCACATATTGGGATAGATAAAGAATAAAAAAAATATATGTAGAAAAAGTTAAAGTCCAGCACAGTATAATAAAAACGTAGTCTACATTGAATTAAGATACTGTAAAGATTAAACAGCAAACGATGGTTTAAAAAAAAGTATAAATTGCCAAAACGTATTGACTTATCTTCTATACGACTTAATATAATATGTTTATGTTATTTCATCTAAGGACGTTTTACTTCTACGAAAAGTCCTATATGAGTTTTTAATGCTATTACTTTCTTATATATAAGTTATCATTATTAATGTTTTGAAATTGTAATTATATAGATAGAACAGGATTCTTTTAGTAACATAAAACTCCAACTTACAAAGTTTTTATACGATGACTTGATATTGCACTATAGTAGATAGTCCAGTCAAATAAACTTTTAAATCAAAATTTCAGTCTAAAGGCTGCATTTTTGATATTATGTAGTTTTAATCGTACAAAAAAATGTGTAAAACGTTATTGGGTGCGCAACTACCGGCAAGGGTTGAATATTTTTTTTTATATATGTCTCTTCGCAATTACTGGAAAATAGTAAGAGTTAGAGAAAAAAGTTCTAAAGAATATTTATAAAGCGTAAAATTTTACATTAAAAAGGTTTTATGACTTTTTTTCCTCCGGTCAAAGTTAACCGAGTTAGGAAGATTTCTAAGTTTAACAGATAAACGTAAATTTAAAAAAATCGCAGGTAGTAGAAATATGAGCTAATTATGTTACTCGTAAGTAACTTCCATAGATTATTCTGAGTTTTGAAACTGTGTAGGGTTTAAGTTTACTGCTTGAACCGATATTACATATTAAGATGTTGTAGTTGAGATGAGGGGATGAAGTTTTTAATTGCACGGGTGCTGAAACTGACGTAGTAAAAAAATATTTTTACTACAAATGTAATAATAGGGTACATAGGTACTAAATAGGTACTATATCAATTTATCTAATGTATATAGGTACTCAGCATGAAATTCTTGCTTGTTAACAAGAGTATGCGGGTGCTGGATGTTATTAATTATAATAACATCCAGTACCCGCTCCCCATAGGTACTCAGCGTCATCATCATCTAAATGTAAATAAGAATTTAAATTGCATGATTTGAAATAATAGCCCCAAAACATTTTTATTTATATTTGCTTAACGTACTTTTTTCAAATTAACATGTGGCGGCTTTACCCGTATCAGAATCCACCATTAAGCTACTAGTGTTAGTTTTATTAACGTACCCAATGCGTCTCTGACCTATCTGTTCCCTCACTTTACTGTGTACTAAACATTTTACATCCGACTCAAAACTTGTCATTCGAGGTATCTTTACTGCTTCATTTGAAACCAATAAAATAGTGATAAAACTTTATCGATGCTACACTTAATGCTTTATTTTTCACTATAAACGAGAAAGTTTTACTAAAGATCGTCCTTATTTTTTTCTCTAACTCATGCGCCTGTGCTAGTTTTGAGATTAGTTTGTTTAGAAGACTAAGCGAAGCTTTGACTGTAACTGTGGGGTTCACAACAAGAGCTATGTTCCGGAGTTCAGATCAAACGTCAGAGTTCATAGCGCATGTTTTCGTTTATTGACTACCTAGGTGTCAAATTTCACCCCAACCCTTTCAGTGGTTTGAGCTCTGTTGTGATAAATGAGTGATAGTGCGTAAAGTTTCTACCGAATAGCTAATAGAAGAGCAGGTAAATTTCAAAAGTTAGGCGTTGAACAATACCGCCCAAACATTCTACCGCCAACCGGAAAATGCAAACATCACTACTACGTTTCAGCTTTGAAAGTGCTTCAGCTAGCGAAGTTACTTGGTATAATATTTAATAACTAATGTCTTGAGTACAACAGAGCAGTACGGTAGTACAAAAGGCTCAATTACTATTTTAGGTGGGTTTGAAATGAAATGAAATCGTTTATTTGCGCAAAAATAGAGAAGTTAGAATGAGAGCGCTTATTTTGTAAGTTATGAAAGATTAAAATGAAATAGGCATGATTATTACGTCTAACTAAGCCGAACAGTTCAATTAGGCAAGTCTAAATTTAAGAAAGAGGCCAATCGTCGAATCCAACTCGGCTGGGCAGCGTTCGTGAAACTCCGCGACTTCTTTTCGCGCAAAATATCACAATGCCTGTAAACGAACGTCTTCGAATAGTGTGTGTTCCCAGTGATGACTTACGGAACAGAAACAAGTGAAGGGCTATGCTCGGGTTTATGTACGAGATCGAATACAAAATTAGGAGATCCGTATAAGAAAGAAAGTCACTGACATAGCCCAGCGGATTAGCAAGGTGAAGTGGCAGCGTGCAGGGCAAATAGCTCAAAGAACTGATGGTCGACCCCACGTCAAGGGGTTCAGCACGTGCCAACAAGCGCAGCGTAGTAGGGTCACCGACACAGTGCACAGATCACCTGACTAAGATCGCAGTTAAGGACTGGATGAGGGCCGCTTCCATCCGGTCGTTATGGAAATCAACGAGGGAGGCCTATATCCACCAATGTACGTTCTGTGGCTGAGATGATGATGATGATGATGCTGATGCTCGATCATAATTAAGAATTTATCATTATTCTCTTCAATATTTTTTATTTATTATTTATATTCTAATGGTTGTTTTCTTTAAATATTAAAAAAAAAATGCAATGCACGTTTCTTTTTGCGCTTTAAGTGTTTTGAGCACAAATAGCGTGCTTAAAGGCATTCCGAAATACACTGACAGCTGCACACAAAATGTATATGACGTCATCGTCCTGGATACGAGGTAGAACAGTGTAAGCGCTGTTGAACATCGGACTGTCATTTATAGAATCTATCGAAAAATTAGTAATCCCTCCACAAAAAATGAGAAACCAAATTTAAACTTTCAAAAAAAGTTACCTGCTCGTATATGGTGCCCGTGGAGTACGGAAGTGAACTATTTATTATGATTTTAATGGGAGCTGGTATTTATAGACTTCGCGCGCTTTCACACACACAATCCATTCCGATTTGCTTACGAGCGTCAGAACCGTCAGTACTAAATTCATCTCGGAAAAGCTAAATCCTCACGTACGTATGCGCTGTGAGCGCAAAAAGAAACGCACTTTAGAACCAAAGCGTTTATTTCACGATAATCAAGACAAACGGAGTAGCCTGTGTGAATGCACACTAGCAGTCATTATTTTGGGCTCAACGTTTCACATTTGCAATTACGGTTTATTTGATCACATCACAACACTAGCATTAAAAAGTTAAGCTCCAGCTCCGACCCGGGCCAGCGGGGCGAAGGAGGGCGAAGGGGGGATTAGTTTGACGGCAGTGAGCCGGCAACTTTGCATCCATTGTTCTACGGATTAGTGCTTGCAGTTTGTGATGCTTTTTTCATGATTGTTATTTAGATAGAAATGAGGTTTGGTTTGCATTTTCGTTTGCTAATACAATTAATATAATATAATATATAATGTGGGACAACATTCACACAAGGTCTTCAGGTCCCAAACTAGGCAGAGCCTGTACTATGGTAACCTGATGACTGATATATATACTTATATAGATATACACACCCAGACACAGGTCAAACAGACATGTTCATGCACACAAATGTTTGACCTGTCCGGGAATCGAACCCAATTATCTCTGATTTGAATATTCTTTTGCAATTGAGGCGTATATTTTATATATCTAATTTGTTTGAATAAAATATAGTTGTAACTTGTTCCTAACATATGCTTTGCATGGTCAAAATCAAACAAACAAAGGCTAATGCTAAAAGAAAAGATAAATATTGAGTTGGTATAGTATATAAAAGATATCGAATTATATCCTAATGATTTATTTACATAACTTTAATAACATTAACAATACAATTCATGAAAAAGATACCTTATACACCTTTAATAATCTAGTCCATTAAAAAAATTACCAGTGGGCAAATTTCCCAAAATGCTGGCAGCATTGCCACGTTTCTGGCGCAAAAATTGAGCATTGCTATTCAAGCAATGCTTAATCTTTGCGGAAGAAAAAGGCAAGCATTTTGTTCACGTGTTGCTACGTGTTAGTTCACGGGTGCGTGTTTCAGTCGCCCCGATAGGTCTTCAAAAAGACGGTGTGCTCCCGGTACCAACGGTCAAAGCGGTCGACTCAAAGGTACTCAAATAAATACCCACTATAGATAATAATGTACTTGCGCCTTTTGGGTTTTCTATCGTTTCAGCCGCTACACACATGTCGCATCCTAAACCAAAGGTTGTAAATAATAATTGTAATTCCTTCAGGGTTTTACCATAGTCACGGATTAGGCCATTTGGCTATAAAATTGCAAAAGCTCGACAGATCAAATTGTTAAGGCTGAAAATTCTACCCGCACTATGACAACAGAAAAGGCCTCATGACCTAACCGTTCACAGACAGTACCGTCATTGTCCATAAAATTGTATTATTAATTATTTATTAAGTAGGTATGTAAGCAAAGCACGAATTATTATATAACATAAAAATACTTATCATCTTCTTTTTCTCTGTCTCATACACTTCTTATACTAATTAACATTTCCAAATGTCTACAAAGCCATTTAACAAGCAATAAACATTAATGAAAAAAGTGGTTTTAACAGTCTAAATACGTTATCAGATTATCAAATTGGGGCAGCAGATTTGCTGCCAGTTTTCACAAAACACTTTTAGCGTTAATTACGAAATAACTAATTGGCATAGTCTACTTCTATACTTATTTGTAGGTAGGTCTTTTAATAAAATATATGTGTTATTTTCATCTCTTTCTGACTTTATGTGCAGAATGTGGTCAAAGGTGGAATCCCTGTTAATCTAGAATGTTGACGGGCTATCAAGAACAGCTGCTCGTACAACACTTTATTGCAATAAAATTATACAAACATAAACTATAATATAACAATATTATAACTAAAGTATAATCGGCGGCCTTACTGCTAAGCAGCGAGTTCTCCCTGTCAACCGTTTGTTAGATAGATACACTAGAAGAAAACTGAGGTAGCGGGTTACCTCAACTTGTTACATAGTAATCAGTAGCTCGGTAGTGGGAGCGTCGGCTGTCAAAGTGATGGACGCTGGTTCGATCCCCACCAACGGCATGAGCTTCCGGTGAAGGTAGCAAATTCCCAGTATGGTAGTTAGCGTTTCGAATACCCGCCTGACTGGCTACCACCCTCTAGTTTAAAAAACTGTCACCAAACACATAGTGTGTTCAGGCAGCAGTCCTTAAGAGCCAGTGAGCATTCTAGGTCTAGCTTAATTACATCTTCGACCACATCGTCACTGACCATCAAGTGAGATGGTGGTGAGTGGTCAGACGCTACATCTGTACAGTGTAAAAAGAAAAATAGTAAAATTTGTTATAAACTATTAACTCCAAGACACCCAAACAAGTCAAAGCCTGTATCTATAGAATGTATAAGTTTTAGTTCGGTGTTTACTACTGGAGCATTGGAACGAAAATAATTTACGTATTTGTTTACGCCACCTTTATTTATGTCAAGTTGCTGGCAACAGTTGTAAGAAAGAAAATGAAAAATATTGTGATGAGAAGAACTCGAAAACATGAAACTATACATTTTATTTTTATTAAATCAAAGTTTTGTTGTTTATTGCTAGATCATGAAACCCCGATATTGTCTTTGTGTTTCCTGGCCACGGATAGGGCAACACCATTCCTTTCCGGTGGTTTGGCAGTAGGCAACTTGGAGTAAAAGGCAAGGATTTTTTTAATATTCTATATGCACAATTATGTACATCTATATACGGAAGTAAAACATATGAAATGATAATTAAATGAAATGAAATTCATTTATTCAAGACAGAACCGCACACAACAACATAAAATACTAACAAGATGGTTAATATTATTGAATGTATAAAGTATACTTATAATACAGTAGCACAAAAACAAATGAGTGTGCATGTCGGACTGCTGTCATATGCAGTACTGCAGAAAAGGTGAGAGCTCAGCATTTTTTTTTTTTTATTGGGAATAGGCAGGCGTTTGACCACTAACTCACCTGATGTTAAGTGATGATGCGGTCTACGGTGGAGTACGCCTGCCTAGAAGATACCTATTCACTCGTGACTTGAAGATACCCAGGTCGTATTTTATCGGAAATACAGATTTAGGCAATGAGTTCCATTCGTTAGCTGTACGCACTAAAATTATGCCGTGAGTGAGCCCCCGGCGCTGACCCCCGGTGACACACGGACACGAAAACAATTTACAAACAATATGACACGTTCTAGAGAATGATACAGTTCCACAGTTCTCTCTATTCTTCTCTATAAATAATTGTATATTGTAATTAGTTGTTCAAATCAAATCAAATCAGTTTATTCAGGTAAGTGCACATTCATACATATTTTTGTATTATATGGCTAGAGGTTTACACAAAAAATTATGGGTTATCTGTCGCTGAAATAGGCTCAACCGCCTGTGTTTCTGCTTACAGCGCCCTCCTAGATATATAAAAAAATAATCTAGCCTTATGCTATAGTTGTTAGATGCATAAAAACAAATTTATTAAAGTCTTAGTAATATTATTCGCCATATTCTGACCTGAGTGTCAATTCTACTAAACACATTGCTAATAGATTGTTAATGAATTGTCGGTTTTGTTAGTTTTGCTGTTCTAATTGGAGTTTAATTGTAATGACTATATTAATGATCTACCTAATTGATAATTCTAAAACATCTGATCTATACATCTGATCTCTTTCTACTGCGATGCCTATTATTTATTTATTTGTAATAAAATACTTGTTGCACTTACAGTTGTTCACTAAATCGCACAACAAGTCACACACGTCAACACATTTTCATATTCACATTATCCTATAACTTACTTATGAAATCAATACATAGGTCTAAAAATATATTAAGTTTGGTATGGAATATATCTAGATCAGCTTCCTGAGCAATCAAACTATTCATTAATGCAATTACATGAGATGTAATGTATTGTAATGTAATTTCAGTTCAAATATTTGAAGGAAAAAATTCGGCTGCTAGTGGGACTTGAACCCACGACTACAGAATACCGTCCTGTACTGTAATGTAATGGCTATACTAATGATCTACCTAATTGATAATTCTAAAACATCTGATCTAATCACTACCACGATGCATATAATGCAATCGAGATGCAATTTGCTGTTGCAGCTGATTAACGATTGCATTTGAATTACTATTGCATTGTCCATGAATTGTTAGTCTTAAAAAAAGAGTTGGAACCCTGTTTAATGTGCAAACTTGTTAAAACGTAATGTGATGTCAAGGATAAAATATGTATATCAACGATAATATAGACAAGAATTGTTTAGAATTCAAGGGTCGTTATTACGCCTGTCAGTATCACAAAAGTCACTCATAACTCGATTTTTATCTCGACACACAACTCACGGTATCGAACAAATTCGGGTAATATTGGGATTTGAACCCACGACTACAGAATACCGTCCTAAAGGTAGATGGCGCTAAGAACAATATCCCCTCAAAAGTAAATAAGGAAGGAATAAATTCGGACCAGTTCAGACCCAGTGATAACTTACGGAACAGAAACGTGGTGTCTCACTATGGCCTCATGAGCAGGCTCAAAGTCTCATAACGAGCTATGGAGAGGGCTATGCTCGGGGTTTCTGGTGAATGAAATGCAACACAGAAACGGTTTATTTACTGTGATTACGTGGAAACTGCTGTTCGCTTGCAACAGTGCTGATATATCATATACATCGTGAACTATCGTGAAAAACAAGGATAATACACAGTAAATAATTATAGTTTCTATCAACATCTGTGCTCATATCTGTGTAGTGCTATAAAACTAACTTCAAGTCATAAGTCAGAAAGCCATCAAGGTATTGTGAAGGCACGTACAAAACCAAAGTGAGGCCGTCGCTTGTCCCGGCTGAATGCGTCGCGTTCCCTGTGCCTCAAACCGCGGCCCTGACACGTCGAGAAATGTGTCAAGTTTGCTGTTACCTGGATAAATTGTAAACACCTATTCTTCTTAGAATAATATAGAGTAGAGCACACATTTTTATCTAGTTAGGTTTGTAGGCTAGTCGTGCATGACAATCCCGATACTACTAGTGAAAGTTATGACATAACATCTGCACAATGAACGCTGAATATCTGTAAAGCTTCACAAGAAGCGTGAGTGGTCACAAGACCTGAAACAAAGGTTTATATTAATAAGATTTTCGCTAACGACAGATATTAGTCATTTAAAAAAAAGTCGGGAATGTTGAATTCGAAACGGTAAACGGTTAAATGATATGAAGACGGTGTAGTATTAATCAAATGAAGCGCCTTTTTACGTGATCTGTTACTATCTGTGACGTAAAAACACCGGAATTGTAAGAAATCATAATTCATCTAAAGCTGAATTGATGAAATTTATGGTATCGTATGTATTAACAAAATTTACACACACACAAACAAAAAAAATATTATAGACTAGATTCATCATCATCATTTGTAATTTTTAGACTTTCGCGATTCGAACACATTGTTAATAAATCAATCGGGGCTTGATCGTGAGAAAAACATTTAGTAATTTATTTACCTCGACGTTTCGACCAAGTTGCATTGGTCGTGGTCACGAGAAGACGAGAAGACAATCGGGTAATAGAGATATGGTTAATGAATACTAGCTATTACAGCACGATTACTCGCCGAAAAACTTGTGAAAATATTGACACCATTCCATTTCTTGAATGATTTATAAAAAAAAAAGCTGTTGGAATGATTTCAATGATCAGTAGTTCTATGAAAGTTCGACCGTAAGCTGACCTTGACACTAAGGTCTAATTTTGTTGGCCACCGTTTTATTTTTTGTTTATTTTAATAATAATTCCGATTCTTACGGCACCCACGGGAAGATATGGGCGGGGGGGTTTAATTCTAAACCGGTACCACCACGGCCACTGTATGTCACTGTTGACTGTATTTGTTCATTTTAATTAGGATAAATGTTATTTTTTCGATGTTTTGCTCTCTTGAACAAAAAGGCGACTAATTTGTCAATTGTCGTTTCAGAATAACATTCGGTATATTTCTTGGAATCTCCTTCAAACAGACCAGTATATTTTATTTATTTATTTCTTGGAATCTCCTTCGAAAAGACCAGTATGTCGGACAATAGACTGATTCACCTATAAACAACATGAAATAACAACAAAAACCCAACAAATGACCCGCTGGAGTGTGTCTGGCAGCGGTCTTGTCTGACACCGTGTGTCGACATGTCCGCTGCGCACGACAGTGGCCAACAGTTACTGAGATTTGTGTTTGGTTTTTTTTTTATAGCTTAAATACATTTGGAAACATAATTTATGCATTTGACACATGTTTTATCTTTAGATAGAGCGTGCAAATAATATGTGCAGTATTTAATTTTCAGCATTGTTCTTGATTGGTTAGTGATGGGTTATTTAGCCAAAGCATTGTTTGCAGCGACGAACTAACTACGCGGAATTTCTCCAGCTTGGGAAATAATTGTTGTAATTATCAATGTCATAATTACACACGTTATAAGATCAGAGCCCGCAATATACATTATTTCTACTTTATTAAATACATCTTATGAAGGTATTTATGCAGATACGTTAACATGCTTTATAAAAATAAATGTAACACAGTGGGCGCATTTATAAACCGCTTACAGCTTACTTATTTTATTTTAGAATTTTAAGAAAACTTACAGCTAGTTACACATAAAATCGCTTTAAGCGATATGTCCGCCTTTCGTTTCTCTAGGATAGTATAAGCTATAAACATAATACATGTTACTTTTGTTACACTTTTAGGAACAACTGAAGAGTTTTCTATCTATCTATCTAATTTATTTAAATAAAATAAATGCGAATTACATAATTATGTGCTAAGGCCAATTTTAAACTTTCCATTATTATACTATTCCATTATTCCATCCATTATTACAAAAATTAAAAGCGGGCGCCAACTAGATCAGATACTACTGCAAAATAAAAAATAAAACCATTTTACTTGAATGATTTTTAGGTAATCAAAATATTTAAACTATACAAAAAGGAGTCGGATCTCGATCACATATTTTCTGTATTGGCGGTCCAGATAATTATTTTATAGTTTAAAGGTCAGAACACTATCATATTTGCCATAGGTAGTGATTCGCTTATTCAACTAAACTAAACTAAAATTTTGGAAAACTAAATCAGTTCTTAAACGGTTACGATAAAGTCTAAATTGGTATGAGACTTCTCAATAACATCACTAAAATTTAATGTATTTATTAAATTTGCGGGTAGTTTTAGCGAAATTAAATCGCCACTTATTTGGTGCCTACTAAAACTACCCGCAATTGGCCAGCAATACAATAAAACTCATCTAATATTAGTGAGAGCGTTGTATGGAGTTATACGAACTTGAATTTTAGGGTAATTAGAATACGAACTATTTCAAATTGAAGAATTTTAGGGAGTTTTAGCTAGTTCGTGGGATTAACAGAATTAGGGCCATAAACTATTGAGACATTTAGTCTGAACGTCAAATTTTTATGCACATAGTCATTGAAATGAATCGCTTCAGAAAAATAGAAGCTTATGTACTGTTACTACAGTAGCGTGGAGGGATTTTGTTTTGTCCCACGGATCACTTCACTTTTGTTTTTCGATAACATGTCGGTCCCGACAGCGAGAGTAATTGGATGTTTTCGATGTGATTTTTTAGCTTTCGCTCGTTTTTCCACTGTGTATTTTATTAATATTCTTGCGGACGACATGGGCATACCATTATATTTATCTTGTTAACGAATTCTTTCGGTAAGTTTTTTGTTTGTTATTTCTATGTAATGTGTTTAAGGGCCATTTAGATAAAAAGTTGTGATTCTGTTGTTTTCATCTGAACTTTGAGTTAGGTGCGTAATGATCTGTAAACTAGTTTACTTGCGTGTTAATCGAATGTGATATTTTGTATTTATATTGAATGGCGTCAAAAATAAAACAATGCCCGAAAACGAAGGTCTTCGAGCGGTTTGTTTTATAACTGACGAAACTAAAACGTGGTATCTGAAGATGGATCTTATGAGGAGACTCAGAGTCGCACAACGAGCTATGGAGAGAGCTATCCTCAGGGTTTTTCTGCGCGACCATATCAGAAATGAGGAGATCCATAGAAGAACGAAAGTCACCGATAAAACCACCAGTGGATTAGCACGTTGAAGTTTCAGTGGGTAGGACACGTAGCTCGAAGAACTGATGGGTTGAAAGGTTGCCGAATGGATACCACGGACTGACAAGAGCAGCATAGGACAGCCACCGACAAGGTAGACAGACGACGTGACTAAGATCGCAGGATATCTAATAAGTCTGGATGCGGGCCGTTCATAACTGATCCTTGTGGAAATCAATGGAGGAGACATCTCCAGCAGTGGACAGCTTATGACTGAGATGACGATAATTGCATGAATTTTTCTTTATTATCTTTAGGTTTATGGTATGATTACTATCTCGATTGTTGCTCAGTGAATATTATGATTGTAGGTGGATTCATGGAAAGCTTTTGTTTGCGGTAGAAACGTTACACTTATAAAGTTTATATAAAATATTTTTCGTTACTAAGTATGTGTCGATTTGGCACTTAGTAACGAAAAATATCTTACATTCCATTTTGAGTAGAAGATCCAAAAGTTATGCATATAGTTAGTATGTATATATTATAAAGTAGCCATCAATCTAATAGTATGTGAAATTCAATTAAGCAAAGGAAATCAAATATTGCGGTCGTTACCAACCCACCTTAGGGGGTCTTCCTCACCCCATTCACATTCCGAGATGAAGATTGATGCAGCAATCTGTCTTCGAGATAAACGGCCATTGACAACTGTTATTTTGGAAGACACTTAACAAAGTTTAAGATAGCGATGGCATAAAATATTACCTTGTTGTGTTCGGTTTGGTTCAATGTTCTCGAAGTTTCGGGGAATGGATCGATCCGTCGTTTATTTATCTGAGTAAACTTTACTACAAGAATGTACCTCACTCTGAGTTCAAATATAAACAAGAAACAAACAGACGTATAAACACTCACACCCTTTCATACATTTTATCGCCGAAATCAAGGACACACACAATCACAATACACAAACATCCAGGACCTGAGAACAAGCTATATGCTATATGCTTGCCTTGTGCTTATCACAGATTTTTTTCCACCAGCCGGGATTCGAACGGCTCTCTGTGTCCGGAGTGTCTGTACCAAAGTCATTGTCACTTATCACTGAGCCACAACGACTGTCGTATTATACATACGAATATTTTACAGATCACTTGCAGAGCAGCGCGTTACTTTACCAGATCTTCATTTGACTATATACCACTAAAACTACCCATTAAACACTTTTTAATAAATTTTCAAAGTTATTTTGTAGGCTCTCTATCTCTACTAAATTGAATCAGAAACGGTTTAGTAGTTTGAGCGTGAACAAGACTAGTTTCACATTGATACCAGACAGAAGTTTGTGTCTAAATATATTATAAATCAGTTCTGTTGGTTAACCTTTGAAATGCAACAAGCAAAACTACTTTAATTTTGCATTAACATATTAGTTCGGATTACTATAAGTGCTATTACAGATAGCAAGGGTATAAAAATACAACCAAGTGGAGACAAAATACCACCGAAATGCATTTCTAAACAAACATAATAATAGTTTAAACTGACCGGAACAGATCATACCCACTAATTAAATTAGATAACTTTTATAGGAAACAATATTGACTCAATGTATTTTTTTGCTATGCAATGAGATCCTCATGGTGGTAGCATCGGACTTGATAGCATCAAATCCATAGTATAGTGGTATTGTACGTTTTAATACCTACCTGTGTAAAAACCACCTTTATACGAGTTTTATGGTTTATTGCATTAACAACATGCTAGGCGGGACTTACTTCTTTACAAATTCGCCATCGCTATATGGTAGATATACCACCTATACGTACAAAGCGTTTTGCTTCCACTTTCTTAATGCGTACTGCCAAGGAATGGAACTCGTTGCCCGAGTCTGTGTTTCCCGATATGTACAATCCTGGAGTCTTCAAGTCGCGAGTGAATAGGTACCTTCTAGGTTTGCGTGCTAAATCCTAGACAACGTCATCACTTAACATCAGGTGAGACATTTGTCAAACGCAAACTTATAATATGTAAAAAAAAAATACTTTCATATTATTTGAAGGAAAAAATTAGACTACCAGTGGGAGTTCAACCCACAACTATAGAATAGCGCCCTGTTGCTTTGTCCAAATAAGCTATGGTAGCACTCCACTGGCGATACGAATTTATACCTTCATTTTAACATCTGAGGGGATGTTGTTCTTAGCGCCATCTACCTTTAAATGTATGAACAATTAATTAGTAGGACTGATAGCTCAATATTACAGTTGATATCTTATCAAGCGAAGGCACTCTGCTTTTATTCTAAGAGGACCGCCAGTGGAGTGCTACCATAGCTTAGTTAGACAAAGCGACAGGACGGTATTCTGTAGTCGTGGGTTCAAGTCCTAATGGTCGTCGAATTTTTACCTTTAAATAATTTACCACCTTCGAGTTTGATAATCTTTCACCAAAGTTTATTACTCAAGTTTGTGCGTCACCAAGACTCGGGCTGGAAATTAACGCTGTAGGTTCCCCTTCAGCAATATGCTGAGCCCAGAAGATTTCAGGCATAACTGTACATGACAGAGATCTTGGTTTCTAAATTATGTATATCTTTTGTTTTATATTTTTATTTTAATTTTATTGTAATCATGTCAAAATTTATTTTATATATTATTTTGTATCAGTTAGTATTCATCACCTCATCACCTCAGCTATAGGAGGTCCACTGCTTTAAACGATAAGTGTGTACAGCTTTACTTGAGAAGCAGTTCTCTCTTCGACCACATAGTCATGAAGCATCAGCTGAGGAAGTGATCAAGCGTTATGAAACACATAAGAATCGGTTCGATCAGTCCTTCTCCAGACAAGGTAACTACCAGAACTACCTATTTGAATTGAATTCTAAACCTCACGCCTAAAATAACCTTTTACATAAATAATATTATTCGACAATACTCGTACAAATCAGGATTGAAGCGGTCAGAATTCTGAAACAAGTGAAATCACGTAACAAAATGTCCAGGGACGCGCGAGGGCAAATAAAGAAATAGGACGGTGAGGAAATTTTCCGGTTCAACGGGGAAAAATCCGTTTTATAAAGCGATGTGACGAGCACGCACGATAGGCGGCGTTTAAGGCTAAGGGCGGTTTCACATCGATAGATTGTATCTGGGTCTGAGACGATATTTGAATTTCAGTGAAGGTAACGAAAGATTTACGGTAAATTCATTGGCTGTGTTCAGAGGAAGCCAGGCACTTGTGCAACTTAATCCTTGTCATATAATCTAACTTAAAATTATTTACTACTTATATATGTCAAAATATCTGTTTATAGGATAAAAAAACAAAAATTGAGTATTGGTTTACGATTGAACTTAGCAATGCATGGACTCACTAAATAACTCTGGCTTGAATAAAAATAATCATAATTATAATTAATGTAATCATGAAGCAAGCAATGTCACAAACTATATGTATATATTATGAAAACATGGTCATTTTTACAAAGTCAAAGTCACTTATTTGCACAAACATGGGTATAAAAAAGTTGTTAAAATTAATTAATGCTCTCCACATTCTACCACAATGGCATACAAAATTAATATATAGGCTTAGAGTAACACCTGATGTGTAGAAACTTTGCTGACGGAGAAAATGTACCTACTCTTCACGTTTTGCAATTAGATGAAGTAAATAGATTGTTTTTCAATAAAATTAACCAAAATTGTGGAAAATAAGGGTTTTCCTCGTAAATATGTTGAAAAACGTCGTATGAATCACATGAGCCCTGCTGTTTACGCTGCGAACCACCGCCTCGTGTTAAACGATCAACTTAGCTCACTTTTATAAAACGATCAACTTAGCTCACTTGTATAAAACGCGGGAGTTACTCACGTAATAAGTCAGAGTGTTCCGACTATAGTTTCAACCACATTCGGTGGTCCACATGTGCGCGACCGCGAGCGCCCCGTATTCTCCTTGAAAAGATCACCGAATGTGGTTAAAACTATAGTCGGAACACTCTGAATTATTACGTAACTCCCGTGTTTTATACATTCATTCAAAACCGTGTCAGTTTTACCTAAATGAGCTCACTTGTATTATAATATACTATTATGGACATAAAGTTCCTTTAACTGCCTTTCCGATATTTTTCTAAATATGTTTAACTGTTATTTAATCTGTTGGTTTTCAAATAATAAATAAATAAAAAATTAGGATTATCTTTGTTAAGACATATACGAATTTAAACGGAAACAGATTGGAAATTTCGTAACTTAAAAGTTTCAGTTTGCTTTTTACACAAGTCAAAGAGACCACCTTTAGCTTAGTGGTAATTAAAAGATGTATTCTAGTATCCTGCGACCTAGTTCTTCCGCACAGGTATCGAGGACGGTCGCTCGGGGGAGATCAATTCCCCACGCATCGATCAGGGCGAGCGTGCTAGTCACGGAGCGTGTGTATTCACTACCGACCGCGCATTTAAAAGCGCTGGATTTAATACTCCTTGATTGGGTTGCATAAATATGGCGTTTTCTAGTAAAAGTCTGATACATATAAAGTATTTTTTAAACGACTTCAGACAAAGGAGGTTACTCAATTCGACCATATATATATACCACCGTATATAACTATTTCCACTTTACATAAAAACCATAAATTATTAAAATAAAATTAAAAACTTAAAATCTTTTATAATAATATAATTTAACTTTCTAAAAAATAAAACACCAAAAAATTGTTTCATCCACCTTCAATCACATATTCTATTGTTTTGTTTTGCAAAGATCTTTATTAAAACATGAAACACTAATACACAATAATGACATGACACAGTCAAGTACTTATATAAATAACAAAGACATGGCTCGGCAGGCTAACAGCGCCTTTATTAAGCCTTTTAATAAAAGAAATATTTTATGTTACTTTACAAACGTTTTAAATCGTGAAGGTTATTATTACTATACTAAATAGATTATCTTGTTTATCTTAATTATGTTTACTTTGTACAGTGCACATTTATTGCAATACACAAAATTAACACTTCTAAGAACATTTAGAAGAGTTAACACCACAGTTTATGTAAGAAGAATATTATCCTAAATGTGGTACAACAATCAAGATCTTGATGTTAGCTATTACAGTTTGTTTCTAGGAATAAAAACATTATCTTAAATGTAATTACTTATTGCTACCATTCCAAGTCGCTGAATTTAAATAACATTACGAATACTAATCAAAACTGGTATGTAATGCTGACGGTATCCACATTAATTATATTACAAGGTACCTGCATCATAAAAGATAATAAGTACTCTTCGAATGAAAGTACCCAGGCGATCCGCAATAATCGGTGTTGACAGCGGCGCACGGCGCTAGGTAAACACGGCATTCTAGATTATGTAAAAGTTATGTAAAAGTTAGTGTAGCCCACACTAGCAAGCGCGCGTCACATATTCTATTGTTGGTTCAAATAAACCTGCATCTTCGCCAACATGCCCAAAACGCTGGTACGCTGAATGGCGAGACTGATTCGTTGAGCAAAATACAGACCAGCAATTTGGTCACGTTTCAATCCTTTATACGATGGTGATACCAATACTTTGTCAAAGCTTATGTGCTCCTGACACCGCGTGCGGAGATTTAAGACAATCGACACTGTAGTTAAAGTGTGTAAGGGTGACAATTGCGTGCATTGGCATAAATATTCTTATAGATTGATAGTCCAGCAGTGTGAGTCACTTCGACGGTCGATGAATCGACATCCACCTCCAGCTCGAGCTACTGGTGAAGGAAGCAATGAAATCAAAGACGCATGAAGGTTGTGTACTTTCCAGTACCCGCCTGGCTTGCTACCACCCTCAATTTGATAAGTCCAGCGGTGTGAGTCAACTTGACGGTCGCCGGTTCGACATCCACCTCCAGCTTGAGCTTCTGGTGAAGGTAGCAACTAAATCAAATCCGCATGCTGTAAGGGTGCTTTCGAGTAACCGCCTGGCTAGCTACCACCCACAAGTTTGAAAAACTGTCACCAAACAAATTATATGTTCCGGCAGCAGTCCTTAGGGTACTCTTCGACCACATCGTCAATTATCATCAAGTGAGATCGTGATCAAGCATATTTCATTAAAAATATATGTTATATCAGTTAGGATTCCTCACACTGATTATACCAACCCTTTTTTGTCGCTGGACAAAAGAGCTACAAAAGAAATACTAAATGTGAACCATATGAGGTACACAGCATTTTTCATTAAAGCTCTAATAATTTTGAGCACAACACTTACACGAAAAGTTTCTCCCGGCTAGTTCACGAGTAACTAGCATCTCCCGGCCAAACCTTCGCATCAATCCCTGTCGCGTGCCAAGTTGTCGGCTGAACCTTGCTTCGTCTACCAACAACTTGTTCGCACAACTTGTAGTAAACGGCGCAACTTGGCGTAACTGCAGTTTTTAAACCTATTCGAAAGTTCACTAAGTACTTGTCATGTCCTGTCTTACATTGTCGCCCGGCCGTTGAAACGAAACTGTTGAAATTGAAATCGTAACTCGGACGCTGTTGTCATGGAACTTGCTCTTTTGCTATTGCAATTAATGCTAACAGGATTATCAAAATTGAACAGTGCTTCTAAAGTGCGCCACAATCTGTAACGTGGATGTGTGAATGTTTGTTACCTCGTCATGCTCAAACGGCTACACCGATTTCGATGAAATTTGGTATGAAGGTAGCTTATACTCTGGATTAATACATAGGCTTAAATTTATCATCAACATCATCACCGTTTTTCATCACCACGCGGGTACAACCGCGGGGCACAGCTAGTACACTATAAACAGATATAAATCTTATTAGTTCAAAGTACTTTTAAATAAGTTCTATTCAACGTTTTTCATGTTAAAATTATTGCCGCATACTATCAGTAAAAAGGTTTAATTCACCATCTTTCTTTGTAAAAAAATATGAATGTGAAAACTTTTTCAAAGGGGCACATATTAAAGGTAACGTGAATATTTTCAGGTGAAATGAGTACCGTGAAGTGATGACTCGTCTGTATTCACAGCGCGTGCAGCTAGTTACGTCATAGGGACGGCGTCATATCCGGACATTTCATCCGGCAAGAGCCGCGATATCAACCGACAATACGGCTATGTACAAAATGTATTGTAATACAAAGATCCCTAATAGTAAACGATATTGTACCAGACTGTTACCATTTTTATATTTCTAATTAAGATTAATTGGGCCTTTGGGATCCGGGAGTTCATCGGAATTCCCAAAATTTATCAGAATGTTTAACCGATTCGACGCGTGACGAAAATGCTGGCACATTTAGGCTCAACGGATCAGCAATTCAATGTGGCAATGCTGCTAGCATTCTGAGCACGCTGCCAAACGGTAGCTCATTAGAGCATTTGGGTTATCTATAGGCTGACAAAAGCCAATGGATTGATAAAATGTTTTGGTAGTAGCTGTAGTATTGTAATTGTAATTAATGATTAGTATTTTCTTTTAATAAAAGTATCGTCGTAATATTAATCACAGTTTTCATCACTTTAGATTTAAACTATAAAAATCAGTTGTCTAGTAATGAATAATCTTTATAAAAAAGAGTCCCCCTTTTCACCCCCTAATGTATGCTCTATATTTATACCTCAGAACTCCAGCTTTTAATAACTGTATTAAAATAAGCTTGTAAGAATTTGAAGGAAATTATTCCCAATAAAATGGGAGTAGTAGTCCTTTGGAGTACCTGCCTGGCTAGGTACTACCCTTAAGTTTGAAAAACTGTCACAAACAGTATATTCAATCAGCATTTCATGGGACCTAATAAAATGTTCTGGTCTGGGGTGATCACGACCACATCGTTACTGACCATCCAGAGACATTATGATTAAATCTATAATAGTAGTAGTTATGTACAATCTACAATAATAGTAAATCTACATAAGTACTATCTATAAAAATATCGATATGTTCCACGTCTAAGTAGCAGATGTGTTACTATATGTAAAAATGTAAGTGTGATTATTTTTGTACAAAAATTTAAATTAAGTACAAAGTTTATCGTCACAAAATGAAAAAAAAAATATTTTCGGAACCAGTATATAAATGATGGGGTTCCGGCGTACAAGCATAAAAACACAACTGAATTGACAGCCTCGTCCTTTTTTGGTGTCGGTTAATATGACAAATTTGATAGTCTTAAATAATGTAATACAATAACGTGCATTGTGTGGCTTACTAAAATATGGTTTAAGGTAATTTCATGTTTAAATAAACATAGGAAATAACACAACCCATCTCTCTAATTATAATCATCTCGTCCTCACCGCGTGCAAACACTCAAATCCTCCGAGGTCATCGCAGCGTCCTGTTCTACCCAAGAACAAAGCTTTGTATCTGAATTGCTGTATCGTAGTAACTGGGGCAAAACTCGCTCGCATGGTTGCCATGGCAACGCGCAGCCCCGTACCCCGCACTGTGCCCGGCCTTCGCTAGCCCGACCATTATATAGGGAGTATAGTCAGTAGGTAAAGTTGCATGATATAAATACGCAATTTAGATGAAATTGGTGATCTTTAAATGATTATCCACTGTCATTTGTTTTATGACAGGAGCAAAAGACAACTGATGTGTGCCGTTCTTTCCGTCCATTATGAGCTGCCAAGTTATTTCAGCGACTAGTGTCTATAAGGACCTACTGCTAACACGCATGCTAAATAACACATACCCTCTAGCACACATTTTTTAATTCATAATAATGCTACCGGTTTTTACGGTAAATGTAAAGCTTTGGAAGAAAACATTCACTATAATATTATTCCCATATCTAAGGAATCTGACTAAATGTAATGCAAACCCACACTGTCATTTTAGTACTTATTGGTCACAAACATACTAACATAATACAAGTTTTCGTATAATTATAATATTTTTAGAATTAAGATTAAATTTAGATCTAGAAATGTAATCAGTAATCATTTTAGTAATCAGCAATCATTTATTCACATAAACACAATTCCTACAGAATATTACAACATTATTTTATTTTAAATAACCTTATTAATGTAATACATAAACAACAGGCCCCAAACTAGGAATAGCCTGTATCTTGGCCGTCCAAACCTACAGTTTACTCATAATGTTTGCGTGTTACTGTACATATTCATTAATCGGTAGCCCATTCCGAAGCAAAAGTAAGTAATAACAAAACTTTACGCCCCATAATTGTAACTAACGTACTGTATATAACTTATACTATGGCATCGTGTTGCTTCAGACAGATTCCGCTCTGGCGGGCAGCGGGTGCGTAATTAAAGATTGCTTTCGATCGCCCGGATCGAACGACGCTGAAGCAAAATGGACGCTGCTCAAGTTTACTCGAAATAGGATTTTAAAGGTATTAATTAACGTTATGAATAAATTGATCTTTCGTCTTATTGCCTTTCTTGTCTATTCTTAAATGTTGGAATATTTTGTTATTAAAACTGACGTGGTTTGACACATTATGAATGTATAAAACACGGGAATTACTCACGTAATAAATCAGAGGGTTCCGACTACATTCAACCACATTCGGTGGTCTTTTTAATGAGAATACGGGGCGCTGGCGGTCGCTGTCGTGGCTCGCCTACTACTTGGAATATTATAGATTTGATTCAGGCGGTTCTCCGCAAAGTTATCAACTCTATTAGATAATGCATTTGATGGAATAGTATAGATACCCTAGGTCTAAGGGTCAGAAGTCAGAAAAGAGTATTCAAAATCGAATGTTATCTCTCAGATGAAAGTTATGTGTGGTCGTACATCTAACTCTGAACTGATATAACCAATTGATCAACGTTGTAGTCATTGATCAGTATTTACGCATTATTAGGGGAAATAGAATGATACAGATGATCTAGATTTAAAGTAGTGTTTTTTCGGGTGTTAATAAGTTACTATTCATGAATTTGTGACTGTTATATATTATATAACTAATATGGAATACACAGCTACACTTTAGAGTGACTAGAGTTCTACGAGTATACTTGACAGTAGTTGTAAGTAATTATTAATTACATAATTATTATTGTAATAGGCTAAGTTTTTGGCAAATAAGCTATTTGTATTTGTAATCATTTTTACGGCTAATAAAACATCGTGCAGGTGTAGGAAAGTCGGAAA
Source organism: Apeira syringaria (assembly GCA_934044485.1). NCBI lineage: Eukaryota > Metazoa > Arthropoda > Insecta > Lepidoptera > Geometridae > Apeira > Apeira syringaria. The sequence continues at coordinate 2,081,378 of OW203659.1, forward strand.
AAAGGTCTAAATTCACCTTTGTTTTTTTTTCTTTTCGGAATACCCAAGTAAAGTTTCATGCAGCAGAACTCGAACATCATTGGCAAAATGCATATTATGAAATGAGGAGCAAAAAAACAACCAGAAAATAAAAGTAATAGCTACTACTGTGATTTAACATATGACATTCATGTATGGTAGTGATAGTAATAAGAGGTGATAAGAGAACAAGGTAAATGAGGATATAGTAACATATCGAAGAAGCTATGCTGACATGAAACTGTCACCAAATACATAGTGTGTTCAGGCAAAGGTCCGGAAGCTTGACAGTTAGTAAGCATTTTATGTCTAGACCTAGAATGCTTACTGGCTATCGAGGACTGATACGTGATGATACAATTTTTGACCACATCGTCACTAACGATCAAGTGAGGTATTACTCTAACGCTAGAACTATACAGTAAAAATTGGCCTGTAGAATGAATAGACGAAAAGAGGGCGACAAAGCAACAATACATAGCGAGTGGGAATGGTACAGGTGCAAGCGGAAGACCCTGTCACACATATTCTAATCAGATTGGAGACATACTGACAAAAGCCAGCTCGTCATCCGCCTAAAATAATTCTTTGACTATAGTTTTCGACTTTCGATCCATCTTTTCGAACCTAAGAAAGCTAAAACAGTTAATTAATTAAATGTATATATAATGTATAATATAATGTTAAAGATTTCTTAGGTTCTAAAAAAAGGAAAAGAATTCGAAAACTATAGCAATAGTCAAATTATTAATTTTAGGTTGATAAGCCAGAGGTCATGAGTAATTATAAAATGGCGTATATGAAAATATGTTGAGGGAGAAGGGATCAATGGAAATACTCCAGGATCGCATCAAAAGCGATTCCGATCTCTGCCAACGCAAATCATATGTATGTCTTTAAAAGCTATCGCATGCAGCTAATACATTACACTTAAAAACCAATATTATCGTTGTAACTGTGTCTTTATTTAGTTCCGCGGTGCGTACGAACAGCACACAGAACCCTTTCGAGGTTCCAAGGTCTGAAGGAGATGTGTATAATTAAGTCGTACGGGGTGCCGATACGTTATTGCGCCGTGTTTGTTGGTTTAGGGCCCGGATTCGATCCTGATTGCTAACACATATAGCCCTAATTTCCATGCAAAGTTTCTACCTTGAACAACTGAGTAAAGAGAGCGAGAGTGAAATGATACTTTTAGTGAGGAGTGAGTACTTTTGGTGAGGAAAGGATCAAGATTGGGTGAAAAAAATGATGATGCTTGAATAAAAGAGCTTCATAGATGTTTTTGGGAATGTGTGATAGATATTCATCAATAAATGATTATTTTATAACACTTATTTCGACTTGAATTCGGTACATATATAACACTGGCAGCGCTCCGCGGTTGTACCCGCGTGGTGATGAAAAACGGTGATGATGGTGATGATGAAAATAAGCCAATGTGTTAATCCAGGGTATAAGCTATCTCCATATCAAATTTCATCGAAATCGGTGAAGCCGTTTAAGCGTGAAGAGGTAACAAACATACACACAAACTTTCGCATTTATAATATTAGTAGGAGTAGGAATAATAAAACCTTGTACAAGAAGGAAAAGGAGTGTATCGGGATCGTAGCAAGTGGAGAGATGTAGTCTCCAACTATCCCAACAGGATAGAGGCGTGATTATATTATGTATGTTGTACGAGGTTATTGACTTTTTCATTTTTCAGTGCGAAGTTTTTGAGTCCCACAGGACGTACTGTGGAGTAAGTTAAGAAGTTAACCATAAACTACCCCTAAAATGCAACGTTTTGCATACTAACTGTAATAATATTCCTGAGATATCTACTGAGTTGTTAAACTGGGCATGAACATTTTCCCATTTGCAAGTGCCAAAATATTCCGATGAAAAAAATGTATTTCTTAACAACATTAAACAAATTACATTATTGATTTCGCGGTTATAAAGACCTATATTAGAACTACGTTGATTCAAGTTCATATCAAAATCTTTAAGAAAGCTGAGGAACAATAAAACAGTTAAACATTATAAAAACTGTTGCGCCTTAAATTTTAATGCCCCGGTCAGTATCAATTACATAATTGCTTTATCACCACCGTTTCTAAATTTATTTAGTTTCCTTAATGTGTTCCAATCTTAAATTGAAATGCTCTTAAAAATGACCTTGCAAATCATCATCATAATCATCTCAGCCATAGGATGTCCACTGCTGGGCATAGACCTCCCCCATTGATTCCCACAAGGACTGGGTGGAAGCGGCCCGTATCCAGCCCTTGCCAGCGATCTTAGTCAGGTTGTCTGTCCACTTTGACGGTCGCCGTGGCGCAGTGGTTAGTGTACTGGTTTATGACTACTGTGTCTCTGGGACCCTGGGTTTGAATCCCGGCAGGGGCAAACATTTGTGCGATGAGTGTAGGTGTTTGTCCCGGGTATTGGATGTTTGTGTGCTGTGAATGTGTGTCCAAGCCTCCCGCGATACAGGGAATCCTAGTGCGGGGGTTTAAGTGTTATAATATATATATATATATATGTATATATAATAGCAATACCTACCACGCGGAGTAATCTGCATTGCCAAATTGTAAAAAAAAAAGATTGTAAAAAAAAGAAATGTCTAAATTTTTATTTATTTATTTTAAAAAACCTTGCAAATGTGTAGGCGTTTTATGTCGACGTGTTTTTGACGCGATATTCTTGCCTGAATACCCTCAAATAAGCAACGAGAATAGCCCGATATTATCGATTCATATACACAGCACCCGCGCCGGCGTCATTAAAGTGCGACCATTAAAAATATAACCGCGAAGCCACCGGTGCGTCCAAACATGAAGAGCACGTGCGAGGCAATAGCTACCCATTCATGCCGGGACGCCCCCCTTTCTGGCCCACTTCGCCCCCACGACTCACGCCCCCACGAGCCGCCCCGCGGCGAGCTCCGCTGAACACCGCCTACGTGTGCCTACGTGAAACACGGGAATTCTTGAGTAGCTTTTGGGATTCGGTTGTAATAATTATAATGTGGCGTATAATTTGGGAATGTATATGAAATGAGGGCTTTCATGGTGCTAGGAGGATTTCGGTAGAGGAGGCTTCATTCATATATGAGAACTTAAGGACTACGAGGTAAAGTTATCGGTGGCGAACTTGATTTTAAAACAGATACTGTTTTTTTATGCTTACGTGTCTGTTATATATTTCAATTATTAACAGTACTTTCTATTATTATACACACGAGAGGTAGGTTTAATAAAATTATTTAATAATTATAAATTTGGCCTACTGTCAGGATTTTTTAGGCTATTTTACTACAATATGTACAATACAAAAACACTTGATTGACGCGTGCTACAGTTTTACAATTAATGTAAAACTGTAGAAAAAGGTAACATTGCAGCGGACTTTGTGCTTGTACCGATCGATGATGATTCCGACCGATCACTATTACAGTTACATCGTCTAACAAACAACTGTCAAATATACATACATAAATATAAATATTGTACTAATATACAGCACAGATAGCAAAGGAAAAGCAAAATAATAAATATGAAGTATTATATATTTTATTACATTAAAATTATCAGGTAGATTAAAGTAATGATTATCAGCATTTTTGAGTAATTATAAAAATAATAGTAGATAATATATATATATATATATATAAATATATGTGCACAGGAAAAGAAGAGTATACAAATGTATATAGTAATATGTATGTATGTGATAATGTATGTAGGTTAAATATTTGGTTTAAAATGAATATTGAAAGATATCGATGTTAGGGAACGCACTTAAATATAGTTATACTATTTATGTAATGAATAAATAAATAGTTAAGTAAACTTTGCTCCACTTGAGACGGACAGCAAAAAGGTTACCATTTTAGTGCGCTTATTAAACCATACTTACCAATAAAAGCCCCCTCACGCTAGTTTGACGTTCATCGTAGCGTCGTTACTAACTTTAGAAGCGTCAGCAACCCCACCAAGGGTTTGAATCCCAGCTGAAGCAAATGTTGGTTCTCGGGTCTTAGATATTTGTGTATTGCGATAGTGTGCGTCCATGCCTCCGGCGACACAGGGTATCCTAGTGTGAGGGTTTGAGTGTGAATGCGTTCGTCATTTGTTTGTTGGTGTCCCTGGTAAGGGATAGAAATGCGGCTGTCTTCGACCATAGACACAATGTTCTTACGTTGTCCTTTCTGTTGTTAGAAGATCATAGTTTACTGGCTCCTTATGGGCGAGAAAGAGGAAGACGATGATGACTCGATATTTGCGAACAGATGTCACAGTTCATAAAATCCATTATATATTGTATAAGCAAGAATAATACGAAGCCCAAACAAAATATCAGGCGGTTTCCGAGTCGACGATCTGGAAAACAATACACAGACAAAACAAAGGAATATTTATCTGTATGAAACATTTGTAATGTAGAGGTCGCGGGATTGTTAAAATTTGAAACGTTGTTAGGATTTGTTCGTGATTTCCACTCTGGGCTTGGTTTCAGGTAGTTAGAAAACCTTGTGCGATTGTTGAAATCAAAATCCCATACATTTCAGCTATGAATTAATGTTGAGGTAGTATTATTCTGGCTTGAATCGCGCTCACTTCGACAGTACAGTTCTCCGAAACGGAGCTGAATGTTTCTGTAATAAAACAGTTTTGTGTATTATGCAACAAACTGTTAGTTTTATGTATTGCATAATTTGGGTGTCGACTGGTGAATTTAGATACTGTTTGACTAAGGTCATTTTTTCTTTAACGATATGTAAATAGAAATCATTTATCCATAACACACTAAAACAGATAATTGCCTGGTATATACTTTTTAAGGTGCTCATTTGTTGCACGATAGAAATAATATTAATATATTGGAATCACATAATTGTTTATTTTCTTAAAGCAGATAGTGGCAGTTATTACTAAATTAGGCTGACAGGTCTGTTCTCAGTTCCTAAATCTTAAAAACTTCGTGTAAACAAAAGGGATAACAGAGCAAAACAAAAAAAATAACATAAAATGGAACCGACTTCAACATTCAAAAGTGTGAAGTAACTTGTTGAAGTCGGTAGATTGATAGTTCAAAATTAACTATTATTAAAATATTGTGCGCATGGTACCACACCGACTTTCACAAGTTACTCACACTTTTGATAGTTAAAGTCAGTTCATTTTCTGTGGTACATTTTTTTGAACCTTCTCAGTGACCTTTGATACTCATCAGATCAATTGTCATCCACCCCCCATAAGGAACTCATCCAAGACGTAACACTTTTCAGTTATTGGAGTTTAACTCTAAAACCGCTTGTTTGATTTTGATACAATTTTGATGGGACCACATGGGAAGCACCAGCTTTCAAAAAAAAAGGATCATCACAATCGGTTCACCCAGCCGAAAGTTCTGAGGTAATAAAAATATATTTTAAAAAGGAGATAAATTGAGAACCACGTCTGGTTTTGAACGGACGCGGTCGCGATTCGCCTAGTACTGTACTACCTGGTTCGCCAGTACTAGGCGAATCGCGACCGCGTCCGCGAGCGCCCCGTATTCTCCTTGAAAAAGACCACCGAATGTGGTTGAAACTATAGTCGGAACCCTCTGACTTATTACGTGAGTAACTCCCGTGTTTTATACATTCACTCGTTACTTCCTTTATTTTTTATTTTTTATCACACTCAGACCCCCGCAATAGAATTCCCTGTGTCGCGGGAGGCATAGACATACACAATCACAGCACACAAACATCCCAGACCCGGGACAAACATCTACACTCAACTCAGAAATGTTTGCCCCTGCCGGGATTCGAACCCAGGGTCCCGGAGACACAGAAATCATGTCACTGACACTAACCACTGCGCCACGGCGACCGTCAAAGAAGAGTTGTCGAATAAACTGACACACGCGGAAAGCGACTTCGATTCATACTATGCATAGTTATTATAATATGTAGAAGGATAGATACTTGACTTCAACTTGTACAGTCTATACTTCTGACAAATTGTATATAAGGAACTCATGCATATTTCAAGTTTCTGAAGCGAGCAGTTACTGAATTGCCAAGTCAAACATTTTCAGTCGATTTGACTTATTTGAGCAGTACAGTTCACTCAAGTTGATATAATACAGGTATAATACCAGCTTATATCGTATTTCGAATAATGTTGCTAACTACGTATATATCAATTTGCTTTGTAAGTCAAGTTCTCAAGAAGGGGGCTCTTATACTCGTATTTGTACCGACTTACGAGTATTTGTACCCGATAGTCGTCAATTAGCGAACCTAGTACTTTTTTGACTGACTTATGGCACTAATTTTCAGTACTTATGTACTGTATTAAAATAAATTTTTTTTTTTTTTTTTAGTTTAGATTTAGTTTTATCATGACAAGGTTTTTATATATGTTATATTATTTTTATGAATTAGTCACTCTGAGAGCGCAGATCCTCACAACACAGGTTTTTAGCCCGGCACAAGGTTTTGGGGGTTATTGAATGGGTCTACTGAATATATTTATCATTGATACGAAATAGTTTTAGTGTATTAAAGACATACGTTTTGTCTTGAATAAATTATTAAAATTTCTATTGTCTATGCTGTGATTTATTTGCTTTTTTTGTAATTTCCAAAACGGGAAGAGCTTTTCGAGTCGGTTTTATTTGTTTGTTATTTCTGAACTCCGTCAGAATCTAAAACAAAAAATATTTTTACATTCCACGAGGTAAATAGATATTTTCGAATTGGTTAGAAATTTAATTAAAATTGGTCATGTATTTCTCTTTGATGTCTTGTAATATTATGTTTTAGTCTCGGGTGAGTAGTGGAAGTGAGTATTTATAGATTTTCAAGTATATTATAATATCGTTGTCGCCGCGATTTCGCAACGTAAGCTGACCTAGTTATGGGCATCGGACATGCAGCCCGAAACCTAGCTCGAAATACTTCGACTGTAAACGTGAGTAAAGCCCGATAATATTGTGCATGTTCTCATATAACCACTCTAAGAGGAGTTCGCCTAAAGATAAGCAACTCCTTGGTCACAACTTGGATGGGTGGCTGCTACTTACATTATCCCCTGAGCCTTTCTGTATTGAGAAGCGACTTTGAGGCCTATAATGAATTAGTGTAATAGATTATGGGCAGTAGTCGATTATCTGGAGAAAAACCTGTGTCTTATTAAATGGCCTGGTTACACATTGTACTAGATTTTTTTTTAATGGGCCGATGCCTTTATTAAAAAAATATTTATAACTGATTACAATACTACAGCTACTACAAAAACATTTGAGCAATACACAAGCTATTGTCAGACTATCGATAACTCAAATGCTCTAACCTGCTATCAGTTGGCAGCGTGCCCAGAATTATTTATTACATAGTTGTAATTTAGATGTGAGAAAACAATAAGACAATAGGACGATAGGTACAACCCCGGAGTCTTCAAGTCGCGAGTGAATAGGTTCCTTCTAAGTTTACGTGCTCCACCTTAGACCGCGTCGTCGCTTAACATCAGGTGAGACAGTGGTCAAAAGTAAGCTTATAATAAGTAAAAAATACATTACAATTCAAAGCACTGTTTCTACTATTTACCATTTCTACATTTAAGTTTATTGAGCTTGTGCTATGTTGAGGATGTTATATGAAAAATGTTTACTCTTTGAGGTATAGTAAACACATTATAAAATTATAGTAGTGTAGGTACATCAATTTTTAACGTATTATATTTTTTTTATTATTGGAGTGTGCTTTTTTATACAGTCTATATACTACCTACTCATACACTTATATTCTTTGCCACCACCGGTTTTTTTATTATGTATACAATTGGTTCTTTATGATATTAAGTATGCATAGTTTTTACCTTTATATTATTTAAAGACGATCTAGCGTTTGATTATGCTATCTCAGTTTTGATGGTCAGTGATTATGTGGTTGAAGATGTAATCAAGCTTGACCTAGAATGTTTACTGGCTCTCTAGGACTCCTGCCTGAATATACTATGTGTGACTACTATGTGGTGACAGTTTTTTCAACTTGAGGGTGGTAGGCGGGTACTCGAAAGTATCCTACCACCGTGCGCATGTTACATCGTTTGTCCTGGGATAGGATTGGTTTTAAAAGAACGTAAAATTGGAAAATCTTCGAAAACATTATAAGGAATATATATATAAGAATTATGATTAGATGATGGCGTGAAACTCCCGATAAAAACAACAAGTATCCCCATTTGTGGAATTCACCCCTTTGCGAATCTTTTACCCCCACCCTAGTTGTTCCAGTCAACACTGCTAACAGCTTCAGGAAACGTCGGACGTTTTAATTAACCCTTTCTAGTGCGAGTTAGCTAAACGGGTCGGATCGAACGTGGTTAGCTTATTCTGTTGCCGCTCCAGCGAGGCCTCAGCTTTATACGCACTGTCGTGTGTTTTCAGCTTTAGAAAAGCGAGAGCGTACAGCACCCAACATCTGTAATCATGACTATGGCTTCCAAACGACAATCATGACACAAAACAAAAAAGCGCCAAGTGAAGGGTTTATGATGAGATGCCGATGGCATTACAGAGGCATGCGGGGTGTACAGGCAGAAAGAGTGGAACAAATGCTGATGCGTGCTGATTAAAAATATTTTAAAGAGATACTTTAATTTTGACATAGTAACACTAGGATTAACATTTTAATAAAAACCGTCATTTTAGTCTTCTTAGAGTGAAGAATAGAGCCAATTGCGCATCACATCAAATCATCAAAAGCATTTCACTCAATAACAACGAAAAATAAACTATCAAAATATTACATGTTATTTTCAGATGTTTTATCGACACGACATTTTAAATAAACGACAATTAAAATCTAGAAAGTATTTGAAAAAAAATGTTTACTTAAAATCTGTATAAATTTTACACTAGAAACCTTTACACAAAAAATTTGTAACTCAAACTGTACATGTGATTCTGTAAAGAAACTATTTTCCAGGCGACAGTTAACACGTTTCTATTGCTCTTTATGTTAAGAACTAGCGGGTCCGTGCGCGGTTTTGCTCTTCCAAGGTTATCGAGTCTTGAAAGTGCTTTAAATCTTAACAAATCCTTAATACATATTTTGAATTGTGTAAACCTATAAAAAAATATGACGATATTTAATAAATAACTCGGGTACTTAAAAGCATACTTCATTAAAGTGCAGATGACATTCTGCAGTGTTTAGAAAATGAATAATAGCTAGAGTTGGGAAACCGTTTGCATGGGCATGGAGGTGATGTTTCAATGCTTAAAGTTGCCTAATTCACTCGTATCTCAAGCGCAAGCGTATAAAAGAGACAAAAATCTTATTCATTAGTAAATTGGCAACATTTTCTCTGCAAGAAGACACTACTGTAGTTACCAAGGAGTCGAATGTTCCCGCTATTTTCTGAGAGCAAGCTACAATCTCGCGGTTATTGCGCGGGAAAGCGGCGACAGCGCTGAAATTAATGTATAGTCACCACTCTCGGCGCTAATATTGCTGGTGGCAACTCTGCAGCGCTCCAACAGATTACCCAACCTTTACTAGTGGTAATGCTTATCCTACCATTATAACCTATTCCAAAGACGTAGCTAAATGGTTTGTGAAAAAGTCACTCTATTTTGTAGACTCGATTTTAATGAGAAAAAGAAAAGCAGAAATGACGTTGTTATTAAGTCAAACGGGGCTTAATCGCAAGAAAAATATTTAGTAATTTATTTACCTCGACGTTTCGACCAAGTTGCATTGGTCGTGGTCACGAGAAGACTTCAGTCTTCTCGTGACCACGACTATTGATTTAATAACAATGTGTTCGAATCGCGAAAGTCTAAAAAAAAAACAAATGACGTTGTCTTCTTGGTTAGTGGTTGGACTTTAATTCTCAGGGTCCTGGGTTCATGGTATCCTAGTGCAGGAGCGTGAGTGTGAATGTGTTTGCTTATTATTGATGTATCTCTAAACGTGTTATTTATAAGGGTACTGATTTTAATGTTATTTACTATTTTTTCACAATTACGACAACGGAATGCTACATTCTGAGCAAAACCTAACCTTCTCTATATCTTAAATATATACTGGAATTACATAATTTGATTCCACCATGCCCTCGCTATCATCGATCAACTCCACACGGCAATTCACCATTGTTAGATATACAACCTATACGTACGAAGCGTTTTGATTCCACAGTCCTACTGCGTACTGCCAAGGAATGGAACTCGTTGGCCGAGTCTGTGTTTCCCGATACGTACAATCCTGGTGTCTTCAAGTCACGAGTAAATAAGTAGTTGTGAATACCTTCTAGGCTAGTGTGCTACATCTTAGATCAAGGCAACACTTACCATCAGGTGAGACAGTTGCCAAACGCAGGCTTATAATATGTAAAAGTTAGTATAAAAAAAAGTTAATAAAGTATCAATTACACTTGTTATTTTATCCCGTAACATTATTAGGTACCTGTGTTTGAGTCCCAGCAGTGGCAAATATTTATGTGATGAGCAATGAGCATGGATGCTTTTCTCGTGTATTGGATGTTTCTGAGCTTGTGCTTGTGTGTGTTAATGCCACCGGCGACTCTGCGTATTCTAGTGTGTCCTAGAATAATGTTTATAATATTAGAAATTGCCTTTGTAAAATTTGTTCACAAAGGTTACATTAACATGATCCCTTTACACCTTTTAGGGAGCTAATAATAATATAGACGCAGCATTTGCTGTAGGTAGATAATACATTATTATACGTAATAAATTTGCTTTCCTTCATAACACACGGCTAGTCATTAAAGCCCATAACTCCGTCATATATCACAAAGTCTTATATGGCGACGTCAAAGTACCTACCTAAATGTATGATTAAGTATTAATATATTGTGAGGATACGGACGAAGTTTGAAAGTGACATAAGTATATGAGTCAATGATATTAATAAAAAAGGGAGATGCCTGGATCATGCCTTTATAGTGGACCTCATTAATTAGGTGCATGCACCTAATGGACGCAACCCCCCCATATTATGATATAGTTTAATAAAGTACTAGTTTATGAAGCTGTATCATAATAAAGGGTCTTAAAACACGAGTATAAGTTATAAACATTACATAGTTGTTTTAAGACTAAATTATGTGCAGTTTCATATATTACTTTTTGTAATCTCGTAAAATAGATAATGTATATAAACTTTAGGTAAAATTACAGCAATGTTTGCATTTATTTGTAAATGTTTAGCGCCAAAATCCATTTGTCGATCGCGAATGCATGTTAATGGTAAAAAATTACATTAAGATACAGTTGTCCATAAAAGAGCTGTATCATAATGTATTTATTTCGATATATTGTTTATAAAAACTGTCATTCCTTCATGTTCTGTTTTTGTTTTTTAATCTATATATGTATTTCAGTATGGTCTCGCCCAGTTGGGTGGATGCCACAGATTAAAGAATATATTTCACTCGTTTTTTTCAAGCCTTTGTTCGCCATTAATATATTCGATTGTTCCTTGACAAAAAAAATAGCTCGGAATTGTCCAGAAGAGCTTTGTTTTTGTTCAATATAACGGTATAATTGTGGGAGCAGTTTATCCCTTTTTTATTTATATTTAAATGGTAGGACGAACCAAAAAAAGGTCTCTGTTATACAACATTATGATAATTTTAGGCCATTGTGTTTTAGAGAGCTATTTTATTTCTCTATATAAATTATTTTGTTTTACATAAAAGAAAAAAAGATGCTCCTGTGTATATAGAATATTAGAAGTATCCTATAGTACGATACAAATTCAAAAGAATCGAAAAAGAAAAGAAAATTCATCAAAAGAAGCGCATAAATAAAATATCGATAAATTGTACCAAAGTCTTTGACGCCCTCATTTCTTATTTATTCTTATGGCAATTTTTTACGTTCAATATATGAGTCTTATTACAATATTAAGTTTATTTATTGGAATTTTATCTTTATATTTTACTACCTGATTTTGTCTGTATATTATTGTTATACTTAGATTATTTCTTATATTCTTTGTTGCAATTTCAATGTTAGTGTTCAACAAATTGTTGATTACAAAAATAGTTAAACTTAGCTAACTTTTGTATTGAATGATATCACCTTATTAATAAATTATATGAATTACCCTTATATCATATAAACTCCAAATCACCTATATACGTTTTTTATTAGTAATCTGTGGCTCTATTTAATTTATTTTATTCGATACTCATGCACTTTAATCCATACTACACTTTGTTTTGAACCTCGTTCTCTACGTAATAAAATATACAAAAAAACATATATTCACTTATAAAAAAACAATTTCTATGAGATAACATCACTAAAACTTAAATAATATTAATAAACTAATCTATTATACCTATACCAGTAGCCTAGTTCCCATAATACTAGCAGCATTTCCACGTTCAATTGCAATTATTAATCTATGAGAAAGATGGAGGCCAGCGTTTTGGACTCTTTGAAATTTGGTGTGCTCCTAGGCCCCATAGTATGCTATCAATATTACTGTATCAAAAATAATTAAAAAAATGATTTACAAAAATATGTTAGGTTTTCCCCCCAGTAGGTACCACCTCGCTACGCCCACACTACCACGCATCTCTTCATAGCTAAAAGGTTTTTGCTAAACATTCGAACTAAAAGGTGCTTTAGCGGCTTTTACTTGCGAATTGTAACCAAACTCCGCTAAACGCCTCCCAATGAATGGGTAAGTGCGCCAAACCGCAACTAGTTGCGAGAGGTTACTGTAAAGTTACGTTTAAACTGTGCGTAGATTGACATTCAATGACCGAATTTACACACATTATAGGAAGCCGCAGGTTCCACGAACTATTACTAATGTATAAAACACGGGAATTGCTCACGTAGTAAGTCAGAAGGTTCACTTATTTTCCTATATTTCATGACTAGCGGTCCGCTCCGGCTTCGCACGGGTAAAACATTTGAAAGTTGAAAATTATAAAGATCCCTAATTTAAAAAAAAATATAATATAACCTATGTTACTCAGGGTGTATGTAGCTTTCCAATAGTGAAAGAATTTTTAAAATTGGTCCAGCATGTTTTGAGCCAATTCGTTACAAACATACTTACATACAAATTTTTCCTCTTTATAATATTAGTATAGATTTATTTACGTCATATTTCAATTACTATATTATAGTACATTTACTTGCACTTGTTCAACTTCTGTTTTAGGAAACATGATATAACACGATATTAGAAATTTATTCTTAAAAAATCGTTATGTTTCCGACTAACTTTAATGTCATTTATTGAAACCTACTTCCTGAATTGTTGGAATGTTATATAACTCATTCTTTCACGATAGAGTCTATAATAAAAATATCCTACACCCCGATACTAGTCAGTAATCTACCACCTATGCACAGTGACTACGTCGTTATCCGTGATTCGATATCAGCTCTCCGCACTATTGCCGGTAAATTATTGTATGGGTGACGGTATTTTAAAAATTAGCGCAGATAGGTATTGTTTAATATAAACCAAATTAAAGAAAATATTTTCTATTTGTTTTACCCTCACACTAGGATACCCTGTGTCGCCGGAGGCATGGACATACACAATCACAGCACACAAACATCCCAGACCCGGGACAAACATCTACACTCAACTCAGAAATGTTTGCCCCTGCCGGGATTCGAACCCAGGGTCCCGGAGACACAGAAATCATGTCACTGACACTAACCACTGCGCCACGGCGACCGTCAAAGAAGAGTTGTCGAATAAACTGACACACGCGGAAAGCGACTTCGATTCATACTATGCATAGTTATTATAATATGTAGAAGGATAGATACTTGACTTCAACTTGTACAGTCTATACTTCTGACAAATTGTATATAAGGAACTCATGCATATTTCAAGTTTCTGAAGCGAGCAGTTACTGAATTGCCAAGTCAAACATTTTCAGTCGATTTGACTTATTTGAGCAGTACAGTTCACTCAAGTTGATATAATACAGGTATAATACCAGCTTATATCGTATTTCGAATAATGTTGCTAACTACGTATATATCAATTTGCTTTGTAAGTCAAGTTCTCAAGAAGGGGGCTCTTATACTCGTATTTGTACCGACTTACGAGTATTTGTACCCGATAGTCGTCAATTAGCGAACCTAGTACTTTTTTGACTGACTTATGGCACTAATTTTCAGTACTTATGTACTGTATTAAAATAAATTTTTTTTTTTTTTTTAGTTTAGATTTAGTTTTATCATGACAAGGTTTTTATATATGTCATATTATTTTTATGAATTAGTCACTCTGAGAGCGCAGATCCTCACAACACAGGTTTTTAGCCCGGCACAAGGTTTTGGGGGTTATTGAATGGGTCTACTGAATATATTTATCATTGATACGAAATAGTTTTAGTGTATTAAAGACATACGTTTTGTCTTGAATAAATTATTAAAATTTCTATTGTCTATGCTGTGATTTATTTGCTTTTTTTGTAATTTCCAAAACGGGAAGAGCTTTTCGAGTCGGTTTTATTTGTTTGTTATTTCTGAACTCCGTCAGAATCTAAAACAAAAAATATTTTTACATTCCACGAGGTAAATAGATATTTTCGAATTGGTTAGAAATTTAATTAAAATTGGTCATGTATTTCTCTTTGATGTCTTGTAATATTATGTTTTAGTCTCGGGTGAGTAGTGGAAGTGAGTATTTATAGATTTTCAAGTATATTATAATATCGTTGTCGCCGCGATTTCGCAACGTAAGCTGACCTAGTTATGGGCATCGGACATGCAGCCCGAAACCTAGCTCGAAATACTTCGACTGTAAACGTGAGTAAAGCCCGATAATATTGTGCATGTTCTCATATAACCACTCTAAGAGGAGTTCGCCTAAAGATAAGCAACTCCTTGGTCACAACTTGGATGGGTGGCTGCTACTTACATTATCCCCTGAGCCTTTCTGTATTGAGAAGCGACTTTGAGGCCTATAATGAATTAGTGTAATAGATTATGGGCAGTAGTCGATTATCTGGAGAAAAACCTGTGTCTTATTAAATGGCCTGGTTACACATTGTACTAGATTTTTTTTTAATGGGCCGATGCCTTTATTAAAAAAATATTTATAACTGATTACAATACTACAGCTACTACAAAAACATTTGAGCAATACACAAGCTATTGTCAGACTATCGATAACTCAAATGCTCTAACCTGCTATCAGTTGGCAGCGTGCCCAGAATTATTTATTACATAGTTGTAATTTAGATGTGAGAAAACAATAAGACAATAGGACGATAGGTACAACCCCGGAGTCTTCAAGTCGCGAGTGAATAGGTTCCTTCTAAGTTTACGTGCTCCACCTTAGACCGCGTCGTCGCTTAACATCAGGTGAGACAGTGGTCAAAAGTAAGCTTATAATAAGTAAAAAATACATTACAATTCAAAGCACTGTTTCTACTATTTACCATTTCTACATTTAAGTTTATTGAGCTTGTGCTATGTTGAGGATGTTATATGAAAAATGTTTACTCTTTGAGGTATAGTAAACACATTATAAAATTATAGTAGTGTAGGTACATCAATTTTTAACGTATTATATTTTTTTTATTATTGGAGTGTGCTTTTTTATACAGTCTATATACTACCTACTCATACACTTATATTCTTTGCCACCACCGGTTTTTTTATTATGTATACAATTGGTTCTTTATGATATTAAGTATGCATAGTTTTTACCTTTATATTATTTAAAGACGATCTAGCGTTTGATTATGCTATCTCAGTTTTGATGGTCAGTGATTATGTGGTTGAAGATGTAATCAAGCTTGACCTAGAATGTTTACTGGCTCTCTAGGACTCCTGCCTGAATATACTATGTGTGACTACTATGTGGTGACAGTTTTTTCAACTTGAGGGTGGTAGGCGGGTACTCGAAAGTATCCTACCACCGTGCGCATGTTACATCGTTTGTCCTGGGATAGGATTGGTTTTAAAAGAACGTAAAATTGGAAAATCTTCGAAAACATTATAAGGAATATATATATAAGAATTATGATTAGATGATGGCGTGAAACTCCCGATAAAAACAACAAGTATCCCCATTTGTGGAATTCACCCCTTTGCGAATCTTTTACCCCCACCCTAGTTGTTCCAGTCAACACTGCTAACAGCTTCAGGAAACGTCGGACGTTTTAATTAACCCTTTCTAGTGCGAGTTAGCTAAACGGGTCGGATCGAACGTGGTTAGCTTATTCTGTTGCCGCTCCAGCGAGGCCTCAGCTTTATACGCACTGTCGTGTGTTTTCAGCTTTAGAAAAGCGAGAGCGTACAGCACCCAACATCTGTAATCATGACTATGGCTTCCAAACGACAATCATGACACAAAACAAAAAAGCGCCAAGTGAAGGGTTTATGATGAGATGCCGATGGCATTACAGAGGCATGCGGGGTGTACAGGCAGAAAGAGTGGAACAAATGCTGATGCGTGCTGATTAAAAATATTTTAAAGAGATACTTTAATTTTGACATAGTAACACTAGGATTAACATTTTAATAAAAACCGTCATTTTAGTCTTCTTAGAGTGAAGAATAGAGCCAATTGCGCATCACATCAAATCATCAAAAGCATTTCACTCAATAACAACGAAAAATAAACTATCAAAATATTACATGTTATTTTCAGATGTTTTATCGACACGACATTTTAAATAAACGACAATTAAAATCTAGAAAGTATTTGAAAAAAAATGTTTACTTAAAATCTGTATAAATTTTACACTAGAAACCTTTACACAAAAAATTTGTAACTCAAACTGTACATGTGATTCTGTAAAGAAACTATTTTCCAGGCGACAGTTAACACGTTTCTATTGCTCTTTATGTTAAGAACTAGCGGGTCCGTGCGCGGTTTTGCTCTTCCAAGGTTATCGAGTCTTGAAAGTGCTTTAAATCTTAACAAATCCTTAATACATATTTTGAATTGTGTAAACCTATAAAAAAATATGACGATATTTAATAAATAACTCGGGTACTTAAAAGCATACTTCATTAAAGTGCAGATGACATTCTGCAGTGTTTAGAAAATGAATAATAGCTAGAGTTGGGAAACCGTTTGCATGGGCATGGAGGTGATGTTTCAATGCTTAAAGTTGCCTAATTCACTCGTATCTCAAGCGCAAGCGTATAAAAGAGACAAAAATCTTATTCATTAGTAAATTGGCAACATTTTCTCTGCAAGAAGACACTACTGTAGTTACCAAGGAGTCGAATGTTCCCGCTATTTTCTGAGAGCAAGCTACAATCTCGCGGTTATTGCGCGGGAAAGCGGCGACAGCGCTGAAATTAATGTATAGTCACCACTCTCGGCGCTAATATTGCTGGTGGCAACTCTGCAGCGCTCCAACAGATTACCCAACCTTTACTAGTGGTAATGCTTATCCTACCATTATAACCTATTCCAAAGACGTAGCTAAATGGTTTGTGAAAAAGTCACTCTATTTTGTAGACTCGATTTTAATGAGAAAAAGAAAAGCAGAAATGACGTTGTTATTAAGTCAAACGGGGCTTAATCGCAAGAAAAATATTTAGTAATTTATTTACCTCGACGTTTCGACCAAGTTGCATTGGTCGTGGTCACGAGAAGACTTCAGTCTTCTCGTGACCACGACTATTGATTTAATAACAATGTGTTCGAATCGCGAAAGTCTAAAAAAAAAACAAATGACGTTGTCTTCTTGGTTAGTGGTTGGACTTTAATTCTCAGGGTCCTGGGTTCATGGTATCCTAGTGCAGGAGCGTGAGTGTGAATGTGTTTGCTTATTATTGATGTATCTCTAAACGTGTTATTTATAAGGGTACTGATTTTAATGTTATTTACTATTTTTTCACAATTACGACAACGGAATGCTACATTCTGAGCAAAACCTAACCTTCTCTATATCTTAAATATATACTGGAATTACATAATTTGATTCCACCATGCCCTCGCTATCATCGATCAACTCCACACGGCAATTCACCATTGTTAGATATACAACCTATACGTACGAAGCGTTTTGATTCCACAGTCCTACTGCGTACTGCCAAGGAATGGAACTCGTTGGCCGAGTCTGTGTTTCCCGATACGTACAATCCTGGTGTCTTCAAGTCACGAGTAAATAAGTAGTTGTGAATACCTTCTAGGCTAGTGTGCTACATCTTAGATCAAGGCAACACTTACCATCAGGTGAGACAGTTGCCAAACGCAGGCTTATAATATGTAAAAGTTAGTATAAAAAAAAGTTAATAAAGTATCAATTACACTTGTTATTTTATCCCGTAACATTATTAGGTACCTGTGTTTGAGTCCCAGCAGTGGCAAATATTTATGTGATGAGCAATGAGCATGGATGCTTTTCTCGTGTATTGGATGTTTCTGAGCTTGTGCTTGTGTGTGTTAATGCCACCGGCGACTCTGCGTATTCTAGTGTGTCCTAGAATAATGTTTATAATATTAGAAATTGCCTTTGTAAAATTTGTTCACAAAGGTTACATTAACATGATCCCTTTACACCTTTTAGGGAGCTAATAATAATATAGACGCAGCATTTGCTGTAGGTAGATAATACATTATTATACGTAATAAATTTGCTTTCCTTCATAACACACGGCTAGTCATTAAAGCCCATAACTCCGTCATATATCACAAAGTCTTATATGGCGACGTCAAAGTACCTACCTAAATGTATGATTAAGTATTAATATATTGTGAGGATACGGACGAAGTTTGAAAGTGACATAAGTATATGAGTCAATGATATTAATAAAAAAGGGAGATGCCTGGATCATGCCTTTATAGTGGACCTCATTAATTAGGTGCATGCACCTAATGGACGCAACCCCCCCATATTATGATATAGTTTAATAAAGTACTAGTTTATGAAGCTGTATCATAATAAAGGGTCTTAAAACACGAGTATAAGTTATAAACATTACATAGTTGTTTTAAGACTAAATTATGTGCAGTTTCATATATTACTTTTTGTAATCTCGTAAAATAGATAATGTATATAAACTTTAGGTAAAATTACAGCAATGTTTGCATTTATTTGTAAATGTTTAGCGCCAAAATCCATTTGTCGATCGCGAATGCATGTTAATGGTAAAAAATTACATTAAGATACAGTTGTCCATAAAAGAGCTGTATCATAATGTATTTATTTCGATATATTGTTTATAAAAACTGTCATTCCTTCATGTTCTGTTTTTGTTTTTTAATCTATATATGTATTTCAGTATGGTCTCGCCCAGTTGGGTGGATGCCACAGATTAAAGAATATATTTCACTCGTTTTTTTCAAGCCTTTGTTCGCCATTAATATATTCGATTGTTCCTTGACAAAAAAAATAGCTCGGAATTGTCCAGAAGAGCTTTGTTTTTGTTCAATATAACGGTATAATTGTGGGAGCAGTTTATCCCTTTTTTATTTATATTTAAATGGTAGGACGAACCAAAAAAAGGTCTCTGTTATACAACATTATGATAATTTTAGGCCATTGTGTTTTAGAGAGCTATTTTATTTCTCTATATAAATTATTTTGTTTTACATAAAAGAAAAAAAGATGCTCCTGTGTATATAGAATATTAGAAGTATCCTATAGTACGATACAAATTCAAAAGAATCGAAAAAGAAAAGAAAATTCATCAAAAGAAGCGCATAAATAAAATATCGATAAATTGTACCAAAGTCTTTGACGCCCTCATTTCTTATTTATTCTTATGGCAATTTTTTACGTTCAATATATGAGTCTTATTACAATATTAAGTTTATTTATTGGAATTTTATCTTTATATTTTACTACCTGATTTTGTCTGTATATTATTGTTATACTTAGATTATTTCTTATATTCTTTGTTGCAATTTCAATGTTAGTGTTCAACAAATTGTTGATTACAAAAATAGTTAAACTTAGCTAACTTTTGTATTGAATGATATCACCTTATTAATAAATTATATGAATTACCCTTATATCATATAAACTCCAAATCACCTATATACGTTTTTTATTAGTAATCTGTGGCTCTATTTAATTTATTTTATTCGATACTCATGCACTTTAATCCATACTACACTTTGTTTTGAACCTCGTTCTCTACGTAATAAAATATACAAAAAAACATATATTCACTTATAAAAAAACAATTTCTATGAGATAACATCACTAAAACTTAAATAATATTAATAAACTAATCTATTATACCTATACCAGTAGCCTAGTTCCCATAATACTAGCAGCATTTCCACGTTCAATTGCAATTATTAATCTATGAGAAAGATGGAGGCCAGCGTTTTGGACTCTTTGAAATTTGGTGTGCTCCTAGGCCCCATAGTATGCTATCAATATTACTGTATCAAAAATAATTAAAAAAATGATTTACAAAAATATGTTAGGTTTTCCCCCCAGTAGGTACCACCTCGCTACGCCCACACTACCACGCATCTCTTCATAGCTAAAAGGTTTTTGCTAAACATTCGAACTAAAAGGTGCTTTAGCGGCTTTTACTTGCGAATTGTAACCAAACTCCGCTAAACGCCTCCCAATGAATGGGTAAGTGCGCCAAACCGCAACTAGTTGCGAGAGGTTACTGTAAAGTTACGTTTAAACTGTGCGTAGATTGACATTCAATGACCGAATTTACACACATTATAGGAAGCCGCAGGTTCCACGAACTATTACTAATGTATAAAACACGGGAATTGCTCACGTAGTAAGTCAGAAGGTTCACTTATTTTCCTATATTTCATGACTAGCGGTCCGCTCCGGCTTCGCACGGGTAAAACATTTGAAAGTTGAAAATTATAAAGATCCCTAATTTAAAAAAAAATATAATATAACCTATGTTACTCAGGGTGTATGTAGCTTTCCAATAGTGAAAGAATTTTTAAAATTGGTCCAGCATGTTTTGAGCCAATTCGTTACAAACATACTTACATACAAATTTTTCCTCTTTATAATATTAGTATAGATTTATTTACGTCATATTTCAATTACTATATTATAGTACATTTACTTGCACTTGTTCAACTTCTGTTTTAGGAAACATGATATAACACGATATTAGAAATTTATTCTTAAAAAATCGTTATGTTTCCGACTAACTTTAATGTCATTTATTGAAACCTACTTCCTGAATTGTTGGAATGTTATATAACTCATTCTTTCACGATAGAGTCTATAATAAAAATATCCTACACCCCGATACTAGTCAGTAATCTACCACCTATGCACAGTGACTACGTCGTTATCCGTGATTCGATATCAGCTCTCCGCACTATTGCCGGTAAATTATTGTATGGGTGACGGTATTTTAAAAATTAGCGCAGATAGGTATTGTTTAATATAAACCAAATTAAAGAAAATATTTTCTATTTGTGTGTATAAATCAAGAAATGGAAAGAAATCAAATGACAATAAAATGAACGAACTTTTCTTACGGGTTTTTGTACGTAATCGCTACCATTTTTTCAGAAACCAAAAGAATTTGGCATACATATATCATTAACATTTTCAGTATTCACTATTCTCTCATTTTAATACAGAACTAACGCTGTCAAATAGTAAATTCATTATTAAACTATCTTATGTGAAATGTGGGATTTTAAGAAGTTGTTATTTTAAAAAACCTCCCACAATCGCCATCTAGACAGAACGTAGATATCTTTGTATGAGACTTAACAAACCCCAACCTTTAAAACTATTTACATGAGTTAGTACGAAAAAAAAGCGGCCACTTTTTGTTTAACTTTTTTGGTTCTGCAATTTACATTTTAATGCTAGTATCTTGGAAGCTACTTCACAGATAATATATGGAGATGCTTGGGGAGGCGTATTATACGGTATTAATAACTTTTCGGAGGATGATAACGCCTACTATTGGGTTGCTGATTTAGCTGTGAGTATCTAATTTATGTTGCGTTAATGACGAGCATTTGTATATGTCTGGCACTATCTAATCGTTAATGCGACAACGCTAACAGCTCTTACCCGTCAAACTACGTTAACTGTCTCACTATTCCATTCCTACTCAGTTAACTACGCAACTTCCTATTCTCGAGTACGTATGATAATACAGTCGTAAGTTCAAACCATGTGAACACGTCTTTATCTACCGCTAATCCGGAGCGTACACTACCGGTATTACGTATACCTACAACTACCGGTGTTATAGCTGCGTGTAAGAACTCAGGGCTTTGATCAGGGGGCGAATTAAATTGATAAACTTTTTTTTTCAAATGTGACCGATACTGTGAGGGAAACAATACCGGAGCAATATGTAGATTAATGCCGTTATTTAAAGACTGAATCACAGGGTTCACCTAATGCTAGTAGCATAGTGTCCGTGTATAAGATTTAATGATTCGATCATTCGTATGATTTGGTGTAAAGTTTCGTAGTCGCCGAATAATTTACGTGATAATTCCGACTACTAGCTGGGATACTCACGTAAATTAAACCGTAGTTTAAGCTAAATAATTCGTATGATTGTTAACCGATTCAGTCAAAGCTTGTATTAGTGATATTTCATCTAGACTGGTTAATAGTTTAAGTATATTTTCCCTAAATAAGTTTAATGTTAAGTGTAAAGACCTGGTATCGTGTATTTTTAAGCGTTACCATTTATTAAACATTTGAGGCCAGCTATAAAACACGTCACGCACAATCTGTAAATTAACGACAAATTGAACGAAGAAAATTACACAAAAGTTAATATTTATTTATTTATTATTTATTTATTTATTTTATATTTATTTATTTATTTATTCACACCTTCCATAACACCTTTACAGTAAGAAAACCAATACAGTGCTATGAGTTTAAAAACAATGAAATGAGTTTGGATGAGACAAAATGAGTTTATAATATACCTAATGAACATACATACTGGAACTAGACCGCTAGTTAAATACTCAACTAGTTTATTTTAGGTGCCCCAATTACCCCCGTCCTCCCTCCCGCCTGTCATGTCTAACATCCATTGCTGTGTTTAAATTGCACTGTGCCAGTATGAGACCGGTGCCTATATCACTACTTATACTATACCGCGATACAGTACCATAAAACCATTAAAGGCGCAACTTTAATCCGAGCTTAACACACTAGATACATGTCTACTATTAAAGCAAAATACAGGATACCGTTTTTGTAAGGGCACTTTAGTTTGGTAACCTGCCCTCTACCGGGACCAATTCGCTTTTGGGAAAGACTATATCTAAAATGTACCCTGAGCACTATTACAAATCGGCCAATATATGTTATTTGTGATACAGTTCTCGGTAAGAACAGTTTTGAAATGTACAAATTTTGGAGTTGATATTACTGGAGAATATGAGATTATTTTTTACGGTATTTAGGGTAATTAATTAAAAAGCGTTATATTTTAATTGGCACTAAAAATGACATTATTTATGATTAATCCGTTATTGTTCGAGTTAAGAGCTGGCCAGGCTATTGAGCGACTCTCACACTTAAATTTACTACACGAGTCAGAACAGTGAGGGTTTATAAAATAAATCTGTACCTCGGAGGTATACAATAGTAACTCCAATTTTTTCGAAAATATGTTTTTTGCACCATTAAAATCGCAAGAACCAGTTCTACATAATGGTATACGACATTAAGTCCTATAACATCTATGAAAAGAAATATCCAATCGTATAGGACATTAAATCCACTAACGTCTGATGGGTATAGGACCTCAAATGACGATAAGATTATTTACCTCAAAGCTTTGCGCGAAGTTAATGTTGTTCATTGGAGTTAATATTCTTAGAGAGGTAAACAAAAGTATCTCCTGTAAACGTCTTATACCATTGATCTCTATTTCTTGGTGTTAAGATACTTTTTTCAATGTCGAAAATTGTTAGTAAGTAGGTGTACAATGTTGTGAATATTAGACTTCTATGATTCTTGTGATATCAGTTTTAACTCATATTAGGGTGTTGTTATAAATAGTATTTTCCCATTAGTTAATAAAAAAATATTGGAGTAAAACGCTCTGCGGATAAACTACAAGTAGATTCTCTTTAAGTGTCAGTCTTGTGTCTCAGTGTCTTAAGAGGAAGACATCTACCACTTAATAAAACAGCAGAGATAATTAAAGAAACAGTACGAAAACACATTGGCAAGGTACCGAGATATGAGAGCCATTATAGTCGAAACAGAACAAAAAGACAGTATCTTGGAAGCCACCTGCAAATTGACAAATTATATTCCTTGTATATAGAGTTCTGTGCTGAAGAGGGTATACCAAAATAGAGAATATGGCGAAGGCGTGGCTTTATAGACATATTTTTAACACGGAGTTTAATTTATTTAATAAATTAAAAGAAGTAACAGTATGGAGTGACAACTGTGCTGGGCAGAATAAAAATATTTATTTAATGATGGCTTAGTTGTGGATATTGTTTAAAAAAGAAAATGTGGAGGTAATAAACCACAAATATTTTATTATACCCACATGGAAGTGGATGTAATAAATGACTTGTAATTGAATAATTATGAATAAAAATGTTTATCTGTTTATCTGTTTATCTGTAGTCCACTCAATTATAGAGAGAGAAAAGAAGAAAATCCAAGAGTTTCCCATTGTGACTCCTTGGGACTGGTAACAGTTTATAAAGAGCTGTTGTGAAACTCAAAAATTAGAGTAGTAAATTGTTATTAAATCAAACGGGGCTTAATCGCGAGAAAAACATTTAGTAATTTATTTACATCGACGTTTCGACCAAGTTGCATTGATCGTGGTCACGAGAAGACTGGAGAATAGCGGGTGGCAATGCCGGCGAGAGCGCGTAGTTTCGCTAACTACCCACTTTTGACAACCCTGTGCTTTTGCAGGGCTGTGACAGCCTTACAGTCTAATAATATTAAAAGTGACCGTGAAAGTAAAGTCTCGTGACCACGACCAATGCAACTTGGTCGAAACGTCGAGGTAAATAAATTACTAATGTTTTTCTCGCGATTAAGCCCCGTTTGATTTAATAACAATGTGTTCGAATCGCGAAAGTCTAAAAAATACAACTAGAGTAGTAAACATGTAAACAAATAATTTTATGGACTTTTCTGGCTTTTGCAACGGATCATCAGCTCCTTTTGTGCACGGAAAAAAATCTATTGCGGGAGAGTCTGCACCATATTCTGCTATAGTATGGATGCAATTCCGAAAAAATGAAATAGATTCAATGTTCTACAAAACCTCTTTTGATCAGGAAACTTTTGAAGAAGTTAGTTTCATACGAAATAAACGAAGAGGATTTTCTGTGCCCACGTCGACGCCTATTCGAGAAACTCAAAAGCCTATTTCGAGACTCTAATACAACGATTTACAAAAATCGTTGCAGTGGTTTCCATCCACGTTCCAAGATTATTATAGGAGTCATCCATGTGCAGATGTCCCTGACTTACGTGAAGCATGCGAGTAGTAACTGTATTGATTATTTAAAAAAAAAAAGAATTTTGATTTCCATCTTCGTGAAGTAACTTTTGTTTCATTTTGTAAGTAAACTCCTCCCAAATTCTTAAATAATTGCATAACGCCACACGATGACAAGAAACATAATGTTTCTAGGTACCGAATTCCAATAACAACCACATGTTTAATTTAGAGATAAACAAAAGTATGATATCATAATGCTTTCTTAAAACCCCTAAGTTAATTTATGTAACAAGGTAAATAGTCTCAAGTCCATAAAATCAGATAAGTATTAACTTTATTGTAATAAACTGTAATACATAAAAATTGGATTTAAAAATAATAAAAAATACTGTTGAGTTTGTTGCAATATCTCTAAAGCAACTATGTCAAAATTGCTTTCAAAGATTCATTCCGCGCATTTTTGTCTCTCCTGTAAAATTTTCGTTTTATCACATAATATTGTATACCTCTGAGGTACAGAAATGTGTGTCAGTAAGTTTCGTGATATATCTAGTTTTGTGAAGTGATTAATAAATTCTAAAGTTTCTAGCGTGCGTGTCTGCCTCAGTCACGCACACTTTACGGAAGTAAGCAAACAGTTTTTTACTAACTAGAAATACCAATGAATAGTTATCAGCGTAGTGAGGAAAAAAGTTATGCTGAACTGATAACTGTACGGTCGTATACTCGACTAAATTTCTAATAGTTATATAGAAAAAATAAACAGCAACATTTCATATAAGCCAAACCGCGAGCTACTCGTATTACATATTCTGTGGCAGTATGAAAGCGGATTATCACCCACGCCTCGGTTTTGGAACACTGAGTGATTGATTAATGAGATAATAGTTCGCCGGACGAAAACCGGCCTTAATCCAGCCATTTTATATAGACTCATGACGCGTCTGTTCATAATAATATAACGTCAACATCATTATTATTTATTACGAAAGCTTTGGACCCTTTCTCGAAGCTTTTAAACAACCTATTACTTTAGTTCGAGTAAGGCATGAATAAATGAAACACCGCCGTTTTACCACTTGGTTGTTATACCTCTACGTTCATGGTTGACTGAAAAAGATAGCTAAGAGCAAAAATAACGCTTATTGTGACAAGTATTTTTAGCATTTTTATTTTCTATTATAACATGTTGTTGGATGCGGTGTTCCGCTATCACTGTAAATATATTTATTATTTTATTTATATTATATATTCATATATTCCTTAGGGTACGTACCCATACTACGTGACCCGTTCAGAGTTTGATGGTTTCTCTGGGATACAACAAAAAACTACTAATATTACAAATGTGATAGTACCCGTGTCTATTTCTTACGTTTTCACACCAAAACTACTACACCTGTTCAAATTAGTTTTGGTATAGAAATACATAAAACCTTGTAGAAGGACAAAGGCTACTTTTTTCCTGTAAAAAATATGGTTCTCGTGAGATAACTGAGATATGTGGAAAGGAGTAGTCCACGCGGGTGAAACCGCGGGATGCTGCTAGTATTAACATAAGAATCTAAAGACTCTAAAGTCATTATCAATGCCATCACAACCGAGAAAGAGCAAGAAGAAATTCGGGATCTATTTTCTTAATTAATTTATTTTCAAGGGTCGACAAACAGTTTCACAATATACTTATATAAAAAACTTAATTAATAATAGGATAACTGTGGGACCAACATCGTCGACCACAGGTTAGAATTAACAATACTACTATTAACAATACTTAAAAAGTACCTATGCGAAAAAAATGTATAGGTACTTCTTTTTTTCAATATTCCCCAATTGGATTGAGTACCTTACCCTTCTTCAGTAGACTCAAAACACGTTTTAATTCTACGTGATCAGATTTTTGTATTACTTTATTTTGAATATACTAAGGGCGTGAGTTGTAATAATACATGACTTGATAAATACGTGTACATAACTCGCGTGTTAGTTTCAAGAAACAAATATAATAAAGCATAATCAACAGAGATTGTGTACACAACGAATCTCAAGAAAATACGACATAAAATATATTTATACAAGTCAGAAAACTATTAGACCGAGCTAAGATCCTCGTGAGACCTGTACAATTCTTAGGAAATAAATTACGGAGCTTTTGTCAGGGAGTCCTATATATTTGTCCTGCTCTACAATCATGATCTGTGCTCACTCGGGTATAGCCATCACACTCTAACTTTCATACTTCACCAGAGTACTCATAAGCCCTCGAAATGAGTGTTTATCGCTGATCCTTCGTGCCGGACTGTTGTTGCTTCAAGCCAAAATGTAACTTGTACAAATGGGATAAGATATATGAGACCACCCACGCTTCGAGCGGTTCAGGTGCTCGGATAAACGGCTTATCCAGTCGTTACTCTTGTGGCAGATGTACGGAGTTTCTGCGAACGTAGAACTTATGAGAATATCTCCAATTTGTTGAGAAAAATTAGGGGTATTTGAACGTATTAACAGCAATCTAGGTATTAACGGTGCCTGAGCGTTTAAATTGGGTTTGCGCGGCAAAATTTAAAGTAAAAAATGTATACAACATTTCAGCTCTCAACTCAAGAATAACAGGTATTGTAAACCTTTAAATTATATAAGTATATAATCTTATATCAGTTGTCGTTTATAATCACAACTTTAGGATCAATTTAGTTTTATTTAGTTATTTTGCCATTTAGTTTTATAATCAAGGATTTTTTTTGTGTACTATCAAATGGAAAAACAAACTATTTTAATGCCAGATGGTAAGCTCTGCGTTTGCAGTAAAAAACATATATCTATGAAATGATAATTTGTAGGGCTCAAAATTTGTATATCTATACTTTTAATATTATAAAAAGGAAAGATTTGATTGTTTGTTTTAATTGAATAGGCGCCGAGACCACTGAACCGATTTGAAAATTTTTTTCACTGCTGGGAAGCTACACTATCCCCCGGTAATATTATATTAAAACAAAATAGGGATCGTTATGATTTTAAATTTTGAAACTTTTTACCCATGCGAGGCCGGGGCGGACCGCTAGTAAGGTGTAATCAGCTAGCTCTATTGGGTTTTGATTCTAAATATGGATCCATATAACGTCGTTTTAAATTTCATGGGTAGCATTATAATATTATATAATTTTTTTTATTTTTATTAACATTCACACAAGGTCTTCAGGCCCCAAAGTAGGCAGAGCCTGTACTATGGAAACCTGTTGACTGATATATATTTATATACATATACACACCCAGACACAGGTCAAACAGACATGTTCATACACACAAATGTTTGACCTGTCCGGGAATCGAACCCGGGACCAGCGGCTCAGAAGGCAGAGTGCTACCAACTGCGCCAACCGGCCATTCGATAATTAGATTCCACGTTGTCGTGTATACTTTATGATTATTTCTCAATAGGCAACTAATGTGTTCTATAATTTGTGTATGTCAGTATCGGAGCAAGGACCCCACGAGAAGCGTCTTCTGAACGCCCTGCTGGCGTCGTACAACACGCTGGAGCGGCCGGTGGCGAACGAGAGCGAGCCGCTCGAGGTCCGCTTCGGCCTCACGCTGCAGCAGATCATCGACGTGGTGAGTTCCTTCATCTCATCACATCCATGCTGATCTGAGCCCACGATCAACTAAATGATCTTAACGAATATATCTCCTCATTTTAAAGCATAGGTAATATTTATAACATTCGAGGATGGGCGCGAAAGGATAATTGACAGATATTATATTTAATTTGCAGCGAAAAGGCATACTAGATAGAAGGCGAGTAACACTGTTGTTTTCGTACAAAATTATTTGGATACTTTACACATTTGTATCCATAATTGAATTTTGTGACAACTTTACAGATATCTATAAGATTCTATTTTTCTCACATCTGATATAAATTATTAATACGTATTTCCGCCGAAAGCGCTTTTTGTTTAATTTTTTTGTGAATTTTGATTTATATGATATTTGATATGTGATTTTTGAATTTAGTCTCACATCAACCATCTTATTAATGTCTTGTAGAACAAGGGATATATATACCTTAAGATCAGACATTCGGATATTTGGTATTTTCCTGTTTTAATTTTACGAAATAATTGGAAAAATCTTTTACGATAACAGAACCCGATGACTTGCCGCTGTTTACGATTGTATTCGTAATTGGTTTAACTCTATCCAATGTAAGCTGGTTAGTATTAAAACGATAATAACTTTTCTAATAACAATAATCAATCGAACAGGCATCGATAATTATCGATTAGGAATCATTAATGTCAGATGGAATTCATTCGATAATTGCAATTAAGAGCGAATAGTAACTAAACAATGCTTAATGACATAATTATTTTGGTATATTCTACAGAATTACAGAGACGGCATAACAACTGTTTAGTTTGTGTAAGTAGAATTGGAAGTTCAACTATTAAATGTACCCGTTTCATGAAATCAAACCTTTAGATAAAGTTACAGCATAAAATTACAATAGATTTGTATATTTAAACTTTCGAATATCCCTTTGGAATCTGTGAATTGGTTTCCAGCAATTTAATTTATTTGTGTATTATATTACTTTGATATCGATATTATGTTATCGATAAGATATATCGATGTTGTTGCCATGTTGTCAATTCGATATATAGACGTTGTTCGTGAGAGGGAGTGCTTTAATGTGGTATGTTTGACAACGTAATGGCAATGATTGCCTTGGGGAAATTAACTGAGTTTGTTTGTTTCTGAAATTATGGAATAAATATGAAAGGGTTTGATTAACTTTCTAAATCTGGGAATAATAGTACTTTATCGTGTCTATAGAGTTCCCACTGTAGATATAATTATGATTGACTAATGAGGTTACGAGTGTTTGGCGCCCATTTTTGCTGGGGTATGGGCTGGGGCTTATACTAATAGTATAAGATGCTTTTGATACGCAGCACAAGAAATCTGGTCGACAAAAATGGGCGCCAAACACTCGTAACCTCATTAGTCAATCATAATTATATCTTCTATTAAGAAGATGAGATTTTCAAGCAAACAAGCAGTGTTATGAGAACATATTTCTAAAGGAAAATAGAAACATATTACAGTGCAATCTTTGAAGAATTTCTTGTATTATATTGATCAATAATTTGAAACGCATTTAAATATAGAATGTTCTGGATTTGTATACGTGAGCTTGAGCAGATTGCAAAGACCTAATTATGGAAATAATAAATTTACTATGGCGGTAATTGATTATTCGATATTTGAAAATCTAAAAACCTTGGCAAGAAACTTAAACAAGGGTTGTTTTATAAATCTACTTGTATCGTGTACATAACGTATCCGTATAATATTTCCAACATTATGCCACTGAAGAGACAACTTTCTCTCATCGACTGAGAGATGCGAATGCATCTCTTTAGTTCACTTGTGTCAGTTGTTCAGTGGCTGGTTCCGAAACACACCTCGCACCGTCCTCAATTACAGTTCGACATCTCAATGGAAGAGATAGATCGCAAATCACATCACGTGCGCCTTTCGGGCCGCGTTTCGTCAGTTAAATGGCTTTCGGCCGCAGATAAATACTCAAACCTTTCGGCCGACCGATGCACGACGGCGGCGCGCTCTTTTATGAATGGGATTCAGTGTGTGGGCTTGACGGGAGTGGGTGCAATGAAATGGGATACTTTATAGGTGTTTTCAGTCGGTACTTATCACGATTGGAACGAGTTAAAAATTGATCAAAATGGCCCATAAAACTCAATAAAATGAAACAAAGTGGTTTTCTGTACTTGATTTTATTTTTCCTCTTGTATAATAGTTTTCTAAATTCAAATTCAATCAGCTTAGGAGCATTACATGTGTGTAATTTATCTTCTCCGTTGCATATAATTTATACCTACGGTAAAATGTATATAATATAAGATAATTTTCGTGAAGAAAGATTTAAGTAGTCTTTTAATTATTTGAAAAAAAAAATTAGATGGTTCGATTAAATTGGTTTGACCGTGTTCATAAGAAGGCTGCAATGCTTAAAATGTTTAATTATTTGTGTGATTTTGGAGTGTCTGAGTTTAAGCTCATTCAAGTTCTGATTTCTCTCTCTCTTCAGTGGTATACACAAAAAGATTAATTCATGAGTCGTTCTAATATCAAGACTGATTATTTTCGTTGATGAATTTGATTAGCCCACAAGTAGGTTATATAATGCGTAATTTTACTTCCCAAGCAACTTCTCAGACTCTGAATAAGGAAAATAGGAACCTAAATAGGAAAACGCGGTAAAAGATTGCAACCGAAAAATAAAATAATTTAATGTGCACCCAGAGCACGCCCGAGATTAATTCTTCGCTTTGAAAACGATGCTTTGCGGTCCAACGGTACGATTTTGTGCCTTTAGCTTCCGCCAGTGTGCGCTCGACTCCGAAACTGAGAATTACCGTTGAAATTGAAACGTCGGGAATCTGGTTTTATCCAGTTAGCGTCTTGAGTTCACGGATAACAAAAGTGCAGTGGGTAGAGTTTGAAAAAGGAACAAAAGGAAAACCGTAGCGAATGGAAGAGACAAAGTGCGACGCGACCGTACCCGCGAGCGATGCAACTTGTGCCGAGAATGGAGACGATGACATGACAAGACCACGCGGAGTTCGTTCTGTCTGGAATAGCGCCCTGAGCACGAAGCACTATTTCAATTGTATAGCTGTCTTATTGCAGCGTAAGACAATTGAATTCAGTCCAAATTATCACGCTGTCTATACAGTATATCTGTGTCTGTGACAGAGAATCGATGGTTTGTTTGTGCGAAAAACGCGTTGTTCAATTATTTATAAATAAATGTTTTATATTTCCTTTCGCGACTGTGGACTGATGAATGATATACGGCGCATGTTTGCGAGTTATAAACCGTAGCACAACTTTCGTGACCATTATTTCAATCAATCGGGAATCGTGGTTAAGAGTAAACAGCGATCCGATATGAAAGTGAGCATCAGTTGAATTTCCGAACACGCGCGTGATGTTACATAACGAAATGAAAGCGTTAAACATTGAAATTTGTGCGATATTGATATTGTCCCGTGAAGCTTTTCAATCGAAAATTGCAAGTACGCTTCTATTTGTGGCCTTTTGGGTCATTTCATGCATCTTGTTATGTGCGTACATGATTTTTTTTTACTTATTATAAGTTTGCGTTTGACAACTCTCTCACATGTTTTTCGATTCACTTATATGTAAGTCACACTTCAGCAAAGTGAATCATTTACTTCAAAGGTTGCGCGATAGTGAAGAAGCTATGTGTATATAAATAATAACAAACTACCCGAAAATATTACAGTGATAGAAAAAGATAACATTTTATTGCAGTTTAAAAGACATACTATGTAATAATACTTCTTACAATATCAACGAGTTTTTAATGACACATATTGCGACACCCTACCAAGGTCATATGTTGTTTTTATATATTATTAGTAGTCTGTAGACATATGATGCAATAAATTATTGAGTATAGTTACTTATCCATGGGTTGTGCGATCCGGAACTATATTGCAGCTTAGATAGGTTTTAAATCTTTTAATTTCGGATCCTGGTGAAAGTTATTCAGGTGGCGACATATCTCTACACACAAGCAAATAGAACGAAATAAGAATTATATGTTATTTAAAATAGAAGAACATACTTAATGGCACTGACTTCAGATTCCGAAGAGTTTAACTTAAATATATATATTTTTAAAATATATTTATGAGTATAACGTCATTTCATTTCATTCTCACAACTGAGAAATATGTAGGAGGCATATGTGCAGCAGTGGACTACCTGAGGCTGACATGATGATGACTGAAAATCGAACCTTCCTTCTATACATATGAGTATAGGATAATCCAATGTGTAATTCGGGCTTTTTCAGACTGACTGTAATACTGAACTGTTTGTTGGGGGCGCAGCTGAAAATAAGCGTACCTACTAATATGGTAGTAGTACATCGAGGCTGAGCTTTGCCCTTTTTGTAATCAGTTTTAATTTAATTTTGCACACACATTAATAGTCATCAATAAATACTTTTTGTTCTATGACCATCTATGCAGTGATCGCAGAGGGCTTAACTCCATTATAGAATAAGATCATATTGACAAGCTACGAGTCCCTTACTTATTATTGAAGTTTAAATAATATAATAAATACAATCAAAGACATAAGACCACCAAAACGTCTATGATACCTACGCAGCTAACAAAACCAACGGATGACATTGAAATACTTGCACAGATCTTCAGAAAATGTAGCTAAGAATTATTCCGATCACGTCGATTTTTAAACAAAACCGCATTAAAATTGGTTCTTTTGTTTAGGGGCTACGATGAAACAATCAAACATACCACGTCTAATTTATAACACACTTTTTTGCGTCAGAGGCTAATAAATAAGACAGCATATTCAAAATTTATTTCATGGGTACAAATTCAATCCAAAATCAAATTCAGAGCACGTATGGTTCACGTTTTTCTTTGTAATTTTAATCTAGCATAAGGTTTTATTTCTTACTAATGAAATGGGTAATGCATTTATTAGGTCGTAAAACTCTGTAATTCTATAGAATGTTCGCTTGATTGCTTTTCTTTTACGACGTTTCAGAATAAACTGGATTGTTAATCAGTAAAATTATCGAGGCTGGTGATTAAACCGCTTTGAGTTTCTTAGGTATTAAATGTAATTACTAGGTTTTTTCCAGTTTATCATCTAATAAAAAATGACATCATATTGTTTATTTCATGATTATTATTATAATATAACTGGATGCCTATTCTAGGTACTCTTAATATTTCACTTACAAGATATCGAATGGAAAAAACCGGTCAGAATTGATCTCTAATTGATTTCGCCGAATCGTAATTATTTTTATAATGATTGATTGAATATTTTTACTCTCCAACATTCACCGATCATTTTGCCATACGTGCAAAATGCGGAGAAAAAATGACGACAGAGAATGAATGATGATAGCGAAGGATTCCTTCGGTATTCCCTGAGATACTATATACAGAATGTGTTGAGATTATTGGCAAGGGGCATATACGTGCCTATAGTATACCTTCCTCGTGTGCTGCGTTTTGTGTCATCATCATCATTTTAAAAAACAGGATTTGACAGTAGCAATTTGAATACCAGTGTGCGGTTAATCATATATATATATACAAGATAATAGCGCATATTTGCAAGTGTGTGTGTGTGTACTTAGTTGACGATAAGTTTGAGCATATTCTTTTAAATTCAATGACACGGTTTTTGGATGAACTACACGGAAAAAAATACAATTGAACTTAGCGATTGCAAAACTTTGGGGGTGACTGGAACCCACCTCTTTGAGGGGTCTATGACGGCTTGATCAGCGGGCAATCGTGACCAGATGGAAGGAAGTTTTCTTTAGTTGGATTCTCAGCTAGATCCATGGCTTGCTTGTGAAGCTTTATTAAAGCGTAATAAATGAATCTCAACGTACTGAACCTTTATTACCTCGCTAAGCCGTAAAGTTTGTTTTCGCTGAGCAGGCGTAATATAACGATTAAATTTATCGTCAACAAACTGATTAAAGTTTTATGAAGCGTAAGCGTGCGCGAGGTCTTCGCATCGAGTTGTCCAGCCTATCGTATTGATGTTCACCAACTTTTTTCGTTCCTTTCTTGCGACGGCGTCCATTCATTTTACAAAATAAGGATGAGAAAAATCAAATCCTGACCACGAACGTCTGGCTCAACTTGGTAAGTGGTAGGAGCCAAGCCTGGCGCCTTCGCCGAACCGCCCCCGCGATCCACGGTAACCTTTCACACTCCTAACAGCAGTTTGCAATACCTTTGATATTCAACACGCTCAGCACAGTAACTTTCGACGCACTTTATTTGTGGTGTCACTTTTCTTAACAGCACTTTAAAAGTAACGGTTTCAGGAGGCGGGCGCGGCGTGAGGGCGCCACCTTCGCGGCAAATACGTCGCATGGACTATCGGTGTTAAATTGTTGTCACATTTACGATATCTATATATTAGATTGTGTGTTCGGCGAGGCGCGAAAACGCTTTTAACACAACGCATGAAGGATCATTTTCGCGCGTCGCCCTCCCCCCAGTACTGTGTCGCCAGAAAGTGTGGAACAGTTACCTAGATATCATACTGACTGCGCCCTTTCTGTTTTGTTGACATCGTCTAACACAATAGGACGAGAAGAATCAACTACTTGTAACCAATATATGGCTGTCATTGGTAAGTGTGATTAAACGACCAATCTAAAACTTAACACTAAAATTTCTCATTTTTTTCGTTTCAATCTTTTCTTCTTTCCATTTTCGTTTGATTTTGTATGTTACATTACCTTCTTTTTGTTTGTCTACATATTGAGTTATTTCTTCTGATCTTTTTACTGTTTTTTGAAAATTGCATAGCGTTGTGGGTTATGCGGCAGTATTCCTGTATATGTATGTCATGATATTTGTATGAAAGTTGCTTAGTATTGATTTCTTGGACTTCTTCGTCGATCTTGAACTCATGCAAGTCGTAGCCTGTAGACCCCCTCATGCATCCCGCCGTACCATGTCATGTCATGTCATGTGTGTCATGAAGTATTTCAAGAACTTTGTTAAATATGAAATCAATAGAGTATAAAATATATTTAAGTGTTAAATTTAGAGGTAAGTATATTATTATATATATAAACAATGTTCACATGTGGAACTGTTTGTTTTGAATCATTTAGTTTATATGACTGCCGTGTAAACCGCAATGCGTTTAACAATATGTACTAATGGTTGACCATAATATACATATACTAAATATATATCCATTGAAATACTGCATCGTTTATAACTAATTATATTAATTGACTAAAAGTGAGGGTAGAAACAGAAAATGCGGGAAGAAATATTTGTCAAAAGTCAATTGAAACTAACAAATTGGTTACGACATGATATATATTATGGGAGTATGTCAATATGCATTTGTTTGATTCAGGTGTGTTATATGTACCTACACTGTAAATTGATTATGCACATCCTGGGTACCCGCTGTTTTATTTTGTTTTACGCTCCGAACGAGTTTGTAGCATTTTGATACTATGCATGGCCATGGAATGGAATGGTACAATATTCTTTCGTATTGGAGTCGAGTGGTCGGAATGCCCTTACCATGGTTTTATCTATTTTAGAATGCCTGCGGAATACTTACTACTAATATATACATAATAATTCTAACACTCTTTGAGACGAAATAATGGAATAAATACGAATTAAACATTCCTTTTTTTTCTATCTCTGTTTCTTCATAAACGTGTACACGAGAACAACAGTACACTATTCCAAATTAGTATCCTTTTTTGTTGAAATACCATTTTCTGTTTATTTTCTGCTTAAGTTCCCATTTACATTCAAATTTATTATATTTTAATTATTAAAAAAATACTAAATGAAGTGTCTGACATGCATACTTTCGATGTTGGCTTTCTAATAAATGCATTAAAATTATTCTCTGTTGATATGTAAAATGCATCAGAATTATTAATGAATTTCAGCAATGAAGGTATGTTTGTTAGGCTGTATAAACCGAGATTACTTTAGCATTTACCAATACGGCAGCTTAGTAACATCCCCCGTGAGTAGTAACCCCCTGAAACTTGAGTCTTAGATATACATGAAAAAAAATCCTGCAAGATCATGTTAGAAAATGATGCTTCATAGGAAAGTCTGTGAATATTTATTGTACATCATTATCAAGTGATTGTTATGCATGTCTTTATTATATTATTTATATATACTTTTCTATTGCATGTATTTTTGCTTATGTATTATATTTTCTATCTATCTATTTTAAATAAATAAATCTTCTCAAGGTAAGTATGAAGTGTGTAGTGATTGTCTCGTGATTGTATTAAATAGAAATAAGATTTGCGAATTTCATCTGTGACAATTTATACTTTTCCTTATTCATTAATGGAGATTATAATCAGTTCACAAAGGCAATCAGTGCCAGAAACATTTCTCATTCTTACACATATATATAATATTACTTTAAAAACATAAATGTATCTTTTGACTAATCAACAAATATGTATCATATACACTTAAAAACCAATTGTAATTTAAATTGTTTCTTTTTTAATTTATGTAAATAGGGTGCACCATAACACTTTATTTAGTGAAACGAAATTGAGTTAGAAATTCTTCTTTGATAGGTCTTAAAATGATTTTGATAATCTAAAACTTTTACAAGTATCAAAACGACAATATTTTGGTCTGAATTGCGATGTATAATGTGTAAGGAGGCTACACTAGACCTGCTCGCTACGTAACTATGCCGAATAAACTGTGCCTAGAATATAGGTACTTACTTATTTCCGAAACTCATCTTATTAACTAGTCATATTCTTTATTTAGGTATATGGGTTATGCAGGTATTTGATTTGGGTATTAATCATTGTTTGTTATTTTATTTAGTTCTAAATTATGTACATGATCCACATAATTCAATTACGATCTAGCCTTATAACTAATGAGCGTTAAAATCGCTCATTGTTTCACATTGTATTTAAAACTGTCTAGTAATAAGTTCGTTTGTTGGTGTTGCAATAAAGTGTTTATCTATCTATCTATTGTGTGTTCATATAGTCAGGGACGTTTACCGTGCCGACCACAGGGCCGTTAATCGCAAAGTGATTATATTACATAAACTGATTGACAGCCAACCCTTCAGGGTCCCTTTTAAAGGATATCGTAGAAACATGCGTCTGTCTTGCTCTAACTCGTTCAAACTTTATATTATCCTGGAATGGCCTTGCTCGCACTTGTATTCATCGACCTATGACAGGGTTGCCACTACGGTTCTATAATCACGATCTGGCTGAAGTGCTCTTCAAGATGCCGAAAATTATTTTATTAATTTAAACTAGTTTGAATAATGGCTTTAGTAAGATATCTCATGAATTTAAATTATATGGTATCTGGCCTTCCGTTGGAGTCGGTATGTGTAAACATAGAACACAGAATTATATCGATAGAAGTATACAAAAAGAAACTCAACATTTAGACCATAATAACACCAGTATTATAACAAGAATACTTTTTATATCTACGAGAAATAATAACACATAATGCGACATTTGTTTGTCTAAATAAAAGAGATAAACCACGACCAACATACATATCAAGTATAAGCTTAACCGCTAAGTAATAAAGTCACTATCTCACCGTAGGCACCCTAAGTTGGCCCAACTTTCGTAATATTAGTGGAGGGGTTGGATCAAGTTTGTAAGAGCTCGCGTACCCGCTTATTGTTCCAAATAGAACTGTGATATTAACTTGGCATATTTGAAATGTTATTGTTGATGGTATGGTCGCGCGGTTAGCCGGTCCCATTAATTTAGAGTTCCTGTGATTTACGGACGCAATTATGTGTATAGATCGGCCTATATTCTGTTCCATCATCATTCTAGAAGTAAATTGACTAGCTAATATTTAAATTATTACTAAGTGAGATTGCTAATATGAGTAATATGACAAAGGATATACTTATGTGGGGGTTCACTACACCACTACTTACTTTACAGTCATATTTAATAATTGACTCATTGATAAATCAAATTATTGAATTCGTTAATAACGTCAGCGTGATAATTTTCCGTCAAGCGTTGGCTAGTATTTGAAATGTGTCGAATAAACGACGCAAGACCTATTTAATAATTGATTCATTGATAAATCAATTTATTTATTTCGATAATAAAGTCAGCGTGTTCATTTTTCTTCAAGCGTTGGCTAGTATTTGAAATGTGTCAATTAGACGACGCAGTAACATATAAAGCTCTAGCGGTCGGGGAAAGAGAATCAATGCATCTTGTCTAGGGCCACAGTTTGGTTACGGGCGTAGAATTGGTACGAAAGTCGGAATAGATATGCGCGTAGTCCCCGGGATTATTTTAAGATCCGTGAAGTCACCTAACTTCTTGCTCGTGAACATTTAAATTATATCATCATTTAAGTTTAAATTAAATACATTTATTTGACACCAAACATATAAACAGAGTCGTATGCTGAATTTTATGCCATGTAAGTGATATGTAATTCAACGCTGAAAAATAACAATGAATAGGTACAATAAAATAATGATTTCCTGAGATGAATAGTTTAAATAGATGACGAGGAATTGTACATAGCGATAAAAAAAGCCAGTGATAAGCCAAGTAAGGAGCTATCAATAATACATGACCTATTTCTTATCCTGTAACTTCGATGGCAATAATGTACCTTGCGTCACCCCCACGAAGTCATTTATCAAACCAATGGACCGGAGTGTTGTTGATACAATATCGCCTTCACGCCGTATTTGCTTTCAACTGATCATATGGTTACATGATAATCTTGGAACACAAATATTATTAATGTAAAACATACGATGTTTCGGAAAAGGTCTACATAAGTGGTTATAGTAAACATTTGCCGTGAAGCAACACCGTAAAACGACGCCGGAAAATATTAAAATGTGATGCATTAATTATAGAAGGGGTACTCGGGATATATTAGACCTCCTCTAAAAGGGTTAATCCTGGGAGGGAGAGAGACAATATAAAATTATAACAAAGGAAATTATCTCTACTGGCAAATGAAATTGGTCGTAATGGAGGGACGGCATGCGATAAAATATTTCGACACGATTTTTTTTTTTTTATTTAACTTTACAGGATAGGAAATATTTGCGCGTTGCGAAAGGGGGCTAGACGGAAAAAATGAAGACCAAAAGTTGTAACGACACTTTTTGCTATAGTTGTAAGCCGTGCGGCGTGCGCGTGTTTCTCTGTCTTTCTCTCTCTCTATCTCTCTCTCTCATAGAAAGCAAGCCAGTTATTTTCGTTTTGTCTTTTTATTTCGCATTGAACAGTGTGGTGTTTTACATAATAAATAATACAAAATAATAACAATAATGAATCCTGATAGTGTTTCTGCACATATATATATTTCGAAAGGAACTTCGTTCCATCCGGGTGTCCCTTGACACCTTAAAAGTTTTTTTATTGTTTCAATGAGAAATAAGTCATGAAAACTTTAAACATTTTTCCAATGCCCAAAATTTGCCTGAAGTTAACTAACTCAATTTCGTATCACATTCGTACGCATTTTTACCGTGTACCTGTTATGTACCTACTAATTTGTTTTGATGAATGCAATAGGAATGGAACGACTACAACCTAAGGTGGAACGACAGCGAGTACGGCGGTGTTAAGGACCTGAGGATAACGCCAAACAAACTTTGGAAGCCAGACGTCCTCATGTACAATAGGTGAGAATGTAGAGGGGGGAGAGAAGAGAAAATAATATTTATCCATAAAAAGTACTAAGAAGGGTACATAAAATGTATATTCTCTATTTTTTTATTGGGAATAGGCAGGCGTTTGACTTATCTCACCTGATGTTAAGTGATGATGCGGTCTACGATGGAGCATGCCTGCCTAAAAGATATATACAGATTATATAAGGCGAAAATACAGATTTCGGCAATGAGTTCCATTCATTAGCTGTACGCACTAAGAATGTGGAAGCAAAACGCTTCGTGCGACAAGTTGGAACGACCACCATGTATGGATGTCGCATTGCCGTCCGTCTGGTCGTCCTATGATGGAATGGAGATGGCGGAATCAGATTATGCAACTCCAGAGCGCACCCCGAAATGTATCCGATAAAAAACCGACAAACTAGCGACTTTACGTCGGTGCTGCAGGCTTTGGAGTATCCTCTTGAATAGAGAGTCGTTGTTGATGAGCCTTTTAGCTCGTCTCTCTATCGACTCAAGAGCCTCAATTTGGTATTTAGCCGAACAATCCTACAAATGAGAACAGTACTCCATACACGATAGAGCCTGTGCTTGATACAGGTTGAGCAGCTGTTCCGGTGTAAAGTAC
The DNA here is from genome assembly GCA_934044485.1 of Apeira syringaria. NCBI lineage: Eukaryota > Metazoa > Arthropoda > Insecta > Lepidoptera > Geometridae > Apeira > Apeira syringaria. The sequence continues at coordinate 2,122,731 of OW203659.1, forward strand.
TGTTTCACCTTTGCAAGGACTCCCAGTTTTTTGGCTGCCAAAAAAAAATTTAATAAGATTAAAGGGAATTGTTAGGGATCAGTAGCAGCGGATCCCCAAAAGTCTCCTCAGTGTGTGGGTCTTTCAGTTGGCCGTATCTAATGAAAAACAATTGTCAGCTGAATTTTTCAGAGTATATGATATAATTGCAAACCTAAAACAAATATTAAATTTAGAATAGATTGACAATTAACAGGATCATCTGATACGTGTGTTACGCGTTTTAAAGCGGGATACAAAAAAAAATGCTTTAACATGTACGATGGGACGGAACCCGTCATGTGCGAGTCGGATTTGTTTTATACTGCATTTAAGAATTTTCTAAAGACTTCTAAAGACAATTGCTTCATAAAAGATAGGAGAGTAATTTTAGCGTAATTTTCCGCTGTGATATGCGTACAGCTGATGATTTTTGTATTGGGATAGTTAAATACTTCAGCTTCACATTCAGTGCAAGTGCACTAAAAAGTGAAAGACGAAATCGCATAATTTATTATGCAGTAATAATAGATTAGTATAGAAGCCGTAACATAGAACTATAGGTATCATAGTTCGTAGGTCTTACCTGTCAAACTGTGCATATTATATGTTTCAGTTTAACTATTTTTTAAATAACCAGGAATTCAAAAGGTTTTATTATTATAAATATATAATAACTTCAAGATAAATTGCAATTTTAAAAGTGTGGTACTATTTAAGCCTTCCGCAATAATAGTTGTATTAGTTTAAAATACTAATCCATTGTAGTTAATGTAAATCTTTTATATCTTATATAACATATTGTTGGGATTTAAGTTCACTATTTAAGTGACATTATTAAATTATACGAATAAAATATGAACTCTGTGCCGGAAATCTCTGACGTTTCATTTTGTTACACGGTAGAGGATATAGTGAAAAAATAAATGTTTATACCCAACAAAATTATTTTTATGATGAAAATGGGTTCTTACATTATTCACAATATGGAATCAACTGTAGTTCAGAAGCGTTTCGCTTCCACTTTCTTAATGCGTACTGCCAAGGAATGGAACTCGTTGCCCGAGTCTGTGTTTCCCGATATGTACAATCCTGGAGTCTTCAAGTCGCGAGTGAATAGGTACCTTCTAGGTTTGCGTGCTAAATCCTAGACAACGTCATCACTTAACATCAGCTGAGACAGTTGTCAAACGCAAACTTTTAATATGTAAAAAAAAAAGTTCACATAAATTTTAAGCCAGGAAAAGAACTCACATTACAGAAGTCGTTACGACGGAGGTAAAAAGTAGGAAACGGCTCGATATTTTTTTTTAAACACAGACTGTCAAAAAAGGTGTTTGATGATTATTCTCACTTGTCTTTGTGCTAAAGAGTAGTAACTGAATTACATAAAGTATTGTGTTTGTATTATGCCAAGTCTTAAAACGAGTTTAATGTTTTATTTCATATAACGCTGCCGTGAACAGGTATCACATGAACCTTGTTCCTATTAAACTGTGTAACGTACCGTGGGCACTACTGCGAGTCGGTGAAACTAAAACTATGGCAAATACTATTCTAATATGATAGTCTATTACATGCATACAAATCTGTAAGATATTTCCTACGTAATTGTCTTAATAATGTATAAATTGCAAAAGGTTTTTTATTTATTTATCTTATTATCAGAATATAGGTGCCATACTAATACGATATGTATATAACGACGATGTGTATTTTTGGTTGTCAACCAAAAATAAAATATAAGTATAAAAAGTCAATATATTTTATAGGCAATATTGGTTTGGGCTCTCAGCCTTCACGTACTATTTAAAAAAGCGTAAGAGGCGATAAGCGTAAAATTGACTATAGCGTAAGCGTAGTTTAAGAGCTTTATCTATAATTGGCGCATGTGCATACAATCATGTACTTTAAATCAAATATGTTTCAATTACATTTTGAGTTTTGTCAGTCACTTATCGAACGATTTACTCCATACGTTTATATATATAAAATTGGTTACGAATTGCTGATCCTAATAGTGGCTGAATATAACGCATTCCTAACAACTGGCAACATAATATATATATGTCTATTTTCTGTTGTGCCGATTTCGTAATTTTTGTTTTTCTGTGTGTTTGTTGTTTTCGTTATGTTTGTTATGTCTTTTTTAATATTGTCTCACGCCCAGAATCTATTTATCTTCTTTTTCTTTTCTTTACGTATTTACGTATAACCAAGCAGAGTTATTGTAAAAACGTTGTATACGTTGCGTACGGTAGATGTAAATGAGAATCATGCTTTTATCAATTATTCATAAAATAAACAAATAACGGTCTGCTCATTGGCAAGTTTCTGTTCTCATCAATATGTCGTCTGTAAACTTATTTCCCGAAAACTATTAACAAAAATATGAACGATTATCATTGCTCAGAGGTACACCTTGTAAGAATATGTTGATGTTTTTGATTGGAAATTCTCGTGAGTTTGACACATTAGTAGGTATATAGATGTAGTATTCGGCTTTACTCACGTTTACGTGAGAAAAATTAAACGTTAAATGTGAGTAAAGCCGGATACTTCATCTATTTATTAATATGTTGATTATTTAATAAAAACAAATACCAGAATTGTAACTTATGTCATGTTCGACCACATCGTTACTGACCATCAAGTAACCACTATCATCACATAGTGGTCAAACGCTATCAATATTTATCAATACTGAAAAAAAAGAAATTTTTAAAAAAATCCTTATATCGCATACGCTACGAAAACTATCGATATCTGTAACAGTGTCGCGAGTTCAATTGTGTTTGCCTATCTCAAAAACTGCCCAAAGCGCCTAAATAAGTGTTACTTAAAATATATGATTCATATCCTTCAGCAGTTTTCATGATATCGTGGATATACAATATTTTTTTTTGCATGTACAACAATATAAAATTAATTTTATAAATTATTGGTATACATATGGGTCAAATGTATCAAGTTAGATCTACGAAACGGAAAGGAAAAAAATGAACGCAGAAAGTAGTGATAATGCGTTCAGCTTATAGACGTTATTTTGAAAACAATAAAATTCAAAATACCTTTTCAGTATTAATTGCGCACTGTCGATTCACATTGTAGCGATTATTCAATCGAACTTCGGACTTCATTGTACTGTTTTAAACCGACATTTCATTTAGACTCAAACGGTTAACTCGGCACTTTATAGTTCCAACATCATTATAGTGGCGAACATTTCCACAAACACGGTGTTGCCAACGTCGCGACTTGGCTTTCCGCCCATTTATTTTATTCATTACATTGCGAAACTGAGATATAAATCGACGAGCAAAAATGCACTTAAAAGGGAATGTATTTTCGGTTACCTGGAGATATATGTTTCCTGTTTGTGTGTAAAAAGGTGTGAATTAAATTTAAATACTTAATTTTTACTCAGATAAAATCTACTGAGTTTGTAAAATCATATTCAACAATAAAGATTGAGACGGACTTCATGGCGAGGTGTTAATGTTGGATGTTTACAATACTGTGCGATTTTCTAAAATAGTAAGTAGTTATTTGATATAATATATAACAAAATATAAAATAAATTTCGTCGCTCTTATGCAATAGAATTATACGTTAAAAGAAGAGTAAAGAGAAAAAGATCTTTAGTGCCTAACATAAAGGTAATAAGAACCATGCAAATCGACTTCCGCTTTTGTTCTCTAGAATGCCACAGCGGAAGACTCAAATAAGATTACTAATCAGATTTTGAGTGTTTTAATTTCCTTTAATATGGTGTAAGACACAGTTTAAGCGAATTTGTCATTATTGTGAGAATTGTTAGTAAAAGAAAAATATGGTAGCTTAAACATTTTTTTTCACTAATAAGTTCGAAAGTAAAATCAAATATATTCATTCAGAGTTAATCTTCATGAACTGCTCTCATAAGTAGTATTTTTAAGAAGTTTATTAGACATGTATGACTTCCATAAAAATAAGCTGAAAAGGTTACAATGTCTACTTAGTAATCAAGCCTTAAAAGTTGGTTTATACCTATTTAGTTAGAGTGATTGCTACCACTATACAGAATTGTCTCAAACAGAATCCTTTCAAAACATCTCTTATCCCCGAAAGTTTGTCACGCATAAAACCTTTTAAGCACAGAATAATTGTGAAACGGAATTAAATAGCGGAGCGATTTCTGTTAAAAGTCAGAAAACAGCAACATTACTCTGGACGGTTGCCAGTTCAGAAAACTATCTTTGAAAACGGTACCAGTTTGATAACAATTTATGTTGAAAAGGGTATAACTTCCAGTCACGTCGTGATTTGTTTGTCGCATCTTCGTAATAACTATAATGGGGTAGCTTTTGTTAGGACTCCAAAAAGGAACTGGTCGTCTAGGCTTTGTGTTAGTGCTTATAATTTCTTTATTTTTTGCACTCATGGTTTAACAATATGACAGAAGCTGTTAATGATTTAGGGGTTATACTTTTAACATTGCAAGTGGCATTAGTGACAGTGGCAACATCGTCGTGCGTAAAACAGGTGAAAAACCGGCTAAACAGGAGCCGGACTCGCGCACCAAGGTTCCGTACAAACATGTAGGTCTAAGTAAAAATGTAACTAAAATGCTTTATATGCTATATGCTTTTTGCAATTTTCCATTATCTATGCTATATAACGTTGCTTCGTACCAAATTTCAAAATTATCAGTTCACGGAAAGTATCCTGTAGGTTTGATTCCCTTGCGAAGTGTCGAAAATTTGCAGCATAAACCAGACAGACAGACGGACACCAAAGTGATCCTATAAAAGGGTTCCGTTTTTTCTTTTTTCTTTATTTACGGATTTGTCTGCTCTTAATAATAAGTAACTGTTTAATACACTCGCAATACTATCAGTTTACTCATGACAGTGAGCGTGAAAGTTTAAAACGTATATATTTTAAAGTCTAATAATGTAGTAACTGATACAACATGCAACGCAAGGGTTTTATGGTTAATTGTATAATTGTATTATCGACATGCAAGGCGTAACTTACGTTCAAGTTTTGAAGGAAAAAAATCGGCCGCTATAGGAATTTGAGCCCACGGCTACATAATAGCGTCCTGTCGCTTTGCCATGCAAGCTATAGTAGCACTGGTGTTATGTAGTCGTAAGTTCAAGTCCCAATAATAGCTGAATTTGATCCTACAAAAGTTTGAACGCATGTATTGCAAATTGCCAAACTAAGAAGCACTTTGTGGTAATGATTATGAGTAATTAAGCCCCAAGTAAATAATCAAGCTTTCAAAGTTTGATATGTTCGATGATTAATGACCAAAAATAGGGCAAACTGTGTGTCAATCCATAAATCAACAAATATATTATTAACAATTACATTGGCAATTAAGGAGTATTTGAAAAACACTGGGTTCTTAATATTTATTCTATTATACTCATATTTGCATTAAAAGTTCACAACTTTAAGCAGATATTGGACGGATTTCATTTAAAGTGTCATTTGTTTAAGTAATCGCTGAAAAATCTCAGAAACATTTGCATTTTGAATGGCATTTGTTGAGAACAAATCATATTACTTTTTAGTCTAGCTTTATCAATTCAGCAATTTATGATGCGTGTTGATCAACACACTAACATAAAGTTTTTCCTTAAATCTATTTGTTAACCACAGCTTAAATCTTTGCCGAAGTATGATGTAAAAGTATATTTTTTAAAACATATTTTTATATTATTATTCAAGTGAGATAGATGGTCAGTGTACGTTGTGGTCAAAGATGTAATCAAGTTAGACCTATTAGACCTAGAATGCTTACTGGCTCTCAAGGATTGCTGCCTGAACACACTACGGGTTTGGTGACAGTTTTTCAAACTTGAAAGTGGTAGCTAGCCCACCTTGTGGGAATCAACCACCATGCTGGGAATTTTGATAACGGTGCTTCCATCACCGGCAGCTCAAGCCGTTGGTGGAGACAGAAGCAGCGTCCGTCCGTTTGGCAGCACACGCTGCCACCACTGAGCCATCATCGCTTCAAAGTTTTTGTCGGTTCTTCTCAGTGTGGCTCTATTTATTTGGAACGCGGCGAATATTTTAGCTTTATTGACGTTTGTAATATATATAAACTCTAAGGCTTTCATGGCCGGCGTTGCATGTTGTATGTATTGCTTCCGGGCTGTGGCTGGACCACGGCCAAACAGCCCGGAAGCAATACATACAACACGTTTGTAATATAATTTTTTAATTTGACTTTTACTTAAAATACTTGTTCTATAAAATTTCCAAATGAAAAGAGAGTGGTCGTTTCGTTTTATGGCTTCAATAGTACCACATAATGTTTATATTTCACTGACACACGAGCAGACTGCTAGCTTTTTATTTTTAACTTCCTAGTGTAATGGGATTTACCTTACGGTCGGCCTTTTTTACTGAAGTATCAATCAACAAAAGCAAAAAAAGTACATGTTAAATGTCCCGTTAGTAATGTTATTTTTTATTGAGGAAAGGCAAGCATTTGACACCCATCGCCTGATGTTAAGTGATGAGGCGGTCTACGATGGAGGTTTAATTATTATTATCAATATTATGAGGTTATAATTTTCGGTAAAATCTTGGCAACATCGTCACCGTTTTACGAAACAGTATTTTACCAACATCAACGCGGTATATTTCTGGTAGGGTATCTTTATTCCCGCGTTTAAGGAAAACACGAGGAAAATAACAAGCGCCAGGGAAAATGAAAAACCATGTTACAATACAGTGATCCTTTGAATTTCATCCTTCAAAGGGTCTATTAAGGAAATATTCAAAAGGAATTTAAGCTTATGAATATTCCTTTCATCAAATAACTGGATCATGTAACAAATGCGGGGAAATACCTTTTTACTTTAAATGACTACCGCGTTATTACATATAATAACTAAATGGCTTATCGGTTACGTGAATAAATGTGACGTGAACAGTGCAATGAAACGTATATGATTCCCCCATTGATCACCACAAGAAGTGTCTTCCCTTAGTCAGATCTTGTCGGTGAACGTCACCAAACTGGTAAAGATACATCCCACTATAATTATAAAGGCGATAATTTGTATATGTGTAAGTGTGTATGTTTGTCACTCCTTCACGCTTAAACGGCTACATTGATTTCGATGAAAAATAGTATTGAGATAGGTTAGATCCTAAATTAACACATAAGCTATTATTCATCCCGAAAATAATTGCTGTTCCAGTGGGATAGGCATATTATTAAAAAACCTCTGTTGCTTCTTCACGCTCAAACGCCTGCACCAATTTCGATGATGGTCTGAAGATAGGCTAGACCCTGAAATAAAACATAAGCTACTTTTATCCTGAAAAATATCGTGGGATAATTTAGGTAGCGGGAAAACCGTAATCCACGCGGGTGAAACTGCAGGCCGCTACTAGTACTATATAACTTAAACTGTAGTTAAAGTACATAATTGTATTTTTGATCAAATATATACGAAAATGAGGTAAAGAATTTAATCTGTACACTAAGTTACAATGACAGTATAAAAGCTAAACCATTAACGCCGTGCTTAATCTGTTCTAAGGCAAGCACGCCCTGGGAAACGCGACAGCAAAAAGTTAATTTACTAAAGTAAGGCGGGTTGTCCATGTATGATATACGGTTCAGTGTCCCAAGGGGTTCTTTAGCAACACTTAATCGATACAAGTAATGGATGTCAGCCGAGAACATTATGTATTGAGCACTCAAGTATGTGCCCATACTTGCTGGTTATGTTTGTGGCTAATAATTAGAAGTCATAATTTTAGTTGCAACACTGGACTTTGAAAAAAAATTGCGTATTATCAAATATATATACTGATAAATATTGTTTTAAATTTCGTGAAAAACTGACATAAATAAAAAATATCGTCTCTTGGCAGGCATTTTGAAATAGCGAAACTTCATTGAAGCGGGAGATCCTGCGTAAAACCGTTAATCTCAGAGCAACGCTTTCATTCGAAAATAGTTACACGCCATTTAGTATATTGGCAGTAAGGTTTAGTTTCAATCCCGCTGATCGATTTAATCTGTTCCAGAATATTCGAATTTGGAATGGTAACGAATTAAAATGTAACTTTTTTAACTCTTCTTACATATAAAAATGAATGTTTGTGTGTATGTCCCTTATAATATCGAAAACTATGCATTTAATCATGTGATGATCTCTTATTGCATTAACAAAAAAAAAAAACAAGCAAGGCGGAACTTACGTTCAAAATATTTGCCAATTTTTTTATAGTATTTTGGAAACAGGACGCCGGACAGGTCGGTATTTATTTATGTATTTATATTATGTAGTCGTGGGTTCAAGTCCCACTAGCAGCCGATTTTTTTCCTTCAAATAATTTTAGCGAAGTTGTCGTGCATGAGCCAAAGAAGGCTTCTGAGTTGGTACGACCAATTTTTGACAGATGGCGCCACTGTTATTCTAATGTACGCTGAGCGCAGCTAGTTTCTACATATGAAAAAGCACTGCTTAAACGGTTACTACTTCATTGTGAGTGCATAATGATACGTTATTATGTGAGCGTGCGTTAAGTAGAGTAGTACTAAGCGCTGCAATATAAAATTAAATCAGTCATCGCCATTTTTGCGCGTTTCTTTGTACTCGTGAATGCCGAATTAATATTATATTCCTTAGCTAGTCTCCAAACTAGGTCTATTTTCATGAACTCATATTCATTTACATAGAATAATCATTAGCATAATATAGTTTTAGCTACGCTGAGTGGTAAGGACCAGCCGACGGAAAACTATGTGGCTTAAACATGTATCACTAGTAGCGTCCCGCTGTTTCACCCACATGGATTACGGTTTTTTTTATTAACTCAATTATCCCACGGGATATATTTAGCTTGGAATAATATAATATAAAATATACATTTTCAAAGATAAAAAGTTGCCTATGTGTTATTTCAGGGTCTAACTTATCTTCACACCAAATTTAATCGAAATTGGTGTAGCCATTTAACCGTGAAGTAGTAACAAACATACACATACACTTTCAGCTTTATAATATTAGTGGTATTGAGTGTGCAAAGGAGAAGTGAGGGATTGAAATCGTAGAACTTCACTTAAAATGAGCTTATAATCATCACATAAACTCATTTTCTTCAAGATTTATTAAAGGATCTCTACTTTTGAAAATTAAAATCCAGAGTAAGTTGTGTCCCTACGATATACGTACGTATACAGTTATACATACCTTTATTATGGACATATATTATTTACTTTGGGGCTTTGAACTGGTCAATGCAATTGTATGTGCAATACAATTTAAAAACAATGCGTGAGGGATGAATCCTGTACACCTTCTTACCCTCTTTTAGTTATTATAACTTAACTAGCTGCGCCCCGTGGTTTCACTCGCGTGGACTACGCTTTTCCCGCTACCTCAATTATCCCACGGGAACTATAGTTTTTGCCGGGATAAAAGTATTCTATGTATTTTAACAGGGTTGTTATAAGCTATCTTTATTGAGAATTTACATGAAATTCTCAATAAAGATAGCTTATAAATAATCTGTTCAGCCGTTTCAGCGTGAAAGAGTTACAAACATACAAAGTTTCGCCTTTATAATATTAGTGTGATTAAATATACATATATGAGCGTATTTACTCATGCATAACAACCAGGGGGTATGTAACGTGCTAGCAATTCCAATAAGTTCATATCCAATCCGCTGCGAAACCTTTTATCTAAAAATGTTACACCGATTGTATTATCTCAAACATTGGAGCCAAGTTTGGCAAACGTCCAACCATCGGACGCCGCGCTCGGTTGTGAAAAGCTTTTAATACAATTATGGGTCGATGTCCCGGGCCTTACTTACTGGATATGACATGCAGTTGGACGCTTTTGAGTTGGGCTTGGCTATTTGGATGAAAGATATCTTTTCTTTTTGTGTATCCTATACCATGTGCTTTGCAATGTGAACGTTTCTCATACATAAATTAGTCTTACAATAGTATGCTTTTTTATAAATTTTGTTTTTATTAAAATAAAACACTAATAACTAATTACAATACTACAGCTACTACAATAACATTTGAGCAATCCACTAGCTATTGGTAGCCTATAGTTAACTGAAATGTTCTAACCCGCTACCGGCCGGCAGCGTGCCCAGAATGCTAGCAGCATTGCCACGCTGAATTGCAATGCTGATTCGTTGAGCCAAATACGTGCCAACATTTTGGTCACGCGTCGCATCGATCAAACGCTAATAATATAATAGTATGCTTAATTTGATATTTTGAAGATAAACTGTCATAATTATATTGCCATGGTAATATCGTCCTGTTTAGATTAGAAATTTATTTTGTCCCGATCTGAATCCTAATCATATTATAAATGCGAAATAAGTGTGTATGTGTGTATATTTGTTACTTCTTATGCTCAAACGGCTACACCGATTTCGAAGAAATTTGGTATGGAGATAGTTTAAACCCTGGATTTACACATAGGCTACTTTTAGCCCGGAAAAAGTATAGTTACCGTGGGATAATTGAGGTAGCGGGAAAACCGTAATCCACGCGGGTGGAACCGCGGGGCGCTACTGGTATAAAATATAACAGTGCAGTAATGTGTAGTTTTGTACATAAGAAATGTGGAGCCAAAAAGACAAACAAATAAATGTTATTTCGTATTACCTTTGAGATTTAGATCATTTTATATAATTTGAAAATAGATAGAGAACCTGAGAGTAATAGAGACATTAGGAAGCCGATAATAATTAAAGTCGGGCTAATTCTTACATACAAACACATCCTTGCGTGATTTTTATACTCTATAGATCTAGATTTTGACCACTATCTCACAAGGTAGTCAGTAGCGATGTGGTCAAAGGTGTAATCACCCTAGACCTAGAATATTCTATAGATCTCAAGGACTGCTGAGTTAGAATATTTAGAAGAAAGCTTAAGGGTAGCTCTAGAACTGTCACAAAAATTAATCTATTCAACAAAACGCCAAAACATTAAATTACAAGATGATCATGTGATCATCTTGTACCTACTAATCAGTACCTACTAAGAACAAAATACTTGGAATGGAACTCACTGCCTGAGTCTGTGTTTCCCGATGGGTACAACCCCGGAGTCTTCAAGAAACGAGTGAACAGGCGCTTTCTAAGTTTACGTGCAACATCTTAGACCGCGCCGTCGCATAACATCAGGTGAGACAGTGGTCAAAAGTAAGCTTAAAATCAGTAAAAATATTGGTTTTTTTCATTTATCTAATTTTTACATTGTTTAACCTATGCTAAAAATACTCAAAAACCTAGAATAGGTTTGTCTTGAGTATCAAATCCTCTTACTAATAATGACTTTATACTTAAACTAAATCTAAAGCCTAAAAATGCAAAAAAGTTACCAAGTAAAGTAAAGTTACTAAACTTAATATGAAACCACAATACCTACTATTAATAGCGCTGACTCCTAATAGACAATGTAACAATATAATGTGACCACAGTCCAACTTAACACGAATCTGTTGGCGGGACGCCAGCTACGAGGGCTTACACGACCCATTCATGAACACCGTACACGGATACTTCAGAAGTCTGCTCTCCACTTGTCGTCCCAGACGAACCATCCGTCTACTTGTCATGTTTGTTTCACAAATAGGTTATACTTGGATGTGTCATGTTAGCAATGACACAAGAAAAGGCGTAAGGCAAAGAACTGTTGCTAGACCTATCTATGAACGGTTCTAGAATGAACTTATATCAGGCGAAAGCTGACTCTGAAGACTTACTCCCTACAAGAGATTTAGTACAAAATTATTTCTAGAAAGGACTAGTACATTTTCAACTGAGGATATCAGATGACCCATTTATGCATACCTACTCAAATATATCACTCAAATTTTATTTATTTTATTTATTTATTAACATTCACACTTCACAGGACTTCAGGTCCCAAACTAGGCAGAGCCTGTGCTATGGTAACCTGATGACTGATATATATATACTTATATACATATACACACCCAGACACAGGTCAAACAAACATGTTCATACACACAAATGTTTGACCTGTCCGGGAATCGAACCCGGGACCAGCGGCTCAGAAGGCAGAGTGCTACCAACTGCGCCAACCGACCAGTCGAAATATACCTACGATATATTATAAGAAAACACTGGTTACACTTACGTTTCTATCATACCTACAATGTTTCCGAAGTGTAATGTGTTGTGTCTTCTTTTTCATAAGCGTCAATGTAGACACATATAAAGAAAGAAAGAAAGAAATTTATTTACGATTATTACAAACTCTTATAACACAAAAGATAGTATATTACTTAACATGTACGGACACATTATACTTAACGGAAGAAAAGAAAATAATAAGTTCGTAATGTAATAATCGCAAAATATAATCATAGACATATAATCAATGATGTTTTACTAAAGATGACGTATATTCATACTGCGCGATGCTCAGATTTTGTTCCTTTACGACAAGCATGCTTACTGCGACAGATAATACGGTACAAATAATATAGAAAAGGATAGCTATGTGTTTATACTTGCGCTTGAAATACGCGTCGCAATGAAAATTACTACAATAGACTTAATTTTGCCGCCTCAGTTTCCGCGCGCTTGTGCGACATCTACCTCATATAAACATATAATATCATTGCATATAATATAGATCGATGAAAAGTGACGTCTTGTACTTCCCAAACATCGTCGGCCTTAACCCGATTCATAACCTACATGTTGTTGGTTTTTTCTAATAATGTAAATTTTCACGAGATTTCAAACTTTGGTACTATGTTTTGACTATACACAAAGTACTCGCTCGGTGAGAAGCATAAATACTTAACTCCTTGATTAATGGGTTATGTTTGGACGAACTATTCGTCTACCAGCTACACTTTTGACACAAATCTAGTATCGGCATTGACATACCAAAATATGTGTGAAAAACAGATACTTAATTCGATTTATGGGAAAAGAAATGTGACATATGTTGTTATTTTTTTATTAAGTGTGTTGTTGTGTTAAGCAAAGATAATAGTTGCATACACTCACACTTAACTATGAGTGTATGCAACTATTATCTTTGCTTCACACAACAACACACTTAATAAAAAATTAACCGTTATTAGTTGCCGTGGTGGTACCGGTCTAGAATAGTACTCCCCCATTTCTTCCCGTGGGTGCCGTAAGAGTCGGCTAAGGGATCATGTACCAGAAGGTGGCAGCAGCGCCTTCTGAGGATCGGAAATCATACTGCGCTCGCCAACCCGCCTGCCAAGCGTGCCGAGTATTGGTAAATCCCCCTACATGGGGAGGCATATGTCCAGCAGTGGACGACCTATTGCTGTTATGAATGAACACTTAACTACGGGTGTTTGTAATAGTTAAATTAGTGGACGCAATTACCACCAGCAAAATGTAATCAACAAACAGTCAAGTACAAGAACTCTAAACTAAATAAAAACTGTTATTAATTATGCCTCCTATGTACAGACCACAGTCATTATACCAACACCACAGTGAAACATAGGTGTGAAATTAAATTCAGTCAAGTCGTATATAACGCATACAAAAAGGCTACCCAAGTATTTCAATTTAATTTAAAAAAAACGACTGGATATTATAAATTTGACCTATATTGACTAGGACTGTTGGGTTTCTAATTGATATTCAACTAAATGTATGTGATTAAAACTGACGTGGTTTTGACACATTATGAATGTATAAAACACGGGAGTTACTCTCGTAATAACTCAGATGGTTCCGACTATAGTTCAACCGAATGTGGATGAAAGTATAGTCGGAACCCTGTGACTTATAACGTGAGTATTTCCCGTTTTTTATACATTCATAAATGTAGGTATGTGGTGATGTCAATATATAAAAATAAAATAATTGTAGGTAAGCACAGCGGTACTTATTTGCAATACAATATTTTGCTATAATATTTCATTGCTACTTACATTGGCGTGGAGTTTGCATCGCGCTTATGAAAAACGACGTCTTACACTCTCCACAGAGCCGACGGCCTTAACCCGATACGATAAGAACCCAGAATGTCGCCGGTTTTCTCTTCTAAAGAATGACTGCTGTTGAAGTAATATTTGAACCGATGCGATGATAGCTCAGAGGTGGGACCGTCATCTGTCAAACTGACGGACGCTGGTACGATCCCCACGGACGGCTTGAGCCTCCGGTGAAGGTAACATCGTTACCAAATACGCGACATGGTGGTAGGATACTTTCAAGTACCCGCCTGGCTAGCTTGAGCCACCCACCTTCAAGTTTCAAAAACTGTCACCAAACACATAGTGTGTTCAGGCAGCAGCCGTTGAGAGCCAGAGAGCATTGAGATTTAGCGTGATAACATCTTCGCCCACATTGTCAATGATCATGAAGTGAGATAGTGGTCAAATGAGAGCTATCTATAAAGTAAGTATATAAAGCGTGGCTGGTTTTAACTTATAAAGAGAGGAACAGAAATGATCACGTTCGTTACTTCAATACTATTATACTCTGTGCCGTTTAAGTAACTGTAGTAAAAGTGTACATACATAGATCTTTTGTAATATTTTATTTTGCGATAGCTGTTTGAAAGGAAATATTTTACCGACGACATATTTTTACACATTTTTACGATATATTTTTAAACCCACTTAAATATAGGAGGCTGTGTGCGTCCGTAGATATTTTTTATTTATTAAATAGGTTACAGCGCCACAATTTTAGTCTATATTACTAAATATTTTTCCCGGAAGTCACCACTAATTGAGACATTTCTGAACAGGATACAAATTATGGTTTCAATTTGCAAGTTGGCAAAAATATAGTGGACGATTAAAATTTACCTATATAATGAAACGTTTCAGCCTCTTATTGTAGCTTTCAAAATGGTTTTTACCCGATAAATAAGTAGTATTATGTGGTATAAATAACTGTGTAACTTATTAAGTGCAATAACTTGCCTTTTTGGTGCTATTATTTGGTTTTTTTACTTCTGTAATTCACGTTTAATTATAAAGAATATTTTGTATTATAAATTTATTGTAAATTTTTGAATGTAAAATGCTTAAAATAAAAATTCTTGCTCCAACCTATAAAACTTGACAGTGCTCACTGTTCGTTATTTAAACTTTTTAAGAGTAGTTCTGTAGCAATATTGCTTAACTCTTCTTATTAACTGTTTATTACATATTATTTCACTTTAAGATTTTATTTCCACTGTTTTTTCTGCATATAAAAGTGTATTAATAGCATTTTCAGATTAAGTGACAACACAGTAGGAGGTACCCCCGAATGTAGCGATTGGTGCTTCCTTGTAAACTTTTTTATGAAGTAACAATCGCCCGCGAGGATACTTTACTATTACCTCCTACTCAGTGCTGCCACACATATAAACAAAACAAATAAACGTACATGGCACGCTAGACGCTGATTTGAGACACCACTGTCATCGTCCCGCTTATCCTAGTTATTTTTTTAAAGTTTGCATCATCGTCATTTTATTCTATAAAAAGAAGGAATGAATAAGATGAAGCTCTATTTTTGTAACTGATAAAGCGAGAGGATGATTACTGCGCTTGTCGATGATAAATAATAATAACAATTTATTTATCATTGACAGTGTAATTTAACCTGTCCCAGATGAATCTGAAGCACTTAATCATTTAAATCAATTGATTAAAAGCTTATAAACTTAACCACTGCTTTCAAAAAAGTGTCAACTAAATTCGTATGTAAATAATATTAGGTATAATTATACTCAAAGTAATATAAGTTTTATTGTATCTGTCGTAAAATTTTCTAGAAACTAATTGAAGCTTCCTTTGTTTCACCAATGATTTAATCGACTGTTTAAACTTTTTCACACTACAATTATTATTGTTTAATATAATTACGCTTTTAATTTTATATTAAATGCAAAGGGAGAAAGTTTTTAATCAAATTAAGGGAACCTATTGATCAAAGAATGCTTTCAGAATATATTAGGCGGCATTTTGTTGGCCATTGTAAATTGTAAGGGTCTTGATGAGGGTCAGTAGGTCCAGCTAATTTATTTCTCTCAATATTTCCGGCTGATTCATTTGTTTCGATGTACAAAATCTGTACATCCAATTTTTACCAGCGACGAACCGAATACACCCCGAACCCACGGAATGGAAATCTAATTTACGTACGAATTCGAAATTCAAATTGGGTATTTCAATGTTTGAAATTGATTTGAAAATAGAATGTTGACTGACACATTTGTTATCGGTACCATAGTGCTGACGAAGGTTTTGACGGGACATACCAAACCAACGTGGTGGTCAGAAACAACGGCAGTTGCCTGTACGTGCCTCCGGGCATTTTCAAGAGCACATGCAAGATAGACATCACGTGGTTCCCCTTCGACGATCAACACTGTGACATGAAGTTTGGTAGCTGGACTTACGATGGCAATCAGGTATAGAGCTTAGATGAAATCGATACAACCGCGTCTCGATTGTCGACGAATAATCGATCGTTTTGCGCTATAATATTTTTACATTCCATTTTAAATGATAAACTTTTGATAACTGAATCGATTATTCGATTAACAATCGATGTAGCTTTCGTTAAATCATATTATTCTGAATAAATAAAATCAATATCTAGAACAAATAAATGGATAACGTTTATATTTGGAACATGAATAGTGAAGACAGGTAGGCAGGGAAACAATGAAGGGAACCATGTGAGAAACCAGAAGGATATGTTTATATCCCAAACGTTTTGTATGTACTATTTTGCATGGAGCAAAACTACCAAAAGGAGCACTGTAACAAATAAAATGAATTCATTATATACTGCCATACGGATACGCTACACGTGTTAAATGTACAAAAATAGCTTTTTGCATAAAATAAATAACGGTAAAATGTGTTGCTAGCACAATCAAAAAAATGTACGCTATCAAATGCTTTCTTACGCATCGATCAAAAAACATCATATAGCTTTTTGGCTAGTAATGCACAAGCGGTTTGCAAACGCGAGAGTCAAGAAGTAGATGCGAAAAAGTATGATTTTATTGAATTTACAAATCAAGATGTTGTTTATCCAGCGCATGTTCGATACTTGAAATGTTGACGTCAGCCATAACATTGCGTTCCTGACTGACGCCAACATTCCGAAACCTTTCTGATTCAATCTGTGGAAATTGCTTGTGAATTTCGAAGACATTATTTCAAAGGCATCTTTGAAAAAGTGTTTTCGGAACATGCAACGAAACCTTTATCCACAAATGATAAGTGTTTTATTGGTTTTGTGTTTGTGTGCATCTTTTATGCTATTAAATATACTCGTAGTTAGTTTCGACTAAACATAGTATATCATTATAGCATACGTATCGTTTTTTAAAAACTACATACAACATATTTAATACATTAACATATAGTTTTTTAATTGTGTTATGATTTACAGCCACTTGCTTCTTTGCAATTGCACGCTTAATACTTTTCATAAACAACACTCTAATTTCACACCTATAGATAGGAATATAAAAAAATATGTAATCGTTATCAGACAAAAGCAGCGCAAGTTTTTATATACTGAGCGTTTGAGATTTATTTAATCTATTAGAGGGAACAGAATCTGTGTGCCTTATATTTTATGATGAAGTAAATGATTGATTGTATTACTTTCAATGGGATACATCTAGTGATGTCACAGATGTACAGAACCAACCCGACAACAAAACTACCAATTTTTCTTTTCATATGTATGTAACTTGTCTATCTGGCCAGTTGTAACATAAAACTTTGCAAAAAGAAAAGCCAATAAGGATATTAGTAGTCGGAACCCGAGGTATCGTATAATCTTGAGAACCCTATTGAATAGTTCGTGTTACACGGAAAATATCCCTCGGCTTGAATAATTCCAGAGAGAATCCCAGCCCCAGTGAAACATCGACATGAGAAGTCTCAAGGCTCATTTGGCGGGCAAGCAGCATGTGTTGCTAGCTAATCTAAGTTTCTCCCCGAGTCTCATGCCATGCTGCGTTTCTACCTCACATTGGCTGACAGAGTAATTCCTCTCGAGTCTGTCATTTCAAAAGGAAAGTTTTGATTAAGATGTTTGTTGTTTTGAACGGGTTATATTAAAATTGAGATTTATCTCCATAGATTGTTAAAGGGTCTTCGAAAATGTTCATGACATTGTCATGAAAAATGAATCGTGATTTGGAGAGTTTACGAGAGCACGCTTTTACGCAGTTTTCTTGTTTTGAGTAACAGTTTCACAATCTGCACACTCTGATCTCTGACATAATACAAAGTATGTATCCACATGTGTGTATAGAATGTAGAGATTAACCTTTTTTATTTTACGCACTATTCTCACTTTATAAGTGTACAAATAGTTTTACGTATTGTATTCGTTCCTTAGAAATTGAGACGAATTAATTTGTGTAATATTTTTCGTAATTACTTGAATTATTTTATTTGTAAGCATCTATTCCGTCGAGTTTCAGTTATCAAACCACCTTCAATTTATCGAAGATCGCACCATTTTTAGTGTGGATATGCATGTGCCTACCCATTTAAAACCTATTGTTGTGTGCGTGGGCGCGTATACCGTATGGCAGAATATCAAATTCTTTATACCTTCAGCATGTTGCATCCTTCCCTCTTAGTGTTCCCGCTTGGACCGGTTCTCACATATCTCTTAAACAGCGTTTATTGTATAAATGAAAATGTGGTTGACTATCAGGCTTGCCATAAAAAGGGTTCCACTAAATTTGATTCCGAATAAGATTTTGTATACTTTCGAATCAAAATAAATGCGTACAATTGTAAACAGATTCCGATTATGATGACGGTGATGAAAAGATATAACGACCAATACAAAATTTGCCCGTTCCTAAACATTCGAAATATATTATTGTAAATGTTGATGCTTCGGGCGTGGCAATAAAATGTTTTATATATACCTGATTATTTTTATATATAAAAACAACTACTCCATTTCACAGCTCTGACGTATATTTGATAATCTTGCTTACGAAGCATTTTGGATCGAATTTTGAGCAACTAAGCAACTAATCCTGTGGCTTATTTTTGCTGATAGTCAACCAATCCATGGCATGACAATGCGGTCTAGCATGGTGTCCCTTAGTTAGTGCATTCGTGTATGAGGTTACAACTATTTTACCCCTAACAGCTGGATCTGGTGCTCAAAGATGAAGCCGGCGGAGACTTGTCCGATTTCATCACGAATGGAGAGTGGTATTTGATAGGTGAGTTTTTGAAATATTTTTACAGGTTATGCTATAATTAGGCAATTTATTATCAAGTATAATAATTTTAATTTATCAATGTGACTTTCAACGTCTATGATTAAGTATAGATTCATCAATGCGCCCTAAATTAACAGAATTAACTAATCGTAATCTTACTTTTTCTTTATCTGAATTAAATCTAATCATCGTATTTATTTTAATCGTACTTACTAATTAAATGAAATATACACTCCATATGTATTTTTAACAATTAAATTATTAAAATGTAATTGTAAATAATACTTATGGAGTGTGAAAACAAACATTTCTGGTAATAAAAACAGAAATCAATTCAAAATAAATGGCTCGTAGAAGAAGTTAGATATTATCCATGGATTATTGTTGTACTTGTCTGTGAGCAATTTGTAAGTTCACGAAATGTATCGCTTAATGCAAGCTAAACATTTCCATTGTATACATAACTACTAGTGTTTCCCGACTCAAAAAAATGTTAACCAGAAACTTTTTCAATTAAGTTTGTTTTTACCTTAAGATTCTTTTTTGCTCACGGTAAATCTATTTAATTACTTGTTATTGAATTGTCAGTGAAAGCTTTTAATTGGCCTTTTGTACATATTCTGCAATTTAATAATCCTTTTAATGTTAGTAGCTGCAAGTTTTCCTAAAATAAATAATTTCTACTCTTGAATCTATTAAAGGCGACCAGGAGCTGGTCGCTCCCCAGTCGGGCAGATTAGTTCAATGTACCATGTGACAGGGATGCCGGGCAAGAAGAACACGATCACATACGCGTGCTGCCCGGAGCCGTACGTGGACGTGACCTTCACTATCATGATCCGGAGAAGGACGCTGTACTACTTCTTCAACCTGATCGTGCCTTGCGTGCTGATCTCTTCGATGGCGCTGCTCGGGTTCACGCTGCCGCCAGACTCGGGGGAGAAGCTCACACTCGGTCAGTATATTTTCATGACTACGACTTTTAGCATGAAAGCATCCAGAATTCCTGCTGAATCCTTTCAAAGAGAAGAATATTCTTAGAGAGATCGCAGTCGAGAAAGTTTTCAATCTACCTTATCAGGGTCGCCGAATAATTGTTTCGATGGTCACCGCGCCTCAATGGTCAATGATTTGTCTACAGATCTTGAGGCCGAGGCTATGGATCTTTATGCGTGTTCCGCGACACAGGGAATCCTAGTGCAGCGGTGGGCGACTTAAAAGTCTCAAATTTGGTACCGTGTACCTGGTGCTTTGTTATTTGACGACGACGACGTAAATACTAAAAACACGTAAACGTGTCACAGATAATAATAGGTTCTATGACAACTGAATACAGATTTTTAATCACACTATGACTATGACTGTGATGTCGTCATGGCTCAATTTTTGTGACGAGCAAAGATGTTCGTTTTCGGGTCTTGGATGTTTGTGTAATGTGATTGTGTGAGTCCATGCCTCCCGCGACACAGGGTATACTAGCGCCGAGGTGGGAATGAGAAGGCGTTTATTTTCTGTGGGATTATGCAAACGCGTTCGCAGTGCTTATAGATCTGAAAATCTCACAAATAAAAAACAATACAAAAATCGCACTGCTTCTCTAAACGAATGTGGTTATTACAGTTCATGGTCAAAAGGATCGCTAATATTTTACTCATGTTAAACCTGGCGTGTTGTCCATGAACCCGGTAACAGGACAGATTTGCAATTAATTAAATTTTATTTAAGAAAACTTTACAGATACAAAGAATTATATTGATGAAATGAAACACAATTATTCTTAGCAATAACTTGGGCTCAAATTTACATACCTCAATAATCATTGTAGGCTTAGACTTGATTAAACGAAAACTTTATAAATGAATTACTCAACAAATAAGCATGTATGAATGTAAGCATTTACACCTTTTGAAAACAAATTTAGGGATCCACAGATTTGATCATGAGATAATAATTAAAGAATAATAAAAACTGCTATGTACCATTCAAAGACCAAACCCTGTATAACGTAGTAAAAAGTACGAATGATGGTAAGTGCCCAAATTGCCAAAAATAGCTGCTGCACATCATAAAGTTAACCTATACTAATATTATAAAGATGAAAGATTTGTTTTTAAAACTGACGTGGTTTTGACACATTATGAATGTATAAAACACGGGAGTTACTCACGTAATAATATAAAACTATAGTCGGAACCCTCTGACTTATTACGTGAGTAACTCCCGTGTTTTATACATTCATAATGAAAGATTTGATTGTTTGTTTGGTTGCATCGAATAGGCTCCGAAACTACAGAACCGATTTGAAAAATTGTTTCCATGTTGGGAAGCTACACTATCCCCGGGTGACGTAGGCTATATTTTCAAAAAATAGGGAATGTTATATTTTTTTACCTTTACGAAGCCGGGGCGGACCGCTAGTCAAAATATAAAATACTAGCTTCTGCTGACCCGTGACCTCATCCCCGTTCACTTGTATGAAGTCTAGAAAAAAAATAACAATTGATACACACTTTGTAGTGGATACGACCTGGTCCTCATCTTTATTATAATGACTCTATTTTAATTCAGGTAATTATAAAAACTTAATTAAGAATAAAATAAAAAGGGACATTTTCTACTTTTTTTTTGAGAAAAGTCTTGAGTAGATTAGCTCGAGCATCTGTTCACTTTTTCTCATTAGTTGGTATTTTACGTTTAAAATTTGATGTCAATTGAATTAAGTTTTGATATTTATTTTCACTCTAGAAACAAATCTAAAACTAAAACTGCCAATGAATTTCGTGTGTATTGTATAAAGTTTTAAATTTCAATAGATTCACACACGCCAGCCGGTACAAGCCGAATAGCTTTGACGTTAATATTGTTAGTGAAACTAACTAACTAACTCTTTGCACAGTTATGCTGCACTGTCGCTGGCTAAGCACATTACTCTTATACGAAATTCAATTTGAGTGAGACCAGCATTTTGTATATGGTTTATTAAAGTAAAAACATTTCACAAATTTAATTTCGCAGTAGCATTTGTGAATAAAACATTTATCTGTCATAATAAGTAGGTTTACGATTTAATTATCAGTGATGAGACCACAGTGTTTCGAACAGCTCAGCTGGAGCTAAGAACGTAATTAAATTTAATGTCCCTGATGAAGACACGAAATTATTTCTATTTTGTCGTAGGAATTGGCCTGTCGGAGAACATTCAAAAGATCTTAAACAATAAAATACTTATAACTTCTTTTAATACTACAGCTACTACAATAATATTTAATGCTTATAAGAAATATCACCACCGAATTTCTCTGAGATAATAGGTACTTGTGTATGGGTGTTAGCTACTTCAGTACTGCTAGCGATAATCTTTGTGGGCGCTGGCTACTTTGGCACTGCTATTTAAGAATATTCTATTAAATTCTTAATACGTAAAGTATTAAATAATGGCAAGACTTTCACTACAACTAATGAAAATTTCAACTAATTTAATACACGAAACTATATGGAAACTATAAACTCTAAGGCTTTCACGGCCGGCGTTGCATGTTGTATGTATTGCTTCCGGGCTGTTTGGCCGTGGTCTATGTGAAACTTTTGTTCCAGACGTTTCGTCGATTACTGCGGTCGACATCTTCAGTGGTTCAGGTCCGAGCGGCGACAAGAGCGTAGAACTCTCCTTCGCGGTGTCTTCTCTGATACTTCAGTATCAGAGAAGACACCGCGAAGGAGACCGCAGTGATCGACGAAACGTCTGGAACAAAAGTTTCACATAGACCACGTCCAAGCAGCCCGGAAGCAATACATACAACATATATGGAAACTAACAGTGTAATTAATATTTATAAGATAAAGAGTTAAGATAAACAGACTTGGTGTCGACAGGTGTGACAATTTTGTTGTCATTGACCGTGTTTCTGAACCTGGTGGCAGAAAAGTTGCCTTCTACATCGGATGCAGTTCCTCTCATAGGTACCGCACTCTAGAAGCCTAACCACTCAATTACGCACGTTTCTTCCTAAGTATCTGAAACATGCCGTCTTTAAGCTCTCAATTCTTATTAAATTCTTATTATAATATTTATAAACAATCTAAACAATGTGTTCGAATCCGATGATTCCCTTTCTTGCTCTGATAGTTTAATAATAAAGCTCATAAAACATCTTGAATGTAGCGTTCGAACAACAAAACTTTTATCGGATATCCGAAGCAGCGTGCGCTCTGTATGAATATTAGATAGTTTCTAGACTGTGGTATGTCTGTCTGTCCATGTGTGAGTACTAGTTCCCTAACTTCCAGGTTTTAACGTACGATATACGTGATATTAGATTTGTGTAGAATAATTTTAGGCATTAGGAAATTTATCTTTATAGTAAAATGGGGGAAACGGGTTGGAGAGTTGTGTCATTTGATATCAGTTTCAAATTAGGAAAAAGAAAATGTCAGGTCTTTATTAGGGTTGTTAACAATGTGTTTGATTACAGGAGTGACTATTCTACTATCGCTGACGGTGTTTCTCAACCTGGTAGCCGAGACCCTGCCGCAGGTCTCCGATGCTATCCCTTTGTTAGGTACACTATCCACACCTCGCCCCGACCGTTCGTTCTAATCCCACTAATTCCCATGAATTTTTTTCTTCACTTTCATTATCTTCAATATTATTTTCTATTTCATCTTTACTCTCACTGTTACTCGTAGTTTGTTTTCATTTTATTTGTTCTTATTTAATTAAAACTTTTAATTTTAGTAAGAAAGATTTATCTAAAACATTACAAGGAGTAAATTACCCATTATAAATGTACATAAATTTGTTTTGAAATGAAACGATATATTGTTGCTATTAAGTGGTTTAAAGCTTATCTCTACGTTATATGTTTATATTTAGAGAAAAAAAATCATGCTTTTGTTGAAAAGAAAAAAGTATTTTCATTTGTGTTCCATCAGATTATACGATACATTTCAAAACACGGTAGTCTAAATAAAAAAATATGTGAAATTATTTTTATTTCTATTCATATATTATCTTGGAATCGATTTCGTGATTCTTTGCTTGAGCTTTGTTTATCTCAATCATTGTTATTTTGTTCTTTATTAAGTAATTAACATTTACGATATCTCTGATATTTAATGTACTTATAAACTTAAGTGGCATGGCATGTGATTAAGTCTTGACTTTGTACAAGATCTGTTATGGGATTGTGCGGGATCCAAAAGGTAAGTGTTAATTATTAATTATTCTTACAAATTGATTAATATTCGTATTCTGCAATACTTTATCTATCTATGCGTAATCGATTCCATGGCAATATTTTTTGTGTTTATATACATTATGTCTGTAATTTATTTCAAAATATTAACCAATCTCATTACCATAGTAACTTTCCGCTGTGGTTTATGGATACTTGGAGGGTGGTAGAATAGATCAAACAATCCGCGAAAGCCCTTCTCAATTAAAGTTTAAAGTAAACAAGCAAATTAATACAATTATTAATAATACCCTTTCCTAACTAGTATTTGCATGACTCTTATTATTTTTCGTTTATGATTTTCTTGATTGCCCCTGATACCGACTCAGCACACACAGGTTATTAATCTCGCGGTCCGACTCAGGAGCAGTAGTTTTTATGGAACACGTTTAATCACTATGTAATTAGAATCTTTTATTTTTATAGAATATATTCATCTTTGCAGGTGTTACAATTCTCCTGTCGCAAACTGTTTTCTCTCTATTGGTGGGGCACGTCATCACTAAAACCTCAGAGGCGATCCCCCTAATAGGTGAGAAAAGTTCAACGCGTAATCAAACGAAAACTTTCTCAATCTAAATTTCAACAATCATAAATAATGAATCTATGATTAGTTTTATAAAAAAATTAATAAAAATGTGCTGTGAGGAATATTTTGAATTGAATAATGCTCAAATACATTTAGTAAAAATATTTCTCTGCACATACATCAAAAACCAATTAAAAAGATTTAAATAGAATATTATTGTATTGCTTCAATGATTTTAAATTTGAAAGGAGAGCATAGATTCTTCTCTTTCTCTGTTTCGTCTTGCATTATTAGGGAGATGTCTCTTGAGCCTATTCTATGCTTCTACAGCTTTTGCCGGCTCGACACTTGAAATAGAGATAATGCACTAATCACTCGTTTTAGACAAATACGTAGCGACGCAAACGACTACAGTTTTTATTAGTCAATTTAAATTTATTGTATTCTTATTGTAATGTATTACACTAACTCTGTTCAATTATCAAAATTTCCTGTTTCAATTTGTAACGTTCTGATTTCGTCTTCTTTCGATTGGCCTCCAGTAGATTTTGACACTATTGAAGTCAAGTTTTGAATAAGCATGAAGGATACTCTTATGGATTGTAAATGCATAAACACAACTCTCCTCATAAAGATGCGATAAACGAAGCTTTTGATTTAAATAGTCGATTGCTTGTAGTTGTTTAAAGCAGGATTAAATTATGGCAACGGGTTAAGTGACAAAGCGGATGCGGGTAAAGGGGCCAGCCTCCAAGTATCTCCAGATCAGCTGGTCTCGCAACTTCCTGGTCTGTTACATCCCTTTCATTGGCAGCTTGGCAAATTGGAGGAACACTGACAAAGGAAATGATAGAATTGTCGCCATTATCAACATTGCCGCCTTAACTAATTGTTATTCATCTGATGAAACTTTACTCAAACTTTGTTGTTCCTTTGTCAATGTTACGATCCTCTTTTGACAAGTTACATGATTATGTTACCATCACAGCTGGAGTTGGTGTGAGTAGTTAGTGTGTTGAGTTTGGCGGATCAAAACTTTACAGAGTACCTCTCTATTAAGTTGCCGTCTTTTGTTTTAGCCGATTATGAGGTACGAAATGTATAAATGGACATTAACCTTTTAATCCCTTGTATTAAGTATATTATAATGTGAGGTGTGTTTATTTGATTATTTGAGTATGTGAACACTAAAATTTGAAAGATATACTCGGTAACTTCAATTTAATACTATAAATAATACTACAGATAATACCTATATAATATTACAGAAGGTAATATATTAAATTTATTATTTTATCTCTACTGTGTCCAACCCCGTCTGAGAGCGTTTTTGTTGCCTAACTTGAAGAAGTTAGATAGATTGTTTATGATTTAATTTTCCAAATAGATACGCCTCTTATGTGAAAGTAATATTTGACAGTTAAATTATAAATATGGCTTGAGAGCATATAAATATATCGTAGTAACTGTTTGCATGTTTAGATGCATGATCCCATTTCACTGTCTTTAAATTATACTTTCTTAAATAAACCACATAATGCCATTATTTAACAACATTACAGTTTAAATATAATTTTAAAGATATAACGTATAATTTTCTCCTTATCACGAGTTATTTTGTTTTTCAAAAATAAATTTGATTCTTATAATATGCCTCATAGTTATAAATATAACGATCTTATTTTCGGGTTATGAACGTTTTATATTTTTATTATGTATTACGTAGTTGTTCGAAACAACTTAAATTTATATTCCTGTTTACTAGTTGAATCATATGAAACTAAATTATATGAGTTACGTTTGTTTATTGTTTATCGTACATACTCAAAATATTTAAATATT
The DNA here is from genome assembly GCA_934044485.1 of Apeira syringaria. NCBI lineage: Eukaryota > Metazoa > Arthropoda > Insecta > Lepidoptera > Geometridae > Apeira > Apeira syringaria. The sequence goes on from OW203659.1 coordinate 2,149,603, forward strand.
TAACAATGTGAAATTGTAATTTGACTTATTAAATTAATATATAAATTGTTATAAAATTACATATAAATATAAATGCAAATACGAGATTGCATTTCTACGATTCTTTCATTTAATTCCATGGAATAAAATAAAGTTCCAAAATATTTTGTTCTGAGTATTCCCGTTGTTTTCAAACCGTAGTACAAATGTAACTTCAGGAAGGCTTTCACTTTTTTAAACAAACATTCCATTTAATATATAGCAAAGAATATACATATACTTTTTCAATGAAAAATAAGCAAAAAATATCTGTTTTGAAGCTCTGATGTGGTTTTTGTAAGTAAAAACATCGTCTGTTTTGTTTCTGCTGGAGACTGTTTTGATGGGACAAATAGAAAAGTGTTTAATTGAATAATCTGTGACAGGGACGTACTTCAACTGCATCATGTTCATGGTGGCGTCGTCAGTGGTGCTGACAGTGGTGGTTCTTAATTACCATCACCGCACTGCTGACATTCATGAAATGCCTCAGTGGGTAAGTTGTCATGGCAACCATAATATGGTCCTATAATCACCGCTTTATTTATTACTATATCTTACAACTGTTTACATATGTTAAGGTACGACTTTGATACTTTATTGTGAAATAGATATATTTTGAGAAGACATTGGCCCTAATTCTGTTAATCACACGAACTAGCTAAAATTCACTAAAATTCTTCAAATTGAAGTAGCTCGTATTCTATTTACGCTAAAATTCAAATTCGCATAACTCCATACAGAGCTCTCACTAATATTAGACGAGTTTTATTCCATTGCTGGCCAATTGCGGGTAGTTTTAGTAAGCACCAAATAAGTGGCGACTTAATTTCGCTAAAACTACCCGCATTTTAGTGATGTTATTGATAAGTCTCATACTAATTTAGACTTTATCGTAACCGTATAAGAACTGCATTAGTTTTAAAACATTTTAGTTTAGTTCAGTTGAATAAGCGAATCGAACTACCACTGTATTTTACAACACAATTATTTTAAATTAAAACAAAAGGCAGGGACAATGTCAGTACTTATTAACTTCATTAGGCCGAAAACAACAATTTTTGTAACTTTCTTTTGCAATAATCATTTGTATTTGTATTATGAATGCAAATATTAAAATGGATGGATATTTGTTACTTAATCACGCCTGAACTGATCTGGATGAAACTTGACACAGAGATAGATTATAGTCTACAATAGCACATCGGCTACTTTTTATATCAGAATATGTGTAGTTCCCGTGGGATTACTGTAGTAGCGGGTAATCTGTGGTCCACGATGTTAAACCATGAGACAAAGCCAGTTTACCTATAAATTCAATAAAGGTAGATATAACCTCTTCTTTGCACAACTACCCAAACTAAATATAACATTTATATTGATAGATATAAATAAATTGAACAAGACAGAACAACATTCCCTGATTAACAATATTTCTTGTCCTTTAGATTAAAACAGTTTTTCTGCAATGGTTGCCATGGATACTGCGCATGTCGAGGCCAGGGAAGAAAATCACGAGGAAGACGATCATGATGTCGAACAGGATGAGGGAACTAGAGCTCAAGGAGCGCTCCTCCAAGTCGCTGCTGGCGAATGTACTGGATATCGACGATGACTTCAGACATGCGCCCCCACCACCCAGCACCGCTTCCACGGGGAATCTGGGACCTGGGTAAGGACCTCATAGTGCCAGCGACCAGCTATGCTGTTGGCTTGAACCACCTAAAAAGTTGCACATACAAATGTTCTATTCAATCCAAAATCTTGATCTTTAGTACGACAATTTAAAAATAAGATTTGTCATTCTCAAGAAACAATTTTAATTTTTAACTTTAGGTAATCGTATAAAACGACCATTTGTTTCAACACCGAGGGACGAAACTCGTTCCACATTTTATTACCTACACACACATTGATCTAGTTCTGTTAAGTATATAACTCAAACGTCATTATTTTTTAAATATAAGGTGCCAGATATTCATGATATTCACTGGAGCAGGATATCATAGAAACTATACTTTCTGTGAATTTCCAAGCTTACTGTCAGTTTGAGGATAATTCTAAGTATACATTACATTTATTATGCTCCGATATGAATTCTTCTCATTGAAGATATGATAGGTATAGCGATGATAGCTCTGCATTGGGAGCGGCGGCTGTCAAACTGACGAACGCTGCTGGCTTGATCCCCACTAACGGCTTGAGTTTCCGATGAAGGTAACACCGTTCTCAAGTTCCTTGCTTGATTTCAGGGTTCTTTTAAGTACCCACCTGGCTTGCTATAGCCATCAAGTTTGAAAAACTGTCACCAAGCACATAGTGTGTTCAGGCAGCAGTCCTTGAAAGCCAGTGAGCATTCTAGGTCTAGCGTGATAACACCTTCGATCACATCGTCACTGCCCATCAGGTGATGAAGAGGTTAAACGCTATATCTATACAGTACACAAAATAGAAGTGGTTACTTGAAAATTGTAAAGCTTTAATTGCATTATTCAAACCTGTGACAATATCGTGAATAATGTAGTCAAGCAATGAAAGTTATTTATTCGAAACAGTGTAATTAGCCCTTGTGTATTTTGCAAACATTGCTTTAACATGCATTGAATTAACGTAATCGAATATCGAATAACTTATGTGTAGCTGTTACAATTATGATTATCCAATACAGCAAGTTGGGGAAATGGCTGCTCATTCAAATATTTTGTTGTAGAGAATTTTTATATTTTTTATATTTTATATTTAATATTATATAATTGATAAAAATCATGCAATTGTCGATAAAATAATAACTAAATAATATATAATGAATGTCAAGAATACAATTAAAATGAGTCATTTAAATTTTTTTTTTTTTTACATATTATAAGTTTGCTTTTTTTGAATTAAATGTAGTTGGCCGTTTTTTAGACAGTTGATCGAACTTTAGGTACTGAATTTGGCTCGTTGTACTTGGTCGACGGTGCCATTGATCCTACCGTGTCATTGTTGCAGATAACTGGTGGCGAATCTCTGGGTCGCCATTTTTTTTACTTATTATATTTTTATTATTATTACCTGATATTACGTGATGACGTTGTCTAGGATGTAGATGTGCGTCCGACCGTCTACATCGCAATCGCAATCGTGAATTGCATAGGATTCACTCGTGACTTGAAGACTCCAGGATTATACGTATCGATAATGTCTATGGTATATTTTAAAAATCGAATGATTCTTCCACTTGTGAAGACATATCTAGTAAGATGCTTCGCCATATACCATAAAGACGAACAACTGTTATTCTGTTTGTTTAACACAGTGTTGCCCTAAGGCGCAGAGAATTTTTTTTCTTGCGCCTACTTCAGCAGCAGATACTTTCAAAACATTTTTTTAAATGTAATAGGTAACAAGCAGACGAGCCGCTTGATAGTAAGCGATCACCGTCGATGTCGCTATCTCTCGCTAATGTAAACTGTATGGTTTTCCGTCGCACATTGTTGAATAAATTGTATTTGTTTATTATTTTATAATAAGAAAACATAATGTTCCAATCTAAAGTAACGTTGAATACTGACAATTTTATTATAGGTACCTATTTGTATAGTAATTGTTAACATTAAGTATAGTATGACACAGTATATACTAAAATGATACGCCTTGTATAGTTTTATTTTATAGTTACAATTTATTACCATGTTTATCTGTCATATTTATAGCAAATATTCATTCATATAATATGCCTATATTTATTTGTAAAAATGTCTTGCACACAGCGACACTTATATGTCCAGGTGTTCAATATTCCGCACGGACCTGCGTCGGTCGTTTGTCCGACCGTCTACTATGGAAGACGTTGGAGGTCTGGGCAGTCATCACCGCGAGCTGCATCTCATCTTGCGTGAGTTGCAGTTCATCACTGCCCGGATGAAGAAGGCAGACGAAGAGGCAGAGCTGATCAGCGACTGGAAATTTGCGGCAATGGTTGTCGATAGGTATGATCATTGATATAATCTATTAACATTGTCATAACCCTTAAAATTATAATCTTATTCTTGCCCTTATCTCACGCTAGGTGAAGAACACCACAAGATGTTTTCCTTTTCCATTTAGTTCGGTCAATAGTCGTCCCAGATCTCATACTTTTCATAAACATATAATTACTTTATACTGTTTCTATGGGTATGATGTGACACTCACGTGCACTTACGTCCCGTCTCGTACCCAGTGCGAGACGGGACGTTACGACGATCGCACCGCACTCAAGCTCCTGAAGAAGAATTCCGGAAGAGGCCGAAACAATTATCGATCGTGATATCGACTGAGCGTAAGTGCCACGTCATACCCGTAGAAAAAGTTTAAAGTAATTATGAACGTGAGTTTTAATAAAAAAATATAGCTCTTTGTATTTATGTAGGCTATTCAAAACTTCGTCGGCCTTCCACTAACTCTAATTTAATATCCATCCATGTGTGAATGGTTACTCATGATTAGTATTACTTTCCTTAAATGTGTTTTCATCCTCATCATGGGATCTTTACCGTTATGCTCACCATTGTTAGTCTTTTTCTGAAATTATTCCATGTTAAGACTAGTGACTTCCGCAGGTTTTGCCTGTTCGTGTTCACGCTGTTCACGATCATCGCGACGGTGGCGGTGCTCTTGTCAGCGCCTCATATCATCGTTCAGTGACCCTAAGGGGCCCCGCACTAGGGGACCCCTCCCGCAGGGACCTCTCCCTGAACCCGAGAGAGAGACTAATCTAGTACCCACATCATGTAATTATAAACTAACGTGGTTGAAACGCACACGTCGTGTAAAACTCAGTCGAAAGACATTAAATCATATAAAATAAAACATAAATACTGTAGGTAAGTCCGGCATTAACGATTGTGATGTTTCCTAGCGTGTTAAACAGAATGTTGATGAACATTTGTTAAAAATGTAATTGTGTATAATTGATAATGTTATTCATATATGTTTATTTTAAAGGGATGAATTTCGTGTGACGCATAAGTAAATGTTTCGTTCTATAATGGACACAACCTCAGGTATGTTGAATGAGTAAAATGGAATAATATAGACAAATGAGATGAACTAAGCATATAAACAATAATTGAATAAAGTAACCATAGAGTAAATTGTGGGATCACAATCGGCGACCTTAGCGGGTTAGTGTTAATAACCTGATGATCTGACTGTAGAATGACGGTAGCTAGTGATATATGTACCTAACATATGATATGAAGGACGGTTTGGATTGCTGAAATCAAATATTCTAGTTTTGAACCTTGTCTAGCAAATATACACCTGCCTACTCCGGTGTTGATCAAGTTCATAATAAGGAAAACTTCTTTTCATTCTGATTATGTTATTCATCAGAGTAGTACTAATATTCATTTACATAATTCGTTGATATGCACAAACCCAAACAATCTAAAAGCTATAGGTTTACTTATCTTATAGTTTTAGAACACCACCGATCTAATTACTCTTGAGAATCTTATGATAAAACCAGAATATTTGATAAAAAGGACAAATTGAAAGATTAATCCCCGAGTGCAGGTAAGGAAACCATAGGAATTGTTGCAAATTTGTGGAATTGATAAGAAACCAAAATAAAAGAACCAAGTAAATGGTAGAATAGTAACGTAGAAGAGGAAAACAAAATACTGTAAAAGATTTAACGAATAATAAATAAAGTTGTCTGTTAATACGACACATGCGTTACATAATACTACTTTATTTCCAGTTTAGTCGTGATTGAAAATTGATTTGAAATCGACATTTGAGACATTGGGAAAGTGTTTGAACAACTTTATTAGTATCCACCACGTAGTTAGTGAACACAAGTAGTCCCGTGCTTAGACAATCAGCTGATTAACCATAACTGTGAAATTATACTCAAAATAACATGTAAACTAGGATTACTGCGCGATGTGTATTTGTATATAAACTTAGAAAATCGGAAAAAAGACTAACATTAATTCTTCACGATAAGTCACTGTAACCTCTTGTCTTTTTGGATTTAACTCGTCATCTTCTAAGTGGAGATTTTCTATTAAGTCTTTGATAGCATCAAAGTCCAAAAAGACGTAAAATCACTTACGAATATTTGCAAAGTTCGAAGGATACGTATGGTTTGTTTGCAAATATGCGTATGATAAATACCCTCGATAGTATATCTACTTATTAGCACCAATACTGTAGCGAATATATCTTAAATAGTCGTATAATTTTATAAACAATTATAAATTCAAGTCTTATTCTATGTCCGTTCCTCAATTTCATTCTTATAGGTGTCGTAATAGAATAGTAAATGTCGTGTCCTTTATAATGTATAGAGTGGCGGTCTTCTGAAGCAGATATGAAAGGAGTTCCTAGTGCAATACTTCAATTGATATAAACTTTTTCTTCTTCTTCGTTCGTTTCTGCTTTGAACAGACCGCCGCGTATAGCATACAATTATTATAAAATAAATATTTTAAGGAAGCTCACTAACACTAGTGAATAAAATAGATTTTAAAGTTACGCGTCTGTGTGTGTGACTTGTGAAGTTTTAATTTAATTATCATAAATTTGTTGCATGATTTCATTGTGTGACATTGTTAACGCTGTATTTTTCCAAGATCTGGTAAGAGAAGGGATATATATGGAACAAAATAAGATAATTTATATAACTCTAGCCTTGGAATACGATACAGCGTTTTGTACAATATTTTATTGAATAAAAGATAGAAGTAATATTGTTAAGTATAAGTTTTTATATCTTAAAATGTTATTTTTGTGTTAATCTGTTGTTGTTTTCGTTGAGAATAACCGTATGGTGCTCAAAATAATATCAAAAAGATGTATATCTTTTAATGTTTGTTTATATTGCGTTGCCCTATTGTTAAATTTAATTATATCTTCATGTTCATTAAATTATATTAATTTAATTACATTTGTTCGTGCCAAAACATAGGGTTTATGAATAAGTTGATTTATAGGTATAATGAAATAAATGATAAAGATGAGATTTTATTGTAAAGTACGATTTAAACGAACTAGGGCGTTTGTTAACAATTAACGTAAAGTAAATGTTGAATTGAGCGCTAGGCCGCCTCTGCGAGTTTAATCAGCCAATTTTAAAAACTTATTATGTATAAAAAAATAAATGAGAGGTTGTGAATAAAGATTGTACACTCGCAGTTGCGGTTTAATGTTAAAATAAATATACACAATTAAATACGTAGATTGAAGTACCATATAAATTAAAACGGAATAATAAAATGCCTGCTCGGGACCGGGTGAACTAATTAACGTACAGAGTGAACTGCATCATAATGAACACAATATTACATGAATCTCTCCTGTTCTCTTGAATTTATTTAATCTGTGGACATTTTCTAACCTAATGCATTCAAAGTAAATTTGTCTTTAAATGTATTACAATCCATCCACTAAATACTTACACTTGCAACATAGCATAAAATTCGAAGTAGGTAACTATAACTGTTCTAACATTTTATTTGTATTCGTTCTATTTATAATACGTTACATCGCATATACTCAGTGACAATGAGGTCTATGATTGTTTTACTTTCTCAGAAGATACCTATTTAAACTTGGATTTACGACATCTATATTCTATCTATGAAAAAACACAGACTCTGGTAAATACTACTCTTTAGCTGTTTGCACTATGGAAATATAAATAAATCCTTTTGCAGAGTTGGAATCTCTTCTAAGTATTGAATAATAATATCGCATTGCCCTCGGTCTAGTCATTCCGAAAGTAATATTTTAACTATTATCATTTATCGTATTGTTCAAACTTACAAGTAACTATGGATGGGGACGATGATTATAATAATGAGCTTAAAAGCTTATGTATTTTGTTTTCAGTGAAACATATAGGTATGTACTCGTATAGCGTATGGCAATATCAGTGAAAACAAACATAATACATTTTAAAAACTGTACACTCTATTTTAACTACCTAAACATATTTATAAACATTAAATAATACAAGTTCGGAAACCCAGTGCACAACAGTAACTTAATGCTTTAATCGTGAAACAGGTATTTTGGATTTCATGTACATTATTTTGTACTTCTGAACGCAATCTATTAAATAAGGATTTTAAATATTTCGACGATCATCTACTATTATATAATTTTACAACATTACAAAACTATAAGTAATTTTACGTTGTTTCGAATTTGAGACTTTTGGCAAACAAGAATATGACTTATTTTGGTTTAAATCTTAGATAAGTTTGGTGCTTTGTGATTATTTGTGTCACTTTCATTTTTTTGCTAAAGATATTTACATATTAGGCTATACTCCAATAATAGTTTTAAAAATAAAGAGGATTTCACATCTATCGTAGATTACATATTATTTTGTACACATACATCATACTTTGTCCCCATCATATCGGCCAAAGGTGCTGCAGAAGATGGCATGCGTGCGCGCTTGCTGTTCCGTGCTCTTTCCTCGAGAACTTTCTCATTTATCCTACTTCTTCAATCCTCATTTTTACTTTAATAACTATTTTTTCAAATTCTGTAAAAATAAGATGTAATTGCTTTTCACTTCTTCAATTATATCTTTTTTGCTAAAAGTCTTCCGTGTATGAAGTTTTCAATCACTTATCGAACTACTATCGCGTATTTGAACAAAATGCTTTTGTAGAATATTTTTCAGTAACACAAAATCTACATTATTATATAAATCATTGTAAATTCTTAACAAACTGCGGTGATTTTTTATATATTTATTATTGAGATATAAAATTTTGCCTTAAGTATTTATCGCTATTAATGAACTATTTTGCAAATCTATTATTACTTATATGTTTCTATTTTCTTGGCTTATTGTATTAGCATTTGGTAAGAAACAACAAGTATATAAAAAAGTAAACCGTCGCTTAAGCTTCTCTACCTTAGAACAAAACATAACAGTATTAGTGTTACTAAATTAGAAGTTTTTACAGTATTTACAATACGCCAATCAGAGAATATTCAACATAAAGAATGTATTGAAAAACACCGTATAGATGTTGTTATGTATATTTAAATAAACACGAATACATTTATCTAGCAATATATTGAATTTCTAATCTAGCAACACTGATATTAGTTCCAATATTTTTTATGCTGGTATCCCAATTTTTCATTAAATATGCACTCACACAAACACTCGAATATGTCAAAATAGTAACATAATTTTATAGTCCACATTGTTTTCAGCGGCTTAACCATATATTATATGAAAATAGTTAAATAAAATAAATAATAACGACTGCAGATAACTGATTTCATACCACACAGTGTAATGTAAGTTTATAATTGAAAGCCCCTATGGAGGTTTTTATAATAGAAAAAATAAATAAAAAATAAAATACAAAGGTAAATTTGTAAAATATAAATACGCGACGGGTAAAATGTTTATTCGTTAAATTGACTATCGTAAGTAGTATTCGATTTGTATAAAACTAAAATAAATTAAAGCAATCTGATTTATACTACTGATGTTGTTTTACTCATTTCCCAACCAAATATCATCTATACATATTTATCATCTAGACTTTACGGTAGGAGTTTGAGATGTCAAGATCGTCTTTTTATATCATGTTTGAAAATGTTTAGTGGCGGATTTTCTTTCAATGCCAGTGCATGAGTGCAAGAAAAAGAAAATGTTCACTGCTATGAATTTAAATGAACGGGAGCTAAGTCCACTAAACATTTAATACTATTTTGAACACAATTCTCTTAGCATCCCCATGAAAGAATGCTTACAATCTAGCGTGATTACATCTTTGACCACATGGTCACTGATCATCAAGTGAGATAATGGTCAAAACGTGCTCAAAATGGGTAAGTCTATAAGCGATTCAAAAAAATACGAGAGAAAAAATAATCGGACTGCTCGTATCCTACAAAATTTAAGTTCATAATCCTACTTCCTACTAATATTAAAAAGGTGGAAGTTTGTGTGTATGTTTGTTACTTCTTCACGCTTAAGCGGCTACACCGATTTCGATGAAATTTGTTATGTAGATACTTCAGGTCCCGGAAAAACACATCGGATACTTTTCATCATCATCATAACGCGGGTAAAACTGCGGGACGCAGCTAACTAAAAATAATAACTTAACATCAGGCGAGATAGTGCTCAAATGCCTGTCTATCTAAATACAAAAATATACATATGTGTCGACCTATTTGAAGAAAAGAAAGAAAGAAAGAAAATTGTGATATGTTGTCGTGTTAGTGGTTAACACGGTGTGATCAATTTTTTTTACTATATTATAAGGTTAAAAGTTTAGTAAGTATTCGATTAAATTACGGTTTAATCCAAAACTTCCGTATATTAGTCGAGTGGGTATCCAGACCAGTTTCGTGACATTCACTTTTCATAGAGAGCGCGTGCTCTCTATGAAAAAGTATCATACATATATATTAAATTTAAAATGCGAGGACAGACGTCGACCTGGATTGCATGCGTGCGAAGCCGGTGCGGGTCGCTAGTTATGTTTTAAAGTAAGTAATAAGCTAAGAAATTTTATTCCGTACCGGTTTTTCCCATTACACAGATCAAACACAATTGGAATGCATGCACAAAAACAGCTGAGTCCCGATTTCATGGAAATGGTTAAAATTGAAATTTTTATACGGAATAAGATTTGAAATTCATGAAATGATATCTGGTTACGTAAGCGGAGCCAGATTTAATAAATCGTTTGGTTTTACATTGAGATTCATCTCTTGTCTGATCATTTGTTTATATACCTATCCTTTGAGTATTCAGCCTATCATTTATCTGAGTACCTATCCGATGACTCGCTCGCAGCTGTCGTTGCTCGTTTACGTCAAGTATTGCAATCGTATGAACAATTGAATAACGTCCTTACCGTCCGCAGAAACTGTCATTATTCTGTGTCGCAGTTGTACTAGATAAATGGCAGTTAGTGCTGAGTTCGATTGTTTCACGCTGTTCTACGGCCGCGGTACGTCTGCGATTGTAATTCGCCGACACTGAAAGATAAAATACAAGTGTGTCAGCTTAAAATGATACTTTTGAATATTTTATTTACTATGGAATAGTTATCGCTACACAATATTGTTTACCAGCTATGTCCCAATAAAATGTGTCAGAATATAATATCGATAACACAGTACAGTTCCCGAATTGCCGAAATTTCTCTCGAATTGGTGAGTTTTGCTGAAATTGGCAAAATTTTCCGGATTTCACGTTACGCGGTTATTGAGTTGATAAAGTTTTTTTATTGGATGTGACAATCCGATCTGTTCAAACTGCTGAGTTTAGGTGTTGATTTATTTTCATTTTTAAATATTTGAACCTGTGAAGGGAGAATTTGTATTTGTTATTACGTAAGAGAGAGAAAACAGAAATAAATTGAACAAAAAATGATTTCTCTAACCCGTCTGCCAAGCGTGGCGAGTATTGGCAAATCCCCCCCTATATGGAGGAGGCATATGTTCAGCTGTGGACGCCCCACGGCTGAGAGAGTGGGTACATAAAAGGATAGGCAACATATTGTAATGCCCCTAGTGTTGCAGATATGCATAGGCGACGGTGATCGCTTAACATCAGGCGGACCATATGCTTGTTTGCCACCAAATATTTTTTTTTAAAAAAAGAGGTATATCACGTTCGAGGACCATGAGAAATTGAAGTGTTAGAGAGAGCTGTCATAACAAGAATGTAAGCTATGGTACCTAGGGGAACCCGTCACATTAAATATAACCTCCAGAAACTGCAAAAGAGAGCATTAAGATGTTTCAATTATAAAATATGATCATCAAATTGGTGTGTTTTCATCTACAAATTAAAATGGTAATAATATCTGCTGTGTACGTAGAGTGTAATATTTATGTAGTCGTGGGTTCAAATCCGACTAGCAGCCGAAATTTTTCCTTAAAAAATTTGACATACATACATAACAAGGACTAAAAAGGTTTTGCCATGTGTCTCCACTATGTCCGTAGTCATAATGTCCAGATCTGGATACCCTCGACATTCACAAGATGATGAAGTTCTCGGACATGATCCAATTTTATACAAGAATCATGTAATCACGCATGTTTGAGGATGAGTCCACTTTCTGTCATTTTTTTTATTTACACTGACGCTCCCGCACTAGGTTACTAAGTCGAGGGAATCATGGACACACACCATCATATTACACAATCATCCAAGACTCGAGAACGAAATTTGTAGTGATTACAACAACGTTTCACAAGCAGGATTCTAACTCGAGGTTCCGGCTCCAAAGTCCTGACGACCGTCTGACCGACTGGGTGACGCAGCTGAGTTGATCAGGACAATAATAAAGCACAAAAAAGTCAGGTGCAGGTCAATGCTCACTGCAGTCAAGAGTGGTCGAAGAACTAATTTGAACAACTAAGCAACAACCTGAAATCCACGTATAAACATGTTGGTTGGATATCAAACTGTCAATTTTGCGGTGCACTCGCATCATATAAACCTGTTCCTTGCACTGCATGGTTTGAATTGTAAGTAAACCTGAAATGCGGAACTATAGCGAGGGAGGTTGTAGCAGGAAATGTTGATGGATAAGGTGTGCATTTTGTTGTATTTTCAAAATCAGTATTTATGTGATGGTGATCTAAATGCTGACATTTATTTATCTCAACGAATCAGTATTGGAAATCAACGGGATAATGCTGCTATCATTCAGGGCACGCTGCTAACTGGTAAATAGAATGAAGTAAAGAAGTAATGTCTGAAGCTATTTTACCAAGTGGTAATAAAATTTGATATATTATGATTCAAATAATAATATGATCTGTGATCTTTAGTCATATGATTATTTTAGCCTACGAGCGAGTAATGAGTACTAAACTTGTTCACGGTTCTTAGACTTGTGACAAAACTTCTCAGAACGCGAAAAAAAGTATGTACTTTAAAAAAAATATGTGACCAGCATTTAAATAGACATGAAGATCGTCTCAATTTGGTAATTTATTAGTCGCCGTTAGTCTTTAAGAATTTTGATAAATTTTTTGACGTTCATAAATACCTACTTCTGTATGTCTACATAAAATAAATAATATCGTGTTTGAATACGTCTAGCAACAATACTGTAAACAAGTTTTTTCCCGTGTTGTATGTATTGCTTCCGGGCTGTTTGGCCGTGGTCTATGTGAAACTTGTGTTCCAGACGTTTCGTCGATCACTGCGGTCGACATCTTCAGTGGTTCAGGTCAGGTCCGAGCGGCGACAAGAGCGTAGAACTCTCCTTCGCGGCGTCTTCTCTGATACTGAAGACAGTATCAGAGAAGACGCCGCGAAGGAGAGTTCTCTCTGATACTGTCTTCAGTATCAGAGAAGACGCCGCGACGGAGAGTTCTCTCTGATACTGTCTTCAATATCAGAGAAGACGCCGCGAAGGAGAGTTCTACGCTCTTGTCACCGCTCGGACCTGACCTGAACCACTGAAGATGTCGACCGCAGTGATCGACGAAACGTCTGGAACAAAAGGTTCACATAGACCACGGCCAAACAGCCCGGAAGCAATACATACAACATTCAACGCCGGCCGTGAAAGCCTTAGAGTTTACATTCAAGTTTTTTCCCGTCAACGCGACCAGAGGAATACCATAAAGTTCCATACTGCGATGCTCAATACGCTTATTATGCATATTGTATCTGACAAACAGACTTACATGAATAAAATACAAAGAAGAGGCGCGTTTCACATGTTCGAAAAAAGTTGTTACCGAGTACGCAATGGTGTCCCTCGTCGACAGTATTGCTTCGATTATTGTTCACACGCTGTAGACTCTCAAGCTCCGGGCTTTCCCGAGGGGCAGACTACAATCAGCCGTTATTTATCAATTTATTTCCCATCGGTATCATAGCCCTTATCTACTTATGAAAACGCAAATAATATTATTGTGATTGCTGAAAATTATTTATGTCCGTTCCGTCACGATTATTGATTTTACTATTTGAGGAAATTTTAGGATGAAAGTAAATGTAGACCTGTGCCCTCTGCTTCTGTTCTCGAACATTTACTGCCAAAATTGGGTATATCAGCCATGTGAGACCGCACAACCGGTTACTACCCAGAAACAGCAAATGGTCGCCGTAGCCGAAATCGGCCTGGACTGCATCATCATCATCATAACAATGACATTATTTTTCTTCTTCTTCTTCTTCTTCTTCATCTTCTTCTTCTTTTTCTTCTTCTTCTCTCAGCCATGTGCGTCCCCCATATATATTATACATTATTTTTAATACATTTTTATTATCTTGCCTTTATCTATACTAACGGAAACTTTGAACGTGGTTTTCACCCCCTTCAAAACGTCGGATTAGTTTGGAACTTTGCTCTATTATAAAGGCCACTGCAATAATGAAAAACAGCGTTATGGTCTCTACATCGTGGGAACATGACACATGCTGAGCCTATCCCTTTTGCCTTAGATATTTAATTAATTAAACATGTCCTGTATAAATATTTCTTTTTTTGTGGCAATAAATGATTTATTATTATTATAATTTAAATTAAGGTATAAAGTTATATTCCGACACAGGGAATCCTAGTGCGGGGGTCTAAGTGCAATAAAAAAAGTATTTATTTCACAGAAAAACGTATATTAGGTACAATACAAATTTTGATAGCTTATAATATATCAAGATGGCCAGACCTTCGTTATTTTATAAGAGCTGATAATTTCCCAGAGCATGTCCCCGACACAGGTAAGAACGCTCAGTGAGTATGGAGTTGGAGTTGTGGGAACTTGGGCTGGAATCAGGTAGTAAAGGTGTGTAAAATAGTACCCACATTTTGTTATAGTACGAGTGTAAGACTTATTTTTTTTATATTTTCTTCGGAGTAGCATTAGAAAAAACCCGGTCAGTTTAATGGTTTTTACATCTTGCCAGACACATCGAAAGTCTGCTATAGGTACGAGTGCGAAAGCGCCAAATGTTCACTGATTTCTTCCACATTTGTAAACTGATTCTAAAAATTCTTTTTTAGTTGATAAAGTATACTTATGAGGTTGTTTTATTAAAATTTCATCAAAATCGGTCAGCGGTTTTTGAGTTTCACTTCAATAACTGAAAAGTGTTACGCCTGTATACCTTGATGACTTTTTAGTGACGGTGAATGACAGTCGCTCCCGTGAGTAGCAAAGGTCACTGAAAAGGGTGAAAAAAGGAAGTTCAGTCTATAGCAACCGTTTAAGAAAATTAATGAAAAAATATATAAGAAAAAAATTATTTTCTGTCATGTAATATTACATTTTTTTACAGATACCACACTAAGATATAACCTTTTTCTGTGCTTGCTTTGAACTTTAGACTGGGTTAATCGATTTTGATGATTCTTTTTTTATTTAAAAGCTGGTGCGTCCCGTGTGGTCCCATTTAAATTTAATTGGGGAAGCGGTTTCTGAGTTACACTAAATAACTGAAAAGTGCTACGTATACCTTGACGACATTATAATTGCGGGTGAAGACATCGGTGAACATACACAATGATAATTGAACCCGTGAGTAGCAAAAGTCACTGAAAACGGTAAAACATCAACACTCAAAAGTGTGAAATAACTTTTGGTATTTTTTTGATAATTTTGACGACGACGTACCCCAGGGTGATATGATGGAAACTTGTTATTTTTCAAACAGATATATCGCCGTGCTTATTACTCCGCAGCGACGAGTGACGTATCGATGGGGATCCGAAAAGGGAAATTGGACACAAAAACTATCTCAGTTAGATTGAATTCCGACAAAATATGGGCTTGGATACGTTTTGAATATTGGTTTTACGATGAAATACGAGAATATGATGAGATACTTTCGTTGAGTGGCGACTTGTTTTTTCTAAATAAATATATATATTGTTATTAAATCAAACGGGGCTTTATCGCGAGAAAAACATTTAGTAATTTATTTACCTCGACGTTTCGACCAAGTTGCATTGGTCGTGGTCACGAGAAGACTCATATATACTATTACGGCCTATATTTATTTACTGTAATTTATGAAATTTTAAAAACATATGAAGTTATTATAAATAATCTTGGTTGAGTTGCCCGTAGTATGGGCTTCAGAGTGAGAAAAAAGTAAGTAGAATAAAAATAGAAATTATTCTTCCTCCAGCCGAAACTCAGCCGTCTCACAGATAAAACAGTACTCCATGTAACACCATACTAGCACTTTTACCTCTACCTTCGTAACCCTTATGCGATCCACAGTTTGTGGCTACTGAAGTTTTGCTGATAACTCATTTGAAGCATTAAGTATTGACCAGTAACAAATCTGTAAAATATGTAAGATTTTTTAGAAATAATCATTATCAGAGCGTCTGGTCGATACGACTAGATGTTTTGGGTACCTTGCCAACTGGTAGCAGGCTGACTACTTGAGCTAAGTATTTTTTTGTATACTTTATAGCTCTATAGTGATGTGTCTTCGACTAGAGCTTCGTAAAAATTTATCTAACTTGAGCGAGAGCGAGGTAGCTAGGCCACTACTGAAAAGTACCCAATAATTATGCTGTGGATTTAAAAACCATGTTACCTTCACCAGAACCTCTTTTTGTGTGGGGTCAAACCATCGAAAACCAGGATAACAGCCGACGCTCACACCGCTAGGTATAGCCCCATTCAATTGCATTCTAGTTTTATTATGGGCTGGTAGCAGGTATTAGGTTGCTCAAAATTTATTGTGGTAATTATGGATTGTAATTTGTTTTGTTGAACTTTAACATCATTACGGTATCAGTATGTAGGTATTTCACATTTACTTACATACTGCTTATGATTTTGATTGATTACTGATCCTAAACATCGGATCATAACTGAGGGAAAAATGCTTTACCACTATAGAGTTAACGGGATTTACCACTCATACCAACCTCTTTACTGTATTACATAATGTATGTTACTATCGTATGTTAATCCGGGAATTCTATCGAGATTGAAGGAGATGAATTATTTATTACCCGCTATCTGGCTCATCTTGTAGATTGGGCGCGGGCGGGCCCAGAACTATGTATTCCGTGTTCGAACCCCGCCTATGGTTAATAGACGTCTCGCTATGGAGGAATGTCGAGAATAATGTATTATATTGGATATTATGTAATGTTACATTTGTGATTGTTGACGTGACCAAAATTGGAGGCAGTAGACACATTGTCACTTGTTGTCACATTGTCATTGTCACGACACGACTGGCCGGTTGGCGCAGTTGTTAGTACTCTGCCTTCTGAGCCGCTGGTCCCGGGTTCGATTCCCGGACAGGTCAAACATTTGTGTGTATGAACATGTCTGTTTGACCTGTGTCTGGGTGTGTATATGTATATAAGTATATATATCAGTCATCAGGTTACCATAGCACAGGCTCTGCCTAGTTTGGGACCTGCAGACCTTGTGTGAATGTTGTCCCATATTAAAATGAAAAAAAAAAAAAATGTCACTACAGATGGAAACGATAGTTGCAAACGCAAAAGATCTAAGTACTTTCTTTCTTCTTTTTGCCTTTATTCCACACTAGGTGGGGTCGCCACAACACGTTTTCCTCTTCCATTCTCTTTTATCATTAGTCATCTCAGTGCTCACGCGGGTACAGATGAGATTGGAAGTCTCCCTGATTTTACATTATTGATCCATTGTGTGCCAGACACTTTATCATTACCATATAAGAAATTATCTTATTTTCCAGAGTATTAGTTTAACAAGATAATCACCACCAATATCTGCCTAAGTAATCGTCTTCATCTTCAAAGTTTTGAAGACTAACAAAGATTTGTGCGTATCGTCATTGGAATCAGGCCACAACAGTTTCACCAACAATTTCGAAAAGGCTTAAAGCCCGCTCAAGGGAAGTAAATAAAGCAGACAAACAAAAAGTTGGAGCGAATTATTAAGTTGTGTATTAGCGATTTCTTGCTTAGCCTCTCGTTTGAAGTTTAAGTATTTATCTGTGAGCTTCGAGAAGTTGCTTCAGTTATTACTGCTTCGGTGTATCGGGGTTATGTGCTTAAAATATCGGAAAGTAACTGTAAGTACCTAGGTCTTGTATTATCAAACACAAATAAGCTTTTCGTTCGTTGTTAAAATATATAATGATGATATCTCAGCGGGGGGAGCGTGGCCTGTCAAACTGACGGACACTGGTTCGATCCCAACAACAGCTTGAGCTTCCGGTGAAAGTAACACCGTTATTAAATTCCCAGCAAGGTGGTAGGGTACTTTCGAATATCCGCTTGGCTAGCTACCACCCTCAAGTTTGAAAAACTATCACCAAACACATAGTGTGTCCAGGCAGCAGTCCTTAAGAGCCAGTGAGCATTCTCGATCTAGCGTGATAACATCTTCAACCACATCGTCACTGACCATCAAGTAAGATAATGGTCAAACGCTAGATCTATACAGTATAAATACTAAAGTACTTCAATGTACAAGTTCAATGTACAGTTGAAGTACTTAATGTGTAGAGTTTTCATCACTCTACAGTACTCATCTCACCTTACGGATTATTTAAGTTTATATTTTACGCTTTATACATCATGGGATTATTGTATTACTTTGTTGTGTTATTACTTTGTGTGAATGACCATAATTATTATTAATACCAACACACAGGCCAAGTAAGCTTGCCAGTAAGATCACCATTAAAGATGTATGGCTATCTCTGTCACGTCCTTGAGGAGGGTCAGAAGCAAATTACTGTAATAATAATGAAGGGTGAAACCTAGCATGTGTTCTGTGCAATAACTTCGCGAAATGACAAAAGCAGGTCATTAAATTTAATATTTTACAAAGTGCCGCTAGTTTCGACCCTTGACATGACCTGGTTGCTGAGTGTTCCGACCTGGCGAGGTCGTTTGGTGCGGAGAATTGAAATACATGACAAATAAAACATTACCGCTAATACACCTCAGGTATCCAATTAACTGATACATAAAACAGCTCTATTACTGCTAGTAAGTGCCACTTTGAAGTTTTAGGTATTGGGACACATAAAAGTTTTTATGTGTCCAAATAAATATTTAATAATTTTAATATTATTATTATTATTTTATATTATTATTTATACCATCTCATATAACACCATTTTAGTTACCTTGATTGAACAACGCAATCAGATCCATATTAGCAATAATGAAAATAATAGCAAACACAAAACTGGTGACGCGGATTAGATCTAAAAACATTGAGTTAAAATAGCCAAACCTACAACCAAAGCTACACAAGCTAGTAAATATTATAAAGAATTAACACACGACGGTATTCTGTAGTCGTGGGTTCGAATCGAAGAAGAAGCCGATTTTTTTCCTTAAAAAAAAATTAACTTAAGAAGGTTGTCCAAGAAAAATGATCATATTCGAAGAACTGGCAGTCAGTTTCAAAGCATTAAATCTTGCTATGCAATTATTAAGCAAACTTTTCAACTTCGACATAAGTTGAGTGGATTGGTATATAACTAGTAACACGGTATAGCAACCACTTTTAAAAATTACCCATTATCTTAATTGGTGTTCGATGGATGAGCCAATTTTTTTTGCTATAGCACACAATGTCGTTATTTTACGTGCCAAAGTGGATTGCGGGGTTCGTAATGTAACTGAAAATATATTAGATACTGATATTGCATGTACATCGTCACAACCTTTCAATTGTATCAGAAATAGTCGACACTTAACATCGGATGAGACAGTGGTCAAACGCAAGCCTATATATCCTATAATACTTATTAAAAAAAGGAACATATTTCAGTTTTAGGTAATCCAAATAATGTGACAGTCAATTTTTGACGTGTAGAAATTTAAATGAAGTGACGTGTGACTTTGACATTTCGATAATTTATTCTGATAATTTCAATTTGATTTATTTTCTATTCTTGAGTTACACAAAAACCAAAATACGCCATTTTATCTAAAGATTTGTAACTTCGATTTACGGAGTCACGTGGTCTATCCGAATTTTTACTCTGCCAAAGCCAAGTGCTGTGGTGGACGATCTTCCTTCCTTTCTCATACATTTATTACCTAAAATTGCACTTTATAGAAAATACAAGTGCAGATAGAAAAAAAAACCTACAGACATGTTTTTGCTCAGAGTGCTGGTTAACTTGCAATACAATGCAATAATTCTTTATTGCACTTACCATTTAAATATGGAAATCAGGCCTTTGATTACAGCTACAGTTTTATTATTTAAAACTACTGGTTTTCTAGTAGATGATATTTATCATTGTTTATGATCAGTTAAATGGAGAAAAAAAATCTTTCACATACTTGCTTTAGTCACCGCAGGCTTAATATTGAACTGCAGAGCAGCGCCTTAAACTGTGTTTTTTTTTACTTCTTTAGTAGCGCCAACGGCTTTGGAGCCTGAATCATCTACTCCTTGTTAAAGATAAAGACCCGATGATACATACGCTGAAATATCACGCTAGAATAACAATCATAATTGCAACTCGACTTACGTTTAGTCAGGTAGGAAGAACGCGCGGACGCGGACGGGAATTCATTTTAATTTTATTTATTACACTCAAGCCCCCGTGCTAGGATTCACTGAATCTCGGGAGGTATGGACACGCACAATCACAGCATACAAACATCTGAGAACCGTGACGAACATTTACACTCATCGCATAAATGCTTGCCCTTGCCTTTTATGACATAATTATAAAAACAGTATGACAAAAAAAAAAGTCGAAGACTAAATAATAATATATCTAATTGTCGCCGTGGCGCAGTGATTAGTGTCAGTGACATGACTTCTGTGTCTCCGGAACCTTGGGTTCGAATCCCGGCAGGGGCAAACATTTGTGCAATGATTGTAGATGTTTGTTTCGGGTCTTGGATGTTTGTGCGCTGTGATTGAGTGTGTCCATGCCTCCCGCGATACAGGGAATCCTAGTGCGAGGGTATGAGTGTGTTAAAAAAAAAAAAAATTAACAATGACGCCACAAGATGCATTTATTAACCTGCTGACCACGGCGTACAAAAGTTGGTCAGGAATATCGTTGGAATTTAGAAATAATAAGGTAAGTACTTTCAATCGTATCACTTGAGAATTGCCGAATTAAAAGCTGAAACGTATTACCTACATATTATTATTGTAAAGTAGACACCGGGTCAATTAAACAAGCGTGATTATATATCCACGGAACCTTACATCGTTATGCTCTGATTACGTTTTCTCATTACGGATCTCAAATTGAATTCCCGTACAACTCGCATGTTTGTTCTCGTAACTCAGTTATACACTTACTCAGAAGTAGGTACTTTATTGACTTGTAGTTAATTTGTAGATTATGTATATTAATTACTTGAATGCTTATATATTAATGTACTAGCTGCGCCCCGCGATTTTACCGGCATGGTAATGATTGATGATGATGATGATGAAAAATAGCCCATGTGGTTCAAGACCTGAATGAAGTATCGACATACCAAATTTTATCCAAATCCGTTTGAACCGCGTGGTGATGAAAATGGTGATGATGGCGATGATGAAAATGAGCTTATGTGTTAATCCAGGGTAAGCTATCTGTGTTCCAAATTTTATCCAAATCCTTTCAGTAATTTTTGTAGAATAGTAACAAACATACGACTATTAATCCATACATCCATACTCACAACACTGGGCCATGTATGACGTGAAGATGGCAGATGGAAAGTGCTGTGAAAATGATGAGATTGAATGTCTTGTCGAGTTCATAATAATTGGTGAGATGAAAGCTCAGTAACTCTGCTGGAGACTGCTCCATATCTCCATTTTTCATTATTTTTACATTCTCCATGCACTGGCCTGGAGCACGTAAAGAAAATGAAAAATGGAGATATGATACGCAAATGTAGTTGTCAAGAGTAGGGTGGCTAGCAGATCAAAGCATCCGGGTATCGCCAACAGGTTCTATGTAGCCTTTTACAGATTCAGGCGTAACTTTACGGAAATCCGTATCAAAATAATATTAAAAACACAATGTTAAGTGTTGATTCCGCGAGATACATTATTCCAGGTTTATACTGCGGTGCACACTGTGGGCACCGCCTTCCTTACTGCATAAACTGCATGTAGAAAGTACACAGAATTATAATGCATGCAATCTTACTCAAACGAAACTTCTTCGATTATTGTTTCGGCTCGCCTCTGCACAAGGCATCTGCTTCTGCTTCAGTACATGATCGGTGCACACCGCAGGATAGACCTGGAATAATTTACCTCGCGGAATCACAAACAAAAAATACCAAAAACATGGAACCGGCTTACCATGAGCACAATATTTTGATAAAAAAATTACTTTTGAACTATCATGATATCTACTTCGACAAGTTATTTCCCACTTTTGAGTGTAGAGGTCGGTTCCACGTTTTGGTAATTATTTTGTTCATCCTTTTCAATGACCTTTCCGCTTAATCGATTTTGATAAAATTTAAATGGACTACACGTGAAGCTTTCAAAATAATAAATAATCATCAAAATCGGTTAGTAAAAACATACGGGTCGAATTGAGAACCTCCTCCCTTGTTCGCAGTCGGTTAAAATAGATTTATTTCAACCTATAATCGTTCTTCCTAACAATGTTTTCAAAATGTTCAAGAATTCGCTTTAGGAAAAATAAGTAGGTCATAGTATATAAATAGTATGAATAGATTGATTAAAAACCTTTGCGATGGTCTTTATGGGCAAATTAATTTAGTCTATCAAATAATTGTGTGGACAGACGACCTGACTAAGATTGCAGGCAAGGGCTGGATATGGGCCGCTTCTAATCGGTCCTTGTGGAAATCAATGGGGGAGGCGTATGTCCAGCAGAGGACGTCCTATGGCTGAGATAATTATGATCAATAATTTGTGGGTAAAACACGACGCAACACGGTGGAACACATGTCTGAGAAGCGTGAAATGATTTCCCAAAGCGGACAGCAAATGCGAGCGGCGCGTTTACGGCCCATAAAGAGACCCCTTTTACTTTTTACTGCACTTGTCACGCTCGCGATGTTAGTGCAGTCTACAGGCAGTATGAGCTCTAGCTACACGAAACATGAAGGCACAGTTCCATTTAAAGGACATATATTTTGTTTTATTCTAGTTTTATTTTGGGACTTTTAAACTTTATGTTTATGACAGTAAGAATATATTTGAAGATACTTAACGCAATGATAGCCTAGCCATGTGAGCTTCAGCTGCTCACCTGACGGTCTCCGGCTTTCACACTCAAGTTTTAAAAAAAATGTTCATCAAACACACAATGTTCGGGCAGTTGTCCTTGAGAATCAGTTAACATTATTAGGCTTAGCGTGATTCTACCCAAGACTACATCGCTACTGACCATTGAGTGATATATATGCTGGTCAAACCTTATAAATATCTATAGAAGATTAATAAAACTACTTAGATACATAAAATTGCATAGGAATTATAATAATTATATGTAAAACTGCTTAGCAGTTTTACATATAATTATTATAATTCAAATGCTCTTGTCTCCTATGCTACTACTTTATAAAAATATATTGCAAATGAAACGGATAGAACGTGTTTAAGAATATCCAAATATTACCCATTGGAACTCATAAATTTGACAGGTTGGCAACCTATAATAACCTTCATAGTCTTCAATTATTTAAAATAAAGTTACAACAACTCCTTACTGCAGACAGATTTTTTGCTTGCTACAAGCTTTCCTTGCTTGGTTTTACGGACACATCCATCGCACATTGTTTAAAGTGACACGAAAGAAGACACTATCCTTCTACTAAATATTATTCAAAATTATTTAACCAAAATCTGCACTATTTACATCTACACTATCTATATTTACATCTATATACACAATAATAATATATTATAAATAGGAACGATTTGTACATTTGTAACGGATAAACTTAAAAATTACTGCATCCCTGAGTAATATAGGCAATTTTTTTAAAGAAAAAACTATGCTTACTATAACTTCAATCCATTCATAATAATTTAATATATATTTCCTTGAATAAAGAATAAATATCAGCACTTTATTCACACTCACACCCCCACTCTATGATTCTCTATGTCATGGGAGGCATGGACACACGCATTAAAACACAATGAACTTAAAAGGTCAGGGCAAAACATACGAAGTCACGGTGACCGTAAAAAATATTAGAAGTATAGCAATGAGTCCCTTGCAATAATGTTAATTCCATACGTTTTACACCGCAATATTCCATTTCAATATATATTTCAGCCATGTTTGGAGTACTACTCCCGTCTGTGAAACGGTGCTGGTACGCACAGCGCTAGCTCGCGAGTCTACTCAGAAGTGAGTCAAATACTCAAAGACTGTCTAGCCAAGCTATGTTCTTCCCATTCGCTTTAGCTCGGCGATTGAAGCTCGTTTTTATTATACAATTAGATTTATTTTCTAGAAAATATTTTGTAATGGTGTTCAATCTCAAAATCATTACTATGATTGGAAATGAAAACAAAATGACTATTTTATATAGGTAACTTCGAAAATCATTTACGTTTTATACTTATTAGTATTAGTTAAGTTATTTAAGTAATTAAATTTCATTGCAGTAAATAATATTTCTAAACAGAATATACATCAAGGTATAAACAATTCCGAAGTTTCACCACACATATATAGAAAAATCAGTCGTACTAGGCTTTGTAATAATGTTTAGTTTTCCTCCCGCTGAAAACATAATACATTGCAACATCACTCGGCTTTGTACGTGAGATTTGACAATACAATAACTTCAAGGCACGCGCGTGTTCCGTATGAAGGCAGGTGTCAGTTTGTATTCAATTCACAGCATTTTTCACGGGCGGGTCCCTAGTCTCGATCCAGGGTCGCCTCGGAGCACATGAGTAGTGCCAATACTTTTTATCAACTGGAGAAAGCAAAGCTGTGAGTGCAGCTTGAGAGATTTTTGTATGATTGTTGTGCTACATGATAACTTGTAAACGGCTAGATCTTCATGCATATTGGCAAAGGGGTAATGGGCTTCAGGGGCATAACGGTGGTTTGATATTCTCAAACTGGTGATGTTTAGTAAAAAGGGCATTTTTTATTTTAATATGTTTATGGAATTTGTGCTAGA
The DNA here is from genome assembly GCA_934044485.1 of Apeira syringaria. Taxonomy (NCBI): domain Eukaryota; kingdom Metazoa; phylum Arthropoda; class Insecta; order Lepidoptera; family Geometridae; genus Apeira; species Apeira syringaria. The sequence continues at coordinate 2,174,694 of OW203659.1, forward strand.
TCCAGGATGTTACAAAATTATTTTAATGAATCCCTCATGGGCTGGCTTTATTATACAAATAGGTTCTAAGTGAGCTTTGTTGCTGGCTTTTACAAGCATTAGTCATTAATTCTTAGATATTGATAGTTAGATATAGAATAGAATACTTATAAGAAAATATGCGCGAAAAAAGGACAGGAAATATGGATTCTAAAAAAATATGTTTTTATTAGTTTTAATATCGTATTTTCGGTTAGTAAGAATATGAAAACGATTGAAGAAAATAACTAAGTCGCTGTTATCGCCGTTGATAATTGGTCTGAAATAAAAAGTTAAGTTTTCGCGAATGTGCTAATGTTCTGCGCAACTTTCTTTCTTATTTAATTTCATTAGAAACTTCTCCTGACAATAACAAACACATAAAAATATGAGTTAGCGAAATTAGACCATTCGTTCAGACGTGATAAAAACACGGCCAAGGGAATCAGGGATTCATTTTTATATATACAAATCACTTTTATGGAGAAATGATGAGTTTTTACGGACGGTACGTGTTTATAAAATAATAACAATAACGCTATAAGCTCAGCAAGTAACTTGACTGCGCACGAGATAACCGCCATGTTGGATGTGGGCTCGAATATCATTATCCCGATAGTAGTATCGGCGAACGGCCTAATAGCGAAGAGTGTTGGGAGGCGCTCGCTAGAGATCAGAGTCAGATGCAGAAGGTGGTATTTTTATAAAGGCGCGCATTATCCGGGGGTTCTTCTCTTTGTAGCCCAACTACAGGTAGCTTGGGCCCTACCCTGCTGCCGGCGGCACTCTTGGTTTAGGTGTTTTAAAATATCCTTATTAATGACTATGTTTGATATCGATTAAGTTAAAAATAGACTGAAAGAAAGAAAATTAACAAACACAATAATAAAACAAATATTTTAATGAGGAAAAATAGGTTTATGCCTTTGCAATATGATGACCGTGACGCAAGTTATTCCTGCTTCAGCCAATGTTGATACTACGATGGACGAAATTCTCAATAGTTTTCAAACTCAACATTTCATAGATAATTTTCATCTGAACCTGAATTTTTGTGAATATATTTTTATGAAAATTCAGGTAAAAATTACATATAAAATAATTCGTAATAATACATACATATTGCCCGCCTTATGAGACTGCCAGTTTTCTGTAACATGATAAATGAAGTAAATCTAATTTGAAAGCAAAGTTTGAGTTTAAAGGAAAGTTTGTAAAATTTAAATGATTTCCCGTAAGCGGTGGTAACCCTATACATACGGGTGATGGGGACCCGAGTCACGTCCGACGCACGTGACGCACGTGACGCTGGGACACCGGGACTCGGAGCATGAGTCCCGCACATGTCCGTTTTGTTCTGAAAAGGAAATTATTCATATTGTAGCCGGCTTTATCCAAACTGAATACTTGTAATAAACTGAATTAAACTTAAAAGTGTTAATAAATTAACTGATTTGTTACTAATAATATAAAGAGGAATGATTTGGTTGTTTATTAATTGTTGGCATTGAATAGACTTGACTAGAATTGAATCTTCGGGTGACATAGGCTGTATTATTATTTTTTAAATTGGGACACTTTAACATTTGTGATTGAAATTTTTACCCGTGCGTTAAGCCGGGGCGGACCGCTAGTATTCAATAATAATAATAGTATGTATTTAAATTATTTATTTAAGTTACATTATGACTCTTTGAATTTTGAATTGAATTTGATAATTCTAGATAATTCCAGAATGTTACAGAACATTATAGATGTAGATAGTTTGCTTCAAATCATTTTAACAGTTTTGAGTATCAGATCATTCTAGAGAAGTCTAGAATATTTTTACAAAATCTAGAATTTTAGATAAATCCTTGTGTAGTAGAAGAGGATAGACATATAGATTTCAAAACGTTTGCCACTCACAACCACCTATTTCCATTACTTCCGTCCAAACTCTTTACGCATAGCAAGAGATGCAGGGGTATCTACAACCAAATCGGGGAATAGATTCCAGTTGGCAGTGATAGAAAAAACCTTGTACAAATATCTTAGTATGTATAAAAAGCAAGTGTGTGTACTTGCTTTTTATACATACTCGTATTGTAACTGACCCGCCCACGAGTTGCTGCAGCAGTTATATTATAACAGTTTTAAAAGTTAGGTAGGTGTGCTACCAACAGATTAACTAACACCGCCATCTGTCGGAATCTTATGAAACTAGTAAAAATTATAATAATTTGTCATACAAAAAATTTTCAATAAAATGTATTGTGGTCATAAATCAAAATAAAATATAGCCTATATCTTAATGTGGACAAAGACAATCTGTGCCAAATTCCATTAAAATCAATCCGAGGTTTGACCGGGCTAATTTCTGACGCTAAATCTCAGAAATTAGCCCGGTCAAATCTCGTGACACAAGATTTTTCTCCCTTAATGACTCTCTATAGATTTGTCTAGAGACAAATGGTCTAATTTTGATAATTTATATGGCAAAATATCTTACGAAGAACTACTACGAACGAACTACTTGTTCGAAGAACCGATGGCCGTTGGGGTCGAAAGGTTCTCGAATGGAGACCACGGACTGGCAAGCGCAGCATAGGACGGCCACCGACCAGGTGGACAGACGACCTGACTAAGATCGCAGGCAAGGGCTGGATGCGGGCCGCTTCCAACCGGTCCTTGTGGAAATCAATGGGGGAGGCCTATGTCCAGCAGTGGACGTCCTATGGCTGAGATGATGATGATATGGCAGAAAAACGTTTGCTGGGTTAGCTGGTCTACACAGATATCTCGCGTCACGATCTTTGTCCAGACTAATCTCCGAAACTACTGGATTGATTTTAATGAAGTTTCGCACACATAAGTAACTTTTTTTAAAGGTTCGTGAGATGATGTTTGATGGAATTTAGGTTCTGTACGCCATTATCAATGTACATTTTAACTTGACTTTTAGTTTCAAAGAGAAGCAATACCCTACTACTAAAATTACCAATACACTCCGAGGCATTGTGAAGGATACTTATTGAACCCTTTGTATCACAAAGGAGGAAGGAAAACCAGTTCGTTAGCCTTGACTTATCCTTACCTACACAGTTTTCGATATTACAGAAAATATACGAGAAAAAAATATTGTAAAGTAATAGAGGGTCTTCTTTTTGATGTAAGATCATTAAAGTAATGGGAAACCAAAAATATATCAAATATTAAATTTCCATGATTTTCAAGGGTTCTTTATACGTACCTCCTTTATGAAGTTCATGTGTATATTGCTGTTGATGGTTTGTGAATATCAGACTTTCATTCATTCATTCATAACAGCAATAGGTCGTCCACTGCTGGACATATGCCTCCCCATGTAGGGGGATTTGCCAATACTTGTCACGCTTGGCAGGCGGGTTGGCGAGCGCAGTATGATTTCCTATCCTCAGAAGGCGCTGCTGCCCACCTTCTGGTACATGACTTTCATATCAGACTTTACCATTTGCGAAATAGATCTCATGAAAGTTAACTCTATTTTTAAGTGGAATGTGGTTTTTCATACATATCACTGCAAGGCAAGTTACGTTCGTGTGGTTTCAGAGTTATTTAAAAAAAACATCTAATCTAGTGGGAACTAACCAACTTACTTACGTATTTCCCGGTTTTTACATTAAAAGTATCTGTTGCCCTGTTGGACTTTACATCTGTCCGTAGTATCTTTTTTTTATCACACTCAGACCCCCGCACTAGTATTCCCTGTGTCGCGGGAGGCATGGAACAATCACAACACACAAACACCCAAGACCCGGGACAAACACCTATACTCATCGCACGAATGTTTGCCCCTGCCGGGATTCGAACCCCGGGTCCCAGAGACACAGAAGTCAAGTCACTGACACTGACCACTGCGCCACGGCGACCGTCAATCTATAGTGAATCAAAGTATCTGAAGATCTTCTCTTAGTGCTACGGGAAGTGTTTTTAAAAATCTTTCATCTTATTCTGGCGTCGAGTTTCTAACACAGCAATGGTGGCTAACTAATAAAAAATGAACCTTCGAACAAAATACTACCTTTCTTTATTGTTATAATGACATAAATGTAGGTTTGGATTGTAATCTTCGACGCGCAATAACGACATAATAATACTTTTGTACGGTTGTAGGGTACTTACAAGCATATACTTTACCAGGCTAGCTACTACCCTCAAGTTTGAAAAGCCGTTATTTGTACATATTCGACCAAATCGTCACTTACCATCATAATGATCATATTGAAATTTAATTTAAATCATATTGGTCAAACGCTCAAACAGTATAAAAAAGTCTACTCAAATTTCTAATTACACCAAAATTAGTTAATGCTTACGTAATTTTAAAAGAAAACGAAATTACAAAGTTTCTCACCAACATACAACATTTTAAAATGTATGTTAAAACTGGCTACCCTCTGTGAAATTTGAAATGTGATGTACCCACGTTAGTTAACTTAACAGCATACCTAACAAACATTAATTTGTCAAAGTTCCTCGAGAAAAAATACGAGCATAAAGTCATATTAATCATGCTTTATTTTTTAACCATCAACGAGGCTAATTACGCTAATTGCTACTTCCACAATATGTTACTGCAATGGTAACGCTACGCGCACGGGACTCCCCTGAGTGTGCTCGACAAGGCTTGAAATCCTGTGAACACATATTTTATCTGGTTTACCAACATTTTCACTTATCCTGTACGCACTTCGTTAACCTACAGATACTGTGTATCGAATAAAAATGTGGCCATATTCACAAACATGCTTTGGTGAGTAACAGGTACAAGAAAAATTGTTCTATTACTGAATTTTTAAAGTAAAATAAAACAAGTGAGACGTTAATTTTTTTATAAGATTCTTATCGATCAGAAAGGAAATTAGGTTTTTAAGAAGCAGGATTACAAAACCAACTCTGAACAACACTTATATACTCAATTACAAACAAAGATATTAATTTACGAAAAGAACCGCCACGTCCGAACGCCATGCGCAGACATAGCTCAGATAGAGTGCGTGCGCGCAGAGTGAAAAGACCGAGGCATAGATAAATAACGAACGAGGTGGGTCTGTGGGAAACTGGATTCGGTAACAATATGATGATTCAAAAACCTCTATTACTATTACTCCATTACGTTCAAACAGCTGTACCGATTTCGATGAAATTCGGTATGGAGGTTAGAACCTGGAATAACACATAGGCTACAGTTATCCCGGAAAAAGTATTGTTCCCGTGGGATAGTTGATATAGCGCGAAAACCGTTTTCCACGCACCGTATAACACTTGAGACAAAAACAAAGACTTAAAACATCTGACAATTCTTTCAAGTTAAATCATTATGTTAATTAGGAGTTAATGTAGCCAGAACTAATTTGAACACTTCACAATTCAGCGCACATCAAACTATCGAGGCGTTGAACTCCTTAATTGAATTGTATGTGCATCTGTTTTCTGACCTATTAAATAAATTAGACAAAACCCATTAAAATAGAAAATACAACACCCTCACGACTGCACATTATGGCATACGTTCATTGAACTTTACATCTTAAGGCTCTCTTATAGCAAATGTTTAGGTATTTTACGCGCGTTAGAGCAGGACAGTAGCGGAAGCGGCGCACCGCAACGCACCGAAGCTCCCCGCGCCGCAGGCCTCGCGCCGTACGCACGCACGGCTCCAAGAGAGAGTAATATTTAAAGCCTGGTAACAAGCTGTTGTCAAAATATAGCTCCACATATTTTGGTAGGCGCTAATGAACATCTGAGTGGCTTTGAACATAGTGTGTTTAGACTAGCTTGAGCTTGGCTTGAGACCATTTACTAAAGAGCATTGCTGCGTCTCTTCAGCATAATTTGTACAAAATACGTCTTATATATTATTCTCATCCATTAACCAGCTTTACTCATTATATAATCGAAATTTTTCGACTTAGGTTTCCAGCATTTCCGATACCCGTCATCAAGTGAGTTAACGCTGCCAGGTCGCGGCGACCATTAATAAGCGTGAGTAAAGCCTAATATTATAATGATGAAAGATTTGTTTGTTAGTTTGCATTGAATAGGCTCCGAAACTACGAAACCGATTTGAAAAATTCTTTCACTATTGGGAAGCTACAATATCCCTGGGTGACACGGGCTGTTTTAGGTATATTGTCAAAAAAAATTGGAAATTCCTTATAATACAATATCCTTCAATACATATCTTTGTAATACATATATAATTTTAATAATGTGTCAAACTCACGAGAACTTCCGATCAACAAAAATGTGATATACATTTAAAAAATGAAAAACTAGATGACGTAATATTTGTATTCATTAGAGGAACAAACTGCTGCGACCCTACTTAAAGTAAATGATAAAATACAAAATGAGTGCTTGAAGTAAATGTCGCTCAAGTTAAAGCAACACTGAGTGGTTGGGTACTATAAAACACAATGTCTTTAATTACATCTCTAAATGTGAAATGGTTTTTTTATCGCCCAGTTAAAAGTAACAGACAAATTAAGGGAAATGTAAAGATAGACAATACTTTAATTTTGATTCGTTTTTAACCGATTCCAAAAAGGAGGAGGTTATACATAGGTATGTACGACTCTGTATTTTTGTATGTACTATGTTCACCGATTCTTTTGTTTCATACAGTTGTGCCTCCGAGGTGATCCCATTTAAATTTTATCAAAATCAGACTAGCGGTTTTGGATTTACATTGAAATAACTGAAAAGTGTTACGTCTACTTAGACGACTTCCTGATTGATCAAATGACAATTGATCCCGTGAGTAGCAAAGCTCACTGAAAAGGGAGAACAAAAATTTTTAGCAAAAAATGGAACCGACTTCAACACTCAAAAGTGTGAAATAACTTGTCGAAGTCGGTACCATGAGCACAATATTTAAATAATAGTTACTTTTGAACTATCATGGTACCGACTTCAATTTCAGTATTATTGTGGATAACGTCAATCTTAGATATCGCTCGGACTATTACTATCAATTATCTATGTCACAATTGTAACATTATTAACAGTTTGTATTGAGTTCAGTTATCGTTTTACGCTGCAGTTTTACGCTCGCTACAGTGGCTCATGCTCAGGCCGCTGAGTTTATTTGGTACATATTATTTCGGTTTAATATCTATAGGCTAACAACAGCTAGTGGATCGCTCAAATGTTATTGTAGTAGCTGCAGTATTGTAATTAGTTATTCGTATTTTATTTTTAATTTTTTAATTATATTTAAGACTTCATACAAACATTTTTTGTTTAAACAATATTAGTTTAAAGCGATGATAGCTCAAGGGTGGGAGGTGTTACATTCACCGGAAGCTCAAGCCGTTGATGGAGATCGAACCGGCGTCCGTAAGTTTGACAGCCGACGCTCCAATCGCTGAGCTGTCATCGTTTCAAAATAATAATGTATATATCTGTGAGCGACACAGTGACTGATGCCGGTTCAGACCCCGGTTCTATACGTCTAACATGTGCTAACTAAGTTTGTACCACATCCCCGAGAGCGAGTGAAATCGGTTTACGGGATACGTATGGTCCAAACATAAAGTGACCAGCGATTATCTGAACATGAAATAGACTTAGGTATTTGTACATATATATTATGTTCAAGTTAAATACTAATGACTTATTACAATACTACAACAATAATATTGCAGCAATCCAAAGCAATTCATCTTTTTTTATTGTATTTTATTTATTTACTTATTCTTGACAAAATGGTGAATCATCCATCGTTTACAACATTTGAAGATACAGTTTAAACTCGATGAGAACATTTTAACTACAATTATAATGAGATTATTTTGCAATATCATACAATTATAATGTTTTAAAAGATTATCTGTATTATATCTTATTATTAAAAAAAAAATCATCAAAATTGGTTTACCTTGTCACAAATTCTAAGGTAACAAACATAAAAAGTTGAGAACCTCCTCCTTTTTAGAAGTCAGTTAAAATGCAATAGTCATTCATATGTAACCATAAATAAACTTGGTATTCTGTCAAAATAACAATCGCATCTCAATAGCACACAGTGCAGTTAATTACAGTTTACAACATGGTAGTTAATTACACAGTGTTAATAAATCGAACGGGGCTTGAATGCGGAAAAATATTTAGTGATTTATACTTAATCTGGGCCTTCTGAACAGGCTCAGAGTCGCACAACGAGCTATGGAGAGGGCTATGCTCGGGGTTTCTCTACGTGATCGAATCAGAAATGAGGAGATCCGTAGAAGAACGAAAGTCACCGATATAGCCCAGCGGATTAGCAAGTTGAAGTGGCAGTGGGCAGGGCATATAGTGCGAAGAACCGATGGCCGTTGGGGCCGAAAGGTTCTCGAATGGAGACCACGGACTGGCAAGCGCAGCATAGGACGGCCACCGACTAGGTGGACAGACGACCTGACTAAGATCGCAGGCAAGGGCTGGATGCGGGCCGCTCCCAACCAGTCCTTGTGGAAATCAATGGGGGAGGCATTTGTCCAGCAGTGGACGTCCTATGGCTGAGATGATGATAATGATGACATAATCTGACTTCAAAATATAGAATAGAATGTTATTGTTATATTTTATATATATATATATATATATATATTGTTATATATTGTTTCATTTGTTCGAATCAACCGCTCCATTATTGTCCAATCCGCTTTGTCTTATGCCTTAAACCATCCAGCTGTGAATCAACTGTACGTACATATAGCATGTACAACTCTGCACTCAACTTCGCTTATTAGACTGTTTTGTTTGGTTCCTTGTTAATTAAACTTCCAATCTCACCTACGTTCTTATAGTTTCGGTAAAGCCTCCTCCATTTCGTGACTTCATTGTGTGGATACCCGCTCCATTGTAGTTTGTTATCTCTAGATTTTGGGGGAGTATTATGATTATAGATATACTCGTATAACAGTTCATAAAGCAATAAGCAACTTGTCTTTAGTTTATGTCAATGGTTTCTAGCTAGATCCGTATTAGAAACATTATATCTACTGGCTGCTATCTGAACAGTCAAACAACAGGACTCTTTTATCAGTTAAACACAGTTGTGTGGTATTATTACAAGAATTATTGTTATATTGTTATGTAATCGTTAAGTGTTTACTGACTCACGACTGATGAGAAATTTATCATTTAATATTTTTTATATGACATTCATTTGTAGTGTGATAACGGAATGTTGTCGCCTAAACGATTTTTTTATCACACTCATACCCCCGCACTAAGATTCCCTGTGTAGCGGAAGGTATGGACGCACACAATCACAACACACAAACAACCAAAACCCGGGACAAACATCTATACTCATCACACAAATGTTCGCCCCTGCCGGGATTCGAACTCAGGGTCCCGGAGACACAGAAGTCGTGTCACTGACAATTACCACTGTGCCACGGCAACCGTCAAAAATGTAGTGACTAAGATTGAGAAGAGTATATTAAGATGGTTTGGTCATGTAGAGGGAGTGAACGAAAAGAGATTGACTAAGCAGGTATACATAATCATCATTGCAGCCATAGGATGTCCACTGCTGGACATAAGCCTGCCCCATATAGGGGGGATTTGCAAATACTTACCACGCTTGGCAGGCGGGTTGGCGAGCGCAGTATGATATCTGATCCTCAGAAGGCGCTGCTGCCCACCTCCTGGTACGTGGTCCCTTAGCCGATTCTTACGGCACCCGCGGGAAGAGATGGGGGAGTACTATTCTAGGCCGGTACCACCACGGCATGCCGGTACTACCACGGCATACACAATAGGTGAAGTTAATGGTAGTGTTGGAAGAGGGTGGCCTAGGCAAACGTTCCGAAATTAGATTGAGGAAGTTCTAAGAAAACAAAAAAAACAAAAAAATAGTTCTAAGAAAGGGCCAGGTCTAGACCACTCCAAACAGACATAAGGAGAGCATAAGTACTCTGGGTGTTAATGTGATTGCGTATACATCGCTTGGCAGCATATATCGCCAATAATTTGAAGTGCTTCTAAGTTTAATATATGATGACTGTACTTTCAAATTAGTTTCAAAATACTTAGGTACCTATAATACAGAAGTACAACAAAACACACTTCTCGAGCTTCCTTGTTCATAAAAGCAATTATTATTCATATTCCCGCAAAGTAGGCGAATAAAAGCCAGTGAGTTGATTTTTAATGGGAAAAGTTTAATGTTTTGTATCTGAACAAGTCTTATGTAGATTTTTTTGCGGTCACTACTTGGATGGGTACCGTTACCGTTTTGTATAAGGCGTTAGTCCGCTACCTCACACTTACCGTCATAAGACGACAGACAGCAGTAGTTGTTTCAGTAGTACTTGTTTTTTCAGTAGTCGTTTGTTTATTTCAATGGCCCTGAGGATAGAATCAAATCAGGGTGTGAAAAAATAAGGAATCAATGTTTTATATTTTTTTTTCCGATCTTGGTGTTTAAAATCGTAAATGCATTCAGTTCGTTGTGGTAGATAAGCATACACGAAAATTAAATTATTTAAAACACGCATAATTTTTCTATGTTTGGTAATATCACGGTATTTAATAAGTTTGATATTAATTTTACCCGGTAAATCCGTTCTTGTGGCACTATATAAACTCTGTTAAGGTAAGATTGTAAACGCCAATATAAGTTTAGCGGGCTAGTTTAAGGTGACTTGTGAATTAGATGATATTCAGCAAATCGAGGAAGCATGGCAACATTATATTAATGAACGACGTGATCCCACCTTCAACCACATTAACACTAGCCATCGAGAAAGATACAAGTAAACTTATCTATAATTATAAAAGACTACTAGACAACTAGTAAAAATATTTATCATACTTACTTCTTATAATTTTTATTCTAATTTTTTTTGGGACATTTGAACCTTAAGTTTATGACAATCTTTTTCATTTTATTTTATTTTATGGTCAACCATCAATTGTAACTTTAATACATACAATGTTTACCTTACACTATAATACAATGGCTTAATGCATAACCAATTATAGGCTAACACCTCATGAATAGGCTTAGTATTATTTTTATCAATTAATACATTATTTACTTATTATTATTAAACAAGTTTCTATACAGACCCTGGGACAGTAATTAAAAATGCTTAGGACTAATTTAGTGCAACGTAATAATGCTGTTTGGAGTAAAACACACGACTAAATACATGACTAGAAAATACCGTTAGTACTGACTGGTGAATTCCGAATTGGTATTTATTTAAAGTTGAACATAGCACATTTTAAATAAGAGTTAAATTTCCAAGAAACCTTTTATTCCTATTTAAGTACATGTGACATACACCGTGAAAAAAATAACACAGTGAACGTAGCATTTTAGATTTATGTTGATGTATTAAAACGCGACATCTAAAATGACTAACAAAAGTAAAAGTAAGTTTCTGAATTCCTCATAAAAACCTCCAAAACCCTTGCCTACTAACATAACCTTCAAGGGCCAGAGGTAGTCCAATTAGGAAAAAAATATTGCGGTCCTTCTAAATCCAGGACCTCTGAACCCTGATTGATTCAATGTGGTAGAGTGTGTGAATATTTTAGACACCCAACCGTTCTTGGCTGAATGGCAGAGTGGTTCCATTGCTACAAAACGTGCTCCTAAATAAAAAATAGGTTAGAGTATTGTCTTCGCCGGGAATGTAGCGTTATAGCGTACAATGTGTCGCAGCTGTGATGTCTGGCAATATTGCTGGTCGGTTTTGTCGATTGGTATACGAGTATGTTTTGGCGAGATAGTGTTCGTCAGTATTTTTTGTTCATAGTGAAACATGTTGAATAAAAAAGGTTTCCTAAGAAAAAGGCTTATTGATATTGATTTGAGTTTATTGATATATGACAAGTACAAATGATGCCCTATACCTTTTTGCCCTTAACCCTTAAACCTTCGCTACATTCAAAACAATGTACGATACAAATACGCATTGCCGAATGAAATATCTTTCTATACATAGAAAGATGAGGTTTCTTTTTTTTTTTCTTTTTTTAAGCATGGTATGGTAAGCGATCACCGTGGTCTATGGATATCTGTAATACTGGGCGTTCATTATCATACGTTGCCAATCCTATTTAATTGCCAAATCTGTAAAGCAAATCTGTTAACTTTCCTTTTGAAAAATCCTATATTGTATCTACTCGGGTACACCGACGAAAGAAGCTATTTGTTTGTCAGTTTATCCGTCAAACTGAAACAGTTGACAAAAGCTACGATCTCAGAACAAAGCTTAGTTTCGTGAATGGGTGAGCGATGCATACTGTGTTTATGTCCCTAATTATTTTGCGCGAAATATTATATTGATATATATTATTGTACTTTTATTCAACTCAGTACACACAATTTAAAATCATTGCAAAAACCGAAACAGACAAATAAAACAATAAAGACAATAAAGGAATATGAATCATGTGAGGCGAACACAAAAAGCGAATTAATGCTCATTGCACCGTTCCTGGCAATCGAGAACGGTCGGCTTCACGGCAGCTTGCGCGGCGCCGGTCTACAATACAAATTGTTTCCATTTAAATACAACAATAAATTTCATATACGAATGGAAATTGAACTCCGCGTCAAGTCTAGCGGTGAAATTCTATAAATATTTATGATAAAGTTACCTAGAAAAGGTAATACTATCATGGCATAGAACCTTCTCTCTCTCTCTCTCAGAATTATTTTTAAAAAAATTGAATAAAGAAAAAATATGGTCGCTTATAAATAAGTTTTCAGTAATGAGTATGTAGCAAATGAAATAAAATTTTCATAAACCTTCATAAACTGTTCTTATAAGCGGTATTTTTTAAAGTTACAAGATACGTGGGACCTTTTCAAAATAAGCTTAAAAGACTAATATATATATTACTTATTGTCAAGCGTCAGTTTTTTCACAATATTTTATTTTATTAGATCACCATAATTATAAACTTGATAATAGAAACGGACGTAATTCGCCAAACCTCAAATATTGACATAGAAATTCATATCTAAAATAGTATTCGAAATTGGTAGTTACGACATCGAATAGCGAGTCTGGACACGTACCCTAAGGCTGTGTCCTGACCTGACGTTCGCGCGCATTTGTTGTTCGGGCGCCCCGAACAACAAATGCGCGCGAACGGCGCGTGAACGGACGCGTCAGACGCGCGAATGGCGCGGCGCATTCGTTAGGTCTGGACACAGTCGTTACGCTGCTCTAACGATAGACGTGGTGGAATTCTCATTCACGGCATTACAATAACAAATTAATAATTTGATTGGTTCAGGCGATGCAATCGCTCGGGGAGATCGATTGACCTGAATCTAGGATGAGCTAGAACATTTAACTATCGGAATTATATTGATATCGAATATTAATTCCATAATCATGAATACTTTTTTATTATATTCACGTAATGCTAGATGTATAGTCCAACGCACGGGGTTGAGCGCTGTATGCTGAAGCCCGGGTGTTGCGCCTGCAGATACTCATAAAAATATGTTTGAATCTTTTTCTAATGTAAACTAAATAAATTTTTGTAGACATTTTCAGATAAATCAAATTTAAATTAATTTAATATGTCACTACATAGTTTGCGTCAAATATATACCCAATTTTATGAGCGGTATGACCAGTCATACCGCTCATAAAACTAGGTATATATTTTATTTATATATGTTACCCCTGACTCTAGTCAGGGCCAATAAAGATCATCAACGGTACTTTATGGTACTTTAATCCGACAGTATCACAGCAACAGAATATCTGATGACTTTTATGTTTTTTAACCGACTTCAAAAAGGAGGTTACTAAATTCGACCGTATATATGTTTTTTTAATTTTTTATGTGTGTTCGCGGATAACTTCGTCGTTTATAAACCGATTTGATAATTCACCGACTTCACCAAGTTATTTCACACTTTTAAGTGATAAAGTCGGTGGCATTTTTTGTTTAAATTTTTTTTTTACTCTCTTAGCTTGCGTGCTACATCTTAGATAACGTCATTATTTCACATAAGAAAGAGGTCGAACTTTGTGCGACTTTTTTTTTTCTCGTACCAGTGAGGTAGGGCGTTTAAACTCGGTTAGTCGAATTGATTTCAGATTTTAAATACTAGATAAAAATTTTCAAATCTCGTTTGATCTTAAAATCCAATCATGTCTATAGCAATTACTCCCCTAAAACGGCACTGCACCCTCAAAGATTTAACTTCCAAAACATACTAATATTTGTGATCTTGCTTGGGGCTAGCTAGGTAACAACCAGTATGTAGGATTATTAATAAGCTAGTACAGTTCAATTCTTTATTTGCTGGAATGGGGATAAGTAATAAATATAGAATAATAATAATAATAGAAATATATACGTAAATATTAATAAAGTTAATAGTTAATAAAACAATCTTAAAAATAAACAGTTGGTTTTGTTTGTTTGTACCAGATAAAAATACTAACATATTTTTCTATTTTTGATAAGGCCGCTGTAAATACATAAATTGCAGCTTAAGAAAAGTAATTCGATAATATATCATTGAGCTACTGAGCTTTATTTTTTTCATTTATCAGTATTTTCTCAATTTGAGAACTTATCCACCCCAACGACCATCAGTTCTTTGAGCTATGTGCCCTGCCTACTGCCACTTCAACTTGCTAATCTGCTTGGTTATGGCGGAGAATTTCATTCTTCTACAGATCCCTTTATTTCTGATTCAATTGCGTAGATAAACCATAGCATAGCCCTCTCCATAGCTCGTTGTGTGACTCTGAGCCTGCTTACACGGCCCATAGTCAGGGATCACGTTGCAGTTCCGTAAGTCATCACTGATAACATACACTGTTCGATGACCTTCAGCATTACGGTATTTTGGATGAGAAGACGTCGCGGTGTTTCCCGAATCAACCCACTACATACTTACTGCTAACTGCCTCTCACCACATCGCATTGCTGTCAATTAATTGTAATATAAATCAGTTTTAATTAATTTAGCAATGCCACCAACATTACGTGGGCCTTTTCTTTAACGACTTGGTTACTCGTAGAATAAGTTTTAGTATTGGGTTGACATAAAAAAAAAAAAAAAATTAACAGTATTGAATAAAGTACGCTCGATTTTGCAACACCATGTACTTCTATGAAATCAATTGTTCTCAACAGGTAGCGGACAGGTTTAATTAAATCTACACGTGGAACACAGCTGCTATTGACGCGGCGAGGCCTGCATTAGATATTCTGTTATAGTTGTTAGACGAAGCACACAGCTCGCGTGTAACTTGTAACTTTGTTAGGAAGCTTGTATCAAATTAGTTTCAATATTTGGAAGGACAAATTTATACACGATAATGTATTATTCAGCATTGTATTGTACATATTGTTTCCCGATATGTACAATCCTGAAGTCTTCAAATCGCGAGTGAATAAGTACCTTCTAGGTTTGCATGCTAAATCCTAGACAACGTCATCACTTAACATCAGGTGAGACAGTTGTCAAACGCAAACTTATAACATGTAAAAAAAAAAAAAAAATAATATAGATAGATGTGGTAGATATCAATTGAACACTGTTGTGTTAAAAAAAAACGTTGGAATATACTCTGAGATCAAGAAGAAAGAAGAGTTCTAGAGACCGAGTTTCATTTAATCAGTTTTACTTGGTTTAGCTTAAAGGAAACCTCAGGAGTCAAAATACGTGGACATACTGACGTGAGTAATACATTCCGTGTGTTATACATTTCGAGTCTAAATACGGTTATATCGACAGTTTTGTTTTTTCTAGAAATAGCTTACAACATATTTAGATATATCTTCTAAAATAAGATGTATATTCAAACAAAACTTATGTAGTTGAGTAGCGTAATCAAGGAACGGCCAGGATTTTTAATAAATGTATAGGAAAGATTATTATTGGGAATAAAGAACATTTCCTCGGGTATTCCTACCAATCTTACGATTATAAAGACCGAAGCTGAAAAAAGCACTGTGCCTTGCGCCAGACCAACCCACTAAAGCCATGCGTTAAGTTTTAGGATTACTGAGAAAATAATTTTGGATTTTGTTGGTTAGAATAATAGAGCCAACAGCTAATGTTATTGTCTATTAAATATCTGTCAAAGCTTATTTATGTATAGTTTTAAATAGCTCAAACGTAAGCCAGCCGCCCTCGGCCCTAATTCTATTCATCACTCAAACTAAACAATTGTTTCTAATGAAAAACACTTGCTCTATGTTGAAGCTTTAATTCAAATTCGTATAATTGCTTACAACGCTATCTCTAGTATTAGACGAGTTAATTCAATTGCAGATAGTTTAAGTCAAAAATCGAGATATTTTATTTTATCTAAAACTACCCTCATTTTCATAAAAAGTCCAATTTTAGTCCTATCCATCATAAGTATCATACTAATTTGAATTCTGTTGTAACTGTATAAAACTGTCTTATATAACATAGCTTTAGTTAGTTTAACAGAACAACAAAATCACTGCCAACTGTCAAACTGTGTTTTGTACAAGAATTCGAATACAGTTTGAGAATTAATCCAATCGTAATCCAGTTAGAGATTTAAGGAAACATATTAAAAATCTATCTCTTTAATCAGCCTATACTTAGATTCCTATTAAGAACTCGTTCAAGTGAAGCATGTTCAAACGCAGTAAGATCTGACAACCAGATCTAGGTCAAAGCGCACAATCTGGGAAGCCTAGACGCTCTCGCCAGTGAAGCACTTCAATCAGCCTAGGCTGGACGGTCTGTGGCTTCAGGTGGCAGGGTTCAAGTGACTTGATTGAGAGTTTCTTGCAGTGTGAGCAGACGCTAAATTGGCTAATTGTTTGAGGTAGGGTAAACTTGTTACATAAAATGTATAAAATACCTAGTAGCGCCCCGCGGTTTCACCCGCGTGGATTACGGTTTTTCCTCTAAATCAATTATTCCATTTAACCGAGATAAAAAGTAGCCTATATGCTATTTAATATATTAAATTTGAAAGTAACTTTTTTCCAGAGCATCCTCCAAGTTTTTTCGGGATAATTGTTAGCCTGTATGTTAATCCAGATATAACCTGGATTAACATACTGGTACTTACATTCCGAATTTTGTTCTAATTAAAACGTAAAGATGCAACAAACACACACAAACTTTCGTATTTATAATATGTGCGTGATGATATAATTATGTCAATAAATATTCCTGTTCGAGAGCCTTATCTAGTTAGTCATGTACATTGTCCTCTAATATATCAAAATATCTATGGACAATGATCAATGAAAAACGGAAAAAAATACTCAACGGAGGATATCTCATAGGAAAATTATATTTTATTCACAAGTGATTAAAATATTCAAAAAACGTAGTGAGGAAGGAGATATTCGGGAACATACCTGACAAAAGTAATGTCAACTCGCCCACCACACACACCTTAGGTAACAAGTGGCGCTTGACAAGTGTGAAAGAATCCTCCCCATCTCGCAAGTTCGTCGTTGAAACAATTTTCACCTCCTCCTTTACTGACGTTTCGAGAGGTTTTTAGCGTTATTTGACTTTCGGTCAAGTGGAGAGCAGAAATAACAGCCATACTTGAAAAGCATTCTAGGTCTAGCGTGATAACATCTTCGACCACATCGTCACTGACCATCAAGTGATCACCATCAAACGCTAGATCTATACAGCACAAAAAAGATTTATAAGTATGAAAGTTAGTTTGTATTCTAAGCCCTAGAGGAACACATTAACTAGGTGAATAATACAATAAGCTAGAGCTGTTCACAGTAGGATAGAACATTACAAGCACGTGACCTAAAAGCATGAGCCCTAAAAGCATAAGCCCTAAAACCCTCCCGTCGAAGCTAATTAGTTGTCCGATCGCGCGGAACCCGCCGTGTTCACGAAGCCTACAAGCCTACAATTTATTTGACATTTTGAGAGCACCCTCTTTGAATAAATTATGTGAAGTTTTGCGGGACAAGGCTGGACGTGTTTAAATGTTTCTAATTGGTGATTCATTTTCGCTATTTAATCATGTTATTGTTTAAATTCGCGGAAATAAATTACAATTTGAATAAACTTGTTTGGGTGAAAGCTTTAATTTAAAACAGACTGTGTTGTTCTGTTTTCCTACTGTTTTGTAAAAATAATATTTGGTAATGAGGACGGAAATTTCTCCTTTACTGACGTTACAGCGTGGGCTTGTTGGCTTCGAAAGCTTTTCTCGAGAGGCGTTAATAAGTAATCTATGGTCCTCCTGGAGGAACGGTATTCATTTATAGAATGAAATCCTTAAAATTATGACAGAGCTCCAAATTATATATAAGAATATATTATTATTAAATATAATGATAATAATTGTAATGTAACAAACCGACTAGGACTCACGTGGTAAACACTGGAAAATTACTCTTGTATACACTGGATACCAGTCTTAAATATAGGCGATACATCCGGGCTATGGAAACATGAGGACGACACGACAAGCATGGTGTGTAAACCGGCCTCCTACCATCATCATCACCAAAGTGACAGTGACAATGAGACTTTCAGTGACAATGACTCAAGTGACCAGTGCGCACCGGGTCAATTTGACTGATGCAGCGCAGCCGTCTCAACGCTAGTTACGTGCTGAGGCTCGCGCTCGCCGCCTGGCACGATCATAACTCCCAGATGAAGAACTGCAAATAAGTTCGAAACTGGTCGGAGAGTAATTTTCCAGTGTTTACCACGTGAGTCCTAGTCGGT
This sequence comes from Apeira syringaria, assembly GCA_934044485.1. Classification (NCBI taxonomy): domain Eukaryota; kingdom Metazoa; phylum Arthropoda; class Insecta; order Lepidoptera; family Geometridae; genus Apeira; species Apeira syringaria. The sequence continues at coordinate 2,193,427 of OW203659.1, forward strand.
TTGTTACATTACAATTATGGAAGAAACTCACGATAGTTTTCAGACTCAAATAATGATAATAGCTATATTAATTAGCTTCGATTTTAATTTTGTAGGAAATTTTCCGTTTAAGTCAAGATTTAGTAAGGCTTAACATATTGTATAACTAGTAATTAATTAAGTAATTGTAGTTACTAATTGCTAAGATATACGAGTTGCATGGCCATTGCCCAGTTTGGTGACTATAGAGCCGCAATTTAACTTTAAAGTTATATCAATACATTAAACTTAAATAACTTTTTTTTTTTTTTTTTTTTTTCCTAGTATAGAACGCATACAAATGCGTCCTATAAATATATTACAATCTAGCCTAAAAAAAGCTAATAAGTAATTTAAATCTAACTTAACTTGCTAAATTTACTGTACTAAGAATGTGTCCATCAACACTTTTCTTATTGTCTCTATTTAAGGGGGAGACACTTGATTCATGTGTTCTCTATGAGCAGTATTTTAACCACATTACACTAGCATACTGTCACTGAACACTACACTAATTCGAACGGTTTTGTTCTTTTGAGTCTTCTCACTAAATCGGTCTGGTCAAGGAGCATAACTGCCTCAACATTAACATGATGATGAAGTCTTTGTTGGTGAGCTTCTGCATAGTTTTTTATCACTTTGTCAACGAACTCTATTTTAAGGTCCCGGTGGAGGTCGTTGTTTCTTATGTACCAGGGTGCGTTTACTATTTCCCTTAATACTTTATTTTGAAATCTTTGTATAATTAGGATATTGCTCGGTTTGGTGCATCCCCACAGCTGAATGCCGTAAGTCCATATTGGCATTAATACTTGTCTGTACAGTAATAGTTTGTTATGAGTTGACAGCGCGGAATGTCTTCCAAGTAGCCATTGCATTTTTTTATATCGCAGATTCAATTCTTGTCTTTTTTTCTTGACGTGAACTTTCCATCTAAGTTTTGCATCAAGCGTCATCCCGAGATATTTAGCCGAGTTTTCGTAGGGAATCTTCTTATTATTAATGTACACAGGACAATAACTGTGACTTTTATTACTGAAATCTACATGAATAGATTTTGTTTCATTTAGTTTAATTCGCCATTTCTTAGTCCATCCGTAGAACTTATTCACTGCTATTTGTACCTTGTCCACAGCCTCGTTGTGGGTATTGCCTGTTGCCATTATAGCAGTATCATCAGCAAAAGTAGCAATAATGTTATTTTCTAAATTTGGAATATCGCAGGTATATAATAGGTACAGGACCGGACCTAGTACACTCCCTTGTGGTACTCCAGCTTTTATTTCCTTGATTCCTGTGTAAGCATCTTCTTGCCTTACACGGAATGCTCTATTTGAGATATACGATTTTAATATATCCGAAAACTGTTTCGGTAATTTTATTCTAAGTTTGTGTATAAGTCCTTCATGCCACACTTTATCGAAAGCTTGTGCTACATCAAGGAAAACAGTTGTACATACTTTTTTATCTTCAAGAGATTTTTCTATTATATTTGTAATTCTATGCACTTGCTCCACAGTTGAGTGTTTTTCTCGAAAACCAAATTGGTGGTCAGGAATGAGTTTGTTATAGTTTAGAACTGGTTTCAGTCGTTTGAGTAAAAGCTTTTCGAAAAGCTTCGACATTACTGGTAACAGGGATATTGGCCTATATGAAGATGTTTCGTAAGGTGGTTTCCCCGGTTTTGCTATCATAATTACTTCTGCAACTTTCCATAGGTCTGGTACATATTTTAGTCTAAATGATGCATTAATAAGAGTTGTTAGCTTAACGACACCTTTTTTCGGGAGGTTGCGAAGTACTACACCTGAAATCAGATCATAACCTGGTGCTTTTCGTGGACTTATATTGTGTTTTATTTCTCGAACAAGCTCTTTTGGTGTGACTAGGTCAATTTCTTCATCTTCTTTGTGATAAAGCTCTATCTCATCATAAATAAACGATTCATTTGTTGTGGATTCATTGGGTGTAAATATAGTTTCTAAATGTTCTGCAAATTTGTTAGCTTTTTGCTCGTTACTTACAGCCCATTTTCCATGTTCACATTTAAGAGATGGAACATGGTTTATAGGTCTTTTAAGGCTTTTTGTTACTTTCCACAAAGAATAATCAGTGCTGCTATCACTTGTTATTCCTTGCAGATGCATTTTTGTGTTTTCATCATTGAACTCTTGTATGAGTTTCGTAAGCTTTTTAGTAAGATTATTTAACTTACTTTTATCTGCGGGGTTCCTAGACACGTGCCACTTTTTTCTCTGCCGCCTTTTTTCGGCTATAAGATGTTTTATTGTTTCTGGATATATGTGCCCTTTGGTGTGTTTTATTCCATCAGGTGTATTCTTCCAAGCTGCTTGTTGTATTTGTTCAATAAACATTTTAACTTCTAGGTCCAAGTGTTCTGGCGTCTTGAGTGGGACCATGAGGTTTATATAACTATTTAAATCTGTCTTAAAGCTCTCCCAATCTGTTAGCTTATTAACTAGAGCTAAAGGTTTTTTCTTAAGTAAAATTGTCTCACTTACTTCTAGGTATATAGGAGAGTGGTCCGAACTCATATCGTAACTCTTATATATTCGCAAATAACTTGGTGATATATTCTTGACTATAAAGAAGTCTATCAGGTCAGGTATTTTTTTTGGATCTGTTGGCCAAAAAGTGGGCGTTCCCGTGGATAACGGAGTGCATTTCGTGTCTTTGATAGCCTTTAACAACTCCCTACCTTTTGTAGTTGTTAATCTGGAGCCCCAAAATGTGTTTTTGGCATTGAAATCACCTCCTAAAATAAATCTATGGCCAAGCCTCTGTAGGCAGCTGATATACTGCTCTTTTTTAATTTTGTGTCGAGGTGGATAATAAACTGACGATACATTGATAGGATAGTTCTTAGTATTCACACATATCGCCACTGCTTGAATTTCTTTTTCTTCGTATTTAACAATTTCATGGTGTTGGATATTTTCTTTAATAATAACGGCACTGCCCCCTCTGGCAGTATTACTTGGATGTAGTGCATGATACACTTTATATCCTCTAAAAGTTATAAACGATTGTTTTGTAAAATGAGTTTCAGAGATTAAACAAACATCTACATTTTCTAACTCTAGGATTACCTGCAGTTCATTTTGATGACTTTGCAATCCATTTGAGTTCCACGCCATAATCTTAAGTGTGGTATTCATTGTTGTATCTTAGAGGTACCTGTTGTACTATTTTCTAGTTTGCTCAATCTTTCATTAAATGAGGTTATGAGCTTTAATATATCATCTAATTTTTTGTCGGTATTAACAGCTGCATGAGCAGAGGGAGCCTGGCTGTGCTTTGTTGAACCTTTTGCGGCAGCTTGGGCGTAGGAAATGTAAAATAACTTGACAATAATTAAAGTTTAGAATACACATTCAAAGTGGCCATTAAATTTACAGGCATGTAACACATTGTTTTCGCACCTCTGTGGAGTAACGTCACCGTGTGACTTATGAAAGGTAATTGAAGTACCACATTCCAAAACCCATTTGAAAAGAATTGCCACGAATTTCTGGGCATTTTTTCTCGTTGTGAATATATTTATTTAGATGCATAAGAAGAAATATTTTTTTTACATTGACCTTGCAAAACACAAATTTACCATTTTTAGTAATAGTATATCAGTAGTAGTTCAGCTATTTTGTATGCTATATATATATATATACTATGTATATATACTATATATAAATGATGAGTTTTGACTAGTTTCTCAACTAAGTAAATATTGATTGTTCTTATTTTTGTATGGTTTTGAAGTGTTCTAATTGTAATTTTTATTCAAATTTTCTGAATGGTATATAACCCTGATGTGGTATATACTACGTATACCTAACGTGACCATACGTCCCGCTTTGAGCGGGACAGTCCCGCTTTCAGGCAGACTGTCCCGGTGTCCCCAGCGAGGTCGACATAGTCCCGCTTTTGCAAACAGTTGAAAAGATTATTTAAAATGTATTTTTCCCGCTCGAAGAGACAACACGAACTGCAACTATGGGGGAAATAAATTCACGCCACTAATGGGGTTTAGAAAGTCGTGCTTATTTAACTAGGTATTTTATATTTAGTGCTTTGATTAATTTGTGTTATTCTGTCTTTTATAATAAAAATCTTGTAAAACACTAATAACTTTTTTTTAAATATATAATTCTGCAAATGTCCCGCACTGGCAAAAAAATAAATGGTCACGTTACGTATACCACAAACACTAAATCTGGAAATTAGATAAAAATCTTAGAAATTTATAAGGTTTAGTTTTTATAATTTATTCAAAAAGATGTCACCTATATGCACACCTCACTATGGCCAAATTAATATATAAAAATATATGCCTGTAAATTGAAGTATGTCTGTGACTAAATTTTCTTCTCTTTTCTTTCTGCAAGCATAGAATCTTTCCATCAAAAAACGTTACAAAATATCCTGATCAGTACGTACGGATTAACGAGTCAGCATTAAATCCCACAAACCATCAGTATAAGAAGTATACTAACATCGTAGTTTCACTTCTGTAAGTTAGGATTTCGATGTAAGTATTATACTCGTATTAACATAGTACTAATATATTTCCCTAATCGATACCAGAGTAATGAATAACAAAATTTAAAAGTATAGGCGCTATATTTTTGTATGTCATGTATGTCGTACGTTGTCATGTCTTTGTCGTGATGCTTTACATGGTTGCTTAACAGCAGAGAAAAAAACATTAACACCTTTACACGAAGACTTACCATAATTGTAATGTAACAAACCGACTAGGACTCACGTGGTAAACACTGGAAAATTACAATTTAATTTAAATTTGTTACATTACAATTATGGAAGAAACTCGCGATAGTTTTGAGACTTACCATCTTTATAAAAAATCACGCACTGACTCTATTTATTAGTGTACATTTGTCTTAACAGACTACGCTATATAAATAATGGGATTGAAAACAAGTTCTTAGTGCATTCTTCTGATCTGTTTACTCCTAATCTAACAATGTGTTACATCTTTTAAATTTATTCAATCGTCATTGTCAATATCCTCAAAACTTCAACAGAATTGTCTGAACTGATTTTTCTTAAATTTATATATCGAAATATAAACCCAAGCTACATCATGTCGTGGATTTGATGACGATGTCCGAAGGGATCCCTCTCAGCGATGGAGCGTCGGCTGTCAAACTGACGGACAGTGGTTCTCACTGGTCCTCAACAACGGCTTGAGCTGCTTCGTGTGAAGATAATCAAATTCCCAGCATGCTGGTAGGGTACTGTCGAGTATCCGCCTGGCTATCTACCACCCTCAAGGTTGAAAAACTGTCACCCAACACATAGTGTGTCGTTCAGGCAGCAGTCCTTGAGAGCCAGTGAGCATTCTAGGTCTAGCGTGATAACATCTTCGACTACATCATCATCAACAAGTAAGATAGTGGTCAAACGCCAGATCTATACAGTATAAAAAAATCAAAAAAGATGTTAACCATACCTGAAGTTCAAGCTGGGGGTGAAGATGACAGCAGCGACTGTCAGGTTATGCCTTCGCTTCACACCGTAGAACGATCGTCGCTTTAGTGGGCCTAGACAAAATGCATGGCTTCATAGCATTCTCTTTTTCTAGCCGTTGAATTTTCGTTCTCTTTGTTCATGTGATTTATGCAATTACTATGAAACCTGTTGAGAGTAGTTGAACGGTACATCTTCCCCCGGGCGAAAATGAGTGGCGCAAATTGAGCGCGTTGATGTCTTTCGTCCCATCCTGTTCCTGCGCATACCATCCTGGTATACGTGGTTTTATATCGCTCTATCTCGTTTCCTCACCCTATTTTATCACTCGGTTCGCTACTAGAACGAACATTTTTCGCTCGCGTTAACGCTTGTAGAATATTACTGTGTCTAGTGGGGCAGATCAGTGCATGCAATCAATCGCCACTTGCCTTCCGTCGAAGTTCCCGTTCTGTTAATATGATGTTAGTAGAACCAAACAGGCGATAGAACTATTCGATCCTTTGAGCTAGCGCTAATTGGACGGAACGGATGAACAGAATTACCCAAGCTTTAGAAGTTTTGTTTGGCTACATTTATTTTCTCAAGATATTGCGATAAGACCGATTGAACAGACTTAAAAAAAAAGGGGAGATTCACAATTTGAAAATGGAATTGACTTGAACAGTGTGTTAACTCAAAATTGTGAATTAATTTTTCGAAGTAGGTCTAACTCACAAACTTTGATAATAGATACTTTTGAACCATCATGGTACGGATTTCAACAAGTTATTTCAGAGTTTTGAGTGTTGAAGTCGGTTCCATTTTTGGGAGATGTTTTTTTTCAGATTTGTATCTAGAGTTTGACCACTATTTCACGTCATTATCATAAACTTGACATATGTAATACATAAGTAAAAAATACCAGTTTTATCATCAAATCATTTTATTAAAGTTCAACAGAATTATAAATCTGAGGGATTCGTAAAGTCTACTTTGATTTTAACTTAATTGATTCTCTAGTCCAAGGATCGGCAAAGTAAGGCCCGCGTGTAAAGAATTTTAGCCCGGCCCGCCAACCTCCTCGCTTCGAAATTAATGGCTAACGGATGTGTATTCTGACAACCTTGCCGACATAATAATAATTATAGTAATACCGACAGACAGACAAAACTGATAAAGTACCACTTAGATAGCGCATACAACTGAAACAGTATTTTTGCTATGTCTCAACAGTTTGTTGGTTGCGCGGCACGCAAGAGGAACCACCATTTTCACCTTAAGATATCAATGCGTGAGATATGATATGTTTTCTTTAATTTTGTGGCCCTTATTAAAATATGTTTGCCCACCCCTGCCCTATTCTGAAGTTTGTCTAACTTAGTAAGACTTCCTGGCGTCAAGTCGTTTTGCAGATGTTTTTTGACCAAAGTATATCGGCCAAGTTTAGTGAGGTTTTGGTTACTTACGTATTCTATTAATTAACTTGTTAATTAGTTCCTCGAGCTTACTTCTTTTAAGATAATGGCTTCTGACAAAATGCCACAAATGGAATTTCGTAATAAGACTAATTTGGTATAACTGCCTCTCATGACACTGTTTTACATTTTCGTTACAGGTTTATTTTATTGGCCGTATAAGTTATGAAACTTTTACAATTTTAACCGACTGGTTCAACCAACGTACTCCTCAGTTATAATACCAATAATAAAAATACCGCTAGTACTATTTATTTACTGAGTACTTCCGTCCTTTGGAGCAACTCGTGAACGCTAAGCCATCGGTGCTGATTGCTCACTTAAGATAACAGTTGTTAGGCTATATTAGCTCTAAGGGGCTGAAAACCCTGACATTTAGCTGGCCACCTGCCTATCCGCCAACCGGCATTGACAAGCGTGGTGAATTATGACCAACACAGAAAAACCCGTATGAGACTCCCGAATTGGGAACTTAAAGGGCTGATTATCATGCGATGTTACTGTTAAGTATACTAACAAAATCCCACAGGATTTTGTTAGTATACTTAAGGAGGTATGTCTAAATAGTTAAAAAAATAAATGTTTGTTGTCAATAGATAAGTGACATATTGTAATGAATGGTGCACCTGAAACCTGAGCTAGGTTCGGATCCCGTGGTATAGGTCTCAGGACTCTAACGTCGGTACATACACATTACCTATGATACATTTTTATAGATACATTCAACAATGAGTTAAAAGTCTGGCAGTAAGCTTTACAAAGCGTTAACTTCTCTTGTGCTGCGAGCAAACTTGTATATATCATAATGCATTGTTAAATACATATTATGTGTCTTAATGTAAAAATAACAGTAAGACTTTCAGAAATTAAAAACTTGAAAGCGTCAAAGCTTTAAATTAATCCAGTGTTTGGAAGAGGCTAGGATCATGTTAATGTTCCAATGTATAAAGGTTCCGTTAGATATATTCATGGTACGTTTACACGCGAAGAGCGGAAGTCGTGTTAATGAAGACTTGTAATGGAGATTGAATTCCTTATGATCGCTAATGAAATATTACATTTTAAACAAAAACACTTTTGCAACATAAAGCATACACACAATGAAACAACCAAATCAGATCTGCCACTCTAACAAAACACAACCATATCCAATATACAGTTTCCAAAAACAAGCACAATTTACCCACAAATTCAGGCTATACACATAACGCAGGTAAATAGAATTTAACCACGTCAACCGAAAGCCGCGATGAATTATTAAACTGAGACAGAAACAAAAAAACCATGCCTCGGTGGCACCGGTCGTGAAACTTTTAAATCCAACCACTTAAAAGTTGTGAAAAAATTTCAAATCTGTAAATAAGTCGACTAAGACCTCGGTTATGAATTCTGGCCGACCAGCGCGAAGAGGTCCGCGCTTGTTATGAATTTTCCTCGAGTGTGTTGTGGGGTTGAGTTTGCGGTGAAAGTGGTGGTTTAGGGTATACTTTTTTCGGGTCGTTGCCTGTTCAAGTTGCACGCTATAAGATGGGCTGAGGCGCGTTGGCTCTCGTATTTCGACACCTTCAATAAAGATATTGAAGTCTCGAAGTGTCTCACGAAATCATCTCTTTGAACATATTTTTTCAGTTTTGTTGTCAAAGCTATGTAGGGCAGCAAATTTTAATAAAATGTGACAAATGTAATAACTCAAACAGTTCCAGAAAATTATTCTGATTACACATTATACCTACATATTCATACATATATATATCATACTTCATATAATAAAATAATATTAGCTAAAAGCGTAGATAAAAGATGTACACTTTTTTTATGGTTAAAAGATAGTGTAACTGAAAAGTGGACTATGCGTAACTATAGAAAAAGGCATACCTAGTCATAAATAAGTAACTACCCAGTTGCTAGTTTTAGAAGATGATACATGAACGCATTACTTCTGCCTAATGATAAACATATTTCATGAGAACAATTATGTCCTGCACTACAGCCGTTATAGTTGCGTCTAAAGCAAATTAGGTGCATGCACTTAATTTATGCGATCCATCCAGGAGCTAGTGCCCCAGCTTCCCTTTTAAATAATATCATTTACTAGCTGTGCCCTGCGGTTGTACCCGCGTAGTGATGAAAAACGGTGATGATAGTGATGATGAAAGTTAGCCTATGCGTTAATCCAGGGTATAAGCTATCTCCATACCAAATTTCATCGAAGTCGGTGTACCTGTTTGAGCGTGAAGAGGTAACAAACATACATACAAACTTTCGCATTTATAATATTAGTAGGTTTTTCAATGACACATAAAATGAATCGGTCCGTTTGCATTAATATTGCGACACCCTACCAGGGTCATATGATGTCCCTATATATAATTAGCATTAAAAACCTTTTTTGTACACATATGATGCAATAAAGTATTGAGTATAGGAGTAGGATAGGATCGTGTAAATTAATTTTGACCTTTTTTGTCTGGGTATAACAAAACATCATAAACAAAATTGATATAGCTCTAACCATAAACTATAGTATAGAAAACTCTGACAAAGTCTTACTCCGTCAAACCAACACGACATATTATCTATGAACATGACGATCAAAATTCCCGGTGCTGTAAAAAAACTTTACACAGTTTGGTAAGTAAACTAAGTAAATATGAAACTCAAACATCGATAACTTGAGTAAGAACTTTATTTGCTTATTCCCCAGATACTTTAGCTTAGTATGAAAAGTAAACAGGTAAACATGTCCACCGCACCGTGCCAACAGGATTCAAAACTTACGCCGATAACTTTTCGATCGCTAGGATTTGTTTTGGTTTTTCATAAATAAAATAATGGCATAATGCAATCATAGTACAAACATATATATGTAAGCATATTTAGAATGCGGTATTGTGTAAAATGTGGAACGAGCTTCCTCTCTCGGTGTTTTCGAGTAGCTATAACACGGGATTCTTAGACAGGAGAATTAACAGAGCCTTATAAAAGGTTCGGTAACGTGTCGTGATGCCCAGAATTACAGGTATCCATAGACAACGGTAGATAATCGCTTACCATGAGGCCGCCCACCTGCTTACTTTACCTTATCACGAACTACATAAAAAACTCTTGAAAATTGTATCTTTAAGAATTCACATATTTATAGCACTGTGAAAAATTGAGATAATGTACATTATTTTAATATTTTAAGTGGCATACAAGCAGATGGTCCACCTGATTGTTGGGGATCACTTTCGCATATGGATATCTGTGACACTGGGGGCATTTCAACACGTTGCCAATTCCTAATCCCATATTGCAGCTACTCCGGAATACTCATGGAGGAAACTTCTTATTAGTTAACTTCATTTGTCACATGCTAGGAGATGGAATAATAATAAAACGTTGGGGTTTTTAATTTACTTTCACAATATTATTAAAAATCATAGAACTCATTTTTTTATTTTTTTTATCTTTATTTTTTATACAGGGTTTTTTCTTAGAGAATATGACACCCTTATTGATAATCAAATTAAGCTTCAACAATTAACTAGCCCCAGTCTTCACGACTGCGAGGTACAATGCATACAATTGAATACAATCTGGGCATCTTCACGTCACGAGTGAACAGGTATCTTCTAGCCAGGCGTGAATCATCGTAGACCGCATCATCACTTTACATCAGGTGAGATAGGGGTCAAACGCCTGCCTATTATGAATAAAAAAAAAATACACTTATAGAACTCATTTTCATCAACCACTTGATATTAATACTACATATCTAGTTAAAAAATATGACAACTAAAGCCAATTCCATAAGTGCACATTAGTTACGTGTTCTGATAAAACTATATGTTTAGTTTCAGAAATAAATTATTCCAGAAATGGCGTAATCCAGTAATCGCCAAACAACCAGATTCTGTTGAAACTTATCCACGGTACTACGCTATCAAATTGGCAAAAGTCAAGCTTACTCCAACTCTGAAGCTGATGTCGTTCAGAGTCTCCAAAAACTACTTGTACTTGAGCTTTGTCAGATCAGAAGCAGACCTGGTAGAGTTTAATGGACTCTGTGCTGAAGAATAAGTAAGTTAAATAGCATTCAACTAGTGACGCGGTAGCGTGTCAAGCCAAGTTCAAGCTAACAGAACTGGCGAGCAGCATTGTGTGTATATTACGCGAACCGTGAGAAGCAACTTTTGACCCCCCATAACTCAAAAACATTCACATAAACGCGTCTAATTTGGTTCATATATTGTGACTTGCAAGACACATATGTGCTCGTAATTTCACAAACACACCTTAAGCGGTTATTTAGATATTAACGTCCAAAAATCGACATTTTGATTACTAACTGACCTTTAGATAAAAACTCTAACCTAGTTCCAGATCACATAGAAAGGCCAAATTTGGCATCCAGATAGGTAGTTCGGTGAATACAAAGGAAAAAATCAGAAACCAGTAAATTTATATTTTTTTAATTTTTCAATTAACTGATTCTATATTAGGAACACTTACTTATATAGTGCCTAAGAAAATAAAGACAAAAACCATTATATCCCTGTAACGGCTAAAGGTTAAACCTTTAAAAATTTATAACAAAGGATCCTTAGAATAACAATCACAATATAAGTCAATCGACATACGTGCCGATTACTCAATAAAGTACTGGCAGATGATAACAGTTGTAAAACGAAAGCATTTCCAAACTTCTATATCGCTAAAGAATAAATAACACAACAGATTTTTACCATAATTTCAGTAATGTGACAAGCCTAAAGGGTTCCCGAGAAAATCCATCAATCAATAAGTTACCGTAGCTCCGATGTCCAACCTTCGACCCTTCGAAGACAATATTCAAAAGTTCGACCTTCGTGACTTTGCAATACTTTACCTTTTATAACGATGTACTTACCTTAGGGATTCTATTATGCGATGAAATGATGTCGGCCTTTTCTTGTCGGCGACGTTCAGCCCACTATAACTTACCATACCATGAGCGCCACCTTATGCACGTGTCCTTATAAGGTATATATACATTGATATTAATCTTCAGCCCACATCAAGTAAGGTACTAGGTTCATTTTTAACCTTATCATACGGGTACTTGCATTCGTTTTATATGCATAGCATTTGGCCAATATCTCAAACTAGACCTGCGGCCAAAATCCGAAACACAACCGAAATTGTTATGATATAGCCAAATTGCAGACAAAAATTACAACACGGATACAGAAAATTTTAGTTTTTAGTACGTACAATAGATGCAGTATTTCGAGTAGAAATTATGTAAAACGGGCGTTTTACTAAATATTTACGTATGTCTAACGGATAGTCAAATTATGTAAGTGTTGACACTGGGATCAATGATAACTCAAGACAGCGTAAACAGCACTGAGCTCCTTCATTATTGTATCCTTCAATTTTAAAGCGATGATAGATAGCACAGCAGTGGAAGCGTCGGCTGTCAATTGACGGACCCTTGCTCGATCCCCACCAATGTCGAGCTTCCGGTAAAGGTAACACCGTTATCAAATTCTCAGTGTGGCCGTAAGGTACTTTCGGGTACCCGCCTGGCTAGCTACCACCCTCAAGTTTGAAAAACTTTCACCAAACACATAGTGTGTTCATTCAGCAGTCCTTGAGAGCCAGTGAGCATTCTTGATCTAGCGTGATGACATCTTCGACCTCATCGTCACTGACCATCATGAGAGATAGTGGTCAAACGATAGGTCTATACAGCATAAAAAATATTGTAATATTCTTCTATTCTTATAACATTAAACGCGAAAGTTTGTATGGATGCACTCCAAAAATTACCGAGTAGTTTTGTTACTCCTTCACGCTGCAACGGCTAGACGGATTTGGATGAAATTTGGTATCTAGATACTTCAGGCCCCAGAATAACACATAGGCTACTTTTCATCATCATCATGAATCATCACCATGCGAGTGAAACCGCGGGGCGCAGCTAGTAGTTTACACATTTGGTGATTAGCTAAGCATGCACTACATAATGCGATTTCACTTTCACATACCTTCACTGGCAACTTTTACCTGTGGTGGGATTCAATTTACGAGCTGCCTCCAAGGTTCTGTTGTTCTCCAATAAATGTATTTGATCAGATTTACTCGAAATTATAACCGCTAGCAAAAGTCTACAAATTGTATTATTGCTATTCTAGTAGCGCCCCGCTGTTGACATTACGGTTTTCCTGCTACCTGAATTATCCCACGGGAACTCTATACCATTTCCGGGATGAAAAGTAGTCTATGTGTTATTCCAATGTTTAACTATACCAAATTTCATCCAAATTCGTTCAGTAGTTTTTGCGTGAAAAAGTAACAAACATCCATCCATCCATTCAAAATTTTATATTTATAATATTAGTAGGATGGTGCCTTGTTTGGTTCGGTCGTTATTCTTATTCCACCGCATAATATTGTAAGCATTGGACTTTCTAGCGTGGCTTGCTAAAGGGACAGCGTGCGAGATCCGCTGTTTTTGTGAACTTTGTTAGAAAAAATAATTGTAACACTCGTATACATATATATTATATTTTGAGTTATAAGACAAATGGATAAGCTGATCATATTTACAACAATTAAGTTAGTCTAATCCCTTTGCTGATTGTTCATTAATTTTTTTACAAGTATTTTTATTTGTAATTTCTTCTTTTTAATTGTAAAGTTCGCTGCAGCACTCTTCTAATGCTGATTACGCAGTTTGAGGATTTTGTACTGATTGTGTGTTTGTAAAGTATGTGATGTCATTTGTGTATGTTTTTTTTAAAATTGTGTAATGTTTTAAGTGTGAAGTGTATTTGTTACTCTGATAATAATATTTTGTATCTAAATATTTGTTTTTTTTTGTGGTTAATTATACGATAAAGAGCATGTGTTATTTATTTTACATTTTAATCACTTCATAGAAATGTTTATATTTATAATTTTAATAATCTTCTTCTTCTTTTGTCAGCCATGGGGCGTCCACTGCTGGACATATGCTTGCCCCATATAGGGGGGATTTGCCAATATTCGCCACGCTTAGCACGCAGGTTGGCGGGCGCTGTATGATTTTCAATCCTCAGAAGGCGCTGCTGCCCACCTTCTGGTACGTGGTTCCTTAGCCAACTCTTACGGCACCCGCGGGAAGAGAGGAGGGAGTGTAGCATAGCTACCGTGTAGTAGACAGATAAACAAACAAATACAAGACATGTTGAACTGGGTTGACAATGACTGGCAGTGGGAGGGAAGGCTCCTCGCAGAACCCACGCAGAGGGGGGATAGCGCTCGACGACTCCTCGAGGCTATCCGTCCCATACTCGGAGAGTGGGTTAACCGGAGGCATGGGAGGCTCTCCTATAGGCTGTCGCAGGTCCTCTCGGGGCATGGTTGCTTTGGGAGGTACCTGCACCGTTGTGCCAGGAGGGAAGTCTCCCCGGTCTGCCACCAGTGTGGGCACGCGGAAGACTCCGCCCAGCACGCACTGGAGGCTTGTCCGGGAGGAGCCGAGCCGCGCCGAGCTTTGGTCGCGGCTCTGGGAGGCACTGACCTCTCCTTGCCGGTCGTCTTAGCCAAGATGGTCGGTGATGAGAGGTCGTGGGAGGCGGTCGCCTCCTTCTGTGAAACGGTGATGTCACAGAGGGAGGCCGCGGAGCGGGAGAGAGAAAGGGATCCTCTCTCTCACCCGCTTCGGCGAGCGCGGACACGGAGGCGGGCTGATCGGACCCGCACTCCGTCTCCGCTGAGAGGGCCGGGGGTGCTAGATGCGGGGGCGTCTGGCACCCCCCAAGTATGAGCCCTCCGAGGTGGCGATGCCCTCGATGTGTTCCCGAGGGCATCGTGCACGAGGGGTGAGGGAGGAATCCCTCCCCGAGGTGGGCCCGTCGCAAGGCGGGCAGCGGCGTCGACGGGGGCTGCGGATAGTGCGCAAGCGGGACCGTGCCCCCCGTCACTTGCCGACGACGGAGGAACACCCCGGGGTTTTAGTGGGTACACTCGCCACTCTGGCGGGGACTCCCACATAACCACCGTGCCTCCCCCGGCCGGTGGTATCCATAAAGGATTTCCCCGGGAAAAAAAAAAAAAAAAAAAAAAAAAAAAAAAAAAAAAGGGTTGACAATGACTAAAAAGTACTTTTATTCAAGGATCGAATTATTATTTTTAAAGATTATAAATTGCGTTTGACCACTGTCTCACCTGATGTTAAGCGACAACGTGGTCTAAGGTGGAGTTAATAATAAAAATAATAACTTTGAATTAAAACTATGAATTGAAATTCAAAATTCAAATTCAAATTTCGTTGGTTGTGATAAAAACGTACGAAATTTTTACAACTACATATTATCATACAGCAAATTAAAATTTAGATTATAATTTTTATTTCGATTTACATCCTGACTGTCGATGTAACAGCTTATGGCCTGACTTAAGAACAGAACTTCATCCGGCAATCATCGTACATTTTAGATAAAGGATTTCACAAGACATTTTTGTGGCAAGATAAAATAATACTTAAGAAACTCATTAAACTTACTGACGCCGTACACGTAAAAGCTCTTCGGGGACATCTTTGAATAAGCGATGCTTGAAATCGTTTTACGGACAAGTAAAGTAGATATATTAGTAAATTTTTTTACTTGTCATAAGCTTGCGTAAAACAACTGTCTCACCTGATGTTAAGTGATAACCTTGTCTAGGATGTAGCACGCAAACTGAGAAGTTACCTATTGACTGGTGACTTGAAGACTCCGGGAATGTACGTATCGGGAAACAGACTCGAGCAACGAGCTGCATTCATTGGCAGTACGCGTTAAGAAAGTGGAAGCAAAACGCTTCGCACGTATAGGTGGTATATCTACCATATAGCGATGGCGATATTGCCGTGTCAAGTCGACCAATAATAGAACTTTCTAAACTAAAGCTGCTTAAAAGCATTTTTGTGCAAACTATGCCGTAGCGATTTAGCGATGTTGACACATGTCTACTTGATATCGCTACTGAATATAAAGTGTAACGCATTGTCCAGTTAACACAACATTTCTACTATTAATAACTCTTAAGCAGTTGTTTAAAACTAACTTGAGTCTGAAAACTATCGCGAGTTTCTTCCATAATTGTAATGTAACAAACCGACTAGGACTCACGTGGTAAACACTGGAAAATTACTCTCCGACCAGTTTCGAACTTATTTGCAGTTCTTCATCTGACGTAACTGACGTTACGTGCTGAGGGTCGCGCTCGCCGCCTGGCACGATCGTAACTCCCAGATGAAGAACTGCAAATAAGTTCGAAACTGGTCGGAGAGTAATTTTCCAGTGTTTACCACGTGAGTCCTAGTCGGTTTGTTACACTAAAACTAACTTCCTTCATAACATATTTTATAATATAAAATAATTAATTTATGTAAACGAAATTCCTAATCAAATATAAACAATTTCTGAGAAGAAGCTATGTTATGCTGCCAGTGTTATGGATACCTAAGAGATACTTGACTAAATAATTTTTAAATTGTTAAATGTAACGTATTAAAAGGATAAGTCTGTAAAAATGTCCTGTTTTTTATTTTAGATTCATTGATTATTTTATATTTTATAAAGTAACGCACTTAATGCGATGAAAAAAAAAACACCAGGATGTGTCCCGCGTTCCTACGTAATACGGCCCCTAGGAAACTGCACACTTGTTGGATGTTATCAATTTATATACAAGTATCTGTTTTCACATAGGGTTATGCAAAGTTGTGTACGACGGTCTACAGATGGCGCTGAACCAATAACTTATAAAACAATAAACAATTTTGTATTTTGTTTAGTATCGGTAGAAGATAGCTCTGTAGGATTCTCCGTTAAAACTGGAGACAACTTACCGACTAAAACCCAGTTAATTTACTGTCTTCGACAGTGACGAAAGGCAGGTTACGTAGTCAAGATCGCCGCGTCCCTGTGCTAGTCCCACTATAGGACCACAGATCTGTCACTTCCAAGAGGACCTGGAGTCACAGCTCATAAATTACTTCTCCTTGACCAAGAATCACTCTCAGAAAGAAGCATTTATAATTTTTGTAGGAATTAGATTTGTGCAGATATCTTTCTTCTACAAAAATTATAAATGCGAAAGTTTGTGAATGTGTGAAAGTGTGTATGTGTGTATGTTTGCTACCTCTTCACTCTCAAACGACTACACCGATTTCTATGAAATTTGGTATGGAGATAGCTTATACCCTGGGTTAACACATAGGCTACTTTTATCCTGGAAAAAGTATGGCTTCCGTGGGATAGTTGAGTTAGCGGGAAAACTGTAATCCATGCGGGTGAAACGCGGGGCGCTACTAGTAATGAATAAAATCAGTAAATCTTTACTTTCTAGGAACACATAAACAAATATGTCATGTATGATTACAATGAAAGCGGGTCGTCATGCAATTTACTGCCGCAAATAAAAATATTTTATGTTAATTCTTATCGAATTTTGTCAATTCAATCCAATCAGATACAAAATTATAAATAAATTGCTTAATGCATCATATTATGCTACATTAAAAACTTATAAATTATAAGTATCACATATTAGATTACCTATAAGACTTTGGAAGGTTATTTATATATCTAAAAGCGTCGAGCATTATCTTAAAACATTTACACAATATTTTATTTATTTATTTTTATTCTTATAGCTCTGTTCTGCCTCCAGTATATTCAGTATAGGTATTTAAAACATCCATAATGCTTTACAAAATTAGGTTATTTAAAATTATAAATATGAAGTATATGAGGTTATGTTTGAGTTTATAGGGTTACGATATGTCAAAACACGTACATAATTATACGTCATTATCATTAATCACGGGTGCGAAACATCGTATTAAATAAATGCTATCTAACAACTGCAGTTTAGCGTGTCTAGGCGCGGTATTCTAGATCTAGTTGCTTTTGCAGTAAGCTGCGTTTCCGCAGTAACTATCGCGCTATCTGTGGCGGTAAGCTTGCTTATCTGTCCATGATGGATGCAAGCCGGGCACGCGACACGCCTGGTAACCCCCCACTTGTGGTTACGTACTAACTGTAATATTCTGTGCTTGTGATCCATTAACTGTTCTGACTTATTCTAATGTTCAGATAACGTTGAGTAACTTTGTATTCATGATGTAAGATTCTACTACGGTACACTTACACGACACACCATAAGGCAAACGGCTCATATTGAGAAAGTTTGTAAAAAAAATGGCGATTGCGAATTACGGACTACTTAAACTTAAGCAATTGGTATGGATTTGTTTGTTCAACTCAACTGACCTGAACTAAAGTCAGTTTGTTTTCAATTTTTGAAAAACGTAATAATCTAAAAAGTTTTAAATAATTTTTAAAGAAAAGTATAAAGGTAAACTTTGTAAAGCAAATGAGTGTTGATGGGTCAGTAGTCACCGACGGTTAAATTCATATCCACTCGTATGAATTTAACCGTCGGTGTAACAGTTTTACCATATAGTAACCGACGGTTAAATTCATAATCGGACGTTTACATTTCGGTAAACTCCACCCTTAGAGCACAGTTTGAGGAAATATACAATCAGTGATGACCAATCCTTCAGGATAACTATTATATTACATAGCTTCAGATATAATCATTTTACAGTTCACATCATTCAAATGAAGGTATTATTTTTGATGATAAAATAAACCATAAGCAAAAATAAGCATAAAAATATGAGTAAAAGACAACAATGTTTTGTCGTAAGTATGCAACAATATAGTATTATAACATTACTTTTCACTTTAGAATCCAAATAAACCCATAGTTTGCCTTTCGCTTGTTTGTAAGCCCAAAGTTATGGCGGGATGTAACATCAAACGTTGATTCGTAAAAGTTCTGAACTATTTAACGTCGGAAGCCGCAATTGCCGTCGTAACTTTTATTGCAGCTGGGTCCAATATCTTTGCCAGCTGGGAGAAACGACTTCCAAAGGAGTAACAAACTTCTAAAGAACAAATTTTTGAATGTTATATATATGTTTTTAGTTAAACCGCTTACCGCCAGCCTTTTAAATGTTACTCCATATTGTGGCAGTGGCCATCAATAGTAGGCTGGATACTGCTCGCTCACTTTTCTGCGCAAGCTGTCTTCCCCTATAATTATAGTGCATTTGTTATACTATAGCATTTTTTTAGTTTCTTGTATCAGTGTACATTATGTTGGGGTTCAAATAAATAAATAAATCCATTTTTGTGTAGAAAAATAAAGATAAAAGTAAGCAAAGAAAAATTCTATTCATAAAGTTACAGTTTGCGTTCCCAAATACTCATTGTGAGACTTTTCAATCTATACGTGATTTTTTAATGTCGATTCTACTCCATAAATATCACATCCCACCGATTTCAATAAAATTGAGTATAGAGATAGGTTACACTCTCGTACAACAAGTAGGTTACTTGTCAAAGCCATTTATTTGCACGAACATGGGTATAAAAAAAATTGTTAATATTAATACATTATTTTTTATTAAGGAAAAAGTATAGTTCCCGTGCGATAATTGAGGTAGCGGAAATGTTGTAATCCACGTGGGTAAAACCGCGGGGCGCTACTAGTAGTTTAATATTACTGTTGATATTTTTTCCATTAAATATGAATTAAAGTTTTTATGAGCAGTGTTTAAGTTGAAATCGAGGATGCCACGTGCAATTGCTGAAGGAATGCGACAAAGAAATGTCTTCGAGTGATAAGTTACTTAAGTAGTTTTTAATGTTTAAAGTTTGATATCTTTTTACTTTTCCCTTTTGCGTAATTAACATTATTTTAACATATCCTGTGGTTGAATAAAAGTTAATATGCACAGTTTATATGTTTTACCTACCTATGGGATCCACATGGTGTCTAATTGTGGGACTTGAAATCAAACTCCGCAACGAGCTATGGAAAGAGCGATTTCTCCATGAAATCAAATAAAGATCCGTAGTAGAACGAAAGTCACTGACATAGCCCAGTGGATGGTTACATTGAAATGGTAGTGGGCAAGCCACACAACTCGCAGGACTGTAAGTTCAAAAGTCTCTCGAGTAAAGCCTGCTAAACGTCGACGACGGACTGGCAAGGGCAGACTGCAACCCTAAACGTTGACGTACGACTTAAACAAGATCGCAGGAGAACACTTGTATCAAGACGCTTTCGAACTTGTCCTTGTGGAGATCAATGGAAGAAGCTAAATTTAACGTAACCTAACCAGAAACCTAAGTATGCAACTTTGCGCTGTTTGATAGTCTGCAGGTGTTTGTGTTTTGGGCCTAATAGCCGGTGAACCGTGTGCCGTGGTGGTACCGGCCTAGAATAGTACTCCCTCATCTCTTCCCGTGGGTGCCGTAAGAGGCTAAGGTATTACGTACCAGAAGGTGGGCAGCAGCGCCTTCTGAGGATCGGAAATCATACTGCACTTGCCAACCCGCCTACCAAGCGTGGCGAGAATTGGCAAATCCCCCCTATATGGGGGAGGCATATGTTCAGCAGTGGATGTCCAATTGCTGAGAAGAAGAAGAAGCCGTGGAACTTCTTTATTGGTGACTTTTTGAGTCCAAGCTATCGACATCATGCGTCGGTAGGCCGCACATCTCGAATGCTTCTATACGTATCCTGATGTCTTCCTTAATAATCCATATAGAAGAATAGGTCAACTATAGCACTGAAGGAGACGTATTCGAAGAAGAATCTTCCGGCTTCGATTGCGTAGCGACACGTGTCTTGATCTTGACTATCCCAGTTTTGTGTCAGCCATGTGCCCAGGTATTCCTTATCAACCCGGTCTAGTCTCTGGCCTACCACAAAATATATGCTCAGTTGGGATTGTTCAAAATGACCATAAACTTATTCTTGGTGACATTCATCTTGAACCCAGCATTGTATGTTCACAAATCTTACTAATGTTACAAAGAATTTAAATGCGTTTCTGTCTTTTTATGAGATAGTTTGTAAGAGCGTTGAAACATCTATCATTTAGTTCAACAATCTTGCTATTAAAGTTTTATAGTTTTATCGTAAAATCAGAACAAAGTTAACTTCATCGCTCAGAAAACAACCTTTTCTTTGTAGGTGATATACCAGAGAATACTAAAAAGTTGTTGGAAGAGGTAGAGATAAAAATATTTTTCTTTATTCTATTTATAAACAGGTTGTAGAGAATTACCAAAGTAAAAAAATGAAGATTATACAGAAAAAATATGAAATTTTCATTAAAATAAAAAACGGGAATTACGCACGTAGATAAAGAAGTTCGTTATGCCCAGCTTTACTTTGAACTACATCAATTTTATGCGATAAATCAACATATTTCTGTTTGTATCTGTTTTACATCATATAATTTTATAGAATCAATATTTAGTAAGTACATAATTATTTATGTATTATATTTCATAATATCTGTTATACTCAGGCGCCCTATGGAATTATTAATATATTCTTGTAAATCAGAAGTGGTATAAATTTAAAATAAGAAAGAACATGATGAATAATTTTATTACAATGTTAGTCTAATACAAAAAAGTTTAACCAAATACATGTCAAAATGGAACATTTATACAAAGACACAAAATGACAGCATAAATTAGAATGGAACGATCTTACGGTATGCAGCGTCGAGCCCAAGCACCTTACAGACCGACGACTGAATAAAAATGAGGCGGTACTCGACTTCGACGGCGCTTGCTTTTATAAGTGATAGTGCGGATAAATGTTGCCAATTGGCTAATAGCTAAAAATATATAATATAGTAACATAATTCTGAGGAAGTGTCTAAAAAAAAATTAATCAGTAGTCGAGGTAAAACGTCTGTCTGTATGTCCCCAATACAGGATAGCCTAGTGTGGGGTATCAGAGAATACTTATACGAACAAATGTTCCTTTTACTACATTAATTTAGACATTATTTTAAGTTTTTCAATAGCCTAAGACTTGAATACATGACATGAAATACATTATGTTACAAATATAAAGTTTGATGTACAAAAAAAACTAAATAAAATACTTCTACTGTGAAATATATATATATATATATATATATATATATATATATATATATATTCTTTGAGTGTCACACACAAATGCGTGTGCGCGCTTGTGTGTGACAAAAATTTCAAAGTGGAGGTCACCAGTAAGGTACTAAAAGTACCTAACGACGCTGTAGATTTAATACCGATCATTCACGTTTTCCTTTAATAAATTCTGATATATTGTTGATTTTTAGAAAATTAAACCCAAATAGGGTCCATTATTCAATCTAATTAATTTCTCATTCAGCGGCTAATACATTGTATATTGTAAGTGTTAAAGTTTTATTGTAACTCCAGCGTTTTACTGTTGAATTGAAAACGACCATGTAATTATTTTTTTCTCTCTACTCCCGCTTGTTTGTGCTACTACTTTAATATCTTTACTACTATCTTTTAAGAAATTTTGGATTTTGTCTCGTCTCTGCCCATAAGAATAATAATATTTATCTGGTACGTAAAATGTCAACAATTTTGCTTTAAAAAATAGCCTAGTACGTTATTTTCTACATCTGTACCTGCTTTGATGATTTCATATATCAAATTACTACTAGTAAAATATCACTTGCGCCAATGATATTATATTAAGTTTATATGAGGTAGATGTCGCACAAGCGCGCGGAAACTGAGGCGGCAAAATTAAGTCAATTGTAGTAATTTTGATAACGACGCGTATTTCAAGAGCAAGTTTAAACATATAGCTATCCTTTTCTATATTATTTGTACCGTATTATCTGTCGCAGTAAGCTTGTTTATGTCGTAAAGGAACAAAATCTGAGCACCGCGCAGTATGAATATACGTCGTCTTTAGTAAAACATCATTGACTTGCGCCCTGCGATGTCACCCACAAGCTAGTGCATGTGTGTGACATCCCCGTTTCTTCATTAATCTAACACGGACGTTTTCCAAGATAAATAGCAAGCCTACGTGCTATTTCAGATCATATTTATATTTCTGTAATATCATTTTTTCAGATCATTTAGACCTAGTCTGAATTGGTTGGATAATACCCTGTCGTCTAAATTTTTATATTTATATTTTTGTAGTTACATTTTTGATGCTCAGATATTAGTCCTTTATTGAAACGTATATGCTAGAGGGGTATCATTTTGACACATTTGAATTTAACTAAACTTCATTTCAAAAATAAAGTTTAGTTTGCGTTGGTATTCTTATTGCTTAGTCAGTATGTTAATTGCCTACGTTAGGTGTGTTTGAGGTGATCAGTTAGCATTTTGTAGCAGTTTCCAAATGAACAAGTGTTAGATTTGGGATTGTGGCATTATTAGCAACAACGATTTTTCGCGAAAGAAATGACATGTAACGTCATTTACACGAGCTGTCATATACGATGATTAATTTCAATATGATTAATGTGTTAATGTTTTTATTACCTGTAATATTAACTTAAAATATTAAAAGAAGTAGATTTTCGTAATGAAAGTAGAAATAATTTTTTTTTCTTATCTCCGGCTTAAATATTCACATTTCCTGTAGCTGTCAATTCCTGAGTTGTCAAAAAAGATCACAAAAGAACCTGCTTCGGTCTGCTCTTGACAGATCATTTTTCTGTTTACGTTCGGAGGTTAGTCGAAAGTGACAGTTGACGGTGGCGTTTTTAACAGTTTTTGTGCTCGAACGGTGAACGAAAACATTTCATAACGGGTAAAACAAACGCCAAGCGTAACAGATAAACTGATGAGGTCCTTAGAATAACGAAAGTCACCGGCATTGTCCAGAAGATTGTCAAATTGCAGTGGCTGATGGCCGCTGGGGTTGAAAAATTCCTAAGTGAAGACGCCGGACTAGCAAGTGCAGCGTAGGATGTCCCCCGCCAAGGTGTTCAGATGACTGAGATCGCAGAAAGAGACTGGTGCGGGCCGCTTCCAACCGGTTTTTGTGGAGATCAATGGGGCATATGTCCAGCTGAGGATGCCCTATGACTGAGATGATTAAGGTTTCCTAAGTTAAAATACACATTAGGCGTGATTTTGTCTATATTATAATCATGGTTATCAAATTCAGTTCCGCCACTGTCCCTTTATCTGCTTCAGTGAACGGTACATTAAATTTGAGTAGGTATTTCTACTCACCATTTCGGAACCCAAAACTGTTTGCTTCATTAAATTCAAACGACCGAATATCAGTTACCATTCGAACATAAACTTTTAATGAGAAACATTGTTTCACGAGTATTCACGTGAGTGTATAGTAAACTAATAATTGTCCTAGTATAGCTTTTGCCGGCGGTTTCTCTGGTATTTTAGACAATAAGTACCTTCCTATTGTACCTTCGACAATAATACTATTTTCTGGGTAAAAAACTACTCTTGTACTTGTAACGTACTCTCCGCACTTAATTCTGTTAATCATACAAACAAAAAAATTTTAAAGCCTCTTGTTCTATTTGTGCTAAAGTTCAAATTCGTATAACTCCTTAGAAACGCTTTCTCTGATGGAGGAGTTTTAATTATATTTATTTATCTATAATTTGAATGGGTATCTTTTAGGCAGGCGTGTTCCAGCGTAGACCGCATCATCGCTTAACATCAGGTGAGATAGTGGTCAAACGCCTGCATATTCCCAATTTAAAAAAAAACATTTGATACCTCCTCCTCAGTCGTTCTTTCATTGTTGAGTATCGTGACATATATGATTTTTTTACTGCTTCTCTCCACCTAATTCCGTCTCTATCTCTGTGGAGAGCTACGTTGACCCGTGTTTCCAGTTCCTGAGTCACTTAGTCAGACCATCGTTTCGGCCTTTAATACTGCAATTTCGCCCAGAGGTATAGTCTGTAAAATCCTATACCTTGTACTACACTTGTAATGACAGTTCAATTACTTCTTATTTCGTCTTGTAGTTTTCGAAGACGTCTTGTAACTCCAGATCTTGAAACCTTGTTTCATTTTGGCGCCACATCTCCAATCCTCTCGACATGTCAGAAGAAGCCCATAAAACCGCGCGTAACATAGGAAAAATATTGTCATTTTCTGCTGACGTAATCATTTCTTCAATGTAAGGTTCAAAGTAACACGATCTTGTTTATATTAGAGTGTATTGCAAAAAGTTAAGGTAATTTGTTTCGTCACAACAACACTTTACAAAATTGTAAAAATTACAATTTTGTTTCGTGTCAAATCTATTGTTCAATTAGGTTTTTGTGTATTAATGACGAGGTTTTAAACCTAATGTGATTCAGTGTATGACAGACACTGGTCGAACGATTTTCTTTGAGGCGTTGAGGGTCCTGGACGAAAAGATGATGTAAAGTTTTCCACACACTGCTCAGCCTGGATCCGAGAAGTAAGATTCGCAATACTTCAGTAAAATCTTGAAACCTGTTTTAACATATACGTTTGAGTTTAACCGTCATTTGACCTGATGTTAAGAGGAAACTTTTCGTCAGATGAAGCGTGCAGTCTGAAAGATTACCACCAGATTTAGAGGCTAGTGGTGTTGACCTTTTTTTCTTTGTTGACCTGGCTCACAACATCGTTAAAAAGCTGCTTCTATCTTCAGTATTCAGCTTTTAAGAGCTCTGATGCAATTCCATCGTATATTACGCTCAAGTTGTTCTTAAGCTATTTCAGACACCACCCTGATCTCCTACAAGGTGATGTCCGCCATCATCGTCATCATCTCAGTCATAAAACATCCAATGCTGGGCATTAGGCTCCCCCTTCTCTTTTTAGGGAGGGTTTGCCAGAACTTGCCACGCTTGGCAGGCGGGTTGCTGGGCGCAGTATGTTCATTTAATCTGTAGAACACCCACGGTTGAAATGATGGGGTACAGTTCTAGGCCTATGTGTTATTCCAGGGTCTAAGATAGGTACAACTGTTTGAGCGTGAAGGAGTAACAGAGGTTTTAGAAACTATTTACTCATCCCACGAGAATAGCAATTATGTTCGGGAGGAAAAGTAGCCTATGTGTTAATCTATGGTCTAAACTATCTCCATACCAAAGTCTATCGAAATCGGTGTAGCCGTTTGAGCGTGAAGGAGTTAAAAACATACAAATTTTAACCTTTTTAATGTTAGTGGGATAGAGGTGATTTTGAACAGTATTACTTCGATTTGAAGTTACTATAGTTTCATATAATTATATAATCTATCTGTTAATTATGTCACCTAGGAAGCAATATAAGACAGGTTAATAAATTCATAGGCTCATTTTGACGGTCGCCGTGGCGCAGTGGTTAGTGTCATTGACATGATTTCTGTGTCTCCGGGATCCTGGGTGCGATGAGTGTAGATGTTTCTCCCGGGTCTTGAATGTGTGTGTGCTGTGATTGTGTGTGTCCATGCCCTCCCGCAATACAGGGAATCCTAGTGCGGGGGTCTGAGTGAGATAAAAATTGACATATGACGTTTTACATTAATTAGTCCAGTTGTCATGCACTTAAATTATTTCTTAGTATACTAGTATATATAGTATACTAAGACTATAATATAGTATATTTTATTAACAACTATTATATGATATTCTGGAATTTTGGGCTCGATTCCCACTGCCGTGCCGTTGGCGTAAAAATGAAATAATTTCTTTGAACTATGAACTAAGTTAGCTGCCTAATGAAAGTACCTTATAAAATATATTATTATGTTGCGACGTAGTATACGTAGTAACGAAGTATACGACGAATGCACCGCGCTCAAGATCCTGAAGAAGGATTCCGGAAGAAGCCGAAACAATTGCCGATCGTGACATCGACTAAGCGTTAATGCCACGTTATACCCGTAGAAACAGTGTAAAATATTCTTATGTCTTAATCAGGGGTAATTGTATCCTTTTAAGATGACCATGATGGAAGCACTTCGATTAAAGCCATGTTAGATAAAACAACTAAATATTTCTTTCGACTCGTTCGGTTCCCGTCTGATTCACCGAATACGACATGGATATAAGGAAATACAAGATCATTGCGTTTTATGAACTTTTTGAATGCCATTGGGCGCGATTGAGATCGCTACTGTCCCGAAATGTTTTGGTCTCTTGTATCTCTTGCCAGGTTTGTTCTGTTTTGCGTCAGACAGCGGGCAAAGCGGTCGGTGTCATCAAGGAAATAAAAATGTGTTTGCGCGGTGCACAACGGCACGGGACGCTATTAGACGTCTTTATTGGAGTATTACTCTGATATACGGCCGGTGGCTTCGTGATATGGCTCAGAAATGTGCTTATGAAGATGCTTGGTAAACAATTTTGGGTAGTAGTGGTAAGCTCTGGTTTGATGTTTTTGATGCGAAACTAGATGAGTATTTACGCTATGGACTTAGTTGTTGGACCTTATTAAGATTATCATCACGAATTCTTTGCAAGTTGGCTAAAACTTACTTATAGTTGTGTATTCCTCCTTTTTTAAAGGGGGCAATCTCTCCATGCACACCCATTTTAGGGAGGAACAGGGGTGATTGTGCTTGTGTTGCACTAGCTAAAACCCCTGGTGCTCCTTCCCAGTGCCTCAAACCGCTTTCGTATTTCTACGAGGCCTCGGCGGCAGTGGTCTGTTTTCCAAACCCCTCCTTGGTAGACGGTGTGTATTGAACCTATAACCTACTCATGTTCAGTAATTTAATCTCTTCTTTTCACTTCTGCACCAGCCAGAGGAGGCGAACCTCATCCCGACATTTGCTGAGTCAGCTTGTCCTGAGGACGCCTCGTGCTGGACGAAACATGTGTCAGAGGTTCCGAGTAAGCTGCATGTATAATATCGTTCTGAATATAATGTAATATGGTATTTATGCGGCAGGGAGGGCGCTGCACACTGCATGCTAGTCTGAAACAAATTTATTTCGTGGAATTAATGTTAATTCCACGAAATATATATAAACAGTCTTTTTGTGTGTCGGTTAAACAATAGGGAAAACTACCGAACATTTTTGAAGAAGCTTGTCTATTCTGAAAATATGAGTAAACGCAGTAAAATAAAACAGAAGTTAAGTCGTTGAGCTATGCGGACCAAAAAAAAATCCATGTCTTTTATTGGGGTGGTTAAGTGAAATGCTCCTCTGTATTTTCTTTAGGCACTACCCTCAATTTTGTTTATGAAATTTTTATGTTTCTGCTTGTAGGGTGACCAGGTTACACTCCATCTGCAATTGCGCGATAACATAATTACATTTTTTTTATCCGTCTATTATTAAATAGACGATATCCTGTCGCAGAAAATTCAACCCAGGTGTAACGGCAAATATAATTTATATTTCGTCTGTATAAAACTGCGAGCGTATATAGTTAAACTCGCTAATAAAGAATGATGAAATAAAAAAACAAAAAAAACCCGTCTCATTTATGGTTAAGATTGATCGGTATTTATACAACATAAGACAGCTTTATTTCATTTGTATAATTAAATTTTTATATTGAAAATTCCGGTTGTCCTCTAAACGAAAGTAACAGTATATTTTTAACAATAGATTTACGACTCCTGTGAAACTCGTAAATCTTTCAATCAATCAAAGCAATTTGGAAACGTGCTGTATCTACAACCGCATCGTCCCGCTCCGTTGGACGGTCAAAAGGTCACAGCTTATCAGCATCTCCAGGAAAATGTGCTTATAAAAAAAAAAAGTTATCTTCACCTCAGACTGAAAGTAAATTTTATGACTTTGTGGCGGGACGAGATATACCAACACAGAATGAATATAAACTCAACTCAAAATAGAACAACACTTAAACCTGTTAATCGGTCAATGATTTATGTATGTATACAATGTATATATTATATATATGTGATAACATTTTAGACTACATCGGCACTGACCATCAAGTGAGATAGTGGTCAAATGCTACATCTATACAGCATCAAAAAACATTGCCAGTAACCGTTAATAACACGAAATAATAATTAACACAATTTAATATTCGTATCAAATGCTTCAGTTTCAAAAAAAGGATTTTATAGACGGTCATTGTAGATGAAACTGAGTTTAGAACCGCGATTAGAATTGGACCGGGTTCGCATCCCAGCTGAGGCAAACACTTCTGTTATGACGAGATGTTTGTTCTCGGGTTTGAATGTTTAAGAAATGTGATTGTGGATGTCTATA
The DNA here is from genome assembly GCA_934044485.1 of Apeira syringaria. Classification (NCBI taxonomy): domain Eukaryota; kingdom Metazoa; phylum Arthropoda; class Insecta; order Lepidoptera; family Geometridae; genus Apeira; species Apeira syringaria. The sequence goes on from OW203659.1 coordinate 2,222,469, forward strand.
CCTCCCGCGACACAGGATATATATGTGCGAGGATAAGAATATGCGTGGTGCATTGGTTTGTTTGATTAGCTCAATCTACTCTACATATGTCAACCATTCCATCGCTGCTGATAGCGATATATCCACTTTTCCTGACCACATAATTTTTATAATTGAAAACAGGCTGACGTTTGACAGCTCACTTGATGTTAAGTGATAATGCGATTTACGGTGGAGCACGCATTGCTAAAAGTAATCTTTTATTCATTCTATCAAAATGAAATCTTTATGGCAAATATAAGGATATTGTTTTATTAAATATTACCAAGATTGTGGTTACAACATAAAACTATGAAGCCAGCGGAATTAAAGAGAACATATTCTCGGAAATATTTGTGAATACAGACGCAACATTTACAATTTACATTTATTCGGCGCATACGTAACAAAGTTCTCGAGGTAGACAAAGGAATATAATATTTTTATATGAGACATACCAACGGAGTTAATAACGCTTCAAACGGATTTCATTTATCAAATATCTCCCGTATATAACTGTGATAAAGTATATTATCGTGTGACGTATTAGCTTGTTTTTATGTAAGTTAAACGCATACTATTCTAGTTTTATTGTATCTCAGCTCGAGTGTAACCTACCTGAACTGTGATCTTGTTTTGAGGCGCTCATGAAATTATTACTGTCTTTTATATAAAATGGATAAATGTAAACTTGAATGGAAAAAAAAAATCTAATTATTTGGCATTCAGACAGGTGTGAGGGTAAACACACAAAAAATCGTAAAGAAGCTCAAAGTTAGACAAAGAGTTTCAGAGATGCTTTGACTTGATTATATAAGCCTAATTCTGCGATCGGATTAGACGTGATGAATTCGAGAAAATAATTCAGTTTACTGAAAATGAAAACTGCACGGTCTCTTCAAGAAAGATCTATCCCAAATGCATATGACTAGTAGAACTTATTACAGCAAAAGTTGTTGGTTTACATAGTGTCTTTCAATATTCAAGACTGAAGCCTTCAAGTCACGAGTGAATAGGTACCTTCTGGGTTTGCATGCTAAATCCTAGACAACGTCGTCACTTAACATCAGGTGAGACAGTAGTCAAACGCAAACTCATAATAAGTAAAAAAAAGCTTTATTTTTATTTTTATGGGAATAGGCAGGCGTTTGTCTCACCTGATGTTAAGCGATGATGCGGTCTACGATGGAGCACGTCTGCCGAGAAGATACCTATTCACTCGTGACTTGAAGATACCCAGGTTGTATTTTTGCGGAAATACAGATTTAGGCAATGAGTTCCATTCGATTTTTCATTTCTCCGAAAGAACGCATTTTACCTTTCAAAGCATAAATATAATCATTCAATTTGCAGAAATACGTCTTATTAAACAAGCAGTCTGTTGATTAGTATGCATCTGAAAGCAAGTTTAAAAACTTTCCCGAAAAAAAAACACCATCTATATCACCCCGTCTTCGTTATCGATTTCAATCGATTATATATTCAAGTCGTGCCCACTCTATATTCTGAATAATTTACCCGTACGCTGCTCTTAGAGGGGTTACGTATTTTAATATGCTGCATTATACAAAAATTTAAATACCTGTCTATATTTGAAAACTATAAGACTCTTTTCTGTCTCTGAGTAATCTTACAATGACTTTAAGTGTGACAAATGAATGAATTCATTTTTGTAACTTAACCACGCCAGAATAGATGAAATCTGGCACAGGGGATGATTATAGTCAGAAATAGTATAAAAGCTAATATTTATGCCAGATAAATTTCCATGAAATAACTGAGGTAAGGGGAAAAGCGTCGTGAAACGGCGGGGTTCAGCTAGTATCACATGAAAGGAAACGGCGAGTGACTCGATCTATCGAGTCATTCACGATCACTTATTCGCAGGAGGAGTCGTATTTGCTCTAGGGTGCCTCATCGCACTAATTAACGAGATGTTTACTGTAAAATCAATGTTATGATATATGTGAATAACCAACACGCACACACATTCACACAAATCTACCCTTCACATTTAATTTTAGCCCCATATACGCACACGCGCGTGTGCGTCTGCAGGTGTATGGTACTTTTCTTTCACAACTCACACGAATATACTTCTAAAACCCCCACCCCAACACGCGCTCGCGCATATTAAAAAAAATATTCTTTTGATTCATACAACAAAGATTACTCTACTTTATGAGACGTTACATCGAAACATTGATGTACTCGTACAGAGACATACTTTTTAGAGCAATATCCCAGAGCCACCAGACATCACGTATTTTCTGACAAAATAAATGTGGAGGATTGAGTAGTGTTAGTATGGACTACGATCGCATGCCTACCTGCTAGCTTGCTCAGACAGCCACTTTACAGGTATCTGTCTGTAAACTCAATATTAATAGCTCATATGCGGGCTGTGGCTTCGAAAAAAAATGGCGATGTCCAAAAACTTTTTTATATGTAGTATCAGGGACCCCTTATCTCACTGAATATTGATTTTTGGATAATTTTATTACTAGTTTGGATGTCAATGGATCCTACGTAAACAAATCACTGTCATACAGTGCATGCCATCATATTACCACTTGGGTAAATAGTCTCTAAAATGTGTGCGAATTTGTTAGCTATGTTCTGTAACTTATTGTGAACATATATTTCTTTTATTAATTCATATGAATACGACACTTAAACTGCAGAGTGGACACTAATTGAAGAGTATTATGTAATTAGATTTTTGTAAGTTTCGAAGAAATAACGGGAGATGTTTAGTTCGCGCGGGTGAATCCGCGAGATGTAGTCGATAATGACTATATTACTTGCGAAGATCTCAATCAATTTAATACTTACCGTGCCTTCTATTAGCTATGTTTTTTCATCAGACGGTCGGTTTTTCTAATTGCAGGTTGTTATAACTTTATAATATACTTCCATCCAAGGCGACAGCAACCGACCTAGTCTACTAAATCTATTATACAATATGGCAATGTGCTCGTCTCACTAAGGCCGACTGTTTTTAAGTCGTCTATATTGAATCAATCTTCACAGCGCGTCATTTTTAACCCTCGACGCAAATAGAGGGGGTCTGTGTGGCTGTCTGTGGCATCGTAGCTCCTAACAGAATGGACCAATTTTGACGCGGAAATATCTAACAGGGTAATAGGCAAGCCTAATAATGCCTATCTCCCAACCCGCACTGGCTAGCGTAGTACATTATGAGAGGAAATCTTGTGTGTTGCAACAGTGGGAATCTATCGGGCTAATTTTGCTAAAGATAGATAAAGAAAAAAAAGTTAGCCTGCTGCACCAGATACAGCTGGCGACAATTAAAAAATCCAACGATGGCCAAACGCAAAATTTGTCGTGATAAATAATAACGTAGGTGTGCTTTGTATTTTCTACAATATTACTTAGCTGTTCGCCCTTACAGTGAAGCTGCTCCTTAATGTTACGTTCATCATTAGCGTGCTGAAGTTCCCAACGACTACGTGGAAGTATAATTTTTCACACACAAGAAACAGTAAGGAGTGCTGGGGACTTTTCGTTAATTTATTGCGGTTGTCTTGGCCTCTCAGCTCAGTGGTCTGTGTGACTACTGATCCTTGACCCTGGGCTCGAACCACGACCGCGGAACACATTTAAGTGATGACCAGTTCCTGGATTTTGGGTGTTTGTGTGCGTCCGTGCCTCCCGCAACACAAGGAAGTTACGTAATTGTGAGTTTGTAATTGTGTACAAAATTATTTTATTTCTTACATCTGACAATATGATTTTCTAACGGATCCAGCTTTCATATAGTGTTGTAATAAATAAATATATCCAAAAAAAAATAGAAATCAATTCAATATTTTGTTTTTCCTACTATACGCATACTAGGACGCATACAAATGCATCCTATAAATATAATACAATTAGCCTAAAAAAGCTAATAAGTAATTTAAATCTAACTTAACTTGCTAAATTTACAGTACTAAGAATGTGTCCATTAACACTTTTCTTATTGTCTCTATTTAAAGCGGAGACACTTTGTTCATGTGTTCTCTATGAGCAGTATTTTAACCCCATTACACTAGCACACTGTCACTGAACACTACACTAATTCGAACGGTTTTGTTCTTTTGAATTCAATATTGGCGCATTTAAAAGTAAAACAAAAAATTGGCTTATTGAACAAGCATTTTACGCATACAATGACTTTTTTAAAAAACAACATGTTTGGCATAAATAATATTTAGATATTTAATTAATAGATACTTACATGACAAATCAAATACATGTATATGTATAGCCTTACCTATATAGTAAGTTGAATTATTATTTATATTTTTTTGATGTGACGTGTAAATCTTTATTTATGAACAAATTGTCTTATTGTCTAATTATTACTGTGTACTTTTACTACAAGGGAATTCAAATTTTTTTAATGCTCATCAAACAAATTTGAATATCCCTCAACCAAAACTATAACTACAGTCCTCGTGATATGTGATTTCGTACAATTAGCCCCTTCTGCAAAAACTGTTGATACTGTGACAGACTTCACATGCGGAAGGCATCATCATACGTACGTACTTGTACAAGTGTTTAAGTAAGTATAGATACATTATGTAACATAATGAAGGTTGTCGTAACGTACGAGACTCGTGAAAGGTTGTTAGCTCACTGATTGTACCTACTTAGTACAAAAGTGCGTTGAGTTTCACAAATTATTGCTACTCAGCCGAATTTAATTAGGTATTCTTACTAAAGAAAACTCTATTAGTGTAGAGTAACTCAGTAACAGAGACCGGTGATAATAACATAGTTTTTTAAACATCTCAAGCTTTTCTCAAGGATTAGTTAGTAGATCTTGCACTATTGCTTTTCGCTAATAAATTGATAGTGAAAAAGACAAAGCATTCAAATAATTTGTGTAAATTTACGAACAGCACCGAGCGGAGCTGGTGTTCGTTGGGAGCGAGCACCCAAATGTTAAATTAACCGAACAATATTCACAAATTCCGTTCATTTTTCACCCAATAACCATTCTGTTGGATTTATAAGCAATTTAGCCGCTTCCTATCAATGGTTGAGCAGATTTATGATGAGTTTAGGTGATTCCATTATATTACGGATAGGATATTTGATGCAGGGAGGGGTTGCAATAGTACCCGTTATGGTATTTAACTATCCAAGTATTTGTAAACTCTAAGGCTTTCACGGCCGGCGTTGCACTATACTCTATACTCAGTATCAGAGAAGACGCCGCGGAGGAGAGTTCTACGCTCTTGTCGCCGCTCGGACCTGAACCACTGAAGATGTCGACCGCAGTGATCGACGAAACGTCTGGAACAAAAGTTTCACATAGACCACGGCCAAACAGCCCGGAAGCAATACATACAACATATCCAAGTATTGTTTTAAACTTTCATGGCTTTTCATAATAATATAAATATTGTTGTTGATTGTTAGTTTCTCTGTAATCATGGTGCGTGGAACCGCGCCGAAATATCGGGAACTCAATCAAAATCATGGTGCGTATCCCGTGTTAAACAATATTTATATTAATTAACCAACTTCCCAAAAGAAGGAAGTGAAAAATTCGGTTGAAAAATTTTAAATGTATTTTTTACCTTAGTTATCTCAGAACTCCGTCGTTTTTGGGACTAATTTAGACAGATTAAAATTCTTATTTATTTAAAATAAGATGATTTCAGACATCTTTCATTGAAATAGAGAGATGCCAGTCCTTAGATATTTTATAAGAGCTGAAAATTTCCCAGAGCATATCCCCAACACAGGTTAGAATGATCCTACAAGTATTGAGGACTTGCTCGGGGAAATTTTCATCAGGAAATTTTCATATAACGAAAGTCTGGCCATCGTGGGGTCATGGTATATAGGTCCTATCCCGTAACTTTTGACAAATTAATTGTACCGCTAGCTATCATTTTCGATGTTGTCTATTATAGTAGTATCAGATTAGGTTTATATGTGAATCACAACACATAAGGCCATGTTTGGCGCTCGTTAAGGCACCGACAGCATCTCTCAACTCAATTAAGGGACTTCACGTTTTATAATTGCACTCGACTGCACGTGCTCAGGGCTGCCTCTCGATTAGTCGCCATATTGGGCCCGACACGATGTTGATTGAAATTGGCTTTTTTGCTTTCATACCTTATTGGAGTTGGGATTTGCGAAATGTTTGGAGATTGTTTGTTTGTTTTTTATTTGTTTGTTCAGCTTGCATTATATGCTGAAGAATGTTTACAGTAATTAAACATTATGTACCATCCGATATCATGTGGTTAATTTTTTTCTTAAGTATATGGAAACAATAGCTTATTTCGTTTAGATACGAAACGAATGTCCCTAAAATGCTGGTGGCATTGCCACGTTACATAGACTCAACTTTTGTGCGAAATAAATGTGAACAGTAGTTTTTGCTATGTTTGCAAAGTTAAATTAAGCAAAAGAAATATTTTTGTTCTAAAAATACAAGAGTTAGAGAGCAATAGACAATATTTCCGAGTAACAAACACAGACTAGGCGTATCAAAAACGTCATCACTGGCAGAAAGTGTAGGAATCTGTACAATAAATTAACCGACTTAAAAAGATGAAGGTTCTATGATGGTATATTTTTTGATGTATGATCACCGATTTCTCCGCCAACTGTTGACCGATTTAGAAAATTCTTTTTTATTTATTTATTACATACAGTTTTACACCTTAGGAATAATTCTTAGCTCATCGGATTTTCCAAAATTTATCTGAGCATTTGATCGATGCGACGCGTGACCAAAATGCTGGCACATATTTGGCTCAACGAATCAGCATTGCAACTCAGCGTGGCAATGCTGGTAGCATTCTTGGCACGCTGCCGGCCGGTAGCGGGTTAGAGCATTTAAGTTATCTATAGGCTACCAATAGCTAGTGGATTGCTCAAATGTTACACTTAGGTTACTACTTCATTATCATCCAGAAAGTAAAATTTACATCTCTAATTATTATTATTATTTTTTTTTATTAACATTTACACAAGGTCTTCAGGCCCCAAACTAGGCAGAGCCTGTGCTATGGTAACCTGATGACTGATATATATACATATACACACACAGGTCAAACATACATGTTCATGCACACAAATGTTTGACCTATCCGGGAATCGAACCCGGGACCAGCGGCTCAGAAGGCAGAGTGCTACCAACTGCGCCAACCGGCCAGCCAGTCTTTCCATCAATACTGCTCGTAAAGACTTTTCTACTGCAGCAATCATCTGGAATGACACAAAATGAAGTAATAAATAGAGCATGGTCACACATGGTCCGAAAACTATATGCAAGGATTAAAGATATTGCAATACCTCAAAACCTAGCACTGATCTCTTGCTCAACTTAACTAAAATAAATTCTGGAAAATACGATAAGTTCATTAGATAGATAGATAGATAACACTTTATTGCACAAAGGGGACATTATATAGATAATTTAATATTTTTATAGTAAATTAAATTGCACAATCGGCGACCTTATCGCTAAACAGCGATCTCTTCCAGGTAACCGTAGGCTAGATGGATACACTTGAATTTTGTTAAATAGGTAGTGTGCAGTGTTAACATAAAACTAAATGTGGTTAGTTTAAGATAAGTACGATAAGTTCTTATTATATTACGATGAAGTCCATATTAGTATGACGCTATCAATATCAACTAAGATTAGATCTCTTTAATCAAATTACGGGTAAATTTAGTCACCACTTATTTGTTGCCGACTGAAACTACCCGCAATTTGCCAGCAATTGAATAAAACTCATCGTAAATTTAATACGAGCTGTTTAATTTTTAAGAAATTTAGTGAAGTTCTAGTAAATAACAGGACAGGAAATCAGGGCAGGACCACTACCCGACTAAGCTCCGTAATTCGTGGACTGATTTAATTTTTTATTATTATATCAAAGGCTAAACTTTCGTAACGTAGCGGGGGAAACGTCGGCTGATCGGCTGTCAAACTGACGGACACAAGTTCGATCGCCGACAACGGCTTGAGCTTCCAGTAAAAGTACGTCTGTCACGTCTGTCAACGACCACATGGTGTGTTCAGGCAGCTATCCTTGAGAGTAGTAAGCATTCTAGATCGTGATAACATCTTCGATCACATCGTCACTGACCTTCAACTGAGATAGTGGTGAAACGGTAGATCAATGATATAAAAATGTGTTCCATAATCATTGCATTTTAATCCGTTGAGTGCTTCTCTTTGGGACGTTTGTTTATTAAACTACATAACTACCATTAGTAACAGAGAAGACGCCGCAAAGGAGAGTTCTACGCTCTTGTCGTCGCTCGGACCTGAACCACTGGAGATGTCGACCGCAGTGATCGACGAAACGTCTGGAACACAAGTTTCACATAGACCACGGCCAAACAGCCCGGAACCAATACATACAACATGCAACGTCGGCCGTGAAAGCCTTAGAGTTTACATACATAACTATCATTAAATGACACTCTCGTTGCAATAAATAAAATAGGATTTAATTCCCCAGAAATGAAACAATTAATCTTTCTACATTATTTAGTTTTATATTTTAAACATTATTTCATGCCGTGATTTGAATAACACAACTGTGTGATGGCAGCCCTCGCATCTGTTACTCGCGGTTCAGCGCTGAAAATGTAGGGTAGTTTAAAGTTGCTGACAGTTTCTGAAATTTGATCGTGTTACCCGCGGAATTGTAATTAGTTACTACTTTTCGCAGGTAGCACTACGTGACTGAAAATTAACGTAAAAGCTAAAATAAGTTTAAACAATGCGATATTTTAGATTATTAAGAGAATTACACTTTTATATCATATTTTGGGCACTGTATGCATTTGTTTTTTTTGTTATGTAATTCGGTTTTTATCTTTGGCTTGGTTCTTCTGCTGTCATAGTGCATACAAATTTAATAAAAACTAACGTATGGAGTGAGTTACCTTAACCTTGTTATTATTAGATAATTATATACAATCTTGTGCCTTGGGAATAATTCTCTGTTAGTTAAATTCACATTTTCATTAGGGTTTAGGTAATTCGTTATAATAATGTATACTGCACTTTTCATCAGATGCAATCATTCTGCTATTACTTTGAAACAAATATCTTCTAAAACAACACGTATTCTGAAAGAAATCGCTTTGAGTGATAAATCCGTATATTGTTTCTCTAGACTAGTATAGGCTTATAAACATAATTCTAATTAAGTTAATTTTATTACACTTATGTTACAAATAAAGTGTTTTCTATCTATCTATCTCGATCGAGAATTACCTCATTACCCTTTGTTTATTTATCTGAGATCAGAGATGATCTGAGATAACCTATTAAGCACACCGTCTAAGTATCAAGTTTGTTTTCATAATTATATTTTGCCTTTCACCGTGAAAACAGGTGATCAGAATAGAGTTCAAAAAGAACATGGATGAATGCCTATTCGAATTAATGAAGATAAATATTTACTAAATCTTTTAAGTCTTGGTTGTAGGTAGGTCGACTAAATTATGTCTGCTTTCAAAATGGCGATGACTGCGGGCAAGACACATGTCTGCTCTGCCACACTGATTTCCGTTCTTCCCCAGCTTAGGACTTTTGAAACTATTAGAAAAGCTGCTTTAAGTTAATCTAACTATTGCGTACTTCATAAAGTCTTCACAAGCGCTGTTGCAACAAGAAATATGCGGGGACGCAGTCATTGTAACTTTAATTTAATCAATTCTTCTATTTTTAAATCGTCACGCGCTTTAGACATTAACAAGATAATCACTAACGCTTCCTTTTGTAACTTAGTTATTTTAATTTTAATGAAAAGGCAAAAGGGAACAATACATTTTGTAAACTTTGGGTTTCGCAATAAAGAAAAAAATGTATATGCATTTCTATTAGTATGATAAGGGAACGTTGTGATGACGAAAATGTAGTGACTAAGATTGAGAAGAGTATGTTAAGATGGTTTGGTCATGTAGAGGGAGTCAACGAAAGGAGATTGGCTAAGATTGGTATACATAATAGGTGAAGTTAATGGTTGTGTTGGAAGAGGGTGGCCTAGGCGAACGTTCCGAAATCGGATTGACGAAGCTTTAAGAAAGGACCAGGTCAAGCATACTCTAAACCGACACTCATGTGTAAAAGGTCTGGTAAGCGTGGATGAAGCGAAGAAGTGTGTCGTAGCATTTGGAAGGCTGTGGACTGTGCTTACCCCTACGGGAAAGAGGCGTGAATACATTATGTGTGTATGTAACATGTAATCTTAAGAACGACTAAAAATATCCCGTACACTGAGATCCTAAAAATATTATAGTAATTCGTCTTTTACCAAAACTCAGACATAAAAATAATAATGAACGATGAATTTTGGTGATGGGTGGACCAGCACTATATATTTTATATTATTAATATTGGTTATTTATTTATCAACATAGTATACGTTAATCCGTAAACTTGCAACAATGCCCAATTTGGATAAAGTATTTCAACAATATTCATTCTTTGCAGCGATGTGGTTTGTTATATTGTTACGTTTTCGTGGAAAACTATTATATAAATATTTCTATGACCTGTTGAAGCGCCCAATTATATAGCTTTAAGAAACACTTGGCTTGTTGTTTTTTCATTCAGGTAATTTAAGTTGTTTCATTAAATAATAGAACTGAAATGAAACTTTGTAGCTGTTTGTGTCTAGTAGTACAGCGAAGCATTCATTTCAGCTGCCACCAACCACTGGCAGATCACTCAATCTTGCTGGAAGAGCTTTACGGCGGTGCCCCACCATGAATCTAGACGGAAAAAGTACAAAGCATAATATATACGGTACATCCTGATGGAGTGTAGGAGTACCTACTCTACGAGACGCTAAAGAAAAAAAATATTTTTAGGTTACAGTGATACACACACGATTCATCAATCAGCGTAGTTAGTGAGAGCAAGAGTGAGGTGCGTTGTATTTCAGAACAATTTTTTTAAAGTATTTTTTCTCTTATCCTCCTGTAAAGTACACACTAATCCACACTAAACTTCCCACACTTCATATTATATAATTATGGAATTATGCTTCTGTAAACTCTAAACTAAGGCTAAAGTTCTGTTCTCAAAAGTTCTGCTACATACACTTCCTTATGTAATCTAAGTGTCTCTACTATAGGCCATACGGGTATGGCCTAGGTATTTCGATATTTATACAAGAAGTACCGTTAACACTAAATTCCTAAACTTTCATAATTAAATCTAACAATACTGTTATATATAAATAACCATCTTTTTAGACATGCCGAACTCTGAGGATAAATATTTGATATTGTTTTAGGCAGAGGTGGTAGCGACCCCCAATACGGATGACGAAACCAAGCGGATTGTTTGGCAAATAACCAAATTCATTCACCTGTTTACTCAGACTTTCTGCTAATAAGAAATGTATATGCAAAATGTACAGTCGTGATGATAAGTGCATGTTGCGGGTATATTCCCGTGAAACGTGCATCTATATGAGTTTGGGAAGGGTACACAAAGTAAAAATAAATTGAGAATGCCAAGTCACAGAACCGCATGTTTCAGAAAAGGTGTGTGTGGTATGGGTTCTGAGATATACAATCACTTACCTGAAACAATATTAAGGTCGGAGAGTGTCGAAACATTTAAAATTAAACTGTTTATTTTCCTTTCTGAAAAACTGTATTACAAAGTAACTGACTTTCTTAGAGACAAATTTTAAAGATGAAGGTATTGTGTCTTTATGTTTTAAATTATTCATGTTTAATGTTTACTAGTAATATGTTAAATACTAGATATAAGCTAATAAATATTGTATGTTCGAATGGACATAGCTGTTGTTACCCTTATATATATAGGGGTACGATACAACACATTTAAGAACTAAATGTATAACACAGCTAACAATAAAACAATCTGAATCTGATTCTGAAACAGTAGGTATGAGAAACTATAATGTCAAACGGTTCTTGTGACTACTATCATAATGCCTACATCTCGTAACGTAATAATTATGTCAAAAACACGATTGTGTAAGATTTTCTCAGTGTTTGTATGTTCATTGACTAAATTATTTAAAGTCATAACACATATAACAAAATAGTACAGCAGTTATGTTAGGTTTAAATGTTTTAACGGCCAGAGTCTCCATATTCAAAATCCTTCTAGAATACATTTACTTCATGTATTCTTTTTTTTTAGATAGATAGATAGTAAATTCTTTATTCGTTTCTCCAAGTTTTACAAAAGTAACGTAATAGATTCATTATGTAAAGATAGCTTATAGCTTGCAATATCCTGGAGAAACAAAAGGCGGAATTATCGCTTAAAGCGATTTCTTCCAGTCAACCTGGATATATTTTATTATCATATTCTTTTATTTATTTATACTTTAGCACTATTTAGTACATGGAGGACTTAACGCTAAATAGCATTTTCTACCAGTCAACCACAAGGTGAAAGAAAAGTGGTAGCGGTGCAATAGTAAAATAAACGAAAATTGAAAGTAGTAATTTGTAGGAAGTTTTGTAGGTTTTTGACAAAATAGGTAAGCACCGTTATTATGGGCTTATCTTGTATATGTGACTTATGAAATTCAATATTACAAGTCTGAAGTTTAAAACGTAAATGCCATAGCTAGCGTAGGATGTGTATTATATTAGCGGAAGTCTAAAGTTGATATCAGAAGGTCTCTATAGTAAGAGTGACGATATGTTTCCTTGTAAATCTACAACTATACCCACTTTTAAACGTGACTGTACTCAAATCAGTATTTTTTTAAAAGCTTTCTTCAAACTACACAAGTGCTGGAAGTTCCTCTCAACAATCGGCGAGCGCTGGAACATAAACACTTGGATTTATGCGTCGAAGTTTGCGTTGGAGAAAATTTTCAATTATTAAGTCCTGTTTACACGAGCGCAGTTGATATGCGACTGTTTGAGTTGATTGTTAGTTTGAACAGTTTGAAGTTAAACTTATGCGAGCTCATGTGCCATTTAGTTTGATTGCCGAGCCGAGTTTTGAAACTTTATATCGGTGTAATTAGATCGGTTTGACAGCAATACGAAAAATTGTGCTGTTTGATCAAACTCACCTGATTAGTAATGCATACAGCACTGCAGCAGTATCTATTAATTGTATTGACTTGATTTTAATATTTACTGTTTGATTTTTAATTGAATAACTTAAAAACTATATGTCGGGAAATAAATATATACAAATTACAAAATAAAATATACGTTTTTATTGCCGCAAAGTTAGGTACACGTAATAGGCGGGACGGCGACGACACAGCAATAATTCTAGTAATATTATAAATGCGAAAGTTTGTGTGTATGCTTGTAACTTCTTCACGCTCAAACGGCCGAATTCGTATTCGCCGAACTGATTTCGATGAACTTTGGATTAACATAGGCTACTTTTATCCCTGAAAAAGTATTATTCCCGAGGGATATTTGATGTAGCGGGAAAACCGTAATCCATGCGGGTGAAACTGCGGGGCGCTACTAGTATCTTTATAAAAAGTATTGAAAATGAATTAATATGATAATTGGAGCTGTGTAATAATCAAACTTCTAAGTAAATACAATCAATGGCTACAGCAGTTGTATGCATAATTAATTAGAATTTGATTAATACTTTTTCTACAATGACACGAAGTTTTTATTAAACTAATCTATGGTATCCTTCCTAATAAAATAAAAAAAACGACGAAAAGAATAAAAAAACAAATTTATAAAAGCAATTCGAATAAAAAAAGCGGTACACAAATAATGCAATTCTGAGGTAATTAACATTAACACAAAAACAACAATTATATACAATCACATTAGGCAAATTAATTATTTTGAATCAGCACAACCGTGATAAAAATAACCGTGTTATGTTGTCGTGATGTAGAACAGTCTTAACTTTATAACTTTTTATACGGCGTGAGTTTTATGTGTAGGTAGGTAGAGTGACGCCTGAGGGAACGGTGTCGAAAACAAAATAACGAACCTCATGCCATTCGCACCAGTTTGTATTCCTGCCATAACATCTGGAACTGTTACAGTTAGATTAAAAAGTAAGATGATTCGATTTGCGTTCGTTACTACGTGAAAAGCTCCCCGATTCAACAACAAGGTAGAACGAGATACAGATATATGTATGTATTTGTATTTCACTTGAGGACGAATAATAATATGAGAGAGAGAGATGCATTATGGTACTTCCTAATGGCGGATCTGGTAGCTATCACCCTCAAGGTTTCCTGTACCTACGTACTGGGTTCCTCTGTGTCTTGGGAGGCATATATGGACATACACAATCACATTACACAAACATCGAATATCCAGGACAAATATGCATGCTCAACACATAAATGTTTGCTCCTGCCGGGAATCGATGACAGGTCGCGGGTACCAGGGGCTTTACTATTAGCTTTGTAAAAACCATGCAAGTTCCGAACAGTTCTAAAACCTGGCTTAAACATGCCAGAAACAACAATAACCGTTCACCTTTGAAAATATCAATGTTCAAACCGTTCACCTAAATGAGCGATTATATATTATAATACTGAAAGGTATGATTTCACACTTAGCGGTTTAAGCCAGGTTTTAGAACTGCTGGGAACTTGCATGGTTTTTACAAAGTTATCTGTAAGGGCTAGTCAAGTTAAGTGTGACGATACTTTAAACGAAATCCTCACTTACTACCAAGAGGAGAAAACACAAAATATTAAACTTCATAGCCATAAGATGTCCACTGCTGGACATAGGTGTCCCAGCGATCTGCACAAGGACCGGTTCGCAGCGGCGCGCATATTTTAAGCTTGCGTCCAATGGATGTTATCAAACTGTTACATTAAGGTGAAGAATAAAGCCATTTGGGCACCAAACATAAACAGAATGTTCTATCGCAACAATATCAAATCTACTTAAAAACTTGTGAATTTACTTATTGAAAAAGTACGCCCCGAGCTTGCTAAGCTGGAGTTCACCAAAATTTAAAAGCTAATAATAAATTAACCGTCGGTTAACTGTATGGTAAAACTGTTTGACCGACGGTTAAGTTGATAATCGGACGTTTTAAATTTTGGTGAACTCCACGCTAAGACGATGTTCCGTTTGTAAAGTATTCTTTTCTCAGCCATGTGCGTCCACTGCTGGACGTATGCCTCCCCCATATAGGGGGGATTTGCTCACCACGCTTGGCAGGCGGGTTGGCGAGCGCAGTATGATTTCCGATCCTCAGAAGGCACTGCTGCCCACCTCCTGGTACGTTATCCCTTAGCCGACTCTTACGGTACCCGCGGGAAGAGATGGAGAAGTACTATTCTAGGCCGGTACCACCACGGCCCACGGTAAAGTATTATTAGACTTAAAATGAATTACGACACTTTAAAAATATTCAGATTTCATTAAATTAAATTTTGGTTGTGGTGGTTGGGGGTAGCTTTTATTATGAAAATTTTCTCAATAACAACTACCTCCAACCGACTTAACTCAAATATAATTGAAAAATAAACCTAATATGACTTATCATTCCGTTAAATAAAATAATTATCTGCTTAAACGGTTTAATTATATCAATAAACATATTAACATACATTATAACGATGATTCTCTTAAACGGCCACTGAAACATTTGTTATGTTTCGTCAATTTATTACTCGTCTTCTAAAAAATACGAGAGACCTATGTCCATCAGTGCACGACTTATGGCTGAGATGATAATCTTAAAACAGCCTAAAATAAGTTTCAAACTAATACCAGTCTGTAAACTCTAAGGCTTTCACGGCCGGCGTTGCATGTTGTATGTATTGCTTCCGGGCTGTTTGGCCGTGGTCTATGTGAAACTTTTGTCATCAGTAGGTATCAGAGAAGACACCGCGAAGGAGAGTTCTACGCTCTTGTCGCCGCTCGGACCTGAACCACTGAAGATGTCGACCGCAGTGATCGACGAAACGTCTGGAACACAAGTTTCACTTACACCACGGCCAAACAGCCCGGAAGCAATACATACAACACATAATGCCAGTCTGTTTTCCACAGGCATTCACGACATAGGTATGAAAAATATATGCTGTATAATAAGTATGTTCACCATATTCCAAGATTCCCGTAAATATTGGCTCAAAGTGTTCTTCGTGGGTGTTGCGTTTGATCGTAAGAGCCCTCTAGCCCTTTTTATTTACCGGTTCGATTCTCAAGACTCTTGTGAATGCCGGAAAAGGGACGGAATCACGTAGTGTCTTCAATTAATTTTATGGTAGAAGTTCAAGCCAATTCATGTCACTTTTGCTAACTTATATAATATTCTACTAACGTGTTCTAATTGTTATAGTCACAAGTCTGTTCAAGGACAAATATTTCAGCAGTTATTTAATTTTGAAAAAGTATAAAAGGGGTTTAATAAGTTATTTTTTTTATTCTGTATAATATATTACCTTATTCTGTTTCTACGGGTATAACGTGACACTTACGCGTAGTCGTTATCACGATCGGCAATTGTTACGGCGTTTGAAAAAGTATAAAAGGGGTTTTATATATTATTTTATTTTATCCCGTATAATATATTACCTTATACTGTTTCTACGGGTATAACGTGACACTTACGCGTAGTCTTTATCACGATCGGCAATTGTTACGGCGTTTGAAAAAGTATAGAAGGGGTTTTATATATTATTTTATTTTATCGCGTATAATATATTACCTTATACTGTTTCTACGGGTCTAACGTGACACTTACGCGTAGTCTTTATCACGATCGGCAATTGTTACGGCGTTTGAAAAAGTATAAAAGGGGTTTTATATATTATTTTATTTTATCGCGTATAATATATTACCTTATACTGTTTCTACGGGTCTAACGTGACACTTACGCGTAGTCGTTATCACGATCGGCAATTGTTACGGCGTTTGAAAAAGTATAAAAGGGGTTTTATATATTATTTTATTTTATCCTGTATAATATATTACCTTATACTGTTTCTACGGGTATAACGTGACACTTACGCGTAGTCGTTATCACAATCGGCAATTGTTACGGCGTTTTCTGGAAGTCTTCATCAGGATCTTAAGTGCGGTGCGTTCGTCGTAACGTTCCGTCTCGCACACAAGGGCCAAAAGAAACCTAAGCAATTGTCGATCGTGATATCAAATACGCGTAAGCGTCACGTTATACCCTTTAGAACCAGTATAAAATAATAATGAGCGTTTGTTTTAATAATATTATTAAAAGTGTTGAGTCTGTGTTTCCCGATATGTACAATCCCGGAGTTTTAAAGTCGCGAGTGAATAGGTTCCTTCTAAGTTTGCGTGCTCCACCTTAGACCGCGTCGTCGCTTAACATCAGGTGAGACAGTGGTCAAACGCAAGCGTATAAACTTAAAAAAAATAAAAAATATTATTGTATGGTTTCAAATTTATTATTACAGGAAACAGACATGTTTTTCTTTATACTCACGCTTTATAAAATTTGGCGACCAAGCGTACGTTTTTACGCCAGTCCGGCCAAAAAATGTAGTTAGCATTAGAAAAGTCATTTAACAGATAGTTACATATCACTTGGTTGAAAGTTTCGTAAGTATTCGATATTATTTATCTTTAACTATTTAACTTACGTATATTGGTCGAGTGGGTTATCCTTAGTGAAATAGTGGTTAAACACTAGATCCGTAAGAGTATAAAACCAAACATAAACAGTATTTTTATAATATTTTTGCTATAACTTAAAAACGTCCGCTTAATAAATATAAGCATGGTTTTAATTAGTGTTCGATGTTGTTTATAGGAATACATTTCGACTTCAAATGAGATTCTAAAATCCTCTTTTTGAAGTAAATACCACAGAATATAATTGTCGGTCTTGTTTAAACTTCCAATTTTCCGGATAATTCAACAAGTATTTTACGTTACAAATTTCGAAGTATTTAGAACGGACATGTGATGAAATATGCGAACGTGTGGTATCACCGGTACATTATAACTTGTTCGAAATCTGTGGAATTCAGTGCGAGCTTTAGAGTGATATAATGTACTCTGCATCATCACGTTCTGTGAATGGCTGACGCGTCATACGTCTGTGATTGTATCGTGTTTGAAACTGGGAGTGAAATGTTTTGAATAGTTTTTATATTTGGTTATATGGACTGCGTTTGTGAACGCTGTCAACTAAGATGATTCAAGACCAAAATAAAATATTCAAATTAAAATCTTGTTTCTATCTTTTTAGTTCTTCAATTAATTCATTAAAGATGGTAGATATTGGCTCTGTCGGGTTTTTTTAAATTGTTTTTTTAATAACGCTGCAAACGCCGTGGTGTACCGCATGGGGGTTTTGAATTATACCCCTCATCTCTACCCGTGGGTTCCGTAAGAGTCAGCGTATCAAACAATAAAATCAACATACTGCGCTCCAATCTACCTGCCAAGCCCGGCGAGTACTGGTACACCTGTCCCCCATCCATTAAAAGAAAAGGGGGAGGCATAAGTCCAGTAGTGGATATTCTATGGGCGAGATGATGATGATGAATATTCTTTCGAATTTCGTACAAATATTTTGAACTAATTAACAAAAAAAGGAGGTTCTCTATTCGGTTCTATTTTTAACCGACTTAAAAAAAGGAGGTTACTCAATTCAACCGTATATTTTTTTTATGAGTGTTCGTGGATAACTTCGTTGTTTATGAACTGATTTCAAATTTCATCAAAATCGGACAAGCGGTTTTTGAGTTATACTCCAATAACTGAAAAGTGCTACGCGTATTTTGATGATATTATTGTCGCGGTTGAAGACATCGGAGAACATACAATGACAATTAATTGATCCCGTGAGTAGCAAAGGTCACTGAAAAGGATGAAAACAAAATTTTACCGATTTCAACACTCAAAAGTGTGAAATAACTTGTCGAAGTCGGTACCATGAGCACAATATTTATTTTATTTATTTATTTACATATTGTGATGATAGTTACTTTTGTGAACTATCATAGTTCCGACTTTATTTTACACTTTTGCGTGTTGAAGTCGGTTCCATTTTTAGTAAACAATTTTTGTTTGATGCTTGTTTTTACCCTTGTACTTGGATATTTATGAAGCGAAATGGAATATTTTGTGTTCATAATGAAAATGATATATTATATGGCTTCAGATTTAATTAATAACGGTAAAATATTTGTTGTTATATTCGAGAAAAAATTAAGAGTAAAAAATAATTAGTAGGAAGTTCGTTTTTTATATTTTGAAAGCTGCGTAATCATAATTATTGATAAGCCAGTTGACCCATGTCTCATGTGATAGCCGACAGTCTGTATAGAATAAGGACTAACATAATTAATTTTTAAGTGGCTTGAATATTCAGTGAGTTTTCGGTGCCAAACTATGTAAGTATCTCTAGCTCTAGATTTTAAAGATCAAGACTTGGTTGAAGTTTGTTGATTTAAATATGACAAAAATGTAGGTAATGTACAGAAGCTCTACATAATCACATATTTACACCTTCCTTTCCTCTGGTGGTAAGACACAGCTTAAACGAATGTTGTGCATTGAGGTTTTTACCCGCTTGGATTACGATTTACCCGCTACCCCATTTTTCCCACGGTAACTATGCTTTTGCAAGATAATAATAGCCTATTTGTTATATTCATTCCAAATTTCATGCAAATCGGTTCAGCCGTTTCAGCGTGAAAGATTAACAAGCATACAAACAATAAACGAACATGTTGACATACTAGATTAGAAAAGCAATTCATGAACTCAATTGTTTGCGTTAGTAAGGCGTAATAACTGTAAAGACCCTGGAAATCATGATTCTGTTTCTATCCCTATCGCACAGTACCGCCGTTATATCTACCAGCGTTGTAACAACGAATCGCGGGTAACAAATCATCCGCAGGTGCACCTCGGCGCTATAACCGTTACGGCTCAGTAACGACGAAGCTATTCCACTGACTGAAGACTGTTCGAAGCGAAAATGCTGGCGGAATGTGGGTAGAATGTGAAGTTGAGTTTGTGATAATGTAGGAATGGTATCAGAATATATTAGAAGAATTCGCAAATACTTTTTGCGATATCCTTTTTATGAAGTTATGGGTTTAAGAGGTGCTGATGACACTACAGAGGCTCGCGGGTGTTTACAGGCAGCGAGGGGCGGGACAAATCCTGGTGCGTGTTGATTTAAAATATTACAAAATTACTTTAATATTACTAAATTACTATATGGATGACCTGCGGTCTCATAATATTAATAAATATGTAATCACATATTTTGACTTTTTTAATTTTCTTTCTTCTGATGTAAGACACGGTTTAAGCGTATTTCGCTTAGTTCGTAGCGTAGCGCATAGTCGCTACGCTACGAAATCAACTTTTGTTCAATTGAATCGACCTTCATGAACTGTTCTCATAATTGGTATTTTTTAAGTAGATTATTAGATTCACCTGTGTTTATGTGTGCATGTGCGTATTTGTGTATGTTTGTATGTTTGTTATCTCCTCGCGCTCAAACGGCTACACAGATTTAGATGAAATTTGGTATAGAGATAGCTTATACCCTGGACACCCTTCCTCTGATCATATCAGTTCATTTCTTTTCCGTCACATCATCCTGAGACACATGTTAGGGCTGGCGGCGCCGTGGCTTATTCGGCGGAGCAATTGAAACGGCGAAAATATGCTAACGTAGGTAGTGGTTACATATTTGAACCGTTTGGGGTCGAGTCATTGGGCCCGTGGGAACCTGGAGCTCATCGGATTTTCCAAAATTGATCAGAGCGTTTGATCGATGCGACGTGTGACCAAAATGCTGGCACATATTTGGCTCAACGAATCAGCATTGCAATTCAACGTGGCAATGCTGCTAGCATTCTGGGAACGCTGCTAGCCGGTAGCGAGTTAGTACATTTGAATTATCTATAGGCTAAATTGCTCAAATGTTATTGTAGTAGCTGTGTGTAATTAGTTATTAGTGTTTTATTTGAATAAAGGCATTTGCCCCAAGAAAAAATATTTCTTTTCATTTTTTATTTCAAATTCTACTCATATCCGAGTTGCTCCTTACCGGCGTACTACACTCTGTGTTAGTCTTTTGTCTTTAATGTACTTTGCAACTGTTGGGAGAAAAAGTTTTTGTTTCCTAGTAAAATAACAATAATAGCGTATTATAGAATACTCAACGGCAGTTTAGTTTACTATTTCTACTTGTTGCTTATATTTCTTCATAAAATAGGAGCTAGAGTGAGTCGCTGTCAATGAATGTGACAGTGTCAATGAATTTGAAAGACTTAAACACGATTGTTCAAATCATCAGTATTTACTAGTTAACTTTAACTCGTAAGCTGAACAAATAATAAAAAAAAATTTTTAAACTGAAAGTTTTTGTTTTTTACCACATTAACAAAAAAAACTAACACCATTCTTAGTATATAATCTTCAACACGAATACACTATTACCAGATTGTAGGTTTTATTTCCTCACTAAACAAAAAGCTATTGCGAGTTACTGTCAATAATTTTGTATGTCAATGATATATAACTGTCTAAAGCTTTTAAGTATACGTACAATAAAAATGTGACTATCGCTGTCTGTACATGCAAGATACATATGAGAAAATTGATAATTGAGGGTCCCTATTTAACCGATAGAACCCAAAACTATCAATTGATTATTATAGTTTTAGACTAATTCGGTAATGGCTTAACCGAATTAGGTAGTGGTTTTCACTAATATATTCAATGATACTATATGTTTATATGAGGTAGATGTCGCCCAAGCGCGCGGAAACTGAGCCGGCAAAATTAAGTCAATTGTAGTAATTTTGATTACGTATTTTAAGCGCAAGTCTAAACATATAGCTATCCTTTTCTATATTATTTGTACCGTATTATCTGTCGCAGTAAGCATGTTTATGTCGTGAACGAACAAAATCTGAGCACCGCGCAGTATGAATATACGTCATCTTATTTATATTGTGGCTTATTTAATTAGTGTATTGTTTGTTTTTAGTGTTTTATGTTATTCAGTTCATAATAAAACAAGTTGTACCAGTTTTGCTAATTACATTCATGTCTAACATTTATATTATTCTTCTTGTCCTTATCCCACACTAGGTGGGGTCGGGACAATATGTTTTCTCCTTCCACTATCTTCTATAAATTCGATCATTACTCATCTCAGTGCTCACCTTCTATAAACATATTTAAATTCTTCTCACAGTCCATCCATGCCTTCATCGGCCTTCCTCTACCTCCCATATCTACCCACATTCATGCTAAGTACCCTTTTTGTTGTTTTTCATTCCTCTTCATGACATGCCCATATCAATCCTATCTATTCCCTTTCAACTTATCGAACATTTAACACATCGAACTTTTTATGGTTGATAAAAACGTCATTAAACAATGTGTTTGTTTGAAAAAATATATTTTAACTATCTATCACGGTCTGTAAAATATTATAAATAAGTGTTTGCTGTGAATTATGGATGGTCATCGAGAAAATCCATGTGCGCGGGTGAAATCGCGCTTTTCTACAAGTTTCTCAATAAACGCGAAAAAAGTGCGAACACAGCTGCCGTATTATAGATTCCTCAACACGAATAACCTATTACCGACCATCGAGCGAACATCTAAAGTTACAAATTGAGCCCCTGAAGGGTAACAAACGTATTATCCGTGCATTTGGAAAAATCCGCATAACGGGACGATACACGCGCGACGTTTTCAATATCCTGCGTATCGGTGACGAGTGACGGCACTTTGCGGCCGTGGCATATGGATTCGGGTGAATCCGTTTTACGGAATTACTGATATACTTTAATAGAAATATTTGTTTCTGGATTTTTCAATAGACCAGCCGCCGGCCAGTGGGAAGACCTAGGTACAGGTGGAAAGATGAGGTGCTAAAAGACCTGCGTGAGCTCCAGGTGGACGACTGGTAGGAACGCACCAATGATAGGGAAGGATGGCGCTTGCTCTTGTCAGAGGCCAAGATCCACTTTGGGTCGCTGAGCCAGCGGAGTAAGTAAGTATTTATTCCTGGAACAAATTGTCTGCGGCATATTATTCGAATCGATGATAGCTCAGCGGGAGGAGCGCTGGTGTGATCCCAACAACGGCTTCAGTTTCCGGTGTAGGTAACACCGTTATCAAATTCCCAGCATGGTGGTACTTTCGAGTACCCGCTTGGCTAGCTATCACTCTCACGTTTGAAAAACTGTCACCAAATACATAGTTTGTTCAGGCAGAGCAGTCCTTGAGAGCCAGTGAGCATTCTAGGTCTAGCTGATAACATCTTCGATCGCATTGTCACTGACCATCAAGTGAGATAGTTGTCAAACGCCAGATATATACAGCTTAATTAGAAAATATAATACTAACCGTAACGACAAAATATTTGCAGAAAATAATATCTACTGTTTTTCTATCGACACGTGATTGAAACTCTAAAAAGCCAATGACTGCTTTCTTTAAGAGGACAGCTTAGATCTCAGCAGCGGGATCATAAGTGACCGTCGGTCAAACAGGTTTTACTATGCAGGTAACCGACGACTAATTGATAATCGGACCCTTAAATTTTGGTGAACTCCACCCTTAGTCTGTAAAGTATTTCTGTAATTGACTCCCAGGACAAAAGTAACACGCTTGTCCAGAACATCCTTATATAACGGCTCCAAGAATATAGTTTTGTTTTCAATTTGCGTTTAATGTAAATAATTTAGACCAGGATCCCGTACGGCCTCCATCATGGATCCTTCGTCCCATCTTACAAACTGTCTACATCTATTTACTCAACATTTATGGCACTCCATTTTCTACTTAAGGGTGTAAGCTCACCGAGACCAGTCGGACGATACACGCTACATGATTATATACATAATTTCTTGTATAACAAACTAATATAATAATTGTAAGTAACCATTACATTAAAAAAGTAAATTATATCAAAATACATACACTAAAAGTATCTCCTCACAAAATCATTGTGCAATCATATATTTAAATTAAAATATGTACATTATAATATGTGTAATATCAATCGCGACGCGCAAAAAAAGCATGTTTTTAAATATTACTTCACTCTTTCAGCTTTAAGGCATCACTTGCTGGACACAGATAGCCTGGCATTTGTAGATATCAATAACAATTGATACAGAAGAACAGTGACTGTGGTTAAGCTGGTTCTATCGTTATGAATGTATAAAACGCGTTCGCGGACGTGTTTGCGGTTCGCCTAGTACAGTCTTACCAACACTGGTCATTCTAAACACCGATATACCTTTTCAAATTGCAAAGTTAGAGTCACAATAAAAATGTTACATCCTTCAGAGCACCGCCAGTAAAAAGATGTCCAGGATTAACTGAAATAAATGTTTATTTGAGATCGCTGATTTAGACAAGTACGAAGATGCAAGATAAGCGAAAGAGTTCAGTGCATCTCTACCCTTACGGTCTTCATTTCGTCCTAATCCCGGAGCGAGTCGGGATGAATTTGCATTTCGTCGTCAGTTCATCTGACGTTCTAATTGTGTTCAATCATGTCTACCCCGCTATTAATACTCAGTACACAATGAGTCTCAGACTAGTTTAGGGTTTCCATCAAATATTTCAGCTTCTATAAAAGTTACTAAAGCTTGGATTATAGCAACTTCCTTTCGATTAGTAATTAAAGTAATTGTAAAACAAGTACTTAAAACAGCTAATACATCTCCCAGGTTGCCAAACACAACATATTTCTAAGAAATCAATTATCTAATGCAATATCATAAGCAATGCAAATCTTGCAAATTAATTGTTATAATTTTGCGTTACCAACTTATTGGCGTCTTTTTATCCTAATCCTAGCTATAATTCTGTTCTGTTACTGAGTCTAGAGTTTTCAGTAATAGAGAAGACGCCGCGGAGGAGAGTTCTACGCTCTTGTCGCCGCTCGGACCTGAACCACTGAAGATGTCGACCGCAGTGATCGACGAAACGTCTGGAACACGTTTCACTTAGAACACGGCCAAACAGCCCGGAAGCAATACATACAACATGCAACGCCGGCCGTGAAAGCCTTAGAGTTTGCATTTTATCTATTCGTTGGACATAAATTATATTCTCAACGTGACTTGTCAAATACAAATATATTTTTATACATAATATACGATTAAGCCAGCCCTTACATGTGTCTCGGGACATCTGTGCCGGTGCTACCTTTTACTTGAAAGTTATATAGTACTCGTATATACTATTAGTTTTTTTCTCTCAGCCATGTGCGTCCACTGCTGGACATATGCCTCCCCCATATAGGGGGTATTTGCCAATACTCGCCACGCTTGGCAAGCGGGTTGGCGAGCGCAGGATGATTTCCAATCCTCAGAAGGCGCTGCTGCCCCCCTTCTAGTACGTGATCCCTTAGCCGACTCTTACGGCACCCACGGGAAGAGATGGGGGAGTACTATTCTAGGCCGGTACCACCACGGCACTATTAGTTTTAGTATATACGAATAAACAGGAAATTCAAATTTTAAAATTATATTGTATGACACTAGATAAGTGTCGCTTCCCAGTTCTTAGGGAAATAAATGGGGGAGGCCTCTAGGCGTCTGTCTGGCAGGGGACGTCTAATGACATGATCATTATTGATTATATTGATATTTACAATAAGCTGACCAACTTATGAAATGCCTATCAATGAGGTTTAAGTTAGAAAGGAAACTTAATATGCTCAGTAGCATTTTAAGATATACAGGCCACTTCGTTCCCACTGCAGGGAGCGTTACAAAGTAATCAGCCCAATGGCTGATTCTACTATGGTGGGGATATTTTCGATAAAATGGGGGAAAATTACCAGGCGCCCATGCCTCACATAGAGGCTTTTACAAACACGGGTTTCCATGGCTACTAGAAAAGCGTTTGCTAAACCTCGGCGAGAATTTAAATAAAATATTAATTTCCTATTGGGAAAACAGTAGCGCAAAGAGATATTTTATACAATTTTGTGTATTTCAAGGTGAGGGGAGTTGTAGTCTATCTCTGTATCTTTAGTAGAAAATAGTTTATTCTACCCGGAGAGTATAACATTATGAGAAGTTGCTTGTAGTTTTATAGACGGTCTAGTGTCTATAGCACTAATTTTCTTACAACGCGGATAGTTCTGTAGACCTAGCAGATATATTTCGACGTGGCGTCTCGCACCCGCCTTTGCGGTCAATGATGTATAAACATATAATATCATTGTTTCCGGTGCAATGATAGAGTGTGACCGATACGCGGAAGAAAGAAACGTCTGACTATCGTGGATTACAATGCATACGAAAATGTGCTAAACGTAAGCGCGAGGTGCTGTGTCGAGAGTGTCGAGACCTATAATAATATCTTTAATACTCGTACCTAAGGCGACTAAATAATAATAATAATAAATCAATAAATAAATCATTTATTCAGGTAAAGGCATACACAAATCATGTTAAAGGAATCACCTGGTTCCCAAACTAGGCTCGTGAAAGCCCACACACAAATGAACAAATAAAGACAACGCGTGGCCAAAATGCTGCCCTATATCTTACTCAGAGATTAAGCATTGCTTTCAATGTGGCAATGCTGCCAGCACTTGGAAACTTTGCAATAGATTAGTTTATTTTAGCTATATTAATTTAGTTATATTAATAACTATTGTAGTTTTAGTATAGATAAATATACTTTAATATTAACATATACAACTTTGACGACTGCGATTTGCTTATTTTTATTTAGGAAATATTTGGCTAGCGGCAACAAAGAGGTTGAAAACTCACAACATCACTATTTTTGTGTATAGTCTACCTGTTGAAGAAGAAGAACGAAAAAGACTTTTTTCGTTAAAAACCCATCACTATCATTAATCGGCCTGCTCGGCTAGTTTCAAACTTGTTTCAAACTTTGAAAACTGTAAATTTACCATCTTAAACCGATTTAATCTATATTCGATCTCAACTTGCTCAGTTTCCTCCTTTGTCAGAAAAGCTGAAACAACTTTTTCAAGTTTTTTCTGCAAACTTTAGGGTTATCGTGGATCCACTTTCAAAAGCAATTTCCTCTGGAAGATGGCGGTGGATGAGTCAAAGGGTACGTAAATTTACTCGCACCGAGTTGTTTTCACAAAAAGGCTGTGTTTAGAAATTTAGAGATTACCGTCGATAAAAACGGCCTTTATGTGCAATTTGTAGAAAAATAAACTTAAATCTAAAAACAATAAATTTTGAAATAGAATGAGGAATATCCAAACAACTCATATCTAACGTGCTAACGATTCAATTTTTGTAAAAGTAAGGTCATTGGCCCTAGTTCTGTTAATCACTCGAACTAGCTAAAAATCTCCAAAATGTATTAGCTGGTGTTATATTTACGCTAAAATTCAAGATCGCATAACTCTTTACAACGCTATCTCTAATATTAGACGAGTTTTATGCAATCTCTCAATTGTCATACTAATTTGGCCTTTACCGTAGCCACATAAAAACTTAAGTTACTTATCTTATTTTCCAGAATTTAAGATTAGTTTAATTGATCAAGATAATCAATATCACTGTATTATGTAAAAAAAATAAGTCTGTATTAAGTACGTTTATACACAAATTGTATTTTTCTTTTTACATTCATCGCAGTCCACTGCGAGACATATGCCTCCCCTTATAGGGGGATTTTGCCAATACTCGCCACGCTTAGCAGGCGTGTTGGCGAGCACAGTATGGCTTTCTACCTTCAGAAGTGGCTGCTGCCCACCTCCTGGTTCGTGATTCCTTAGCCGACTCTTACGGCACCCGCGGGAGGAGATGGGGCAATACTATTCTAGGCCGGTACCACCGCGGCATACATATTGTATAATGTTCACATATTGGCTATTTCGTTAATTTAACCTTCAATCTTTTACAATAATTGAATATAACGAAATCAACGTTTTACACATTTGCAACATTTAAAGTTGTAATTACATACAAAGGTTTAATAAATCAAGTTTCCGAACCAACCCTTCACGTGCGCCATTATACGGCTTTGACGTTACACGTGACATGGTTATGAGTGACACGACGTCACGCCTCGCTACGCGACGGGACAGGCTCGATGGATGACGTGACAGCTTATTTACCTTTTTTGTCCCAAAGCCCCTTTATTGTGTGTTGGATGAAGTCGTGCGATACATGAATTCGGAAATGAGAAAATCTAAGGAATCAAACAAAATGCTGATAAAATCTATGAAACGCATGCAGGTAAGGGGTTTGTATCTGAAAAACGTGACGCAAGGCGTGATCAGCGACGTGTTTATTTTCCTTTAAAAATTAATTATCGAACACGGTCTTTGGCATTTCATTTAGGGTTCACTTTGACATCTCTTTAATCTCCTAGCTACCACAAACAAAAGTATTTCCATCGATACAAGTTCTTATCCCGAAACTAATTTGATTAAAACTTTTCTTTTCACATTTGATTTATAGGTAACAGGTATAAAGAAACAACTAGATAATTTTTATTATTGGTTTTGTTATTAAAACTGACGTGGTTTTGACACATTATGAATGTATAAAACACGGGAATTACCTACTCACGTAATAAGTCAGAGTGGTACGTGAGTAATTCCCGTGTCTTCTCCCACTATTATAATACACATGTGAAAGTTTGGATGGATGGATGGATGGACGGATGGATGGATATTTGTTACTCAAGCACAACAGAATGGCTGAACGGATCTGGATGAAATTTGACACAGAGATAGAATATAGTCTTGAATTTCACATAGGTTTTTTATTATTATCTCCATCATCATAGTTTTTCATCACCACGCGGGTAAAACCGCGGGGCGCAGCTAGTACATTCATAATTTATTATCCGTATAATTCACGAATACAACCTCAAATATATGCCCTGGAAATGTCAGAGGTTAATTTGTGTTTAGTATACTCATTTGTAAAATAATAAAATAAAAATAAAATAATACTTTCCTCTCTAAATATTCCAATAAGTCGTAGCAAGATACTTTATATAAATGTTTTGTGAAAAAATAGCAGTAACCTTCAGCCGGTACCGTAATAAATACAATTTTGCAAGAATTAAATTAAGTTGTTATGTCTTTGAAGTGTCAACATATTTTTATAAATGAGTTTTGCAATTCATTTTTGCTTAATAACTGCTATGCTTAAAACAGTAAATTCGTAAAAGTTCTTCGTGAATACATTCCCTAGCTGATCATAAGAAAATTTAATTGAATTCTTTGTTTGGAAACTTTATTAATAGTGAGGACTTTACATTTACCTATTGATTGGGCGTCAAATTTTATTCCTGGCAAAAAGGTAAATTTTGTACGTTATGTCAAATACAGTACCACAGTGACTGACTTTCACTTTTCCGTTTTTATATTAGTCAAACTCTCTATCATCAAATTAATTACTTACCTGCATAATATATGTCTTGCGAAGTTTAATTTCTAAAAAATAGATGTGTTATTATTAATTAATATGATGTCATCGCCAAATTATGTTATGTCAAATACAGTACCACAGTGACTGACTTTCACTTTTCCGTTTTTATATTAGTCAAACTCTCTATCATTAAATTAATTACTTACCTGCATTATATATGTCTTGCAAAGTTTATTTTCTAAAAAACAGATGTGTTATTATTAATTAATATGATGTCATCGCCAAATTATGTTATGTCAAATACAGTACCACAGTGACTGACTTTCACTTTTCCGTTTTTATATTAGTCAAACTCTCTATCATCAAATTAATTACTTACCTGCATAATATATGTCTTGCGAAGTTTAATTTCTAAAAAATAGATGTGTTATTATTAATTAATATGATGTCATCGCCAAATTATGTTATGTCAAATACAGTACCACAGTGACTGACTTTCACTTTTCCGTTTTTATATTAGTCAAACTCTCTATCATTAAATTAATTACTTACCTGCATTATATATGTCTTGCAAAGTTTATTTTCTAAAAAACAGATGTGTTATTATTAATTAATATGATGTCATCGCCAAATTATGTTATGTCAAATACAGTACCACAGTGACTGACTTTCACTTTTCCGTTTTTATATTAGTCAAACTCTCTATCATCAAATTAATTACTTACCTGCATAATATATGTCTTGCAAATTTTAATTTCTAAAAAATAGATGTGATATTTTTAATTAATATGATGTCATCGCCAAACTGTGTTCGTAATTGGATGACGACTGACTTTCGTGGTATTGATATTTTTCTGATGAATATAATTCTACTTCGTAAAGGATTTAGAGATGGTATTCGAGATAAAGGTAATTTATAATTGTTTAGTTGATTACGGCATTATTATACGGGACTGGAATGTATTGAATATGAGCTTGTGAAGCGTTTGGACGGTCGCGTGCGATTTCCTCAACATA
Source organism: Apeira syringaria (assembly GCA_934044485.1). Classification (NCBI taxonomy): domain Eukaryota; kingdom Metazoa; phylum Arthropoda; class Insecta; order Lepidoptera; family Geometridae; genus Apeira; species Apeira syringaria. Next base: position 2,252,849 of record OW203659.1, read on the forward strand.
TCATCATACCAACATTACAAAGTGAAACGAGAATATGATTTGTGAAGTTCAGTTTTAACTTTAAAAATATTGCACACGAAATATAACCGTTTAATCGACGAAAACGTTTGGAAAAAAGTGATTTCGAAATATCAGAATAAATGCAACATACACTTTTTCGTGTAGTTTAACGTATAAGAAACTTATCAACCATCTGCCTTCGACGGGTCCTACAGTACTTCGGTCACTTAGCGCGCAGACATCCTGACAACCTGGAAAGACTAATCGTTACAAGTAAAATAGAAGGCAAAAGGCCTAGAGGCCGAAGCCCGAAACGATGGTCTGACCAAGTGACTCAGGAACTGGAAATACGGGTCAACGTAGCTCTCCACAGACTCAGAGGTAGAGACCGAATCAGGTGGAGAGAAGCAGTCAAAAAAATCATAGGTGTCACGATACTCAACAATGAGGGAACGACTGAGGAGTAGAAGAAGCGAAAGAAGTAGTAATAGTACTTTCCGATCTCACTGAACAACAATCATAAACATGTTTTTTTTAAATTACACTCAGACCCCCGCACTAGGATTCCCTGTGTCGCGGGAGGCATGGACACACTTAATCACAGCACACAAACATCCAAGACCCGGGACAAACATCTACACTCATCGCTCAAATATTTGCCCCTGCCTGGATTCGAACCCAGGGTCCCGGAGACACAGTAGTCATGTCACCGACACTAACCACTGCGCAACGGCGACCGAAGATTATGTTATATAAGTTATGAAATAATTGACTAAAAAAAATTTGAATAATTGAATGAATCATAATGTGTTTGTTATATACTAGTTATACATTAATGGTCTTATAACTAGTACATGTACGAGGTTGCAAGACTGACATCATCCTCAACCGACGAGGAGCAGTCTATGTATCAAGTCTCTCTTAAAATTAAATTGTTAACATTAGATAACCTTTAGGGTGTTTTGTTTTGCTCTCTTTATTTAAACATGAAACAGCAATATACAATGATTACGTGACACAGTCACAGTACTTATAAAAATAACATAGACATGGCTCGGCAGGCTCATAGCGCCTTTATTAAGCCTTTTTACAAAAAAAAAAATATTTTACGTAACATTATTAACGTTTTGTATCATTAAGGTAATTATTACTATACTAAATAGACTATCTTCTATATTCTTTATGTTAACTTTGTACAATGTGCATTTATTGCAATACAGAAAATGTACAACTTCTAACTACACTTAGAAGAGTTAACCTTCGGAGTGACTTACTCGTTGAACCTATGATTTCTGGAAAAGCGAAGGTTAACGTTTAGCGTCATTTTATCTTTGAAAACATCGTCACTGACAATCAAGGGAGATAGTTGTCAAACGGTAGAAACATAAAGATTTAATAAACATATTATATATTTGATTCACAACACTTGATATCGCACTTAGTCTGATATCACCTTAAGCCGCGGTCACACGGTCGCAATGAACATTTTTTATATTTAATTTGGGTTCATTGAGCTGGTAACACGGCGGAATTAATGGATTCGCCCACAAACACACCAGTAAATACGGAATATTGAAGACGCGCCGCTACAAAATATAAATCTTTTATCGCCGGTTGGCTTTGAGATCCCATTTTGGGCTCACGGCTGCGCTCGTATATTCCCCGATTCGACACGAACACGGCTCTGCGACTAATAAAATAACAAATACCTTTATCAGTTTGGTTGTAACGTTGATAAAACAATGATAAGGGTAAGATAACTCAGATTTTCCGATCGTGAAAGGTTCTAAAGTTGATTTGACAGTTTTCTTTCTAAAACATATAATGGTAGTGATTGTTCAATCAAATTATGCTAAGATTCTAGAAAATAAGATAAGTCAGATAGGTTCTAATGTGTTTACGATAAAATCGAAATAAGTTTGACACTTATCAATAACAGCACTAAATTTAGGTCGTTTATTAAAATTGCGGGTAGCTTTAGGTAAAATGACGTCTTTAATTTGATGCCGACTAAAACTACCCGCAATTAGCTAGCAAATGAAAAAAATCGTCTAATATTAGAGATAGCGTGGTAAAGTTATACGAAAGTTTGGGACCTGAAGACCTTGTGTGAATGTTAATAAATAAAAATGAATAAAAAAATTGAATTATGCAAATAGACTAAGTGCTTTTCGATTTTAAATAATTTTAGTTAGCAATAGCTACTTTGGTACGGTACAAAAGTTTGAACAACCGTGCTAGTAACTTATAGTGTTGCGACGACGAAAGTTGCACATAAATATTGTATATTCAAATAATTACTTTCTTGAAACTATTCATATCACGACGCTAAAAATATTACTACTTGTTAAACCACTCGGTTAACTTGTCACAGCAATGATGTTCTTATTACAGGCCCATCGAGAAAAGTAAGGATAAAACAAAGTCAGGAAAATGATAAGATATGATATATGGACGCGCAGATTAACTAGTCTGATACCAATTTTCATCCAAATCTTTTGAGCTGTTTCCAACATAAAAAACTAACAAACCGTTTGCAATTTATCTGATTAAACTTTGATTATAAAAAGTACTTTTTGCATAGAAGATTCATAATATAAAGTAGGTAAACATTAATATTTCAGAAAATAATAGAAAAATAAGGATGAAAATGAATTAATCAGTTTATTTGTTACATCACTATACTAACAAATCCTTCGCAAACAGCGAAGCTCGGGCACAAAGGGCACTGCCAATAGTCTCTGAGCTACGGTCAAAATGGAATTCGCTCTATCGCAACTCAGGTGCCTTTTGTATAAGAGATAAGTAACAGTTCAATCGGATTACACAATAGAAAGGTCGGGTCTGACCCAAAATCTGAAGGGACCCTGATTTCAGAGAACAATACAAATCTTTTATTTAATAGAGTTCCGCCGCTGTTTGACACTTGCCTGAAATTTGTATGTCACATAAATTGATTGTTTGTGGAAGGTCCTTTCGGGTACTGAATTTCCCATTTTTATTTTAAAAATAAGGGTCATTTTTAGAGTAAGAAGCTGGGTCTGCCTTTATCTATGTATTTTAGATGATACACTGTTACCAATGAGATGCCCCTACACATTAATAATCTGTTGATCAGGAGAGCTTACGAAATATTGTAATTATGAACACAGTATAAAAATAATGAAATTATATCAAAAATGTATGGAACGGGTGTTAAATATGATCGATGTATATGACAGATGGCTCCAGAAGTTCGAGATAAATCATCAAGTGATCTAAACCCAGGTTTGTATAATATTATCTATACATACATGATAATATTTTTATTCAACTTAAGTGAAGATCAGTTTGCGTTTTCATTATTAGTAATTTATTAGATGTTACTTTTCAGCTTTAGAATCTATATACGATGAAGCCGAATCGTAGATCGCCCTGTCCACTTCACTTGTGTCACGGCCACATAAATAGTACGTAAAGCTTTGAAAACTGACAGATGAATTATAATATTATGACATTTAACGCTTTGCGTATGTATATACGCATATACATGCATACATATATTCACGCCTCTTTTCCGTAGGGATAGGCCTTCCAAATGCTACGATCCCAACACAATTCTTTCGCTTCATCCTTGCTCATCAAACCTTTCATACAAGGGCGTCGATTTAGAGACTGATTCTACTCACTGACATGACCTGGCCCTTTCTTACAACTTCTTTATCTGATTTCCTTCAAATTCAATTTTATTTTGAATACTTAGCGAATAATTAAGAGATGGTGACGCTTAGGACGGTCATTTTTATACGAGTAATTAAGGCATTGATGGGCAAATTTATAACAAATAGGTTATATATGATCTAAAGACTACAAAACAGTATTTATTATCTAATCACAATTATGCATGTACGTTAATATATCTATATCCACGACAAAAAGTGGCTATTCATAAAACATATGACAAAGAGTTTGCCATAATTACCATTCATCATAATCATCTCTCCCATTGATTTTCACAAAGACCTGATGGACGCGGCCCCAATACAGCCATATTAACCATTACTTTGCCTTAACTAGTGATCAAAAACCCTTCTGTTAGTAGATGAAAATTCCAAAAATAATGGGACAAAAAGACCAGCGACCGCGGAAAAACTAATTTGGTCGCATCTTGGTCGCTCTTAATATTCACATGACAGGACCTTGTAGAGTGCGCGCTATACATAACTAATTCATGGAGACTTGATGAACCAGGGGCCGCAAGAGCGCGAATTATGAATTATGACGTCATCCTTCACGGGCAATTTCGACCCTGCCTAGTTTGCGCGTTAAATTTGAAGCGAGTGCCGTCGGGTTAACTTGTGAGAAACCTTCAAGTGTTTCAGAGATAACGTTTAAGCTGCTTAGAGGTGAGATGAGTGAGCAACTTTCAGATTCAGATTTCGCATTTCGTTTTTTACGTTTTGTGTGAGTTTAATTGTACAGAAGTATTTGGTTAATGCTGGCCGTAAATGGGATTTAATTTATTTTGTTATCTTTCATCTGGTCAAAATATTCCACATTGAACATTTAATCGAAATAAAGAGTAGGTAATATTTTTTTTTCTCAATTTATAAAATTATTGGATCTTTTTATAACTTTGGGACACCCAAAGGAATAAAAACAAAATGTGACCGGGTTGAGAACATCCACCCATATTTCGGAAACCGGTTTCAAAATCGGCCTTAATCATTTTTTTTGTGAGTGAGAGATAACCCGTATCCATCAGATTAATTTCAGAGAATGTGCATTGGTTTAGTAAAATCTTCAAGTCATTAGTGACTTTAGGACTTATGTGCTACATCTTAGATTGCTCTATCACTTAATGTCAGGTGAGAAGTGGTCCGACCCAAACTTATTAAGGGCTTAAGGTGCCAATGTCATTACTGAGGATCGCGGGTGTTTACATGCAGAAGGGACGGGACAAATCTTGATGCGTGTTCATTTATTATATTACAAATATTGTAAAATACATATATATATGTATTTTACAGATGTCCTATGGACTCAGAAAAAAAATTGATATTCACATTTTAAGCCTTTTTATTAATTTCCTTCCTTCTGGTGTAAGAGACAGTTCCAGCATGTTACCGTGAGAATTATTGATAAAGGAAAAATATGGTCGCTCCCACGAACAAATTCTTTGTAGGGTTGCTCGAATTTTTATTTACCTAAAAACTAACCTTGTTGAACCACTAGTGGTATTTCAAAAAAATTAATAGACTTGCAGGATTTCAACGAAATAAACTGAAAAGACGCAAAATTGTCTCTTAACAGAATGGTCCTTTAATTGCCCTTTCACTGTCAATACAGTATTATACAAATACTAGCTGCGCCCCGCGGTTTTACCCGCGTGGTGATAATTAATGATGATGATAATGAAAAGTAGCCTTATTCCGGGATCTGAAGTATCTACATACCAAATTTCATTCAAATCCGTCCGAGCGGTGAGCGTGATTGAGTAACAAACATCCATCCATCCAAACTTTCACATTTATAATATAAGTGGGATATGAAAACAAATTGTTTTAATTCCGAATAAGATACTCTTAATTGAAAAGAACTCAAACTATACAATTTAACACTTATAAAATAACTATTAGTTTGGTGAATGGCTGTAGTAGTACCTATATTCTTTGAACCATTCTTATATTTTTATATTTTTGATTGAAAATTCTCGTGAGTTTGCCAAATTTTTAACTTCAAGAAATGGAGGAAGTTTTCAAGTCGACACTATTTTCTTTTTTTGAATGTATGTGTTAGTTCAGAACTTTCAACTGGGTTCATCGATTTTAATGATTCTTTTTTTATTTGAAAGCGGGTGCTTCCCGTGTAGTCCCATTTAAATTTTATCAAAATCGGTCTAGCGGTTTTTGAAAAGTGCTACGGATACGTGGATGACATAGTTGCGGGTGGAGAAATCGGTGAACATACACAATGGCAATGGATCCCGTGAGTAGCAAAGGACTGCAAAGGGTCAAACAAAAAATTTACCAAAAAATGGAACCGACATTAACACTAATAAGTGTAAAACAACTTGTCGAAGTCGGTACTATGATAGTTCAAAAGAACCCCAATGGTTTTAGTGGACTGTTTCCAACGCCGGGCAGTCCTCATAGACATCACCATCCCACATGACCAGAACCTCCTGAAGGCTGAGAAGGATAAGTTTAGCAAGTACATTGACTTAGCTCACGATATAACGACGATCAATGTCCTGATAGTCGTTTCGATGAACGGTCTATTAGCGAAGAGCCTCGATCAACATCTTAAGAGGCTCTCACTAGACGGTTGGATCAAGGGTCTGATGCAGAAGACGGTACTTCTCGAAACGGCGCGTATTGTCCGGAGGTTCCTCACTCTGCAGCCCTAATCGCCGGTAGCTTGGGCCGTGCCCCGCTGCCAGGGGCATTCTAGGTTTAGGCTTTTTATAATATTTTAATTAATTATTGTTTTTGATATATATATATTGTAAAAAAACTAGACCTAAGAAAAAATGAAATAAAAAGAAAAAAAATTAATACTATAATATGACAATAGAAGTTCAAGATATTTTTATATCTGTTTAATGTGCCTACTACAACTCCGCACCCATAAACAATAATGTCAAATTATTCGAAAGCCGCAACTCCAATTTTCCGCGGTTTTGACGCTGCAATATCTATTCATGAGTTTTGGTGACATGCGACACTAACACTTGCTTTGCCACGCCAAAATATACCTTATACGGAGGTGCCTAGAGGTGAGTAGTAAGTAGTGGTGGAAATGAATAATATCGTCACGTTTGCTTTGCACGTTTGTGTAGGGTTGGTGAAGCTTGTAATTGTTAACAAAGTGGAGGTTATATTGATATTTAAATAGCGGTCTTTAGTGAGAATGGCTCGTATTGACACGTATCAATTTTTACCGCTATTTTACACATGGTTGAATTTTTTTTTTAAGTTATAAGGCTGATTTCTTCTGTTGTCTTCACTGAAAAATTTTCGCCCCAATGGACAGTAACTAGAAATATATTGCAGAGTCCATGATAGCAAAGACTGAGAGGCTGTCAAGCTGACATTCTCTGTTTCGATACCTACGTCTGTCTTCAGCTTTCAGTGAAGGTAACACTGTCATAAAATCCACAGTACTATATATACAGGGTGGTTTTTTGAGAAGTGCGGTGATGGCCAAGTCCGAAACCACGAGAGTTAGTGAAAAGTCGTGAGCGGAGTCATGCCCTCGATTTATATGAAAAACTGAATATTCATTTTTTTCAAAAATCTTTTACTTTTGACGAAAAAGGACCCGAACGATTTGTCAAAAAAAAACACCTTGTTTTGAACCAATGGATTTTGTTACTCATAACGATCACAAGTATAAAAAATAAATAAATGAAATAGCAAATTTTTACGACGTGACGAGCTTTGTAAAGTTCTTTCTTGAAGTAACCCCATAGGAAATAATCAAGTTGTGTAAGATCGGGTGATCTCGCCGGCCATCTCACCAACCAACCTGTATATATACCTACATTTAGGCGTTTATCATCAAACTAAGGTCTGTTGTAATTATATTACTACATTGATAAACCAAAGCAAATATACTCAGCGTAAACGTTGATGTTTTGTCTTGACTTGAGCTTATTTAAATGTGTTTTCATTAGGCTAAAACAACATTTATTCAGAGTTAAATTCTCTTGTTAACCCGAAGTTCAGTTTAGTTTGTGGCAGCCCTGAGACAACTTTTTTAAGCTCCATGACGAGACAGAAATCATGTTTATGCAAATATCAGAGTTACAAATTCAGTTCTCTATGACTACAAAATAGGTTTAAATCATAGACCTGTCAGAGACCAATGAAATGGTGTCTAGGTAGCTGTGTGTACTCATGCTCAGAATACAGAAAAATATTTGTAATAGTTACAGACATTAAATAATATTACCTTTATTTAATTGTAATTTATTAGGGGCTAAGGTATGAAATTGCCTTGATCTGTACTGAAAAATAGAAACTCCTTTTTTTCTCAGATGTAACATATATATTTAACCAAAATATTTACCCTCATTATCTAAACATTGCTGCTATCAAATCGGAAGTTCATGTATGCCTTTGCGATAGAACTCTGGGGATATAGAACCGAAAAACTGTAAGAAAGCATTTTGTACTGCCTTCTGGGAAGAAAATGTTTTATCTATTTATAGGACTTACAGATCAACATTACAGTTGATATCGTATCAAGCGAAGGCAATAGCCTTATTTTAGGAGTTTTATTGTTTATTGCATTAACAACATGCCAGGCGGAACCTACGTTCAAATTTTCAGTCTGCCTTCTGAGCCGCTGGTCCCGGGTTCGATTCCCGGACAGGTCAAACATTTGTGCGTATGAACATGTCTGTTTGATCTGTGTATGGGTGTGTATATGTATATATCAGTCATCAGGTTATTATAGTACAGGCTCTGCCTAGTTTCGAACCTGAAGACCTAGTGTAAATGAAAAAAAAAAAATTGTAGGAAAAATTTCTACTGCCAGTGGGACTTGAACCCACGACTACAGAATACCGTCTTGTTGCATCTTCAATCATCATCATTTATTTCTAAACATACTAGTGAAATTGCATTATTGTGGGTACTGTGAAAGTGCCAGCTTTAGTTAACCGACCTGTAGGAATCTTCATTCCGTCATTCTGGTCGTTTGTAGATGGAATAGGGAAGGACGAATCAAATTGTTGTGGCTCCAAACCACGCTTCTCTAAATTAATACAGCAAAAGAATGATAAAAGACCTCTTACTGCAGATTCCTTAGAAAAGCAGATATACTAAGTCATATTTCTATATTGTCAATGGATAAAAGTAATAGAACAAACAGAAAATCACCAATAACCGAAGTTAATCTTGTAGGAATTTAATTTGGAGGGTTTATGCGTCCGTTGAGCCCTCGGTGGCTCGTATTTTCCTCTTTCCACAGATTCCTTTGTTTAAATGGACCAATGTGCTTCATATGTTATTTTATAAGGACTTGTCAACACTATCTTAAATGTATCGAAAATTTTGGATCCAGTTTTACACTCGTCTCGTTAAATTAATACATAAAAATCACTCTTTTTTTTTGACTGGCCAGTTGGCGCAGTTGGTAGCACTCTGCCTTCTGAGCCGCTGGTCCCGGATTCGATTCCTGGACAGGTCAAACATTTGTGTGTATGAACATGTCTTATTGACCTGTGTCTGGGTGTGTATATGTATATAAGTATATATATATCCGTCGTCAGGTTACCATAGTACAGGCTCTGCCTAGTTTGGGACCTGAAGACCATGTGTGAATGTTGTCCCATATTATTATTATTACTGTGGTATTCGATTAGAATTACATAATTGCATAAGGAAAATGCAACATTCGCGCCGGTTTCATTTGGTCCTTGTGGAAGTGAATAGGGAACGCATATGTCCAGCAGTAGACGTCCTATGGCTGAGATGATGACATAACTATTTTTTAATATTCCTTAGTACACAGTAAGTGTGAAAGTCACTAAGTCTAAAAAGCTTTTATATTAAGTATCCACTATGTATGTAGGTACGTAGGTATATACATAGCTCACACTAAAAGTTTCCGGAACTGACCACTTACATAAACAATATTTAAAAAGTAATTACAACATTTGAAAATAGAACTCTTTGGCTGTAGAATGCAGTTTGTTTCATCTGACTATCAATTGTTCTTACAATGTGGCGCCATTTTAATTATTTCGTGTCTACATTAACATGGATTTAACTCGGGAAACTTTTCGTAGTATGGTTGTCTACGATTTTAAGTGTAATTTGACAGCTCAACAGAGCATCGCTCTACTTTTTTGGATGAAGCAGCATGCAAGACGACTATTTATAGTGGGTTTTCAGAATTCAAACGCGGTCGTGTCAATCTCAGTGACGACTCTTGCAATGGTCGCCCGTCCACCGCTGTGAACAACAAAAACATCGATGCTATGCGCCGTATGATTGAAACAGACAAGCATGTGACCTGCCATGGGATTCGCGCATCCTTAGACATTCAATCCTACTCAAACATTTGGGTGTGAGGAAGGTGTGCTCGCAGTGGATCCCACACAATTTTACTGAGGCTCAAACAACGGACCGCGTCACTTGGTGCAGTGCCATGCTCATCAGATTCAACGAAGGTGCGCCAAATTTGGGTTTGGACATAGTAACAGGTGACGAAACATGGATTTATTACTACGATCCTTGTAGCAGCAACCGAGCGTATGGGTCTTTCAAGATGAGCCGAAACCAACCAAAGAAGCGCGCGTGAAAAGTGCTACTGTTGCTTAAGAGAATCGTCCGTGAATAGTCACTGGTACATGACCATTTGTTTGCCGGAAATTATTCACGAACTCCGTAAATGTCGTATTATCTTGCACCACGACAATGCTAGTTCCCACACGGCCAGACAGACAAAAACGTATTTTTGAAGGTGAAAAACGTAGAACTTATGAGCCATCCTGCATACAGTCCCGACCTGGCACCTGGTGACATTTTTCTGTTCCCAAGAATTAATAACCAATTACGCGGTCAAAGATTGTCATCACCAGAAGAGGCTGTCGAAGAGTACGAAAAAAAGTTTCTGAGCTCACCACGAACGAGTGGCTCAAACGTTTTCACCATTGGTTTAATCGAATAAAAAAGTGCATTTAAGGGATTGTATTTTCATTGGATTAGATATATAAATATGGATGTTTGTTGCTCAATCACATCAGAACGGCTGAACGGATCTCAATGAAATTTGCCATACAGATAGGTTATCTGGAGTACCTAGAATATTTACTTTAGTACATACTTTTTAAGACAAAATTAAAGTTTTTGTGGGATAACTAAAGTAGTGAAAAAAGCGTGGCCCAGGAGGGTAAAACTGCGGATGAAACTAGTTACCTAAAAACTAGATACTACATTGCATATATTATGTCATGTGTATATTTTATCTGTGCCTTTGGTCATATTCTTGTATCGCATATCATTGACTTGCGCTCGTTATTTCATTTCAGCGTAATATAGTTGTAATTTGTAGTTTCTAATTTCTAATTAATCTTATACAGTTATCGGTTAGAATGGTGGCAGATCGATTCTAATAATCGAATTCTGGCAACACAATTGCAACTACCCAATAATTGATACATAGGGTAACCCTGGAGAGAAACCAATCGAGATCATGTTTGTGTGGCTATAGCTGTGGATGTTTCAAACATTATTATGAATTAGGTGGAAGTTTAGTGTAAATTTCACGAATACATAATAAACAGTTCCGTGACAGTCTTGTGAACTTTGGTAGATTTGGTACATTGGCATCTACTCTATTCCGAGTTTGTTTTAGGATTACAAAATTGTGATCGAAGGGAATGGCATTAAAAAATATTTGAGTACAAACTTGATTTATTTCCATGAGTATTCATATTATATAAGATAATTTTAAACATACGATGAAACATTAATATTGAAATGACTGTCTTCTAAATACATAGTACACTACAAATATCTAGTGTTTAGTCAGTAAGTCGTATCTCTAGATCGTTTTTACGACCACCGGTTTGAGTACGGCGCTTACATTGTTTTATTAATTCAGTAAAATATCTAGAATCTATCTCATTTGAACTTACAATGATATTTATATTAAGAAGACATCGAAGTACACAAATGATAGAGCACTATAACTGCGGTCATTAGTGCCAATAAACAAGGTGTCACGCCAGAACGACGAAACCCATGCCGCAAATGTACGAGATAATACCATTTAATGTTGCCACTTACGAGATAATGGCCTATTTAGCACAAAAACTAACTGAATAAAGAAGCTGATGATATCTCTTCTATTTGATAAGAATTTTATTAAAGAATAAAACCTACGTACATGGTAGGGTAAAATTATCTTTTATTTTTATAGTATACAGATTGTTTTGACGTTTGACCACTATCTTACTTGATGGTCAGTGACGATGTGGTCGAAGATGTTGTCTCTCTGTACAAACTAAGTTTAGAGTAATTTTGTAATAATTGATGTGTACATTTATATATAAAGTGCAATAAAGAATAATTGTATTGAATTAAATAATGCTCGTTAATCAGGTGGTGATTATTGCACCAAAGCGGTGACGACCCGCTTGGGATGCTTTACGCATTCTTCCGCCAGCAGGTCATCGTAACTCCTTAAAATGAGGGGTTTGAGTATGACAAATATATATATGTGAGCGTGGCCCTGGGTCCCTGGTCCCTGATCCAGTAGCCCTTTTGTTTATACCCGAAGCAATACAGAGTGAGTATTACGTAATTCTGAGAAAATTCTAATATTTCCTGTGGCCTCACAGTGCAGTAGCACGTGCTTCAGTCTCGTTTCCTGTAAACGTTACGAACAGCTACGTCATTAGTACGAATAAACAAGGTGTCAAGCCGAAACGCCGCCGCGACGCTCCGGCACGCCCGCCAATGTACCAGATAATGTCACCTAATGTTGCCACTTACGAGATAATGTCCCGTTTAGCGTAAAAACTAGTGGAAGCGAGGGAGCTGTACGTGCCATCACTTGGGTAGGAATTTATGAGATAAAAAGCATTTGAGGCATGTATAAATCATACCTAAACTTTATCATATTTTTAAATCATAGTTATAATTTATCAACCATTTCTTGGATTTCACTAAGCGCCTGAAGATATGGTACCTTATTTTCATCTTAACTGCCGTGTTACCTATACTGTTAAATAACCCAATAATTATTAAAAAATCTCTCTGCGTCCTTATCTCTCGCATGGAGTAGGACGCGCAACGCTTCTCTGTTACCCTCCTTACTCGCACTTTTTAAAATCTAAGCAACCATGAATATGACACAGTAGGCAGTAAGTTAAGAAGGCAACCTATTATTGTTGAATAGGCAATAAAATAAGCAATTATTTAAAATAACTAGTCAAATAATACTGTTTAATATTAAAATGAATATTATTTAACAGTATAGTTCCGGGATTTTGCCAGACAACCCATGTGCAATGTATCAATCTATACATATCAATGATCATATAATCGCAGTCGTTAGTAAATAACAGATGAGGGTATATATTTAAGCCGTATCTTGTACTAGAAGCCTAAAGGCACCTCGGACCTCTCGAAGACCACTCCAATTAGACGAGGTCCATTTGCGAAATTGACAGAGCACTTGAGCCCTCGTCAGTGGCCCCAAATCAGCTCGGAGTCTCCTCAGCTGATTCCGCTCATTTTGCTCCAAAAACTTTTTGGAGTGAGCAAAATGATAAAGGTAAAATGCTGACTATCAACCACGTACCTTTTTAAGGGTAACTCCAATTACATTTAATTTACTGAGAAGATCTTATTTAAAAAGTATATTTGCATTTCAGCTACTGCGGCATATTTTTAAATGAAACATGGACCTGGTTGAATCAAACGGTTCAATACATGAGATATTGGACATAATATATATATATATATTTATCTACAAGTTTACATAAAGAACATTGGATGACTATGAATGTTAGTGAGTATATTATGTTTACCTATTTGTGAGTTATTTTTAAAGGATCACTAAACACCATCGTCATCGTGTAGGTACACAGAAGTGATTTTGATTTCAGTATATAATATAATTTCGTAAAAAAAAACAGCGTTGTGGGCCGCTTCCAACCGGTCCTTGTAGAAATCAATGGGGGAGGCATATGTACAGCAGTGGACGTTCTATGGCTGAGATGATGATGATGATGATGAAACAGCGTTGATTATACATCTGTATAAAACTTGAGTAAATCATTTGGAAGTACGAATATGTCCGTAAACAAATTGAAATTCAAATAATGCTTCGTTACAATCAACGTCAATAGTTCAGATGCATAGATCTGTTTTAAATTAAAATCACAAAAATGTGTCGATAAAATAACAATCGTTAAACTCAAACTCAACATTATTCATTTCTTACATACATAATATAATTAATAATTAATATTATTTATTCAATTGAGCCATCAATAGAATAGAATAGAATACTTTATTTGTAGGGCGCACTTATACACTCCAAAAAAATTACTAATATTTATGATGCTCACACTCAGTCTTACCAAGTAATTTCACTCGCTACCGAAAAGAAGCGCCGAAAATCCATTCAAACAACAAATATGTTTAAAAATGTGTTTATTATAGTAATCAAATTATACATTAAATGTTTTTATTAAGAGGATGACTTTACTAAAACAAAGTATTAATTACTGATTTTAATTTTACAGCTGCTATAACAATATTTAAAGATTTAAGTAGCTGTTGCCAGCCTATCGAATCTTAAAATAGATTAATATATAATTTTGTATAATTATTATAAAACTCTCACCCGTTATACTAGTTGCAATGCTGATCCGATGAGCCAAATATGAATTTTGGTAACGAATTTTGGAAAATCCGATCAGCTTCTTCAGGAGTTCAGAATATTGCAAAATTAACGACATAATAAATTGTAAAATGAAAAGTATAAACGCCAGCTCAAGCAATTCTGGTTGTGAAACAGAAAGGCCGGTCAAGGTGGTCAAATTAACTAAAAATAAAACGAATTGTGATGATATCATCTCACATCTATATGCTTCAAAACGTCATTTTGAACTTTGGTCGTTAGCTGGTATTATACATTTGAATTAAGAAAAAGGCAATGATAAGTCCCTGAATAAATTAAATATATTTATAAACAAACTAAAGATTGCCAATTAGATGACGCGCACCATTTCGTTAACTTCGTCCTACATATTTCAAACTCAAACACATCTCATCACAATTATAAACTTTCACATCAGATTACTTCCCACACACGCAATTATAATAAAATATCTTAAGCACAAACAAATAGAGCCCACTTTAAGTCGACATACTTCAAACACTGGCACACAAAACACACTCAACATCTGAGCAGTCTCTCGTCGTCAGTGAAGAGTACTCCACTTGGTTGGCAATCGAAGACACTAAAGAGATTAAGTAGGCGGCGCCGGGAGCTTCCCTCTCGAACAAACTCTGCCCGCTTACATTAGCCGTGCCTACTTATTTACGTCTTAATTGATTCAACTGTGCCCCTTTTTCTTTAGGAGCGGGACTTAATGGGAAAGTTAACTGATTGTTTACTTAATTTGATGAATCGTATCACTGTACATATTACATTTCATATATTGGTTTTATGCTTGGAACAACTGAAGGTAACAATAAAGACAGTATTTTATTTGGTATATCTTAGGGTAGGTATGGGCACGTTGACTTAGCAGGTTGGAGCAGCACATATTATCCACGGTAACTTACAAAAAAGCTAACTTTCAAAACGGGGGATTTACCGCATACCGATCGATCCACCTTAGACCGCATCATCACTTAATATCAGGTGAGATAGTGGTTAAAAAAAAAAACCTTTTCTATGTTATGAGATTTCGTTATTTTATATACTGTATACATCTAGCATTTGAATCACACACACACACACACACATCACATCGTCACTGTTTAAAAATTATAACTGTAGCACATTTAAAATTAAAATAATATTTTTGTGTTTTTAGATCTACCGTCTTTGTCGACTAACAACCTTCTAAAGGTTACACTATTCAAGAAGACAGAGTTAGTGAGAGTGCTGTCAATGTAGCCTTGTTAAATATCTATGTCCTAAGGTTTATGCCAAGTTAGTAACTTTAAGTAACTTAAAGTTTAATCATCGAGAGAATGTGTGTGTTTACAGTTCGTGCTTGCAGAGTATATTTCTAGACTATCAAATGATGGCTGATAGGCTGATCTAATATTATGAAATGAAATTCTTTTTGCAATTTTGAACTGGTGAAAAATATTAAACCTAATTGTCAGATAGTATATTATCAGCGGCAATCATATATTTTCATGTCATGAGAATGGATGTTTGTGTAACTTATGAAGCCAACGTAGCTCTAAGTAAGTCGTAAGCACCAGCGTTCAACATGCAGATACCAAACAAAATTACACGCTTTCGAATAACAGAGTATTTATTTATATAACTTACCATTTACCAGATGATCTGATATCAATGAAACACGAGAGCGAGGCAACAACTGGTCTACTATATTGTACCTTCAAAACTACCTCACACTTATACATAACAATCACTACATGAAACAAGAACAAAACAACACAGAATATAACGTTCTTACATGCATATTTTTGTTATGGTACGAGTGTCCAATATCTATGCTTCCCTCAACACACAGGGAACCCTAGTACAGAGGTGTCCATGTGCAATTTGAATCTGACTTATTTATTAGCGCCATCAATACTGTTTTAAAATTAATTACGAAGCTAAATATGATTATAAATACAGGTGAAAGGCATTTATCGAGCCATAGAATTCCGTCAGCTCATGAACAGATTTTTTTGGCATATATACCTACTTTAAGTTATGGCCAAAAAATTCGACGGTGACCAAATTGCTGGCAAATATCTGCAATATGGTTCAATGGATCCTTATTGAAATTCAACTTGGCAACGCTGCTAGCAGAATGCACGCTGCCAACTGGAAGAGGGATATAGCAGTTGAGTTATCTCTAGGCTGACAATAACTGGTAAATTGCACAAATATTTTTGTAGTAGCTGTAGCATTGTAATATGTTATTAGTATTTTACTTGAAAAAACAAATCGCCACATTTAGTTACATAATAAAATACTTCAGAACTTTTTACTTTATACATAATGGTGTGATTATCCCTACCCTACCCTATCCCTCTTGTAAATTACGTAATTAATATTATTACAATTCTTTTTACTCATTTCTACAGTTTGTTTTATTTTTTTGCGTTTCGCTTCATACATTATTTATGGTTTTGAGCGTCTTAATCATCATATTTTGACCAATCAGACTTAAACTTGTTTTAAGAGAACAAAGGTGCAAGGATAAAAGAAGGTAGTTAAATAACAAAGTGAAGTGCTACATTTAGTAGCTAATCCACGTCCCTGAGAGCGTGAAGCTGAACTGTGAAACAGGTCAAGATGTACGCTTCAAGAAATACAACGCTTGCGAGAAAGCGAAACTAAGGCGTGAATGATGGCTGTCAAAGACATAACGTCAGACGTGCTTGGGTTTTACACTTAGATGGGGAATGAATTCTGCTTCCTTAGCACTATTTCAAACACCGTAATTAGCATCTTTAGTCAGAAACAAATATAAATAAAAATCAGTTCATTTTAAAATATTTATGCGGATTATACGTGAAAAATCTTTAATTTTTTTATACTAAGTAGATCTATAGTTTGACCATTATCGCAATTGATGGCCAATGACAATGTAGTCGAAGATATACAATTACTGGTCAGATCTGGATCACATTCAAATGGGATCTCATGAGAAGCACCACCTTTCAAATAAAAAAAGAATTGACCTAGAAAAAAGAAATGAGGTAACGCACATAAAAATAAAGAACAATTGTACTGATAACCTTCTCTTGTTTTTTTTATTTTAAAGTAGCCGTTAAAGAATAAAATTGAAGGGCGGAAATAAAATGTTTTCTCACTGTTCGCAGAATTAATGAATTTCACCCCCAAAACTCGTGCTCCAAGACTAAAAAATTATCTAGGAATGTTTTTAAAATCCACAATAAATTTCAAGCGGCCAGTTCTAACAAAAATAACAACTTTGAAACTTTATCAATATTTCTACCATTTCCCGAGAGATAAAAAACAGAAAGTGTGTTGCACACGCGCAAGATAGGGTTTTATAGCTAAATTATCAAAATATGTATGTATGTACTAAAATAAAAGATTATGCTTCAGTGCATAATGCAGCATAATGGTAAAATTGGCATCTTGGTTTATAAAGCGGGCTGATTGCATATGATATAAAATGTATTCTTAAAACTTTTCTTTTGACCTTTATGGTCAATTGAAAAGTTATAAGAATACATTTTCACACATTCGAGTTTTAACTTTCCTACGAATATTCGTAACTCTAAATACGGGTGGACGCGGTAGAGAGTTCAGGATTTCAAAAAGTGACTTGGAAAGTCACAAAACAGCTAGGGATAACGGTTCTACTAGTATACATCCTAAAATTTAACAATTTAGATTGACTTCTTTACAATTTTATTTGCACATGCATATTTAAGTAATTGTCGCAAAATAAAAATGAAAATCGAAGGTTTATTGGATGCGGGCCACTTCCAACCGGTCCTTGTGGAGATCAATGGGAGAGAGGCATGTGTCCAGCAGTGGACGTCCTATGGCTGAGATGATGATATGATATGTATTTAAGAACTCTTTTTTTGGATGTCGGTGAAAACGCAATTGCCAGAAAGGTATTCAAAATAGTAACGTTATCGTTTTGCAGTCAGAGATATTTATTTCAGTATAAACTCTCATGTTATGTAGTTATGTAGTACACAGAGAATTGTTAATTTAGATGCAAAAATATAGATTTTCCGGTACATTGTCCGACGACGAATGATGGTACGCATTTTTTATCAACTTACTTTGACTTTTGCCGACACTTATTCCAGACTGTTCACCTCCATTTTTATAAAATCCAACCTAATAATGTGTAAGAATATTAAAGTAATATGTTTTGTAATAAACACATAGATAATCTATGGCACCCAAGTTTCTTTCCTCTTCGATAGACACTCTATTCCTGACGGTCGCTCGCAACACAGCGTGTGACAATATTCCAGTCGCTGCGTCGCGATTATTATTAACTATTTTGGTTAATTATTGTTATTAATTTATTGAATTTTTTTTTTAGACTCTCGCGATTCGAACTCACTGTTATTAAATCAAACGGGGCTTAATCGCGAGAAAAACATTTAGTAATTTATTTACCTCGACGTTTCGACCAAGTTGCATTTGTCGTGGTCACGAGAAGATTTCTCGAAGTCTTCTCGTGACCACGTGCCCCGTTTGATTTAATAACAATAATTTATTGCAGTTCATATTTTTCTCCATCTAGAAGGATAGCTTAATTAAATAAATAATTACGACACATGACTTTGACTTGGGAACGGATTGCAAGGGTTTTCCTCTTTGAGTAAAGAACCCTGATAAAACTTAAAATTTGTGAAAATCTGTTAAACTTTTTAACTCTAATTAACCTGTTTTCGTGACTTGTTGCTCAACAACTTCCCTCAGTAAACAACACAACGACAAATTGTAAAGTTTAAATTGCTCGCACCGCGCACACAGACTGTGCAGACAGTTAGCAGAATGTTATGCGGACATCTTTATACTGGACTGGGTTTGTAATGCTTCTATGTTAATACTTGTAATAACCTACCTTGTTTTGTAATTCTTTAAAGTAGGTTTACGTAGTATGGGGGAGGCATATGTCCAGTTGTGGACGTCCTATGGCTGAGATGATGATCATATATAAATATGTCGAAGCAGTCTGAATTTTCAAATTACAATATCGAAGATTTGATAGACTAGTGTTAACGTCTAAGTGTTAGATTATTTTTGACGTTGGTACATTTATAGTAATTTTACTACAATTCTCTGATGTAAAAGACAAAAGTCAGTCATAATAAAAGACTGAACACACGAAGCTATAGACCGTCGCCTTAGCTGAATGATGGGTGACACTGACAAAGAACCGCGACCCTAGCTTCTAATCCCGGCCGGGGCAAACATTTCTGTGATGAACATAGATATTTCGGTCACGGGTATTGAATGTTCGTGTATTGCGATAAGGTATCCTAGTTCAATTTTTCAATTTCAAAATATCTTTATTATCAACATAGAAGGTTATATATATGTACATTTTTAGTGTAAGTTAAATCCTAAAAGTACAATGAAATAAATAGTATTACACGTTTTCCAAGCAGCCACTTATATAAAACTTGTAGCATGTTATTCGGTAGTTTCAAAATGTGCATATTACTATCCATAAGTCATGTATTTTCTATACAATAACAGTAATAATTATGTAAGTTTTAGTAAAGAACATTACATTTTTAGCTTGTATTAAACAATATTAAACAACAACTCACCGACCTGCGGGAGTAAACAACAGCACTCACTCATACCTTCGGTAAGTCAATTTTACAACAAGAACCAAATGAGTGGGCATACCTAACGTCAAAATTATGTCTTAATCATAAGGAAGTATAGATAATTTTAGCGCGACGTGAGGCGGTGACATATTATAGCAGCTCCGCTCGTTATTCGCTAAACTGGTTATCGGTGAACGTCAGAACTGTAGTTAGCAGTCGAGGAATAGGTGATGAGGCAGTTTATATCGATGGTATTTATCGATGTAATCTAAATTGCTTGACCGGGTCTTACATATATTTTGGATGAGTTTATTTTTGTTTTTGGGAATACTGTGAAGGTAAAATTTTTTGGCTAATGTGTATATATAAGTATACAATGGAGGCAGCCCTATGATTTCATGCATTTTATAAAGGTTCGTGTACAGTGGTGTTTTAAGTGAGTATTTGATCGCTTTATTTTGTATGACTTGCAGCTTTTTAATATTTGTGATGCTAGTACTGCTCCATACTGGACAAGCGTATGTTATACAGGGACGAACTAAAGTGCGATAAATGCTAAGTTTTGTGTGACAGCTAAGGCATGATTTCCTGTTGAAAAGTGGGCTTAATGCATTAAGCGATTTTATCCCTTTCAGTCGTAATCTGTAGGTGTTTTCAGACCAGTTAAGCTTGTTATCTAAGACAATGCCCAGGTATTTAACTGACCTACTCCAGGGGATCTCGAGCCCATTTACGTGCAGCTTACGGGGGGGGAAGTGACCGTTGACGGGTAAAAAGTATAGCTTCAGTCTTTGATGCGTTGATTTTGAACTTCCATTTTCGAAAGAACGAAAGCAGTAGGTCGATGGATAACTGGAGCCGACTAATTATTAGATCAGTGTCAATTGAGGATGAGAAAGACGCAGTGTCATCGGCAAAACAGGCTAAATTGGTTCGCGTTTGCACAGGTATGTCATACAGGAAAATTAGGAAGAGAAGTGGTCCCAAAATAGAACCCTGGGGCACTCCTGCTAGGACAGGTTTAGCAGAGGATACGAAGTCTTTCATATGTACACGAAATGAGCGGTCTGATAAATATGATCTGATAATTTTAACAAGTAGCATAGGCATATTTCTGTTAATTAGTTTATGTAACAGGGCTTCGTGCCAGACTGTATCGAACGCTTTTTCGATGTCAAGTAGGAACATGCCCGTAGACTGTCTTTGATTTAGGTTGTGTGACACCGCTTCAGCCACTCTGGTCAGTTGTTGAACTGTTGAGTGTCCTGCGCGGAATCCAAATTGCTCATCTGGTAGCACTTTTGCAGAAAAGTGAAGCATTCGAGAGTACAGCATTTTCTCAAATAGTTTGCCTAAGCAAGGGAGTAGACTAATTGGACGGTATGATTTTGGGTCAGTTTTATCTTTGCCTGGTTTTAGTATCGCAATGACTTTTGCCATCTTCCAGGTCAAAGGAAAGTAATTGAGCATGAGGCAAGCATTAAATATTTTTGCAAGGTATCCTAGTATGGGGGCGTGAGTGTGACTGTATAAATAATAACACATAAATCTATATCTATATACACATAAACATAATGATTATATACGTACAGTACAAGTCGTACTTTCTATATTCTGGTTGCTCGAAATATTTTTTCCACAGCATCAACTTTTAAACGAAGATTTTACATTCATATGATTTAGCTTTTTGACCATCCACAAATTGCGTGCCTATCTGGCTACCGTGGAAAATCAGAGCCACGGTGCCATTAATGACCCCGGGCGGAACCAAAGTACGAGTCTCGGGTTATCTGGCCGGACTTTGGGGAACGGACGACAAAGAGATCAACACGTTTTTTCGAATTTTAACGAGCGCCCGAGTTTACAAAACGAAAGCGTGAAAACTTCACAAAACGTCAAATAAAAGGGACAACGATAAAAGGAACAGTTCGGTGCGTTGCGGCTTGGACGTTGGTTGATTTTAAAATTCATTCGTAGTTTTTCATTTTGACATATTTATATATAAGTAGGTACTGTAAATTTGGAGGGTCCCATTCAAGTACGTGGACCTATTTATATTATATTATGTTTATATGAGGTAGATGTCGCACAAGCGCGCGGAAACTGAGGCGGCAAAATTAAGTCAATTGTAGTAATTTTCATTACGGCGCGTATTTCAAGCGCAAGTGTAAACATATAGCTATCCTTTTCTTATTTGTACCGTATTATCTGTCGCAGTAAGCATGTTATGTCGTAAAGGAACAAAATCTGAGCACCGCGCAGTATGAATATACGTCATCTTTAGTAAAACATCATTGGCGTGGACGGTAACAGTCGACTAAGGGACATAATCGTTGACAAGGGGTTACAGCAGTGTACTTCTGAGGGATTGCACTATACTATTTTGCTGTATGAGTATTTTTGTCATTTTTTTTTTTAATAGGTGGCAAAGAAGTTGACGGGCCGCTTGATGGTAAACGATCACCGTCGTCTATTGGATATCTGTAACATTGGGGGCATTACGATACGGGATGCATTACCCTTTTAAGATTCTGCTAACTGTCCTCTTGAAGAATCACTACAACTACTCAGGAATACTGAGGGAATTCACACATTGAGTTTTTAAGTTGTTTCGGCTAGAACGGTGGTAACATTTTCATATGGAATATTGTAGCAATATCGTGGCTATTTACGACACCATCTGTGAAAATTGTCAAAAGTCCGATGTAGATAAGTGCCATCCCTTATATTATTTCTTCATCAGCAATGTTTTTGAATAATTTGGACGCGGACACTCAAATAAACTTTCTATATACATAGTTAGAAAGCTCACACGTCAGTACGGTAATACATAAAACTGGCTCCGGCAGAAACAGTTTTGCCAAAATTAACTCTAGCAAATTTGAGAATTTGTGTCTTTTGTTTATTAACGATCATTACGAGGTAAAGATCGATTGAAAACTGCATCTTTCAAATTCAATATGATTCAAGTCAGGCAGTAACCTACAATTCTATGCAATTTTGCTTTCTTCGCACCTACTTAGAAAGCATTAAAGCCCTTGCTGTGGAGTTAATATCCTCAGGTCTGTGGTGACTGCATACGACCTTCTTGATTTTAATTAACCTTTTTACTTCACTCTTCCTCAATAAGAAATTAGTTAAATATGTTTCATAAAATTATCGAAAGAAGATTTCGCTCGTGATTCCTGACATAATTAAACTTGCGACAAGATTAATACCTAATATTATCCTTGATGGTATAAAATACTACTCTTTTTGTATTTTTTAACCTAAAATAAAATATAATTTGGCAAGTTTAATGAGTTATCTATTCCAGATAAAGTAATAACGACTAATTAACAATAATTAAAGCCCATCAAGGTATAAGTAATAATAATTGAATCATTTTGATTTAGTGAATAAATTACGTTCGTAAGTAATATAAATAATATATCGAATAGGTATTTATCGAGATTCGTATACAGTGAATAGGTACCTTTTAGGCTTGCGTGCTCCATCTTATCCCGCGTCGACACTTAACATCAAGTGCGACATGTATTTAAAAAAGGGTAATGTTTCACTTGCGCAGTAATAATCTTTCGCATACTTTTAAATCATTAATTGTATTTTCCCCTTGGTCGCTCTTTTATAAACTTACGAAGTTGTGGCAGCCTTATCAATTAAATCAACTAGAAACATTAATTGGAATAGCTAAAGATAGCACATTTTGCTTGATTGTCACAACAGGTTTTAACCCAGGCACCACCATCAAATGATCCAGTATCATTCGTCCTAATTGTAAACTTTTTAACCCCACTGTCATAGGGTCTATTTATCAATGCAATGTGTCGCGCATTTGGCCTAGTTCGTCCGACCTTGGACCATAGATTAGACAATAGTGAGTAGCGGGCCTTGGAGCTCGTTGTAAGGGTGCGTCAGTTGCCATGACGACCGGCCGGGCTCGAGATCGCGAATTGAAGCTGGAGCAAGGTCAGCACTTGTCAGGTATTTTGTTTCACATTTATTAAGTAGCATTTATTAAGTATTAATTTCAAGTAGCAACTACGTTTATTTTATTACTTTGTTAACGGGGTGCTCATGGTGGTAGGGTATATTTTCAAGTACCTGTCTGGCTAACTACCCCCTTTAAGTGAAAAAATAACTGTTAACAAACACATACCGTGTTTAGGCAGTAGTCATTAAGAGCCAGTAAATATTCTAGGTTGAGCATAATTACATCTTCGATCACATTGTCACTGACCATCAAGTGAGAAAGAGGTTAAACGCTAGATCTATAATTATTAAAAAAACGGGTATGGCCATTATTCATTCAGATTCAGATGTATTTTATTGTTAACTGTGTGTACATAAAAAAAACAAAATGAGGCGGTACTCGACTGGGCGCTTGCTTTTATAAGTGACAGTGGGACATTAATGTTGCCTGTGACAATGTTGCCAGTGAGTGGCTAATAGCTGAGAATATATTTACAAAACCGTAAAAGATTACAGCAGATTTGGTGTTGAAGCCGACTTGTAATCCTGAAGAAAATAATTACAACAAAAAATGACCACATTAAAGTACGAGTTCATTAACAATCTAAAGTGCACCAATGATTAAATAATTAGCTGAAATACCAGCTATAAATATAATATATACAAAGCTTGCCAATTCCAGAGCATCATGTTTGATGATCAACCATATCCCAGCGTCTTCCCATTTCCTCCCTACACGCAAATATAGTAATATAAACATGAAGAGTAGACATATTCACTGAACAGATCGCTAGTCTGCGGTATCGGGCTCTCGGATCTTGAGTGAGGGTCTGACAGACCCTTTCACGAGATATCTGTGGAGCCTACACATCAGCCACTTGTATTTTTCAGGCTTTAAAGTGAAGGGAAGTCATGGGGGATTTGAGGAAAAGAGAGATAAAGGGAACTTTTTTATGCACAAAATTATATTATTATACTATTTAATTTAATGTGCCTTGGTCCTGATAACAAAAATGACAGTTCTACTTTTCACTCAAAGTAAAAAAAAAATGTACCAATAGTCTACAGCAAATACAATCATAAGTTTTAGTTAATATGACAATAAAATTGTTATGCATGCAAATACCCATGGCCACTGAAATATAAGTGATTGATGACATTGTTATTTTATTTTGTTATTTATTATATTTAATCTTTTATTTTCAGAATTTGATGAGGTTTTATCGTTTTGTATTTATCATGGATCGTTCGAAAGTTCATTTTGCACTTTTATTCGATGGGGCCGTCGAATTCTTATTACAAGAAATACGAACAAACGTACCTATATTTAAATTCAAACATACATTTTATGGCAACACACAAATCACACAGACCGTAAAAATACTGCGAGACATTCCCCTAACCACTAAATTATCTTTACAAGTTCTCAGCTACAATGGTAGCAAAAACAAAAGTTTCCCTCCGCGTCTCAGGAGTACGTTCCCGCCATATTTATACCGCAGTTAGATTCTCATTTCGCCGAGTTGTGGCGCCAAATGTGCCGATTCGCTGTCACTGAGCGATATGCCGATATATTCCCCCGAATATTTTGTAAATGTGGTCATAATTTCACATTTATTCGGATATAATTTTTCCGTTTTACGCTGAGGGGATATTTTAGATCCGTTGCTATTATAAATGTAATTAGTTATATACGAGGCGACAATATTAATACTGTAATTTTTAGACTTTCGCAATTCGAACACTGGATGATGTCCTATTAATCCTACTAATATTATAAATGCGAAAGTTTGTGTGTATCTTTGTATGGATTTACGTGTTTATGTTTGTTACTTCTTCACACTCAAACGGCTACAGTGATTTGGATGATATTTGTTATGGAAATAGTTTAAACTCTGGATTAACACATAGGCTACTTTCATCTCGGAAAAAGTATAGTTCCCGAGGGATAGTTTAGGTAGCGGGAAAATCGTAATCCACGCGGGTGAAACCGCGGGTCGTTACTATGAAAAAAAAAAGAGGTTTTTCTTTACTCACAGTATACTTTCAGAGTAACAAACATTTTTGCGACAAGATTAAGATTTTTCGTCGTTGCTTACAACGACGCCGTCATTATCCTCGATGTGGGACATTATTTACCTCCTGCCCATCCCCAATGGGAAATTACGCGAAGAATATAGCCATAAACCTTCGCAGGGGCAATCGTAAGTTTATACACTTTCGGGAAGTAACATATTCATTATATTTCATGCTTATACAAATAGTCGTGAGATCATTAATCAGTTAAATTCTTCATTATTATACATACAGTATAATTTACAGCTTCAAATAACAAATGACAGTTATTTTGACTATAATCAGATGACATATTGAACTATACATATATCAATGGCAGGAACAACTTCGACAGTCGCCGTAGCTTAGTCGTCAGGGGCGTGACTTCTGGTAACAGGAGACCCTGGGACAATTGTTTCATGCAGCGCTATGGCTGCGCTGTGACTGTACGTGAAAAACGAAAACTTTTTTATGAATGATACCAAACACTGCTTTCTAATAAGCGAGACGTACGTCTACAAAATACCGTTTAAAATGCAAGCCATAGTCTAATTAGCAAAACGTATACGACTGGGTCCATCCCAGCTCATATAGAAAATTGCTGATCGCTTACCCTTCCGAAGAACTTTAGGGTTTTATTGATATAACTCTGTGGGATCAAAGCGTGCCCTCACGGAACTCCACCTATTAGCTAACAAATTTAGATGGTAGGTACGACCGATTCCAAAGTTTTGTTGTTATAAACAATAAAAATACAAAAACTTGAAATGTGTAATTAGATAAGTTTTAGGACGAATAATAAGGTCTAAGATACGCTTTGAAATTTGAAACAAATAGACTATTGCGAAAGCAGTTCCCTGAAATTAACTCTTGAATAAAAGCTTATAACTTTTAAGGAGTTATTATTGCTACATTTTTAGATGTTCGAAAGAATAAAAGATATTGAAAGTCGATATAGTTTCTACTTTGTTAGATTTACCTCGTTTATCTCGTACTTTTGTGAAAGCGTTGTAATAATAAGTTAGAAGATATTATGTAAGTAGTACATGAATGCCAATGAATATTAATAAATATAAATATAATAATATAAATTTACTAATGAATATAAATATAATACCACTTAACATCAGGTGAGACAGTGATCAGACGGACCTTTACAAAAAATCAAATAATAATTTACTTGCAAATGAATGATTTTTTTATAATAAAGGAATTTTTAATTAATTGTAACGCAAATTTAAATTTATATAAAGCATTAATTATAGCATTACGGTTTACAAGTTATAATATTGTTCGAAGTCAGAAATGATTGTGGAAGTAAAAGGCCGCTCCATAAGCAATCGTGCGTGGGTTCTAAACTGAATGATCTGAGATCTGATTGAAACTTTACTTCTTGTAATTTACTTTATATTGCGAAACAGTTTTGATGAAGAAAATAAGCCTTTGAGTTAATCCAGAGTATAAGCTATCTCCAAACCAAATTTCATCGAAATTGATGTAGCCGTTTGAGCGTGAACAGGTAACAAACATACATTACTTACACACAAACTTTCGCAATTATAATGTTAGTATGCTTAGTAAATAAGTACCTAATACATTATAGCTAGGTATTAGGTATTATTTTTATATTATTATGTATCACGATTGCACCGATAGTGATCAGTTCTGACTGGCTGGCTGGCGCACTTGGTAGCACTCTGCCTTCTGAGCCGCTGGTCCCGGGTTCGATTCCCGGACAGGTCAAACATTTGTGTGTATGAACATGTCTGTTTGACCTGTGTCTGGCTGTCTCCCCCTAGTTTGGAACCTGAAGACCTTGTGTGAAAAAAAAAGTTGTCATTATCTGTTTGCCCATCTGGTAGTATAGATGGCAGTTTTGAAAGTTATATCAATCCATCTTTGTCTAATAAAATTGTCTCAATCCTCTCTGATAAGGCTAAAAATTATAATGTTTTTCATATAAACGCTTGGAGCATTCCGGCTCATTTCAATGATATTTTTCGGGCATAACATCCAGGCGCTGCTGGTATCCGAGCCCTGCTTAAAATCATGTCTTCCTTCTTATGCAAACACGGTAACAAACTGATTCCTTAAAGGAGGATGGCAGACTTCCATACATTTGCAGCCTAGAAGAAAAAAACCGCGTTCATGAATGAAACTTATACCTATCGATAGACCAATAAATACATTATTTATTGTATATTTAATCATTTTCCTACAAGTTGGGAGTGAAAAGTTATCACGGAAAATCATCTGTATCAGTATGCTAACTACACGTCCTTAAGCGAACCATTTAATGGATCACCATGGACCATTCATGGACCATGTATAGCATCGTAGACAGAGAAAGTAATATAGCATGGATCGCTTCAGATACAGATCACATATTATATTCTGGAATAAACTAGGCATGGGTATGTTTATGAACGCAGTCCGGGTCTACAGAGCAGCTGATTACAGATTATAGAGTAACAATAACAATTAATTTCAGAGCGTAAGTATTCGAACGCAACAAACAATGAGAAATATAGGGTGCGTTCGAAAACTACAAACACCACATAAATAAAGAAAATAAAAGTACTTCTGATTCCCAACTTTATAAATAATGCAAATTATTCACGGAATCCACAAAAATATAATGTAAACTTTCATATATAAAGAATACATGAACGGGTTGTCATTTCGTTTTTCGGGAGCAAGGCTGGTTCTGCCATCCTCCTTTAGCGAATTTCTTCCAGACAAAGCAAATTTCTTTACTTTAAGAAAATGATCCTCCCCCTATAGGCGTAAGAGAATATTTTGTTGGTATAAGCATAATAATTTCTTGGTCTTCTATACGTTTACTCAATTCAACACAAACATATTTGATAACAGAAAATATGTTGTTGATCTAAGAAAACGTACCACTTTGCATATAATGTTTTTCTTCTTCTTAGCTTAAGTAAATGATCATGTTGATCCAAGAAATTATTGTTCTTGGTTTGAAAGCAGTGATATTTTTTATTAAAACGAATTATTACGTGGTATAAGAAAATATGACGTTGGTCTTAGTCAACTCGACATAAATTAAAGATCTATTTTGTTGTAATGTAACAAACCGACTAGGACTCACGTAGTAAACATTACATTACAATTATGGAAGAAACTCGCGATAGTTTTCAGACTCAAATCTATTTTGTTGTTTTAACAAATTATTGTATTAAACTTACATACATTTTTTATTTCTGCGGTACTTAACATCACTTCGTTGATAAAATAAAGTAAAAACTGGTTACTATAGTTGTCAATTTTTAAATGTGTCATGAATATAATTTTTTTTCTTTTCTTATGAATCTTTAGTCATTTGTTCTTCCAGAACCACGTTGATCAGAAAATCAAAAATATTCCAAAAAGTCACAGTAAACAGGAAATTGTCCTGGTTGCCGCCAGAAAAGAAATACCCTAATTGGACATTAAAAACTTGGTCCACAGCATCTTTTATCAGCTCTTGCTTAAACTAATGTAATAAGTTAGAAATCCAAATATATTCAAAGTAAGAACTGCAAATATATTTCAAACATCGTGTAGTAACCAAACCAAAATGATTTAATTCTCTATACTCCTTTCCAAATCGGCATTGGTCTGGTTAAGGTGGACGTAAATTTATTTTATTTGGTAGTTTGAATTTTCCACATTTATTATGTTGGTGCGTTTGTATTTTATTTTCTGTCTTGATCACTAAAAAAGACTCACAGACACTAACTATCTCGGCCACCTTATAGGAATGGGAGAGAATCATGGCGTTAAATAGATTTTGTGGGCCAACCAACAGATCGACGGCCAGTGGTAGAGTACTTTCGAGTAGCCACCTAGCTAGCTACTCAAGTTTGAAAAACTTTCCGCTATCACATAGTGTGTTCAGGCAGAAGTCTTTGAGAGCTAGTGAGTATTCTACGTCTACCGTGATGACATCTTCGACCACATCGTCACTGACCATCAAGTGAGAAAGTTATGCCTACACACATACAAAATAATATAATTAGTGAACGCTCCTCCTTTTTTAAAGTCGGTTAACAAATTAAACAACTAAATTGATTCTGCTTTACAGAGAGTCGGTTATGAACAGCGGTAATTCTTAAATTTAGGCTTTGGCTTAATTGATCTTAAACATTTTGGAACTTGATATTTTAATTTAATGCAGATTAAACTACCCATGGACGATATCTAATCAATTCGTGCAGACGCTTAAGCTGCACTTTGTGGCTTCGTATAATTTAAATGTATACATATTTTCATTACTTGAAAGTAGCTCCAGTGAATGATAAGTTGAAAGGGAATAAATTGGCTTGGTACGGGCATGTCTTGAGGAAGATGAATAAAATATAACAAAAACTACTTAACAAGAATATGGATGGGTAGAGGCAGAGATAGGCCAAACAAGGTATAGATAGACTGTGTAAAGAATGATATGTTTATGAATGGTTGTGCCGATTCACTTACGGTGGGATGAGGACAAGAAGAAGAAGAAGAAGACAATTATTTTTATTGCTCCATCTATGAAATGGAGACAAAATATATTTTATTTAATCTAATAGACTATATAAACGAATAAATAGTTTCATTATAACATATTTCTTGACCGCCACAATTTTACCCGTAGAATCTCTTTACCTGAAAAGTATTCCCAATACTTTTGTCAGTCGTTAATCAATGATTGTTTGCATCTAAGTTCACAAACATCTATGAATATACAGGAGGTGGGCCCCGCGGTTTTACCCGCGTGGATTACACTCCTTCTCTTATCAAAATCTAGTTATTTCTCAGAAGTTGATACGTTTATTGCACGTACGTATGAACTTGCATGAAAAACTGTTGTGCTGTTTTAGTGCTCAGTGGTTCCAAACTTACTAATTTTTAAACACATACTAAAACTTTCTCAATGTTAATATCATTAGAATTTAAGCGTTTTCAAATTATCTTTTCTTTATTGTATGTATTGCTTCCGGGCTGTTTGGCCGTGGTCTATGTGAAACTTGTGTTCCACACGTTTCGTCGATCACTGCGGTCGACATTTGCGGTCGACGAAACGTCTGGAACACAAGTTTCACTTAGACCACGGCCAAACAGCCCGGAAGCAATACATACAATATGCAACGTTGGCCGTGAAAGCCTTAGAGTTTACATATATCTTTCCTTTATTTTATAAACTTATTTTAATTAAGGTAGATGGCGCCAAGAACAACATCCCCTCATATGTTAAAGGAAGGGATAAATTCGGACCGCCAGTGGAGAGCTATCATAGCTTAGTTGGACAAAGCGACAGGACGGTATACTGTAGTCGTGGGTTCAAGACCCACTAGTGGCGTCATTTAATCGTTTTGTAAAGAATATAAAGTCATACAACATAAATCAGTGTAAAGTTAGCTAATTTAGTGGATAACTAAACAGATAAGTAACACAACAAGTCGAGCGGTTAGTGAAATCAGCGAGCGCCAGGTGCGAGGTTACAAGGATTTCTGAGACGCGTTACCCATGGAATAGCTATTTTATAGAAAGAACCCTACCACCAGTTCTCATTTTAAAAAACAAACATGCGTATACAATTGTGTATGAATAAAATGGTTGTTTGCACAAATGTTGTCCAAGTAGTTATAGTTTAATTAGTTGATTTTTTTTATTTACTATTAACTAATTAATTTGTTATTTTAGTATGTTATTTTATTTATTTGCTAACTAGCGATCCACCCCTGTCAGTAGTTTCGGAGCATATTACATGCAAACAAACAAGCAATCAAATCTTTTCTCATCATATTAGTATAAAATAATCCAATAAAAATTTACGAGATTTATGTTTTTGTTGTAAGGCTTTTGCTATATAATTAATACGTAGACGTTATTTTCCTATTGGTTTACTTTGGAATATTGTCGCGATCTATTTTAATATTCTTTTCACGATTAAATAAAAATTAAATTATGAAATAGAAAAATATTGGAATTTCGTTTTATTACAAAACTTATTCGTTACAGTAGTATAAATGAGAGGTAACGGAAAAGTCAAAAAAACAGAAATACCACCCTTGAGTCACATAGACAGTTAGGTGTCTACTCTGAATATTTTAGAACTATATTTTTCCAGTTAACTAACTCATATGTTGATGTATTTGATTTCCGTTTACAAAAATTTTTCTAAAATCTTTTCGAATACAAAATGGCGATATTAACTTCCGGTTAGAGACGCCATTTTGCTTCTAGACAGATGTGCTAGGAGACAGACTATACATTATATCAGTGCAGTTTAAAATCCTTGCAAATAGTGTTTTATTTGCTCCCTTAATACATACATAAATTCTACTATCTTATTGCACAGAAACATTAACACATAGCTCGTGAATAGACCTTTTGTAACTCGATGCGAAGTAGCGATACCATAGTAGTGCTCTTCCAAACGCTTAAAGCTAAGAGGTTTAAAACTTAATACCTCAAGCGGGAGATTATTTTACCGAGTATATGGTATTTTATTTGTTGGAAAAATGGTGTACTAGCGCACAGGCTTGTGAGCTTGGCAGATCGTGTTCAACTGAATGAACGCAAACAACGAAAATTGAACGCTTTTTAAAATAAACTGTATCTCCTAAAATAAAACATAAAGAAAGTTATACACATATTGTTTAACTTTATTTTACTTTGCCCCGCTCTCCTTAGAGTTGTGGAGTTTGCGTGACAGTGTGTTGTGACATGTGCCATATTAAATAATGCAAAAAATAAATTAGTAATAAACACTATTGTACAAAAAAAATATTTACGTTGGTGCATAGCACTATCTCGTAGACCCCTCGTTGTCAACAAGTTCTTCAACTTCCACTTAAGTAGTTTTTTAAGTGGATTGTGACTTAACATTGTAACCTAAAACGTAAAAAA
The DNA here is from genome assembly GCA_934044485.1 of Apeira syringaria. Classification (NCBI taxonomy): domain Eukaryota; kingdom Metazoa; phylum Arthropoda; class Insecta; order Lepidoptera; family Geometridae; genus Apeira; species Apeira syringaria. The sequence goes on from OW203659.1 coordinate 2,285,764, forward strand.
CAATTGATGAATATCCAGCACCTGTCGTCCAAATATACCTCAATGAGAGCTTAGAACCCTTATCTATTTGGAAACAGTTCCAAAAAGTACCAACCCAACCGAGACTGATAAGACATTTTACTCTGCTTAAGTGTCACACAGCTGCTGCCACCTGGTGGCCGCGCCGATATCTTCAAGAATACGGATCAGCGCTGTTAACTTTTATGTATATTGCTATAAACGTTTCTAATAAAAATTGGTTTTATTGTTTGGGATTTCCTTTTGCGACAACTTTGATACAAGTATTATTTTATTGTGTTGTCAAAGTAAGGGAAAATTGAATGAAGCTGATAAAATGTTTGAAGCACTTGTGACGGAGTTCACTTATCGGATATTTACCGATCAATTGCCTTAAGCAGCGTATACGTCGGGCATACCTTGCATGGGTGTCCGCTAGTGGCAATTTCATCTGTGCGCTTCCGTGCTCGGGAGGGCACGTGAAGCCTTAGATACCGGTTGTTGTATTTGTATTTGTTGTACCTTACGATAACAGAGTTAGGCAATGTCGGATGACATTGCCCAACTCTGTTATCGTAAGACATATCGTTTTCGGGATATAAGTAGCCAATGTTTTAATATAGGGTCTAAACTGTCTACATACCAAATTTCATCGTACACACATCCAAACTTTCACCTTTATAATATTAGAGGGGTATGATTTATATCAACGATTTAAATTTTACTTCTGCCAACTCTATCATGCCTTTTGGGATATCATTATAAAAACGATCATTTCACTAGGAAGGACTTGTTCATCTTCGCTAATCTAAAACGAACTTATTCAAGTTTTTACTCGATTAAATTATTTATGAAAATTGTGTACAAGGACGTGAAAGTTAATATATTTATATTTCAAGGTGAAGACTAGAGCATGTGAAGTGTAGAACGCACCTAACTATTGTCAACTTGTTGACCAATCAGAGAAGAGCACGCTTTTTTTAAAATTCTTTGCTGTTTGTTTTGTTTTCAGTATGTCGAATGTATATTAATATACTTGTTGTGTTCGTAATTTTTTACGTTGTATACAAAAATGGGGAAACTTTCGCCCGTTTTATGATCGACGAGACAAATTTTCAAAATCGCTGTGAAAGAATCCTGTGAAAGGATCCTTCTCGCCACGCGACTTGCAAGTTCGTGGCTAGTTAGTGCTGGTGTAGTGAAAACTGTTGTGTTTCGCTCATGGGTAAAGTTTTTAGCGTTTGGTGTTTTGAAGTCTTCGCTACACTCAGGGCTCTTCTTTTGTAATCTTCTTTTAATTTTCTTTCTTGAAGGTGTACCAGTAAGACACAGTTCAAGCGCATGTGTTGTTAATGCGAGAATTTTTTAAAAAGAAAAAATATGGTCGTACGAACATATTTATTCAGTAATAAGTTAGCAAATGAAATAACGTATTGTTTCATCAGAATTTCATAAGTGGAATTTTATTAGTTTATTGGACGTGTAGAACTTGTAACTAAATAAACAGAAAGACTCAACATTGTACAGCAAATGGTCGAGCCTTAAAGTTTATTCCATTCAAGAAGGATAACACTGAAAAGTAGTTGTTTACACGGACATTCTCTAGATCACCTTCTAAATAAGTGGGTTTAAACAAACAAACCATTTTAACTCGAAACTATCTCTATTAACAAGGCGGCCAGCCTGAAGCACCGAGAACGGGCGGACGAGCATAAGGCATCGAACACCAGACACCGGGCACCGGGCACCGGGCACAGAGCCAGGTTTTTGTTTGTGCCTGTCACGTGTAGATTTATCACTCACGAGCTAAATCCTAGAACGTGTGTCACGAGTCATAGTCACACTGAATTGAAATGTCCGGTGCATTGTACTACTAGTCGTAACAAAGTAGAGGTACTGGAAAGTGTTTCTAGAAAGAACAAATTAGAGCTTGAAAAGTATTTCATTTACAATGAAAAGATATTAATAATATTAAATAATTTGAGGGGAAAAATTAAATCAGATAATAAAAAATTAAATTCTATAAATTAATTAAAAGACAGTATATATTTCTTCAATCTTTCATACAAGTCACCAATTAAGAGCAAGCCAGTACTATGATCATGACGGGGCATATACTTGTAATGAGCATAGTCTAATGCATGGATGCACAGACTTATTAAGACTAGGGGCCACTCGGGCAAATTATGAACTGATGGTGGGCCACCAGAAGTATAGGTAATTAAAGACAATGAAAAATTGATAATAATGTATTCAAATTGAAAAAGAATTTATTAATTTGAAGCGTGGCACTGCATAGTGCTTACAATCTTTTTTATATTTGGCTCAAATTTACTTGTAGCAACACGTAAAACTGCTTCCAAACTTTCATTTGCAAGGCGGTTTCGATTTTTTGTTTTATTATTATTTAGGATTGAAAAGGTTTGTTCACATATATAGGTAGAACCAAATAAGCTTGCACATTTCAGAGCGTTTATGCGCAACTCTTTGTACGTATTTTTATCAATGCAGCGGTAAAAGTTCAGCAAGTCTCCTTCGTTGAATTTGTTGCGTAAATCTTGGTCGTTCTGAATGTCGATAATTTCTAACTGCATTAACTCTGGCGCATTTTCAACTGAAATCGTGAAAGGATTGCTAAATATGTCCAACAGAGGTTTCACTGTTTTAAACTCCGAAAATCTGTCTTGAAAAGATTGAATCAAAATATCTAGCTTTTTTACATAACTGAAATTAATAGCAGTTTTTTTGAATTTTTCAGCCATTTTCTTATAATTCGGAAAATGATTGTAATTTCCAGAATTCAATTGCGATCTGAAAAGTGTCAGCTTGCATTGAAAGGATGATACATGTGCGTAGAGCTGGGATATCAGTTGATTTTTGCCTTGAAGCCGTGTGTTCAAGACATTCAAATGATTTGTAATGTCAACTAAAAAAGCCAAATCACACAACCAATCAGGACTTTTAAGTTCCGGGACGTCCCTTTGCTTTTCCGCCAGAAAAATATCAATTTCTTCTATTAAATTTAAAAATCGTTCCAGTGTCAATCCACGACTTAGCCACCTTACTTCTGTATAATACAGTAAATCTCCATGTTCGCATTCAATGTCATCAAGGAATTGTTTGAATTGCCTGTGATTGAGTCCTCGTGATTTTATGAAATTCACAGTCGAAACTACCACTTTCATGACATTTTCAAATTCAATTTTTTTAGAACAGAGGGCTTCTTGGTGTATAATACAGTGAAACTGCATGAGATCTTCAGCGTTTAAGTTTTTTTCTTGCAAATGCTTTTTCAACAAAGTAACTAGCCCAGAATTGACACCAATCATCGAAGGAGCACCGTCAGTCGAAACTCCCGATAATTTCGATAAGTCCAAATCAGTTTTTGAACACTCGTCCAAAAGTACATTGAGTATATCAACTCCTCTGGTTTGACCTTTCAATGAACACATTTCTAATAACTCTTCGAAGACTTCAAAATCTTGAGTAACACCTCGTATGAATATAAGAAGTTGAGCTGTGGAACTAATATCAGTGGATTCGTCGAGTGCTAATGAAAAAAAATCAATTATCTTAGTTTTTTCATTTAATTGTTCCGCAATATTATCTGACAAAGACATAATTCGTCTTTGGATGGTCATACGATTCAGTTGAATTTTCTCAAACTTTTTTGCTGCTTCTGGACACATTTTCTTAGCGGCAATTTCTATGCATTCTTTTACAAAATCCCCATCATTGAAGGGGCGACTCCGCTTTGCTATCATTCGAGAAATTTCATAACTAACTTCTGTAGCTGTTTCTGTATCTTGAATGGGTTTTGTAAACATAGCTTGTTGACCAATAAGCTCCCGTTTTAAAGACAAAACTTTTTGCTTTCTTAATTCGCCTGTAAACTTCGTAAAAGTAGGATGCTGCGTTTCATAGTGCCTTTTTACATTATATTCCTTTGCAATCGCAACAGAATTCTTGCAAATTAAACAAACGACTTTGTTATACGACCATACAAAAAAGTATTTCTCAGTCCAAATTTCTTGAAACTGCCGATTTTCATCTTTAACCTTACGTTTTTTACTAGTTCCTGGCATGTCCATGTTGCGTTTTAATCCTGACTAGGATTACCACAGCACCTAAAACCAATTACTAGGCATGAGTTCGATATATCAAAACGTAACTAATAACCGATATGAGTTTCATATCGTATCATATCGATATGACGGTTGCACATAACCGATATTACAAAAACTATGATATCTATATTATCGAGACGATATCAAAACACGCGCGAGAATACCTACGTTATGAAAACTGCAAACGATATAACCAAAACGCAAAACCGTGCACACAACTGAATGGATTGATATTCGTTTCTTCTCTTTCTTACTAAAGAGCGGTGTAACGGTTTTGGTGATATAACGAAAACGCCCATGTCTACCAATTACAGTTCCTAATTAATTACCAAAAATAATTGATAAAATATGTAGATAAAATTAATAACAGTTTTACTTACGATTTCACAACACAATTATACACGGCACTTGACGGGAAATCTACGTTGAATGTGGATCAAAATATATTATAATTATGACACCGGCTAGTCGAGTTAAAATCTACACTAGAACTAACGACACTTTACTCAAGTTTACTCAAATTAAAACCGAACTGTCGGTCGCTGCGGTTAGCGTGGCTTTTATACCACGCGCATAGAGTCGAAAACTGTCTGGAGAAATCTCGAAACCGACTCTGGAAGCTTCGTGTATCTACCTACGCGAGCTATCGGGAATTTGGGACTATTGCTATCTCGCTCGCTCGAATTTAACCGAGATCAGCACGAACATTACCGACCGCTGTTACCGACGCATGCACGGCGCACCGATAAGATTGATAGAGCGCGCGCGCGAGATTCAAATTACTTTTCGAACATTTGTTATTGGTTTTATTCTGGAATAGAACTCAATATTTTCGAATGTACGAGAGTATTATTTTTGCTGTCGGCGGGCCACCAGTATTCGACCGGCGGGCCGCATGCGGCCCGCGGGCCGTAGTCTGTGCATCCCTGGTCTAATGTATATATCGAAGACTTGTAAAGAAGCGCAGTCTTTCTTTTGCCTTTTTAGGCCTCTTTTGCTGGAGAGAAACTGTCACGGTCTTGTCTCTTGCTCATCGGATTTTCCAAAATTTATCAAAGCGTTTGATCGATGCGACGCGTGACCAAAATGCTGGCACATATTTGGCTCAACGAATCAGCATTGCAATTCAACGTGGCAATGCTGCTAGCATTCTGGGCACGCTGCCAGCTGGTTAGAACGGGTTAGAACATTTGAGTTATCTATAGGCTACCAATAGCTAGTGGATTGCTCAAATGTTATTGTAGTAGCTGCAGTATTGTAATTAGTTATTAGTGTTTTATTTTAATAAAGGCATTTGCCCCAAGAAAAAAAAATTACGTCATGCCTAAATAGACATGCCTAGACTAACTGCAGATCGCGAAACTGAAAATCTTGTTTTTCACAAGAACTATTTGTTGTTTTGAAATAGAAAAGGTATCCTATGTGTTATTCTAGGGTTTCAATATATGGTGAACCCACCGTGGGGTGGGTAGCGATGGTGGCTACAAGTGGTCTCGTGCCAGGCCCACCACCAGTTGAAACCCAACGGGTTTCAAGAGGTATGTTACCTCCAGTTCTGGCGGGTACTCCCGCATAAAACCTAGCCCCCATTCCGTTCCCGGGCCGGTGGTATCGAAAAAAAGATTCTTCCGGATCAAAAGAAAACGATCTTGAACTACACGATTAATTCAGCCGTACCTGAATAAGTAACAAATATCAGCGTTATGTTTCCAAAAAATGCTTTTTAGAAAGTTGTAGCTTATGTATAATGGGGCTTGAAAGAAATGTATTACTTACTTATCGATTTCCCGCTAACTTATTTATCCCACGGGAGACATACAGTTTTCAGAATAAAAATTAGCCCATGTCTTTACGTACTATATTATGCAAAAAAGAAAAAAAAATGTTTCAACTAATTTCGGAAAACCTAGCACCTAGACAAACCTGAATTAGGTTTTAAGGCACTATAATAGTACTAAAGTACTTTATATAATTAAATGTATTTATACATAAATAAATAAATTCAAATCTATCAAACCGTTAATCTGTGAAGAGGAGACAAAGACACAAACTTTCGCATTTATTAATATTAGTGTGTAACAAAAAACAATGTGATATCAACGAAATTAAAAGTATTTTGTTATCAGCATCATCATCTTAAGTACAGGAGGTCCACATGCAGCACATAGTCCTCCCTCATTGATCTCCCCAAGGACCGGTGGAATACGATCAGCATCCAGTATTTTGTTATGCGGTACTGGAATTATTATTTTACTGTGGCGACCCATACGCATGCGCTGCATAACTCATATTGTACTAAATACTAACATGTCGAATTATCAAGTAGATTGTCCAACATGGACAGTAGAGCGCGTCCATTAGTCGCGGTAAGACTAACTAGTGCGGACAAGTTGGGGTGTGTCGCCCGACACACATGGTCATTACTCAACTCGGCTACCGAACCGACAAGTTTGTACCGCAAGGTATAGACATGTCTATGTCAAAACTGTCATTAACATAATATTGAACATGTGCGTTCAAGTTGGATCCCCCAATAATGTTATTTGTTTAAACAAAGATAAGATAAAGATAAAAAGTAGTCGAATGTGGTATTACATAATAGGTAGGTAGGATAATAGGTAGTGACATAATGATCGGTATCATATTCTTATTTTTGGGATGGTACCGTGATTATTACCGGTACTCACCATTTGACACAGAATAACACAATAGTACAGTCCTCACCACAAGTATGGCCGAATTAGGCGCATCCAACAATCGCAAAATATGGTAGGTACGTGATTTTATTTCCAATACCTTTCCTCGATCATTTATTACTGTTAACAAATACATTATTATTTCAGTTCCTTAGGAAGATACTAGACTCCCACGACACATAGAATCCTATTGTGGGAGGATTTAAATAATTAAAGTTATTAATTTTATATCTCAGTTTAAGCTTATTGTGACTACATGTGTATTTATTTATTTATTTATTTGTAATAAAATACTTGTTGCGCTTACAGTTGTTCACCAAATCGCACAACAAGTCACACACATCAACATATTTACATATTCACATTATCCTATAACTTACTTATGAAATCAATACATAGGTCTAAAAATATATTATGTTTAGTATGGAAGATATCTAGATCAGCTTCCTGAGCAATCAAACTATTTATTAATGCAATTGCATGGGCTGTAGGTGCATATTGAGCTGTCTGCGTGCGCACTGGCGGGGCTGACAGCAAGCGTCGTGAGCTTGCCGCCCGTCGCGCTCGTAGCCGGTCCGGTACATATAGTGAACACCGCGCCAGAGTTGTAGGGTTATCTACCTTATTGTTGAGTAGCAGGAAATAGTGGAGCATTATCGCACACTTACGCCTAAGCTCTAAAGTATTGATACCTACCATTCCTGCCACAAATAGAGATGGATACATGTAAGGGTAAAAACCGTATATTTTTTTATAAAGATAACGTGCAAATTTTTTGTGAACCTTTTCTATCATTACTCTGTACTTCTGCTCGTGTGGATCCCAAATTACAGAGTTATATTCTAATTTACTTCTCACATAGGCATAGTACAGAGTAATTACAGTGGCTCGGTCGTTAAAACTAGAGGCCTGCCTCATGACAAAACCCAGGGATTTATAGGCCCGTCCACACACATCGATGATGTGGTTGTTGAACGTAAGCTCACTATCCATTGTCAGTCCTAAGTCTCGGATGTACTCCACACGTTCCAGGGGGACTTCCCGTATTTTGTATGGGAACGAAATTGGCGAGCGAGCACGAGTGAAGGTGATACATTTGCATTTTGATATGTTGAGTTCCAGATGGTTGCATTCACTCCACTCAAGAACGCTATCAATATCCTTCTGTAGCGCCTCACAATCAGCAGTACTGTCTATTCCCAAGAAAAGCTTCAGATCATCTGCGAACATAAGGCATTTAGCCGTTTTGATAGCATTCGGCAAATCGTTTATCATTATCAAGAACTGAGTAGGTCCTAGTGTGCTGCCCTGACCGACACCGGAATAGGTGTAATAAGGCTCAGAGCGGTAGCCTGACATTTGTACATATTGAATACGGTTGGTAAAATAACTACAGAAAAAATTTAATAAATTTGGAGTGAAACCGATTGCGGAAAATTTTTTGAGTAATATGTCATTATCTACACAATCAAACGCTTTTTTTAGGTCAAAGTAAGCGGTATCAACTTGCTTATTAAGATCCATTTGCGTAACTGTATAATCAATAAAGTTTATATGGCTGGTTACAGTAGATCTGCCAGCCCTGAACCCATGTTGAGCATCACTAAGTTGCTTATTGACCTGCCTGGTAATGTGACGGTTCACTATTGATTCAAATACTTTTGCGAATCCTGAAAGAACAGCTATAGGCCTAAAGTTTTCTACATTAGATCTAGGGCCACTCTTGGGAATAGGAACTACTTTCGAAACTTTCCACTTAGATGGGTAGGTTGCAGTATTTAGAGCTAAATTAAATATATACAACAATGGACTTTTTAATGCTACGTAACTATCCTTTATAATAAATGAAGGTATTCCATCAGGCCCGATGGATGTATGAGTCTTAAGTTTTTTAATGGCAAAATATAGGTCAGATGCACAAATACTATCTAAAGCGACGCGGGAAGAGCAGAATGGGCTGACTGTTTCCTGTTCAGCTTTTTCAGATGATAGTGTAGGTGGATTTGCCAAAAACACTGATTTAAAATAAGCAGCAAATGCATTTGCAGCATCAATGCCAGATACAGTATTTCCACAATATTGGTACTCATCACACGATTGCCTTGTAGATTGTTGATTTTTAACAAATTTCCAGAACCGTTTCGGATTATTTTTTATATCACATTCGGTTTGGCATATATAATTACGATAAGTTAAATCAATTAGTTCTTTTACTCTTTGTCTGTAGTATCTAAACATTTCTCTGTTAAAATTTTTTTGCTCTAATTTAAATCTCTGTAAATGGAAATGTTTATTTTTAATATTATTTATTATTTCTGATGTAAACCAACTAGGATATTGATATCGCGAACTGCCATCGTAGGACTTTTTTAAGGGTACGCATCCCTCAAAACATGCATCTAAAATAGTGTATAATGTAGTAACTGCAGCATCAACGTTAGTACATAAGTATATCTCATCCCAGTTTATGGCGGCAATTCTAGAGTATAATAACGGATAATTCGCTTTTCGAAAATTCCTCTCGTCGCAACAATGAGACTTAATTGGCGTTTGCTGCGAGCGTGACAATTTAGTAACCCATTGCTTTGAAGAAGCGCTACGGACACACACAGACAGCGGTGGATGATATAAATCAATCGGCACAACAGGATCCGTATCTTCACTAACACCAATACACTCGCCACTCAGATTGCTCAGCACTAGATCCAAAGTTCCGCCATACATGTTAGTAACATCATTATATTGTTTTAATTTACAAAAACTTTTCATACAGTTATACTGCATTAATGTATTTTGATCACATGAATTCAAGTTAAAATCGCCCAATATTACAATATCTAATTTAGAAAATTTTGTTACTAAGTTTTCTATGACTCTGAAAGTATTCAAATATTTTTCTTCGCTTGATTTGGGAGGTATATATACAACACAACAAATTAATTTCTTACACTTTAGATTCACTAGACCGATGACAACTTCTATATCATTTGTATACCCATCTATATCGGATATTTGCTGCAACTTGTACTGATCCCGAGCTGCTATCAGTACACCACCCCAGCCAGCATCCCCTCTTCGGTCGCGGCGCAGTACCGAGTATCCAGTCGGGAACAGCTCTGCATCACTAATACTACTTACTAAAAATGTTTCAGTGAATGCAAATAAATCAGCTGATTGTACAAGAATTGCTTTTTTGCAAACATCGAGCTTAGTGCGTAGACCTCGTACATTTTGATAAAAGAACATGTAACATTTCTGTTTAATTTTCCTGGGTAGCTTGCAGCGGTTTGCGAAATCCACTGCGCCAGGGCTTGATAAAAACATCTTCAGGCCAGTGCGCCGGTAAGAGATATTCATTCACATTCTTAGTCGAAACAGTAAGTTTAAAGGAGGCATAATCGCCCCGAGATTTTAAAACTTCAGCGTTGCATTTATCATTCGGACATATAGTGTTTAGGTGATCCATCACTTGTTCTGCAGTGGTCCCAATTTTTACGTAATACAAGTGCAAGTAAGATTTGCGCTCAGCAGCGGACAACAAACAAGCAGATGAACCCGGTGCAGCCGTGCCACGCGTTGCATTTGTTGGCAGTGAGCGATGTGACCGGCGTTGTTTTACTTCGCTCCATTCGGCTCCATTGTTTACATTTAGTTCATCCAAACAAGTATGTGTCGTTCTCCCAGTAGTCAAAGGTTGTACCATCGGGACTGTCGGAGTAGGAGGCGCACTGTCATTCGGCGAACTTTGGGTGGCCTCGGTAGGCACGACGAGTCCAACAGACTCAGTGAGCAAAGGAGAAACATTGCGTCCTCTTTTTTCCTTCCGGGCTATTACGGAGATTGCCGAAATCGCCCGAATACGGGCGTCACGCGTCGTGCGTTGAGTTGTTTGCGGTGCATTTTTTGACTCAACTACGTCCGAGGACCCTTTTGTTACCGGTTCACCATTTTCACTGTTGCGAATTAATTGCATAATAAGGGTTTTTAGATCCAAAATTGTATCTTCCAGTGATGCAACTTTATTCTGTAGGCCATTCACTGTTTTATTAAGCTCACGTATAACAGATTCCATCGATTTGGCAGACATTTTAATTCAAAAATCCTTAAAGGTATTGTGCCAATAAACATGGTTTCATTTGATTTACACACTAACAAAAATTAATCTAAAAGGTATGGTATACAAAATCAACCCTCATTTTGAAAAGACAAGTTGACGAAACAGTCTCATGTATGACCCTGAGTCATAAACATAGTTTTTTGAAATATTTCATTTCACTATCGGCTACATATTTTGTAGTGAATTATTTTTGTACATTTGTGTTGTAGTTCTTGCAATTTTAATAACAATATAAAAACGGAACCCTTATACTCAGTTTGTTTCTCAAAACTTCTTTTCTAAGAAACGCGTGGAGCTCTGAAAGTGGAACTGCTTGGATTGATTTTACAGCAAGAATCATGAAAAATCAAAATTATTAGTCAATGCAACCAAAAGATAGACGGCCGTTGTTTTTGCTCTGTTTATACTGCATATTTCGACACTAGCAATGAAATCAAAGCCTTGGGTGCTTACCGTTGACTTATTATGAAATTTGGTCAGAGGCAATGTCACCACAAGTAAGGGAGAAAATCCGCGAATTGTAATTTTGTACCTTGCAATTGACCGGTTTTTCATGTGCACCGAACAGGCAGACCTGTCACCTGGATATCTACGATATGATTAGAACTAAAGATGTGTTGCCGAGATTTAAGGATATCTCTGATTGAATCCCCTCTTAAGGGCCGGTATGTAGCTACCTACTTTGATAAAAGACCCACGGTGGAAGGAGATTTTCCGATTTCAAATATATATGTGTATAGATATGTGCCATAATTTCGTGGTTTTACATACACACATACATACGTACATAGTTTAAAAACGGATTTCAACATGTTTTTGGAACTGAAGAAATACTGACCCGATTTTGATGTAATTTGTATGGGATTGATTCGAAAGTTTATCCTGTTGAATGAAAAAAATATTTTTTCTCTTATCTCCTCCTTTTTGGTAGTCAGATAAAACTATACTAACAGACTTCCACTACTTATCCGCAGAACATTTGCAACATTTACTGCTTGGAATTAAATAGAAAGACTTTCTTAATTTTCATGATTTTTTACTAGAGAGAGACTATCTAAAAGTCTCTTCTCTATCGTTTCACTCTTGACAGAGCGGTCGTGGTCATCATGAAGTACTTTTCGATTTTGGGGCAGATGTTATTCGCCTCACAGTGTCTCGCCAACGCTGTCTATTAGACGACAGTCAAAAGTATGTATATTAAATCGCCTATAATATGACGGAGTTTCAACATCCTACTATCCGTGAACATGTGACATTTTCTTCCAATAACAAACAAAATCTAAACCGAACCATCTGCGAAGCGATGATAGCTCAGCGGGGGGGAGCTTCGGCTGTCAAACTGACGAACGCGGTTCGATTCTCTCCAAACATCAAATTGCCAGCATTGGTGGTAAGGTATTCTCGAAGGCACTCACCTACCAACCTTAAATTGGAAAAACTGTCACCAAATACATAGTGATTCAGGCAGCAGTTCTTGAGATCCAGTACGCTTTTTAGGTACATCTTCACCCACATCGTCATTCACCATCCAGTGAGATAGTGGACAAACACTAGTAATCTAAATACTATATAAAAAACAATATTTCGGCTGGCAACATGTATGGAGTAGGTGGCTGAATAGTTAACCTTTGCTACATACTGGTACTGTATTTTGTTTTGATGAAATCATTTGCCCCTAAAACTGATTGTGAGAAAAAAGTGAACTACACAAGTTCACACTTCATATTATCCTGAAATCTTATTGTCAAACATATAAATAAGTATATGTAAGTTCCTGTGTCCTGCGGGCTTATGATGCAACACCCGAGATAATTTATCTCGTGGTTTTTGTCTTTGAAAAACGGAATAATTCTCTATCTCTATCAGTAGTAACATGCGCGCCCGAATTATTTCTTCCGAGACGACAAACATGTAAACATGACGTAACATGAACATGAAAACTAAGGATTTATTGATTTTTTATTTAATCTCGTCGTTATTCGCTTTACAACTCCAACTTTCTGAAACAAGGCTCTGGAAAACAACAACAATAACTGAATCATATATTAATATCTTAGTATAATAAACAAAGTTTTGATGTCAATAACATGTTTATCACTTGTTTCCTAGTCAATGTTTCTTTTGTAGAAAACAGTTATAATTGATTGGTATAGTGACGTTATTATCAGTCGATAGTTAACAGAAATTGACGGGTACTTTAAACCGATTTCAAAAAAAGAGGTTACTCAGTTAGACCGTATATATTTTAGTTTTTTATGTGCGTTAGTGGATAGCTTCGTCGTTCATAAGCCGACTTTGATTATTTTTTCTTTGATAGAGTATGGTTCCGTGTTAGTCCCATTTAAATTTCGTCAAAATTGGACACGCGGTTTTTGAGTTACACTACAATCACTGAAAAGTGCTACACATACCTCAACGATATTATAGTTGCGGGTGAAGACATTGGAGAACATGCACAATGACAATAATTGATCCCGTGAGTGAAAAAGGTCACTGAAAAGGGTGTCAAATTTTTTTTTACCAAAATATATGGAACCGCCTTCAACACTAAAAGTGTGAAATAACCGTTTCGAAGTACCATGAGTAGAATATTGTGATTATAGTTACTTTTGAACTATCATTGTACCGAGTTCAACAAGGTTATTTCACATTTTTAGGTATTGAATTTTTTTTAAGTATTGGAACCGACTTGGTTCCTTTTAACATTTTCATTTAATTTTTGTGATTGTTCTCTGGGATATAAGAAAAAACTACAATAATACATATGTGAAATTAACTATGTCTGTCTGTTACGTTTTCTTTCTTAAACCACGGAACCAATTATGAAGATTTTTTTATTACTGATTTTTTTTTTTTTTTTTTGTAACAACATTCACACAAGGTCCTCAGCTCCCAAACTAGGCAGAGCCTGTATTATGGTAACCTGATGACTGATATATATATATACTTATATACATATACACACCCAGACACAGGTCAAACAGACATGTTCATACACACAAATGTTTGACCTGTCCGGGAATTGAACCCGGGACCAGCGGCTCAGAAGGAAGAGTGCTACCAACTGCGCCAATCGGCCAGTCAATATATCATAGAGATGGGACCTTCGAGAACGACATTGGTTATTAATTCGAGAAAAATTAGAACTCATTACCGTGGGATATCGGAGATAGAGGGAAAACCGTGCTCACGCAGGCGAAACCGCGCCGCGCAGCTAATGAGTACATAAAATAATATACTACAAAGCGCAACTATAAGGAACAGTAGCATTTCTGACGCAACACAGTGAAGTTTCTTTGCTTAATTTCGCTTATTTACTAGAGTGAGGTTGTCGAGATTAACTGCCGACAGACCTTGACAAATACTTGTACACACGACGGAAAACTTGCACCATTAGTCTTGGTAACAACTAGGACGCTCACCGCACTAATGGAGGAGGCATATCTATTATCTCCTCCCGGCTACCAGCGCTCGTTAGTTATGTTTACAATTGATCTTCTGGTGTTGTTGGGGATATACTGGAATGATCATTCTTTAAGAATTGGTTTTCATAATATTGAATATATTTTTTCTTCTTTTATTATGGTTTTGTTCCGTAGAATTACGAACCGAAATATGTTTAAAAATAAACGTTAGTTGACCAAAATGCCTATCCTATTAAGGAGATCAAAACAATTAATTAATGCGAATGTTAGAATGTATACATGTTATAATATTATATATATACTCAACCACGCCAGAACTACTGAAGAAATCAAGATAAAAATTGGATACTGAGGTAGATTGTAATCTGGAATAGCACATAGCCTACATAAGCTACTAGATAGGTAATACTAAACTTTTTTCCCGGAAAATTGTACACAGAAGGTAATTCCCGTGTGTTATAAATTAATAATAAATAGGTAGATATGTAGATAACCAAAAAACACAAACATAGCCCAATGGATTGGTAAGTTGAAGTGGGAGAGGCCAGGATATTTTTTTTTACTGTACAGAGCTGACCACTATCTCACCTGATGTTAAGTGATCACATTGTCTAGGATGAGCACGTTTTTAGTTTTTTCAAGTTTTCTCCACCTGTTATAAACTAACCAAGAACTCGGTACCAACCATCGTTTTCAATTCACCATACCATATTTTTTCCTAGCTCCATGTCTAGCCAAGGATATTCCGGATACCGTGAGATAGAGACTGCCAGGAGACGTTGGCGGGAAGCTATCGGTCACACACCGTCCATTCCGCTGGCAACGAGAAACGATCACTGTAATACCCGGATCTCCGGATCATTTCTCCGTGTCCGGGAGACTCAACAAAATATGATGAAATTGATATGTTAGAAATAATAACCGAAAATATAATATTAACAACCTGACCAAGATCGCAGGCAAGGGCTGGATGCGGGCCGCTGCCAACCGGTCCTAGTGGAAATCAATGGGGGAGGCATATGTCCAGCAGTGGACGTCCTATGGCTGAGATGATGATGTATATTTTTTACATGCTCTGTGGCATAAACATCTTGATGTATACATGATAGACGTCGTGTCGTCAAAACTGTGACAGTGATACTAGGTATATTGAAATGATGACAAAAAGTCAAATGGCGGATTACCGCGCCCATCATATTTGTTAAATTTTTTTTCTTCTACACTTACCTGTCTTGTGGGGTATGAAATGTCGGAGCTTAAAAGGTGATTTGAATTTATATATCATATACATGTTCATATGTTATTTCCATCGTAGACCGCATCATCACTTAACATCAGGTGAGATAGTGGTCAAACGCCTGCCTATTCCCAATAAAAAAAAATAAAAAAATAAAAAAATAAAAAAAATGGAAAAATTCATGTTTGAAGACATTGTATAATTATTTTTTTGAAGATTATAATATTATAAGCAGGTAACAAGTAGCGTATGATGTTTTTTGGTTGAAACCTAATTTCTTTTATTTATTAAATTTTATATATCTATTAAATTTTTTTAAAACAGAAAACTTTCACTTTTAAAGTTTTCCTAGCAGTCTTTTGTTTTTTAATATGTTCACTTGTTTACTCCTTTACTTATTTTAATTACCTCATCTGCTCTTCTATTCTCCTGGTACCTACTCCGAATCTTCATTTCAACAGGATGGCTCATGCATATTGCGGCACCTGTTACCTGTATGTATATGTATGTCTGTCTGTCTGAAAACGAGTTTATGTAAGCGGAAACTTTACACTTCTTAGGGACTAGTAATATATTGCTTGGCTCACGGGTCTTTGAACATGTGACACTGAAATCTGAAAAATGACGATGCTTGCGAGTAGTAAAAATATTGTTTATATTTTTCTGTTTAATTGTTATATAGTAAAAGAGTTAGGTACGTACTTACAACTATAGTTGAACTTGGTAGGTATCACCGCATTGTAGCGATGACAACCGCAAATACCAAGAAAATACGGACAAGTATTTAAATTGTGTTTAAGTCCGTTTATAAATAAGTGTTTATGTTTATATGTCAGAAATCACTTTAAGTACTAATGTACGTATACGTTCCATATTACGTATTAACATGGATAGTAATCGTGGCTCAGCGATCACTTACTTTTGAACCACGATTTTGGGTTCGATACCCGACTGGGGGAAAACATTTCTGCGATAGGATAGATATTTGTTCTCGAGTCTTGGATATTTGTGTATTGTCATTGTGTATGTTCATGCTTCCCGCGACACAGGGTATCCTAGTGCGGGGGTGAAGGTGTGGATGTGGTTGTTATTTGTTTTAAGCTGATGTGCGTCATTCAGATGTTGCATAGATTCTGCTTAGCCACATATCTTTATTAAAACGGCGGTGCGTGAAATATTGTCTATACCATATTTTTTTCTCATTTTGTTATTATCACCTGTGTGTCATGTCATAAATAAAAGTATTTTCTTTCTTTCTTTTTTTCCCTATTGACAATAATTTTGACGCTGAGTTATCCCTATAGAAATCTGTATTATTTTTGCGATTATTGATATAAATAATATGTGTTAAGAATCAGTTGAAAGAATCTGAACTAAATATTATGAAAATCTGTTCAGTTATTTTAGCACTGAGTGAACAAGCATATACACATACACTCACAGAAACTTCCTTATTTATAACAAACTAGCTTCGCCCTGCGGTTTTACCCAGCTGGATACCTCGACTATCACGCAGGAATCGTACTTTTTAAGGATAAAAATAGGTTTTGTCTTATTCATCATCATCATCGCAGCCACAAGACGTCCACTGCTGGACATACGCCTCCCCATATAGGGAGGATTTACGAATACTCGCTAATGTTCTTTTACTTTGTCCTAATAATTAGCCTTTAATTTATTTTGTGCTATATTTTAACTAGATCATTTTATCCATTCCGGCTTCTAATACAAACCTTAATACATCCAGCAGTCTATAATCGGCTACCCAACGAAATTAGAGACGTTAACTCAATACGCGCATTTAAAAGTAAAACAAAAAATTGACTTATTGAGCAAGCATTTTATGCATACAATGACTTTTTTAAAAAAACAAAATGTTTGACATAAATGATATTTTGATATATAATTAATAGACATAGAAGTAAATCCTAAAACTGCTGAAAACTTTTTCCAACTGGCACAAAAACCGGAGGGCGAAGGTTACAAGGGCAGCAAGTTCCACAGAGTTATTGACAACTTCATGATCCAGGGTGACGACTTTACCAAGGGTGATGGAACTGGTTGGTGGCCGCAGCATCTACGGAGAACGTTTCGAAGACGAAAACTTCAAGCTGCGCCATTACGGAGCTGGCTGGCTGTCGACGGCCAACGCCGGCAAAGACACCAACGGCTCACAGTTCTTCATCACCACCACCAAGACTCCCTGGCTAGACGGACGCCACGTCGTATTCGGCAAGATTTTGGAGGGAATGGATGTCGTGCGCAAAATCGAAAAGATCACGACCGGTGCCAATGACCGCCCGGTCAAGGATGTCGTCATCGCCGACTCGCGCGCCGAAGTCGTTTCAGAGCCATTCACCGTTAGTCGCCCCGCACCTCCGATGCCCGTTACGGCTTGTCTGTGCCGCTACAAATATGTACTACGTACAACTACATATTACTTCTATGTTAATAGATACTTACATGACAAATCAAATACATGTATATGTATAGTACCTATATAGTAAGCTGAATTATTATTTTTATTTTTTGATGTGACGTGTAAATCTTTATTTATGAATAAATTGTCTAATTGTCTAATTGTCCATTGTCTAATATTTTCGGGTTCATAATATTGAGAAATAGGATCGCAATCAGTATTTATTCACTGATATTCCAAAGTATTTAAAAAAATATGTACCTCGAAGCAATGTTCTAAGTTTTATGATAAATCTTCAAAACATTAAAGCACTTTGTTAGAAAAGTTCGTCATTTGATGCGTCCTCTCTCTCCTTGCGAGCGATGATTGATACTAGACAATATTAAATCCCAAACAAACAAAAAGAAATGATTTATATTTGTCACTGTCACAATACTGCAGTTAAAATTATGAAAACAAATAAAGCCTTTTTGCTCAAAGCTTTAACGTTTTAGTATCGTTTATCTTCATGAGCATGACATTAGAAACATTTTATTTTTATCGTTGTGAAACTAGCTTTATACGTTTTCACTGGGGTTACATTAATAATGAGTGTATCAAACTCAATTCAACAATAACTTACTAGTTATTCACTTATAAGTTTAACCTGTAGTATTATTAAGCCAATTTTTCTGTAAGCCGTAGACTAAATACCGATCGCTTTTATGCCGGCATATGGAAATACCAGAATGGGATTAAATAGTTACAATAATTAATTGTCACTACCTTTAATTAATTCCTGATCGACTATTTCAAGACAGTACCTTATGTAGGTACTGTCTTGATTACTGTGTAGATAAGATGCGTCCGTTTCGTCATTCTAATTCAAATTTTATTTCAATTCGGCGGACTCGTAATAGCTCTAGTGATGTTTTATTCTGGTCACCGGAGATGTCTTCTTAAAGACTTATTACACACATTAACAGACCTTAACCTTTTAACCATTTAATATCTAAACTTTGAATGTTTCCGTTCCAATTTCGAAAATCAATGATCTTTTTCATTGGCTTTTGACATTTCTAACGGATTTACAATAAATAAAATGTACTATCGTGCAATAACAATTCTCGGCAGTATAAAAAGAAGTCGCCCTCCATGCCTCCACTCATCAAACTTGTATTTTATTATCCAAATTGAATTACCGTTATTAATTAAGAATGTCATCTGTAGGAGTGTATCAACACAATAGTAACAAACAGTGCAGTACAAGAAACTGATCTTACGCGTTTCAATAGCAACGAATGAGATAATGGCCAAACACCTGTCTAATTTCAGTAAGAGCTCTTCAACCTTATTTCGACTTGACGGTTTTGCCACCGCACTAGACGACACCGTAAAATGTTAACCGAGCTTCCTCCACCGGGCTTCCCGGGCACCTACAATATGGGATTTAAAAAAAAAAAAAAAAAAAACGGAGTCCTAAAAAGATTGACAACGTATCGTAATGTCCCCAGTATTACAGATATCGATAGGCGACGATAATCGCCTACCATCAGGCGGCTTGTCTGTTTGTTTGCACCCTTATCATGATAAAAAAATTAATTATTAATGTCTCTTTGCCCTCCTGATGCTGTACCCAAATACTTAGTATACAAGATCTTGTGAATTTCTGGTAATGTACTGCATTTTTGCAAATAAACTATTTATTTCAATTATAAGAGAAATAATAGCGTAGGAATTGAAAATAAAATAACACAATCATTGGAACAAAAACTAGCACATATTAATTGTTTGCCATAATGAGCACTTAATTATCTTTCCCAATCCATTGTAAGCTCAATAGCGGTTCCATACCCATAACTTACTAAATACATTACACTATTATCCTAAGGGTTAATGACTTAACCCTTACAATGGGCCTTTGTTCTAGGGCCGGTAATTGCCAATAAAAATAATTATTATAGTAACTATTGTAATATCGGGCATAGATTCTCTTCTGATTATTCAATGTATACGATTAAGACAATTCAAGATAGTTTGTTGAAATAGATTATTTGTGTGGTTGACAATGAGCATGAGCTTTAGGCCACATTCGGTGGTCAAAACTATAGTCGGACTATACTGTGGACGAAGATACGATAGAACAAATATAATGCTCCAAGGTGTTTGCAAGAGACAGGTCTATTTTACAAAGCCAGATGACTAAGCTGAAGAGAGATTACGGCAGTACGGCGTCGACCAAAGCAGAGCTGCTTGGAGAGATCGATAAGTTCTATGGACAGCTATACTCTTCGGTTGCTAAACCTGTTAAAAGCTTGGCCAAAGAGAGACACAAGAGCTAAGCTAACCTGACTCTATACCAAAGACAGACCGGGCGTCAGCCTGTACGAAATTAAGATGGCTCTGAAACAGCTTAAGAACAACGAAGGGCCATATGACGACGGAATCACAGCGGAACTTCTGAATGCGGGTGTCTCACTGATACTGAAAGTCCTTCAGAAGCTGATCTCGAAGTGTCAATGTCAGCTAACCATTAATCAGAAGCGTAGTGGTGTTGTTTTTTAAGAAAGGTGACAACACATTGCTCTATAACTACACACACAGCCTTCCTGTACAAGGTAGACTGTGTGTGTAATGCCGAGGACAAACAGTCCAATTGGGCAAGTTCGCTTCGAGAAATAGGCCGATCGTCAAATCCAACTCGGCTGGGCAGCATTCGGAAAAATTAACCACGTCTTCTCGTATAAAATTCCACAATGCTTGAAAACTAAAGTTTTCGTTCAGTGTGTGTTACCCGTGATGACTTACGGGACGGAAACGTGCTCTCTCACTATGGGCCTCATAAGCAGACTCAAAGTAGCACAGTGATCTATGGAGTGGGTTATGCTCGGGGTTCCTTTACGCGATCGAATCAAGAATGAGGTAGGTAGCCCAGTGGATTATCAAGTTGAAGAGGCAGTGGGAAGGGCACATAGCTCAAAGAACCGATGGGAGTTGGGGTCGAAACCTTTTCAAATGGAGAACACGGACTGGCAAGCGCAGCATAGGACGGCCACCGACCAGGTAGACAGACGACCCGACTAAGATCCCAGGCAAGGGCTGGATGCGGGCCGCCTCCAACCAGTCCTTGTGGAAATCATTGAGGGAGGCTTATGTCCAGCAGTAGACGTCCTGTGGCTGAGGTGATGACAATTATCATAATATTATTAAGTCAGATGCGAATCTGAAGTAGTCTGAAGTAGAAGTTTGTTTGCCATGAAAGGAAAGACTTTAGTGGATAAGTTAATACCGACTTTATTATGTTATACGTTGTGCTTATATTTTTTAGACTTGGTTTATTAATGATAGAGTTCTGAACGTAATAAATATATAAATATAACTAAAATACTAATAACTAATTACAATACTGCTGCTACTACAATAACATTTGAGCAATCCACTAGCTATTGGTAGCCTATAGAATCAAATTAAAAATAAATATAACTTGATTGATAACCACCTGTTACTTCTAGAAGTAGGTGATACTGACAAAATTAAAACTCCGATTGCCAGTGGGGAGTGTATTTTTATTATTAGTAGGCCTTTGAGAATTTATCTGTGTTTACTGTAAAGATACTGAAATAACCCCAGACTATACAAATTGTAGATAAAAAGACTGCTGCTATCACTCAGGTTCACCGGCTTGGAAACAGCGATTCGTTTTCAATTCCATCCTGTTTCATCCTTTCATCCAAAATGTTGGAACTGGTCACATTGGGTTCAGTCAACTGAAAACACGATACAGGTGAGATTTATATGAACCTATTACACGCCGATAGCAATTGATTTCCTGGAATTCTTGTATTAGAAATGTATAATGGAGCATGTAACACGTCGCTAAATTAATCATGCCAAGACATTTAAAAGTGTTTTCAACTGTACTCTCAACTACATCATTTCAATCAAATATGTTAAGTCGTTAATAAAAAAAGATCTGGCAACCCATACACAATATAAATACTAGCAGCAAAATGCGGAAACAAGATGGCGGAAGCTGAATTTTAGAAGTTATTGAAAACACTAACCTCACAATTCAATATATAACTAATTATCTTATCTATTCTTATCTTTTTAACAATCGTACAAAATTAAATGCGTTAAATGCAAGATAATGAAATGTAATACACGTTGTTCAAGGTTGGGCCTACATTTTTGAAACTTTCATATTGCTAGTACATCTTACTACATTAAAAAGTGGATATTAATGATTTGATGGGGCAAATGCCTTTATTAAAATAAAACACTAATAACCAATTACAATACTGCAGCTACTACAATAACATTTCAGCAATCCACTAGCTATTGGTAGCCTATAGATATTATTTTTATATATTTTGATGTAAGTATACAATTCAATTTAAAATATAATTATAGGAATACGCAATATGAAAACATACATAAATATTTATTATTTTAGGCTACTTATTAAAATAGTTCAGTTAATGGGGGAGAGATAATAATTATTATTTAGGTTACATTATGAATGTATTCTTTAAGTCTATAACTAAAAAGGCAATTTTTACTAACGCCTGATTTAAACTGAACTTCAAAACGTACGAAATTATCGTACGTTTTGAAGTTCAGTTTAAAAAGTAGGTACTTATTATCATAACATTAGTTTTGTAACAATAATCGAGTAATAACATACTTTAGCACCTAGAACAATGACGTCACGTTTTACCTCAATTAGGTCGAAAGGGCGATCCGGCACTCGAAGTGAAAGTGGGCCGCACTAAGTGCCGAAGTTGCCATACAAACAAACCCCCAAGATGTCCGACATGGGGCCCTAAATGTCGGCGAAGCTATAAAACTATCCAGCTACGGTACGAATGTGTAAAAGTATTAATAGCTTTGAACTGGTAACATTGTCCCTAAGTGTTTTGAGAGCTTTCCGTTTCGTATATCTTTCACGCACATTTATACGAATTGAAACGGATCAGTGAATATTTTAGTTTTTACGGAAAATTGATTAAAATATCAATATGTCTACTAAATCTATGTATGGCTATCACGGTGCCTACAAGTTCTCACACTCACAAAAGCAAAACAAGGTAAATCTTATGGTCGTTGAAAATATATTTTTACTAATAAATTAGCATAAATCAAATTATGTTCAATTGCCCTGCATGAACTATTCTCATTAGTGGTATTTTTCAAGTTTATTGGACATGTAAATAAAATAAATGAATATAAATAGCTTTATTTCATTCCACAATAATTAGATATAATTAATTAATTTGCTATTTAGTCATTATATTGATAAGTAACCATAATAAATCTATGTACTACTCCTGCATTTTAATCTCCTTCTAATGTGAACCCCCTCAGGGTAAAAGTCTCCTCCAAAGAATTCAGTTTTTCTCTATCTTTAGTAGTGGTCATCCAGTTTAGCAAATTTTATAGTCTTATGGGACTAAATATTATTACTCAAGCAATAAAGCAGTGCCTAATAAAGTGCTTTTCAGCGCCATCGCGCGAACTTTTACGTGGTTTTTGAAACTTTATTCAAATTCCATCCTAACACAGCTTGGCATGAAAATATTTTGCATGCACTCCAGAAACTCAGAGCAAACATTCAAGAACTATTTTCCTCTGAACTGGATTCGTAAACTCATAAAGTGTGCACCTTATCTGCAGCTACATTGTGTTGGATATGAAAAATATTGCTTGCTCTTGTGAACGATTTCTATGGAATATTTTAAATTAGAGTTGAGATAGGAACTACAAGGTTTACCCTTCTGTTGTTTCAAACGCTGTTAATTATGTATTTTAGTCACAATGGGCATGCGTTTGACCACTAATCTCAAGATCCAGTGACCGGCAGACCACACATAATTTAAGAAAGCCTAAAATTTTCTCAGTGAGTCTGCTAAGCGCGGTCGCGGTGGCCCCAGGTGGCCCACTCAGGTATGACAGGTGTGATAATAACTAAAAAAGTATTTTAGGAAAGCTGCCGTTTAGATGAGTCAAAATATACTTCTATAGCTATTTTAATAGGAAACGGCAGACGATTATCACGGTTCTGTACAGGTGGTGGCAGACACATTGAAAATTTCAAAAAGTAAATTATGAACTAAAGAGGTAGTTAAGTCATCACGTGGTCTAAGTTGTAGCACGAAAACCTAGAGGCTATTAGTTTGTATACTAACTTAAAACACATAGTAAAATGGTCTCGCTCCCATCCCTCGGAGAGATAAAAGCGCCAACGTACCACATCTGTTGCCACACGACGCGGTTTCATTTTAAAATGTACTCGTACATGAAACTTGGTTCTCACTCGGACTTTTATGTACTCGTTTCATAATATACACATACATACTTTATATTTTGTTATTTATGAAGAAACAAAATAATATAAAACAACAGGTTCGTGAACTTCATGACTCTATTTTAAAATTCAACAAGATTTTTTTTTACTATATTAGACACATTACGTGCATGATAAAGCTAAGAACACGTATTTATCATAAAATGAATTAATTAATTGCATTGAATACACCTATTTTTTTATGGGATAAGAAGATATAATTTCGCTTTTATCGTTCTAAATCAACGCAACGTCTAGCCACGAGTAACAGCTAGATAACCTTATTATGAAATTTAAATTTCGAACAGCATCATAATTACCCGTCTACTTAAATCAATTGTAAGTCGCGTGGGTTGAAAACACTGTTTAAATTAAGTAATAAATCTTATACCAACATTTCTTGGCAACATCTGGCTGGAGAACTGTATTGCCAGGCTAATATCTCTCTTCTATTAAACTCGTCTGAATGTTTGGTCTAATAATATTATCTATATATAAAAAAGGAATAATAAATAAATAAAAATTACTCTTTATTGAAACATACACCTAATGCAGATACATGCTTAAATAGATAAATCAAATTACTGCTTGGCTTGGACTGTGATCTTCGCCGAATTTCCCTTGTCGAAATTAAATGTTATAAATGGGTTATCATACAAACAAACACATTCACACTCACATCGACACTCACACACATCTTGCATTAGGATATGATGTGTCGCAAGGTATGGGCACACACAATATCAAAGACCTGAGAACAAACATCAATGCTAAGAAATATTTTCCCCAGTGAGATTCGAACCCGAAAAGTAATTACACAAGACAAAATATAAATGTTTTATTTCATTTTCATTCTGTGTACGAAAAAAATGTGTGACAACGGTAGAACTAAATATAGGTTCAGTAAAGTGTAAGAAATTAACATGATGAATGTGAATATTAGTTCACTTGGCATTTGGGCGAAATGCGCAAAACGTATGGAGCCAAAACTAAAAAGGAATCTTTTATAATAAGTTAACATAACATGACATATCAGAAAGCTATAAAATAAGAATCCAAACTATGTGAAGAATCGCGTGTTGAGCAGGTTGTACAAAACATTTTAATACCATGTCCTCTAACACCATAGGTATACCTAAACTGAACTGACTTGTAACGCTGCCAATTTTTCTTTTAGCCAAAATTAAAAACGTAAAAATTTCGTGACATTTTAAAATATTATGGCAACACTTACAGCACGTGACCTGAAACTTGGATTCTTTATGTTTTAAGCCGTTCTCGAAAACAAAACAATAAATCAGCCGCCCTTAGAACTCGATATATAATATTACGTTGCTCGGGCTGCGTGCTTCGGGTGACTATCAGCTTAATCGTTACGCAGAAATGAAAGTCGCAAACAAACAAGTCACTTTCACATATTTTTATGACTGTTATTGTGACACTGACGCTGGCAATAGATTATATATAAGATAAAATATACATATTCGTATATACAATGGATGTAATATATGGATACACTGATGCAGAGATCTCGGAACACGTGGCTACATTTTTAACAGAAATTAAAAATGGATGAGTTTTCAATTTGTTGTTATATATTATTGTGTAAAGTTGTAAAGGAACAACTTTAGAACTTTGTTATTTAAAAACCACTTTATTTTTCATTTAACTTAAATTCACGATACTTAACGAATGATTTCTGTATTTTAACTTAGCCGTTCACTTTTTAAGCAAAGATTAATCACCTGAAGCACTACATCATGGCTCTACTTTATGGCCCTTTTTTAAAAACCTTTTGAAAAAGATTTTTCTCGAAAGTTTTATGATATTGCAAAGCTCTTGCCGATGCTTGTCACGCACCTTGGTCCTCTGGACGCTACTAATGAATCCCACTTTTGCTCTTTGCTCACTTTATGTCAGTTCTCTCTCTCAGCGCTCTTCGTTCAGATAAAAAAAATGTAGGTTTCTTTTTCTGTGACGAGACGGGCGTTGTACCGAAGATGCATCATGTTTTATAATGACACTCAGGGCTTTGATCTTTTAACTGATGCAAATAAAATAACTATATAAAAGCATGATGTATCGATCGGCACGCATGCAAATCATAAAATAAAACCGTAATAAATATTTGTCGATCTGTTTAAAGAACTTACCATCTTTCATTCTTGACTTTAAAACTTTCTAAAGATTTATTTGACTTAAACAATATACCATTTCTGCCCCGAGAAAAATCATAACCTAGAATTGTACCCCCCTTTTTTTACGGGGAAATCTCTAGTTACGCACCCCTTTCCGGGAGGGACAGAGGTGGTTATGTTCGAGTTGCACCAACTAAAACCCCCGGTGTTCCGTCCCAGCGCCCTGAAAAAATCGGTGCTCTGTCTCATATACATGATTTTTAATAAATTTTAAAAATGGCGATCTGTTTACCCGCATCACCTTCATTTTCACAAATACCGTAGGCAGCAGCTCGCCACTCGTCTTTACTTGTGATATTGATCAGGCCGTGCTATCTGTATTATTCAAAAACTTGTCAGCCCTATTGGCTATCAGCATTATTTTATTTATCAACATTCACACAAGGTCTTCTGGTCCCAAACTAGGCAGATCCTGTTCTATGGTAACCTGATGACTGATATATATACTTATATACATATACACACCCAGACACAGGTCAAACAAACATGTTCATACACACAAATGTTTGACCTGTCCAGGAATTGAACCCGGGACCAGCGGCTCAGAAGGCAGAGTGCTACCAACTGCGTCAACCGGCCAGTCAATTTCGGTCATTCATGTATGAGACCTCAAATACTTATAGATGTAACATAAAACAAGAGTTTGAACTCAGGGAAATCATTGAAACGAACCGATATCGCAATTAAAATATTATAACAATGATAATAAATATATGATTTACGTCACCAATTATTGGCAAAACATGCAGTTCGCATTAAGCATAACCATTACCGTCGAGAGTGGACGCTACCGACATTTAACACGCGGGAACTCGATTATCTGAATTTTATTCCTCATTGTTCTCTAGGGAATAATATTGCAAATATTTTATATTAATTTTCGTCGAACTTGATCGTAAAGTGAGCCTTATTACATCGCATTGAGGGCCATAAACTAAGCTATAATACACACGTGCATAATAAATAACATTACTGTGGTAGTGCCGTTTAGAATTTTAATTTATAAGTACCAATTTATATATGCGAGTAAAAAGGGCATATTTATAATCATTATATGTTTTTTTTTCCTCTTAAATGTGTTGGAAACCGTCGTGTGTTACTTGTCAGGTTCCCAGACTTCTCAGTACTGTTATAATGTTGAAGTCCGTATTGTTTACGCGTATTGTTAATTTTTTTTTAGAGCTTCATCATTTAAGAACCAATTTGAAGTACATTTTTTTAATTCCAAAATATATTATACTAGCTGCGCCCCGCGGTTTTACCCGCATGGTGATGATTGATGATGATGATTATGAAAAGAAGCATATATTGTGTTATTACGGGATCGTTTTACCCGCGTGGTGATGAAAAAGGGTGATGGTAGTGATGATGAAAATAAGCCTATATGTTAATCCTAGGTCTAGCTTGATGCTTGATGGTGATGTTGATGATGATGATGATGAGGATGATGATGAAAAGTAGCCTATGTGTTACTTCGGGCCTAAAGTATCTACATACATACCAAATTTCTCTACTCAAGTTTTTCCTTGAAAGAGTAACAATGAGTAACACCTCGATGCATCCATACTTACAAAATTTCGTATTTATAGTATTAGTAGGATTTCCGCACGTAGGAGTCCGCACTAGGACTCCCTGTATCGCGGGAGGCATGACACACACAATCATAGCACACAAACACCCAAGACCCGGGACAAACATCGACACTCATCGCACGAATGTTTGCCCCTGCCGGGATTCGAACCCAGGGTCCCGACGACACAGAAGTCAATGTCACTGACCACTGCGCCACGGCGACCGTCATGTCATAAACATGTACATCACTTTACGTTCATGTATAGTTACTATATACACATTATATAAATAAACGATCTGTGAAATCATAAGTTGTGTTCCAATTATGAAAATCCTACAAAAGAGAAACAAAAGAGCATCAAAGGCTCAATTCGCGCATACAAAATGAACCCTTTTCGACGAAATGAAGATACAACAAAATTCACCTTAATCGATAAAAAGGCCAATTTTCTCGCAATGTTTTTGCCAAGGGTTATTTTGCAAGGTCGTAGGGAAAAGCTCGAACAGCTCGGGTTTAATGACTTAACGGGAGTGGGCCTGATAGCGACGAGAATCCTCTAATTACTTAGCTTGATAGGTGCCTACCTTGTTTCGTTATAATTTTTGAGGAAATTATATGAATTTGTTGGCCAGAAATCGTGTTTTTAGAGGCATTATTTTTCAGAGGGGCCTTTTTGGTTTGATGGAACGAGGCCGCGTTCAAGTCTCATTTCCTTGATAGTCAAATTGCATATATTTGCTATATTTATTGCCTAAGAATAGTAAGGGAGGTATCAGCGTGGACAAAATCACATGGTCCACGTTTGGACCTGGAGAAAGTGATTTTTGGTAATTATATCAAAACATGGGTGATTGTCATTTTTTACATCCCGCCTGTATTGTTTCCAGTCTTGTAAAACATTTCTAGATTAACAAATCTAATGAAGGAAAGCTTTTGTACGTAGGTACAATAAAATGTATGTATGTTTAAGTATTACCAGTTAAGGTATTGGAAGGCACTAGACCAGGCGTCATTGCAAATTTAAGATAATGGTTCTCCAAGAAATCAATTGTTACCGGCAGTTGAGGAGTGCAACGTATTTTTTTTTATTTTGTGTTTTTTGCAACAAGATATTGAACAAGAATCTTTTTCTTGCGTAAACTAAACAAGCAGATTTTAATATTGGCTCAGTTTATCTTACAAATAGGTATTGATTTTTTTTTACATCATTTCTGTTAACAAGTGCCTACCTACCTACCTGCTTTTGTAAAATACCTGTCAATTTGTATCTCTGTGGACTGTAGAATAAAATCCTTCTTAAAATAATATTAGATTTCATAACTTAGTTTATCAGCTTACCTATCCTAGGCCGTTTTTTGTTGGTACATAGGTGTGTTTTTGATTATGTTTGTTATTTTACTTTTTAATACTTATAAATATACATATATACCTATTCTTATTTTCCTTCTTTTTTACATTATATTGAATTTTAATATCTTCTAAATGGTATTATATTGTGTTTATATTTCATCTACTGCTGTCGAATATAAAATTTGTTCTGTGTTTTACACAAACCGGCTCCAGCGGAAGACCAGCACTGGCTTCACAACCAGTAGTATGCTGAGCTGGGGCCGATTTGCGATTATTACAGTACTAATTTATTATTTTCTTTTTTTACGTTAAGTATAATGTGTCCGTACATGTTAAGTAATATACTATCTTTTGTGTTATAATAGTTTGTAATAATCGTAAATAAATGTATTTCTTTCTTTCTTTCTTTCTTTCTGAAGTTATTGATTCATTGAATTCCAAGAGACTGACTGACGTTTCATTTTTACTGTTTTAGTATCTTTGGTTCAGTAAGGATCGGCCAGGAGTGAAAATACGGTTATTTCTCGCAATAGTTATCTTTTTCAAAAGCATGATTTGAATAAAAAAAGCATGTGTTCCAAAATAAGAACACTAACAACTTGTTGTTAGATAGGTAATAGCATATTTGAGGAACGGTCAGGATTTGTATTGCAGTATCCGTGCCTTAAGACATCTCAATTCCTAAATTAAATAATTGCGTTTGAATTTAAAAAAAAAAAAAAAAACATTTTAAATTATACATAATTCAGGATAATTATAAATTCTTGTATATTAGTATTATAACTTAATTATTTCTTTTTTATATTACTGCTTATGATCTTCTTTATCACGTTGGTCTCACTCTTATCAAATTAATAGCGATTATACAAGGTTTTTTCTGAATGAAAAGTATGAAAGCTTTG
Organism: Apeira syringaria; assembly: GCA_934044485.1. Taxonomy (NCBI): domain Eukaryota; kingdom Metazoa; phylum Arthropoda; class Insecta; order Lepidoptera; family Geometridae; genus Apeira; species Apeira syringaria. The sequence goes on from OW203659.1 coordinate 2,316,130, forward strand.
CGAGGTTTTGACAAGTTTTTTTTTGCTATTTGGATCACCATTGGAAGTTTGATGTGTCGAAGGCAATAATTTTGACATTGAAGATATGAACACCGAAAGCTTTGCGAGGTTTTGACAAGCATTAGGGAAGCCTAACGCTTGTCAAAACCTCGCAAAGCTTTCGGTGTTCATATCTTCAATGTCAAAATTATTGCCTTCGACACATCAAACTTCCAATGGTGATCCAAATAGCAAAAAAAAACTTGTTAAGCGTCAATGATCCCTGCGAATTACCTAAGAGGACTTTTTTACACAATTTTTTATTGTACCTCAAAGCACTGAGCAAAGCCCTCTCCATAACTTGATGTGCAAGTTTTAGTTTGTTTTTAAGCTCCTTAGCTAAAGGCAACTTTTCACCTCCGTATGTCTTTGCCGTCGACAACATTAGAGCATAGAATTAAGATATTAAATGAAGATTAACATGCATTAATATAAAATATGTCAACGATTCATCCACTTTAAAACCACCCTTACTACCACGATATAAAGTTGTTAATTTTCCAAACCACTCGCCACAATATGTACTTGGCCGGTTTCATCCAGCTTCCCGAGTTTCGTGATAAATTGAAGAGTGCAAGTAACAAAGTGTTATATCAAGTAGCGTGTTGCACGTGACTAGCATGTGGAAAAGGAAATAAGGCGAAAACTTCGACGGACAGCAGCTTCGGTGCACTGATTACTTTTTGTTACATTTCTGTTATGTTTTTTAACCGACTTTGAAAAAAAGAGGTTACTCAATTCGTCAGTTTATATTTTTTTATGTGTTTCGCGGATAATTTCGTCGTTTATTAACGGATTTTGATGATTCTTTTTTTTGTTTAATAGAGTGTCAAGCAAAAAAAGTTCCACCTCGGAAGTATTTCGGAGGTATATATAAACCGCTTGTCCAATTTTGATTAAATTTAAATTTAATAAAAATCGGTTTAGCGGTTTTTGAATTACACTCCAATAACAATAAAGTGCTACGCATATCTCAACGACATTTAGTTGCGGGTGAAGACATCGGTGAACATACACAATGACAATTGATCCCGCAAGGTCACTGAAAAGCGTAAAAAAAATTACCAAAAAATGGAACCGACTTCTACACTCAAAAGTGTGAAATAACTTGTCGAAGTCGGTACCATGAGCACAATATTTTGATAATAGTTTCCAATGAACTATCCTTGTACCGACATCGACAAGTTATTTCACACTTTTGAGTGTAGAAATCGGTTCCAATTTTTGGTAATTTGTTTTTTATAATTAATTTTATAGGTCGAGTGAGTGACCACTTGATGATTGATGCTACAGACTCTGGCTTGTTTGTTAATTACGAGATACTCAAAGTTTGTTTAAAGAACCTTGAAAATCAGGCAACTTCCTAGTCTCGGATAACTTAGAAGCATTGATGTAGTGGACGCTGGTCGCTTTCAACCTGTCCTGGTGGAGATCAATGGAGGAGACCTATGCCAGTGGACGTCTCATGGCCCGATGATGATGATGATGATAAATAATTTAATAGTCTCGTTGTTTGTGTTACAATTTAAGGCTTACTGTGAACTTCACAATTTAAAAGCCTTAAAGTTTTTGTAACAAATCGAATGGGCCATCTGTTTGAAATCTTCCAGAATTGGTACGATTTAAGATTCAGTAAAATATAGAACAAGCAATTCACAATTTTCACCTCTCCAAGAAACAAAGAAATACATAAACCGTTCACTTCAACATATTAGTAGCGAAGTGGGCGACCAATGCCAAAATCTCCAAACTCCCGAATGGAACACGATACTCGCCATAAAGCCACGTTCCCACCGACAGATTTATCCAGCTGGCATCCTTCCAGCAGCAACAAGTTAGTATATTTAATGCCGCACAGGGAACGGCTAAATTGAGCTTAAACTACGTCACGACTTTGGGATGATCAGACGAAACAAATGATAGTAGCGCGTGGTCCTGACAGCTGATAAAGTTTACACTTAGTGCCAGCATAGACAAATATATACAAGAACATACATATATATTTATTTGTCTATGGTGCTAGATACTAGGATCAGGTTATTAGTATTTATGCGAGTAGTTGATTACTGGCTCCTGGGAATAAAATGTACTAATGACAACCGATAACGATGGTAATAATGTGTAAAAAGATTACCGTGTCTATCTACCTACATATCTATTTACATAGATTATGTCACTTTTAATACTAAAATATTTGAGTGTAACTGAATTGACACATGACTGGCCGGTAGGCGCAGTTGGTAGCACTCTGCCTTCTGAGCCGCTGGTCCCGGGTTCGATTCCCGGACAGGTCAAACATTTGTGTGTGTATGAACATATCTGTTTGACCTGTGTCTGAGTGTGTATATGTATATAAGTATATATATATCAGTCATCAGGTTACCATAGTATATATAGGCTCTGCCTAGTTTGGGACCTGAAGACCTTGTGTGAATGTTAATAAATAAATAAAATAAAAAAAATGTGTGTATAGATATGGATTTTGGATTACTTACTACTTATTTACGATTTTTTTATTCGAACAAAACGGGATGAATATGAAACTACTAAGGTTCTTAGAAGTTTTAATTTTATCGCTTAGTCGATTAGGCCTAAGAAAAAAATACTTGGAAGAAATTGCGCCCTAATTGCGCCCAAAAACACACATAGCAAAGTCTCATTATGGTTACAGTATAATAATAACAATTTGTATATAATTAAACGCGTTATTAACCAATTTAGCCTAGACCTAAATTGCTTACTGGTTCTCAAGTACTACAGGTACTGGTAGCTATACAGGCGAGTACTCGAAAGTACCCTATCACCATGCTGGGAATTTGATAACAGCAATACCTTCACCGGAAGCTCAAGCTGTAGGTGGGGATAGAACCAGCGTCCGTGAGTTTGACAGCCGACGTTCCCACCGCTGAGTCAATGCAGATAGTTATATAGTTCTTAGTTTCATGGTAGGCCGAACCTACGTTCCAATTGGCGGTCGCCGTGGCTCAATGTTCAGTAACAAGACTTGGGTCTCCGAGGTCCTGGGTTCTAATTCCGGCAGGGACGAACTTTTATGCGATGAGTGTAGGTAGGTGTTTGTCCCAGGTCTTCGATATTTGTGTGCTGTGATTATGTGTGTCTATGCCTCCCGCGACACAGGGAACTCTAGTGCGGGGGTTTGATTATGATAAAAATAATAATAATAATAATTGTTACTACGGTAGCATTGGTAGCTTCATAACAACCAATGGGCTATATTATATTTGTTGCCCGCTCATCATATCAAAAACCCGCCTCACTTTTTCATTGCTTAGGTAATGCAAATGCAAAAATTTAAGATTTAATTTGATTATATCCATGCCAGCGTCCAAAACACCCGATATTGTTTTGTTCCGGCATTATTTACGGACATATTTTAATTCCCTAAAGCAATTTGTCACCAATTTGTTCTCCCATCACTTTCACACTCTTTGCGCTTATATATTGTTATCCCTTTCCCCGAAGACATTAAATCCATGATCCAGCTGCGTTCGATCCAAATTAAGTATGATAAAACAGCAGAGTTTAATATCCAGGTTGGAGCACCTGGGCTGTGCACAGAGTATTTGTTAACAGAAGAGCGTCTTCAACGAATATCGCACCTTGGTGCACGGCTTTTGCTTTTTCCCACATTAAAAGTTTTCGGAAATGCAACTCAGATGAATACTGAAGAAGTTGCTATCTGCAGAAGAAATTGCGATTGAAAGTTAAAGTGAGTTTGATACACTAATAAAATATGTCAGTATTGAAGGAGATCTATAAACACCCCCCCGTGCGGGAGCGACCCGATGGTCTCTTTTAAAATACCGTTGAGTGGGGACGACCCATAATATGGTCGCTCTAGCGACCATAAGCCCTGTCCGCAATTAAGGATTTTTGACATAATTGGATACGCCTCCTTTTGTTTTTTCGTACTAACACTATCTAGAATACACAAGAATAGAGATATAATAATCAACCAGACCCACCGCGAAGCATTTTTTATTTGTTATGATTAAATTTCGAAAAAAGAACGATCCCGGTCTTGGTATATTGGTGTTGGTTTTAGGTTAAAACTAAGTATGGAGACTGTATACACTGCTTAGACCAAAGAGTAAATATACTCTTTACCATTTCAAATCAAACACATTCTTTTTTAAGTTTTTTAAAATAAATTAACTACATCTACGGGGGATGTTATTAGCGCCATCTACCTTTAATTGTATGAACAATTAATAATTTTGTTAATAAGGAAGGAAGTAATTCGGCCCTAGTGGGATGGGCTGCAATAGCTTAGTTGGACAGACCGACAGGACGGTATTCTGTAGTCGTGGGTTCAAGTCCCACTAGCAGCCGAATTTTTCCTTCAAATATTTGAACATAAGTTCTTCCTAGCATAAGGTTAATGCGATACACAATAAAAACTCTTAAAATTATCTACATATTTTTTAAAAGTAACCTCTAAACCAAAAATTGCCACTTTAGCTCCTTTTTTAAAGCTAAAAAGAATATAAAATACTTCGAATTAGACGGTTTTATTTCTTTATGAACAAATTTGGTTGCCTCAATAAGTGTGAACATATCACATTTGTACTGTATGCAGAGTGAATTTTTAGGCACAGATAAGCAAATTATTTTATTCTATAACACTATGATTTATACATGTACGTACCTACCTATTACTATACTAAAATGAATGTTTCTTCTATTTCATCACACACTAAGTACACTTATTCACACAATAGTGATATAATACACATGACACTCGTAGGTATACTGCCTAAAACCCATTACTAATTGGCTAAAACTTGCATGCATTTGTATTATTACTGTTTTAAAATAACTCCATCTAGTTTCGGATTATTAAATAATTATCCCGTTAGACAGTTGTCAAATACAAGCTTAAACGATTTATAAAAAAATATACCATTATAAAGTTACGTTGTGCGTTTTTCTAACAACGCGTAATATTTTAAAACAACGCAAGGTTTTATTCAATAAATCTTTCTTTTGAAGTCACATTCTGCGGAGATCTTGTAATTATTTGGTTTAAGATAATATTATTGTTTTTGTAAGGAGTCTAATGATCCAACTTTTGTTTGTGGGCTGAAAAGTGAGTTCTCGTTGAGAAAAAAATTTCTCAACTAGAACTCACTTTTTACTCTGACAGTGATTTGGAACAAGTTTGTTGTGAACTACATAAATCATGGATTATAGAAGTATCAGTGTCCATTACTTGCGCTATATGGAAAACTTGATACAAGGATTTTTGAACACTATGTCCATTATAGCGGCCCTGCAGGGTCCTCTGTTGTCACGCCCATCTGACAAACAGATGTCTGTCTTTAGGACGTGTTTTTATGACGTCGGAAGCCGTAAGGAGTTTCCTTACTGTGATTTTATGTGACTGGGTTATGTAATAAAGCGACGGTTCCACTCTCGATTTTAATATCTTTGCAAGTCGTTGTTGTGTTGGCATGGTATGAGGGATTAATGTTCTTTTTTATTTTGTTTAAACTGTTGCAGTACACACTTTGTTAATAATTTTAGTTATTGTTATTAGTTTTAATTATTCGTAAAGTTAATTAAATTTCTAAATATATCAAATCTAATCGTGACAACGTTGATGCTACCCGTGAAAACGACTCACGTCCGCTTAGCAGCACGCCTCAGCGGTCAATGTCATAGATGTCACTGTCGGACTGCTCACTGCTGAAAAGTGAGCAGTGATATATTAGGTATAATCAATGATATTATATGTTTATATGAGGTAGATGTCACACAAGCGCGCGGAAACTGAGGTGGCAAAATTAAGTCAATTGTGGTAATTTTGATTACGACGCGTATTTCAAGCGCAAGTCTAAACATATAGCTTTCCTTTTCTATATTATTTGTACCGTATTATCTGTCGCAGTAAGCATGCTTATGTCGTGAAGGAACAAAATCTGAGCACCGCGCAGTATGAATATACGTCATCTTTAGTAAAACATCATTGGGTATAATCTATGGTGAGTGAGACGCAAGCGGCTACTACACGTAGAAAACAATGACGCTCGATTTAGTTCGGTTTATGCAATGAAAAAAAATACTTAATTTAAATAAAACTAAGTACACATAAAAAAAATCTTTGTAGCCCTTTTTAAAGCAAGTTACACGTACTTACCTATATTTGGTTTTCGTAACATACGTTAATATACATTAACAACGAAATCCAAATTTGAAATTCCTGTTTAGAGGTGATTTCTATATTTTTTTGTATCAAAAAATTTTAAAGTTTCATTATTGTAGGCCTTATAGGCACTAAAAATATAAACAAGATCACTGTCAATTTTTTTACTTGCTATAAACTTTATAGACAGGGCTGTAATTCCATTCAAATTAAGCCCATTTGGCTGTATCCAGCCCCGTAAGATACGAATGGAGATTAAATAGCTGTGTGTTCCTTTACCAATGTATGTGTTATGTCATAAATAGGTATATGTATTTTCTTTTTCTTTAAATATTACTGACACCTACAGTTTATTGAAAAATTAACGATTTGAAAGTCATTAGTATTATTATATATGGGCAGCAGCGCCTTCTGAAGAAGGAAATCATACTGCGCTCGCCAACCCGCCTGCCAAGCGTGGCGAGTATTGGCAAATCCCCCCTATATGGGGGAGGCATACGTCCAGCAGTGGACGCACATGGCTGAGAGAAGAAGAAGAAGAAGTATTATTATTATCATTAATCAGCAGCGCCTTCTGAGGATTGAAAATTATACTGCGATCGCCAACCCGCCTGCCAAACGTGGCAAGTATCGGCAAATCCCCCCTGTATGGGGGAGGCATATGTCCAGCAGTGGACGCCCCATGGCTGAGAGAGAGAGAGACAGAGTGTACTTCATATTTCATATTTGTGAGTGCTCAACTGAATTTTATGTTACTTTTGTTTACATTATACATGTGTGTGCGTGTATAATATTTATGCTTATGTAAGCTGTCCAATAAGTTCGGAAGAACAATAACGCATAACTAAATCCACGTTACAATTTAAACAAGCGCATCCATGTCGTGTCAACGTACTCTGAGGAAACCAAAAACTTTGAGAATGCACCTTGGAAACCACTTGAGAATCCCGAGGCATCTCGATTCAACACCTGTGTTAGGAGTTTCAAATGGCTCCAAATCTCGTGAGATTTCGACGGGATTGTGCTTTGTGGTAAGTGTGGTTAGTTTCTTGCAGTTTGTGAGTAAATCTGAACTGGATGAAGTATAAGTAAGTTACATAGTAGGTGAGTATATTATGTTACATATACAGATACATATTATCATCTATAGCTAAGTTTAGTATATAAACAGTCATTCAGTCAATTTACTTTGAAAGGAAACATGGAGGGGCATCCTCTCCTGTGGGTTGTGGCCTTATTAAGGTCATTTTCATAAGTGGGCCGTGTGGGGACTGACCTAAATAAGGCCTGTCTCCGCCATACATTTTTCTAGGGTCTCCAGTTGTTTTGAATTCAATATTAATCAATATTAAGATGCGATTTTTAATGTTTTGTTGTGTTTTATTGTATCTATAATACCCAAGAATAAAGATACAATCAAAATCCAGACCCACCGCGGAACATTTTTCATTTGTTATGGTTAAATTTCGAAAAAAGAACGATTTCGGCCGGGGGTCTTGTTAAACGTAAGATGGATGCAAGTACTTACATTTCTGGGGTTGGCATGCGTGTCATCAGCATACTTAGGTTTTTTTTTTCGTTTGTGGTCGTCTAAAGGATATGTTTATGCAACCATGATTTCATAACTACATCTAGAAACTCTATTATAGTTTTAAAAGTTGCCTATGACATTGCAGAGGCTCGCTGACGTTTACAGCCATAAAGGGTGGGACAAATACTGATGCGTGATGACTTCAAATATTACAAAATGTTCTTTAGAGACTATATGTTTACTACGTGCTCAAAAATTACATTATCATATTTTTAGACTTTTCTTCTAGTGTAAGAAACAGCTTAAGCAATTTTGTCGTTACCGGGAGAATTTTAGATAAAAGAAAAATATGGTCGCTCTAAGATATATTTTGCCCTGTTATTAGTGAAAAATATAAAGCTCGGATTATGGCACTAAAAGCGGTGCTTTAAGCCTTACTTTACGCGGGTGAATAGGTTTAGAAAACTTGTTAAAATACTATATTAGTTAAAAATATATAGCTCGGCTTATGGCACTAAAAGCGATGTATAAAGGCTCACTTTACGCGGGTAAATGGTAAAAAAACGGTTTAAAAAACTTGTTAAAAGACTCCTCCTCCGCCAGTTGGTAATGCTCAATGCTGAGCGTCGTGATGCTGCCGATCTTTCTCGTGACATAAACGCTTCCGCTTGTCGCGGTCTGAAGAGTGGCTTAATGTGTCGGAGATTGTTGTGCCCAGTTGTTTGGACACTTGGTCGGACCATCTTGTTGGACTGCGTCTCCTAGGTATTTTTCCTTCCAACTTTTCCGTGACCATAAGTTTCTCCAGATTGTCGGAAGGCTTTCGGGCTTTATGTCCGAAGTATTGCAGCACTCTTTGCAGGCAAATATTCGAAAGTCTCTGCGCGATCTTTAGCTCTTAAAGGATAGAGTTGTTGGTCCTAAATGCCGTCCACAGAATGCGTACCATGCACCGCTAACACCACATCTCAAAAGCATCGATGCGTTGTCGGTCTGATGCTTTTACAGTCCAGGATTCAAGCCCATATAGAAAAATAGGAAAGACCAACGTCCTGATAATGTAGGTTTTGGTTTTTGGAACGTTGTTCCTTTCGCGAGTTACGAACGAGGGCTAGACGGGAAAAATGAGGACCAAAAGTTGTAACGACACTTTGACGGAACAGCAACATCGTGTGGCATCCGTCGCTGCGTCGCGTCGGTCGGTAGTCGGTGCGGTAAAAGCCCTAGCCCGATCACAGCGGAACGACAACGCCGCATCGCTTCTGACAAAGCAATTTACATTCAGGATACGTCATATATTATATATTTTTTTCGAAAGGAACTACGTTCCATCCGGGTGTCCCTTGACACCTCTCAAGTATTCTCTGGTGTGTTTCGGTCTATCTACACCTTTTCCAGTTGGGTCATAGGTGATTTTGCCATCCCAACGCGTTAAAAACTACGAGCGTATTTCACAAGATGTCTTAATTAGTGTTGCTTGCCTTTGTTACCTCAACGGTGTAATTTAGCAATACCTCTGTCAGCAACGTTTCTGAGTATTCCTTTGTCCCATTTGGGACTCCGATAGTGGCTAATTAATATTTCCGCGGCACGGCACTACCTATTCGTTGTTCAGACAGCAGAGACTTGTATTTGAGAGCTGGAATAACGAGCAGAGTTCATACAGCTGTAGGAATCTTAGTAGGGAATGTGGCACTAAAAATGCGGAGGCTAGTGTATAATATGTATGTGTTTATCTATACAGAAGAATAGGTACTGAAAGACAATAGAGTTCATAAATAATAAAATAATTGATAACACTCAAAAGTGTAAGTTACTTATCAATCGTTCCGAATCAGATGGTTGGCTACTTAAATAGAATAAACAATTTTGGTTAGGTTTTAGAATTTTCACAATTGAAAGGGATTCAATTGTGCTGTATGTTACACGTAAACGATAACATGATTGCCAAAAGTGTTCGATTCGTTCGGAAGCCTTCATCATGCCTCATTCTTCCCATTATTGAAGTGCTCTAGTTTTAAATATATAATACTTTCTGCAAAGCATTCTTCTAAAAGTTCTGAGTAAAGGTTTCATACGCCGTCGAAATAGCTGTCGATTATAATATTTACTACGCGCAAGTTTGCTTAAATATCCATGATAAGCGTGTCTATATTCCATTGCTAATAAAAAGCTTTATTAACATTAAGGTATATTGTAATGAGCGTTAGTTTTGCTTAGGAAAAATGTGCGCATGAACACTTTCAAAGTTAAATAAATGTATTATTACTTTGTTGGGTTGCCTGGAAGAAATCGCTTTAAGCGATAAGGCCGCCCTTTGTATCACTGTATTTATATTTTTTTGTTTTCTTTATGTGTGTGGTTTTGAAATAGTGTGCAAATAAAGAGTTTTCTATCTATCTATCTATTATAGACATGACTTTTCAAAAGCAACAGACTAATACCACCACCGTGTCCGTCTTGCAGCTCTATGGCGGTCGGCACGCGGGTTCATCGTAGCAGTCACCACCCGCTAGGAGTCATAACACATGATAACCGCCCTTATCAGCATTAAATTTAAATTCTCTATTTCCTTGAAACCCAAACCTCTTCCCCATTAACCATCCCTTCAAACGCATTCCCGGCTATCAATAACAATATCCCTAGAATTTAATTTTATACAAAGTGTGATAAATTACTGAAGTCGACGTCACGGCCAAGCTCACCGCTGAGGCGGTAGCTTGGGAAATGCGGGTACCTCGTGGTTCGGGATTTGAGGTTGGGTCTTTAACGTGATTTTATTTTATTTTATTTGGGCGGCTTACAGGTATAACTACAAAATATTTTTGAAGCGATGATAGCTCAGCGGGGGGAGCGTCGCCTGTCAAACTGACGGACACTGGTTTTATCTTGAGCTTCCGGTGAAGGTAACACTGTTATCAAATCCCCAGCATGGTGGTAGGGTACTTTCGAGTACCCACCTGGCTAGCTACCAGCCTCAAGTTTGAAAAACTGTCGCCAAACACATAGTGTGTTCAGGCAGCAGTCCTTGAGAGCCAGTGAGCATTCTAGTTGTAGAAAATCAGTAAAAATGATTAAAAAAATATACAGTAAAAAAAAAGAAATTCAAATGTTCAATAATATCTTATGAAAAGCGAACAATAAGCCTCCACAGATATGTAATGAAATGCATATAACAAGTAGGTCTACACCTACTATATCTAAAAGTGAAAACTTATCAAGCTTGTTTATGCTTACGCTCAAGTATTTATAAATGTACATAATAATAGCGGTTGGTTTTCCTAGAACGTAAAAATAAAAAAAGTAAAAAATAAAAACAATATGTATACGTATACATTTTTTGTATGTGTTGTATTTTATGTACAACACATTTATTAGTGTGCAGAAAGTCCAACGAAGGTTAGCCAATGACGGGGCTCATTTTTAATACCGACGTAAATTTTAGATTAGAAAGAAAATCTTATTATTAAATTTCTTGTTTTGAATGCAGTCAAAATACAATAATATAAATCATTTTAAAAAATGACTAAGATCACAGGAAAACACAGGATGCGGGCCGCTTCCAACCGGTTCCTGTGGACATCAATAGGGGCAGCCTATGTCCAGCTGTGGACGTCATATAGCTGAGATGATGATTATGAGCTGACAGAAAAGCAAACTGACCTTCGCTCTTATATTATCAATGTTAAGTGCAGATGCATAGTTGAAAATCTATGCAGACATGCATAGATGAAAATCTTAATTAACTTATCAGCTGCCTTGAGTAAACGACTTCTCAAGATAACATTTCTGATATAATCCATGGGCAGTAAAAAGTCGTTAAATTAATTCGAAAGCGACGCGAAACCTTTGAAGTCTTCAAAAGTAAAATTAACACAATTTGTGGAATGTTCTTCCGTTATTTTCTCAAGAGCATTTACCCAGTCTCTTCATTAATAGTAAGTTAATTATTTGCATAATTAGGTGATATTCATGAATTGGCTGTAAAATGTCACTTGACTAATGATCGTGCCTATAGTTAAGGAGATGAAGGTTATGGAGACAAAGGTATAGTTATCTATATTTATTGTTATTTAAATATCCCATAAAGCGTGAGTATTGTTAAATATATTATTTATATAAGCTGCGCCTTGGAGTTTTATCTTCGCGGATAACAATTTTCCAGTGGTTTTTTATGAAAAACTAGCTATTCCAAGGGAATTGTTTTGTTTTGAAGTCTAAGCGGCATTTGTGACAAACGATATTCAAAACTAGTTTTAGTGATGAGTAGTAACAATACCGAACTAAATAATATTTTTTTCTTTTTAATAATTTTTAAACTGTATACATCAATCATTTAACCACTATCTCACTTGATGGTCAGTGACGATGTGGTTGAAGATGTTATCACGCTAGACCTAGAATGCTCACTGGCTCTCAAGGACTACTGCCCGAACAAACTATATTTTTGGTAAGAGTTTTTCAAATTTGAGGGTGGTGGTGAGGTTTGAGCTAGCCAGGCTGGTACCCGAAAGTACCCTATCACCATGCTGGGAATTAGATAACGGTGTTATCTTCACCGGAAGCTCAAGCCGTTGGTGGCGATCGAAACAGCGCCCGTCAGTTTGACAGCCGACGCTCCCCTCGCTGAGCTATTATCGCTTCAAAAAATATCGGTTTACAGATCACGGAGTTATGTTATATTCAACATACATATACGTAAAATTCAATGTTCATTATTTACATACCTTGGGTCAGTTACACCGCACGTATGTGCATAGTTAATTGGCAAGTCTGGTACATAGTGATAACGAGGTACATAGGTGACTAGGTAATAGCATATACGTAATAACACTGAATCTATTCCATGAATTTTAGACTGTGTGTGAAAAGGAGATAAAAAGAGATTAAAAAAAATAGAGATTTGCAATTTAAGTGTATAATTTATATATATAATCCATAATACAAACAATAAGTACAAAATATACATGATCAAGATTCGAACCATAATCCTTCGAATTGATATTACTTGCGTTAAACAATGGCTTATCGTGTTTACTAAAAACATCCGTAATTTTCTACTAGTGAAAACACAGAAATATGATACGAACATTTTTTTTAAAATTTTTTTTTATTTGGAATAAGCAGGCGTTTGACCACTATCTTACCTGATGTTAAGTGATGATGCGGTCTACGATGGAGCACGCCTGCCTAGAAGATACCTATTCACTCGTGACTTAGATACCCAGGTCGTATTTTTTCGGAAATACAGAGTTAGGCAATGAGTTCCATTCGCTAGCTGTACGCACTAAGAATGTGGAAGCAAAACGCTTCGTGGGACAAGTTGGAACATAATATTATATGTATGTTTGAGTGAATAACAATAATATTTAAGGACGAGTAGTCACTTGTACGTTCGTGATGTCAGAAATTAGTGTTGGCTGATAATCAGTAGGGGTGACTAAAGTATGCTGAGTCTAAAGCCATTTCTGAAATCTGGCAACATTACTTATTAAATAGCTCCTTTTTTCGCAGTCGGGTAATAAGGGAATCAAAACAGTCCCTTAGAGTCGGCAACGCATTAAAAATAGCACTGATAGTGCAGATATCCAAATATACGACGGCTCATCACATAAAAAAATAGATTATAATAATCTTTTTTATATTTAGCTCATAGGATTTGAACCCACGACTTCAGAGTACCGTCCGATCGCGTGCCTGCCAACTACGATTCAAAAGTTATCTATCGACACATGTAAACAAATTCTGCAAAACTATTTTATTTAAAGTTCGATTATATATGATTATGATTAAGATATACATAGTTCTATATTCCATAACTTATCATATATAATAATAAGGCAATTCCATATTTACTTGGAACATAATATACCATTTTCATAAGTGTGCCATATTTATATACAGAGTGTCATATTTATATAGAATTCTGTACATTTTTATTTATCCTAAATTACCATTGTTTGTAGTACTTACGTATTTATACACAATTTCTTTCTTTCACTAGACAAATACACAAATCTTCAATTCAATAGACACAAAACTAATTATGTGAACTCATAATTTACGCACCTTTATCTAAAAGTCTTTACGTAGTCTATTTGAACCGTAGGTCATCGTACCACATCAATACAATGCAGGCAAAAAATATTGGCACGTCAGCTATTTAATGGAAAAATACTAAAGTAAGTGACAAATTGGTTTTCTTTGAGAAAATTGTAACTTATAGGAAACCAACTGTCATCAATATTTTTATTTATCCAAATAACCATTTTTTGAAGTACTCACGTAGTAATATATTCTGCAACTTGATTTAAATGAAACAAAGACTAAATATTGCTGTAAGCTTGCTCTGAGGTTTTTCACCAGTGAAAAGTATGTATAGGTTATTAAACATCTATTATAAAAGATTTTCTCTTTTGTTACTCCTATACTCACACCATTTTTTCTCACAACAGAAAAAATGTGTTGGTTTGTTTGTGACATTTATATATATTATTATTTTGTATTTATTAAGTATCTTTTATATTGAGCACTCACTGTAAATACTGTAAAGTATATCGCATTGAGAGGTCGCTACCGCAGACTTAGGTCATAAAAACTTTTGCGTAACGCACTCCAGTGCGTCTTTATTGGCACTTCAGTGCGTCTTTATTGGTCTTTGGAACGTGTTCGCAGATAAGTTTTTAACTGATAAATAATAGGTACATATAATATATCTTTGATATAATTATCGATTCCTTACTTAATCATAAAATAAAGTTGTTTTTGTGATCTCTTTAAAAATCAAATAATGATTGGGGGTAGCACAAAATATATTTTACAGTGTCGCAACCGTTTTTGATTGTGTAGATAAGAGGAAAAAAATATATAATGTATTAAAAAAATATTATATTTATATAAAATATATAAATAAAAATATTAAGCACGTTGTTTTTCATGCAATATCAAGAAGGGTATTGCAGAACTGCATTTTTCAGAATCTATAAAAAAATATACCAATAGCGCATTAAAGTAACATGGTGAAAATATCACACTTATAATAAAAGACTTCCAATGTATATAATTCTGATAATAATGTCAATATACACGCGTGTAACAGACTCATCAAATTTATCAAACTACCCTCAACGAAGAACATTTACCATTTATGGATTCTTTACATCAAAACGCCAACCCAATTCGATGTTTGAAATATTTTTTATCTCCGAGTCAACAGAGTATCTTTTCGAGGATGTTATAAGAACCTGTTTATATGTATATTAAACCTTAACTCTAGTGCACAATGTTGACATATTCTCGAGCTTACTCCGCTCATGTTCTTCACTTCATTTTAAAAATGCAATTTAAATTCCTGTACATTTCCTGGTTGAGCCAGTTTCTGCAAAGCAAACTTAATTATGTTCAGAAAGAAACAGCCCTGTAAAATCTCAATTTTAGTCGTTTGCCAGCGAATGAAGCTCTCGACATTTTGCTTACATTACTTGTCACTAAATGAGTGTCGTTTGTTTATATTACACACTAGCTGCGCCCCGCGGTTTTACCCGCATGGTGATGATTGATGATGATGATGATGGTGAAAAGTAGCCTATGTGTTATTCCGGGGGGGGGGGGGGGGGGGGGTCAAGAGCCGAATCTCACCCAAACTCACTTGGGGGAGGGGGTGGGTTCGACAAATACTCACGTAATTTTTTTCCGCAAAGAACGTTGTAACGTAGCGAGAAAACTGGGATAAATTAGGTAAAAATATTTTTTTTCTGGTTCTATACCACGATATTAATAATCTCAAATAACAAAAATAACAAATCTTGATTGAATCCAGAAAAACAAGGACATATTCATTAAATTACATTAAAAATATGTATTTTCAAAAGTCTCACGTGAGATTCCGGGTGGGGGGAGGGGGTCTAGCAAAATCTCACGACATCTCACCAATGGGAGAGGGGGGGGTCGAAAAACCACTAAAAGTACCTTACGTAATTTATGGACGCCCCCTTATCCCACTCCCACTAATATTATAAATGTGAAAGTTTGGATGGATGGATGTTTGTTACTCAATCACGCCAGAACGGCTCAATGGATTTGGATGAAATTTGGTATTGAGATAGTTTAAAGCCTGGATTAACACATAGGCTACTTTTACCCCGGAAAAAATATAGTTCCCTTGAGATAATTGAGGTAGCGGTAAACCGTTATCCACGCGGGTGAAACCGCAGGCGCTCCTAGTTATTATATAATAATAACATACATAACCCTGTTAACTATATATTTGTAAGCCGACATTTTAAAGTAAATACACAACAATAAGCAAAAACTCGTTAAATCCCAACAGAGAATAGACATGAACCACCACAGATAAAATTAACATTAATATTTCCAAACGCACCCCGAAAACCAGTAATAAATAAATCCAACTTTATTCAAGAACTTCTAAAGCTGAATTAAATTCCATCAACAACCCAAAGCCTGTCACGGCGCCCCCGCTCGTCAATGGAAATTATTATTCGTTTCGCTCCACGGGAAAACTCGATAAACATGAACAAAAACTTAAGTAATTTTTTTTTTAAGCGAAGCACTTTTAAATGGTTACCGCAGAATTTCATTTGAGCATTCTCTGAGCCTTTCGCATTGGCGTTTTTAATCTATTTTGTAATTTATTTTCTAGTGGCGTTGTGGTTTACTCTCATGTTGACGTTTTGAAAGACAGTGTAATTGGTCTGTCATTAGAGATAGGGCAGTTGGAAATGTAGATGCTTTGATCACAAAGATGACAAATGAATTTGAAGATACTTTGTTAAATGACTATTATTTTTCAATTCATTTTCTTCATAATTGTACTTTCACATATGCTAATTGTGTTGCTTTTGTGAAAGTATTTCTCTGTCTTTTAGCTTTTGACAGAATTGTTATATAGATTAGTTTTCTACTAATCCGTTGGGTTAAATCGGTGACTTTCGCTCTACTAGTGATTTTCTCATATCTGATTTTATCTCGTAGAGAAATCCCGAGCACAGCTTCGTGCGACTATTAAAGCTTTTTTACAAGGCCCATGGTTAGAGACCATTTCAATTCCATACCTCGGAAACTCACTGATCAAAGACTTTCGTATTGAGGCATTGAGGTAAATTTTAAGGCATAGAGATATAACAATAATTATTATATTAATCCATTGCTCCAAAATATTGAAGACTTGGGTATTACCTTCTAAGATTTACTTACACTATTACTCTTTTAATTACAACAGACCTGCCATAAGCCTCCAACAAAATACATGTATTCGTAACATCTGGACATAACATTACAATAAAATAAAAAGCAATAATGGATGGAAAAAAAATGGCGATGATGTGTGATCTCAAAGAAAAAGTGCTGACTCAGCATAAGCGGGGCTCAATAGTGTAACGACAATAAATCATCAGGTCACCATAGTACAGGCTCTGTCTAGTTTGGGACCTGAAGACCTTGTGTGAATGTTGTCAAATATTTTTAAAAAAATGACGGCATTGCGTTCACCAAAAGCTGAAGCCGTTGGTGGCGATCGAACCAGCGTCCATCAGCTTGACAGCCGATGCTTCCACTGCTAGGCTTTCATCACCCAGTTTTGTACAGTTCAGCGACTCGCATTAGATACATTTAAGATAAAAAAATACCACAAAACATTTTGATTTCAGTTGTAAACTATTTAAAAATGCATATTCATTTGAACCCAAATCTAGCGTCATTGATACACGTGTGCAATAGTTATAATGCACTAATATCGCGTCCTACTACGTGAACACGACCGATAAATCAGTTCGCGGGGATTCCGTGACCAGAGCCATTCGTGACGATGTACGGCGAGTAACGATCTATTTCATTCCGTTTTGTAGTAGTTTTAAATTAGATTTGCCGCGGTCCGTGGTACCGCCCCTACATCAACCGATTAAATTGGTGTTTCATTTGAGATTGCACGGCATGTAGCCTGGACTTGGCACGTTCAGCACGCGTTTGGATTGATGTACAGTTTCCTTACATTGAGTACACTCATACGATCGATTATTATATATATTTTTTTAAATATTTCACTAAGACCCCCCGCACTAGGATTCCCTGTATCGCGGGAGGCATGGACACACACAAACACCCAAGACTCATATTTTGCCATTTTTATCCATTTTGCCGTATATTTTTAATAACAAATAACTTATTATAACAAAAAAACAATCTTGTTCGTAAAACTGACGTGGTTTTGACACATTATGAATATATAAAATACGGGAATTACTCATAGTTAGAGGGTTCCGACTATAATTTCGACCACACTGTTTATAGTTTTGCCTAATACTAGGGGACATCCGCAACCGTGCCAGTGAGATCTCCGTACTCTCCTTGAAAAAGATCACCGAATGTGGGAAAAACTATAATTGGACCCTCTGACTTACTACGTCAGTAATTCCCGTGTTTTATACATTAATTAATAAATATCTTTTGCAATTAGCCGAGCTAAAGCAATCGCTAACCCTGGAGATCCTGGTAAGCATAACGGGACAAAATATTCAAATTATAGCATATTCATCAAGCCTTGATAAGTTTGCAAAGTTTCAAATTAATCCAACGCTTTGAAGAGGATGAAAATCATGAATAAATATTCCATTACATAGACACAGGCAAAGCTAATAAGAGCGCGTTAGAATTGGACTGTTTCACATCTTCCTCTGTCAATGTCTAATGATAACATAGAAATGTATCTATTAGATATACGAATCTATGTATATTAAAAATGCTGGCACATATTTGGCTCAACGAATCAGCATTGCAATTCAACGTGGCAATGCTAGCATTCTGGGCACGCTGCCGGCCGGTAGCGGGTTAGAGCATTTGAGTTATCTATTGGCTATCAATATCTAGTGGATTGCTCAAATGTTATTGTAGTAGCTGTAGTTTTGTAATTAGTTATTAAAGTTTTATTTTAATAAAGGCATCAGCCAGTAAAAAAAAAAAAAAAAAAATATATATATTTCAGACATTGTTTGTAACGTTTTTATAATACTTGTTCACATCTACTGTGTATAATATTACAATTCCTGTCAATACAAAGGTTTTCTGTAAGAAGTTTCTTAAGGCAATAAGGCCGCCAATTGTTTCATCAGTGTTTTAATATTTGTTTTTTTTTTTTGGTGTTCAAAAATTGTTTTTGATTGATTGATTGATATTTAGGCCCGTTATAGGAGCATGCTACATGTACATAAATTAGTGGCTCGCTCGTCTATTGATGATTGACATAACATAGATTTAGTTATTGGGTCTGAATCGGCAAAACCGTATTTTGACATAGACATAAATTTATTTAAAATATTCATAACAAGTTAAATTTTATCAATGTATAAAACACGGGAGTTACTCACGTAATAAGTCAGAGGGTTCCGACTATAGTTTCAACCACATTCGGTGGTCTTTTTCAGTACTAGGCGAATCGGACCGCGTCCGCGAGCGCCCGGTATTCTCCTTGAAAAAGACCACCGAATGTGGTTGAAACTATAGTCGGAACCCTCTGACTTATTACGTGAGTAACTCCCGTGTTTTATACATTGATAATGTCTCAAAACCACGTCAGTTTTAATAACAATAGTTAAATTTTAGTAAATTACATGCTTTTATGTAATTTTATTTTATTAAACTCATTTGCAAAATAAGCGGGCAATTTTGTTTTTTTTTTTCAGTGTGAAAAAGTACAATTCAAAAAAGGTAACTAATACCTTTTTTGAATTGTATTTTTTGAACATGTTAGTGGCCAGTTATTAAAGTGCCGCGCCGTGATGTTTAAAAAGTACGTTACATCCATATTTCTCGCAAGTTAATAAATAAATGAATGAATGAATGAAGGGATGAATGAATAAATGGATGAATGAATGAAAGACTTGATGGTACGAGGACTTCTTTAAATTATTTATTAGCGTAAACTTATTTTTTAAACTTTATCGATCCTGCGTTCGACCACTATCTCACTTGATAGAGATGGACGATGTGATCGAATATGTTATCACGATAGATCTAGAATGCTTACTGGATCTCAGAGACTGGCTGTCAACTTGAGGGTGGTAGTTAGCAAGGCGGGTATTTGAAAGTACCCTACCACCATGCTGGGTATTTGATAACGGTGTTACCTTCACCGGAAGCTCAAGCCGTTGGTGGCGATCGAAACAGCGCCCGTCAGTTTGACAGCCGGCGCTCCCACGGCTAAGCTATGATCGATTCATAAGCATAATTTTATTGTAATACACATTAAGACCGCCAATTGTGTGACAATTTTTTTGTATTTGTTAATGTTTCATTTATAAATATTATTTTAAGTTGATGTACTTGTACAATAAAGTGTTATACATCTATCTATGACCCACTTGTACCTTGATTATTATAAGAGCTATGTAGGCAGGGTAAAGTCGGGTCTTCACAACTAACCATCACAAAGTTCATCAAACTTACCAATATTGATAGAATATCCCCTACGCACATGTCAAAAGCATCGATGCCGTGTCCCGGTTTTCTAATTTTGTGACGTGGCCATGGAATGTCAATACCACGGGACAGGTAGGGTTACCATGAGATAATATTAGACATATATATAATGCAAGCAAAAAAGAAGTTCTTTTCTATGTATGTGGGCAGTAAACAGTAATAATATATGAACCTGGCAGTAAGTATCTTTATTGTATAATAAACTAGTAGCGCCCCGCGGTTTCACCCGCGTGGACTACGGTTTTTCCGCTACCTCAATTATCCCACGGGAACTACTTACACCTTTTCCGGGATAAAAGTAGCCTATGTATTAATCTAAGGCTTAAAATTTCTCTATACCAAATATCATCGAAATCGGTGTAGCCTTTTGAGCGTGAAGAAGTAACACACATATACAAACTTTCGCTTCAATTTAGATGTACAGCATTCATTTTATCAGCATCTATCAGCCTGACTATATGTACCTATACGCTTGTGTCAAAATCTATAAGCACGGTTATTATTTTAAATGCATCTTCTAAAATACTTTAAATAGATTACAATGTTATAGCTGTAACGGTGAATTTTGAGCAACCCACTAACTAGTGCCAGCATATCGATAACTCTAACTTTCCCTTGCGTTACCAGTTGGCAGCGTACCCAGAATGCTAGCAGCATTGACCGTTCAGTTGCTTATTCGTTGAGCCTAATACACCACGCGATCACGGATATTCTTGCCAACTTCACAGGTGTACTTAAACTTATTAAAACACAAGTTAATCTTTATTTGTTGAAATCGGAAGACAATTAAAAAGAGTGACGTCATTTGGACACGGTGCCTATTTTCATTTTAAAATATTGCGTCTAAAGAAATGCTATGTTTGAAATTGGAAAGGGTTTGTGTAAAGGATTAATCGAATGGAGCGTTTCAACCGTTGTTACCCTACTATTCATTGGATCCCTTTTGTGCGAAATTTATGGAGCGAAAACTACACGGCTCATTCCCCGTGTGCCGGCGGCGGCTGCGCGGTGGAACGTCTCTTTCAGGATGCCCCCTACTCCAGACTCGGTCAATTCATACAACTGCCGAGAGTTGAAATCGTCACGTAAGCTATGACTATCTAAAGGCTAGAAACCTCCTGAAACAGTTTAAGACTTTTCTTTTTTTTCTCACACTAAGACCCCTCCATGTTGAGCACAGGGAGTCCTAGCTCCCTATGTCGCGGGAGGCATGGACACATTACAACATACAAGCATCGAGAATTCTACACTCATCGCATAAATGTTTGCTCTTGCCGGGATTCGAACCAAAATTCCCAGAGATCCAGAAGTCATGTCACTGCCCACGGAGCCACGGCGACCGTCAGATTTGACAGATTAGTTCGGTAAGAGTACGTTCAAGAGTACATAATTTCAAACAGGCAAGCACAAATAACTATCGCAATTGTAGCTAGTGGTAACAGTGTAAAACAATTGAACATCGCATTGTCATTTATTTAGTAAACCTGTGCCACAGAGATATGATAGCTTGTTCGAAGGGTATGTGAATTATTCAATGCGATAGGATAACTGTGTAGCAAATTATTCCAGCTTTTAAAAACTGTGTTGTTCAACAAACTGTGTATTTACAGAAAATATTACTGCTTTTCTCCCATGGGAAAATGAAGCGATGAATAAGAACTAAAAGGACTTGTATAAATATGTTTATGATTTGCGCATATCTATTTATAACTGTGTAACTCATGACGTTAAAATTGTATATAAGACGGTAACAGATTTCATAATCAAATGAATGGACTTTGACTTACTTGCTTCTTAGCACCATTGCTACGCAATTGCAAGGACTTGTAAATTATTAAGGAATTAAATATTTTTTTGTAATAAATATTGTTTGTAAAAAAAACAAATGTTGCATTATATTCTACGTTAGAATAGATAACATTTGCACGCCTGCTTGCACACCGAACACATTGTTTCAAAAATAATATAATAATAATAATTACACATCTTAAGAAGCTCTCACTAGACGGTTGGATCAAGAGTCAGATGCAGAAGGCGGTACTCCTTAAAACGGCGCGTATTGTCCGGAGGTTCCTCACTCTGCAGCCCTAATCACCGGTAGCTTGGGCCCTGCCCCGCTGCTGGCGGAACTCTAGGTTTAGGTTTTTTATAATATCTTTATTAATTTTTGTTTTTGATATTTATACTGTAAAAAAACTAAACCTAAGAAAAAAAAGAAAATAAAGAGAAATAATAATAATATGGGACAACATTCACACAAGGTCTTCAGGTCTCAAACTAGGCAGAGCCTGTACTATGGTAACCTGATGGCTGATATATACTTATATACATACATACTTATATATATACTTATATACATATAATATTAAGTTCTTACTATACATGTATTCGACCAAGTAAATGATTTTATTTGAATGATTATACTAAAGACATAATCGAAGTGACACGTGGTCTCTGACTACTGACCTCAGTAGGGGGATCCGTAAAAGAACAAAAATCATCACACACCTTAGTAGACGAGCAAAGACTGCAATGCCTGTGTGCAACACACATGTGTAACTACTGACCGAATACTTCAGAGCCTTGAACACCGGCGTAGAGTAGCAAGCCTATCGGTTTTCTATCGGGTGCATTTCGGAGAATGTGCACTGGAATTACACAATCTGATTCCACCATCCCCTTTCTATCATCGGTCGACTCGACGTACGGCAATTCGCCATCGGTATATGGTAGATATACCACCTATACGTACGAAGCGTTTTGCTTACACTTTCTTAATGCGTACTGCCAAGGAATGGAACTCGTTGCCCGAGTCTGTGTTTCCCGATATGTACAATCCTGGAGTCTTCAAGTCCCGAGTGAATAGGTACCTTCTAGGTTTGCGTGCTAAATCCTAGACAACGTCATCACTTAACATCAGGTGAGACAGTTGTCAAACGCAAACTTATAGTATGTAAAAATAAAAAAAAAGAATGGGGTCGAAATGTTCTTAAGGGGAGATTACCATCTGTTAAATGAAGATCATTTACGAACTTCATAGGTTTGCAGCAGAACCCCTCCCTATGGAACCCTAACAGATGTTCAGCTACTTCTCATTCATGCCTATCTCTATATATTTTGCACGCACATATTAATATGCAAATATGTACCAACAAAAAATATTGTTCATAATTTGCATAAAATATTACATAAACTAAAATCTTTCTAAAAGTATTATGAATCGGTGTTCACTTAAACAATTAAGAACACTCTCGTGTCTAAAATTGGCACGGAAAAAAATTACGTCCTACCTCGCAAATTCGTTTTAGAGCCGAAAAATGAAGAGTTTCAAATTAACTTGCCATAATTAAAGCGCTTTTTGCAGGAAATACTTTTAATATCGGTGAAAACGAGAAGCTTTGATTTACGCGGACGAAGCTGGGGGACTTTTGACTGGTGTACCGTGGAACTTTTTGACGTATCGAGGTCACTCTGTAACGCGGACCTTGTAACACATGTAATAAACATGAGTGTGTTAGAACCGATATTGCAAACAGATTGCTATTTTCCTCTGTCAGGCGCCCTGTGAAGCCTCTTTTGGGTGCTTGTTTCAGTTATTTTTTACATGAAAAAAGTATAGCGCAGTGTGTTTGCTTTAATTTTTTTAATATATAATAGTTGTTGAAAAACTGTTTGTATATGAAAACAAACTGTATTTGCAGCATTTCAAAATATTCCCCGCTGACCCTTATGCCCTTATGCATTCCTATGAACCAGCTTTCAAAACATTTGAAAAACCTATCTTGGGAGCTAGAAAAATAACTGCTGCTATTCTTAGATTGCCACGTCTGCGGTTTTGAATTTTCGCCGCGAAGCAGGTTTTTTACTGCGGGAAATAAAATCGCATGAAGTTAAATCTGGGCTGTACGGAGAATGGGGTAAAAGCTGTACATCCGAAGCTGTCAAAAATAGTGTATAGTTTTGGCAGCACTAGGAGCGTAAACTAAATGAACGGGCAATTTCTGCAAAACTTCCATTGTTGCAAATAAAAGAAGAGTGACAAATTAAATGGTGTTTAAAAATATTCAAAAAAAGAATTACCCGTAAGTGGCCCATGAATTTCACAAAGTGGATTTGTATTTATTTTATTTGTCAACTCAAAATAGTTACATACATATAGAGGTTGTATTTAATTTATAACTAAACATTTTCTGAACAATTCAGGTAAATTGTTGGAATGCATTGATCAATTTCCTTATCCATCATAAATTCAATTCATTTTCTTATCGTCCACACAAAAGCTGCAATAAATCCAAACGACTGTAGAATGTGATTATAAGAGCTGGTTATGAAAACGTATGTGGCAGTAAAGTTATGGCAACACCGGACGCGGCTAACGACGGCCGCACACCACTAGTCCACCGTTTTACTACCACCGTTAGTGAATATAAAAATATTAGTCTAGACCGGATGGTATGCAAATGTAAATTGCATATACACATTTCATGTATACTGTTGGTAGAGGTTTTTTTAATACTTTACAGATCTAGCGTTTGACCACTATCTTACTTGATGGTCAGTGACTATTTGGTAAAAGATGTGATCACGCTAGAGCTAGAATGTTTACTGGCTCTCGAAGAGTGCTGCCTGAACACACTATGTGTTTAGTGACAGTTTTTCAAACTTGAGGGTGGTAGCTAGCCAGGTGGGTACTCAAAAGTATCCTATTGACATGCTGTAAATTGGATAACGGTGTTTCTCCGGAAGCTCAAGTCGATCGAGTGGGGGATCGAACCAGCGTCCATCTGACAGCTGACGCTCCCACCGCTGAGCTAAAGAGACAAAGCGCATTCTCCCGGACCGTACAACTGACTCAATGACATTAACAGACGAATCTTTCTTTGACAGGGACAGATCCACCTGTAAAGGTAAGATGTAAAAACTGAAGGTTTCTATCTCATTTTCTAATATTAGTATATCATGAGTTCGAAAATAAATAAATAATATAAGATAAAACAATTACGTGAATTGACTAAAAACGAATTAAATAATTCAAATAGTGGTCTCAACATAATTATGTCATTTATTTGACACTATTCGACCCCATCGTGCAATAGCCCTATAGCCGCATGGTCGAGTTATATGTAAACATTTGTAAATTTTATTAAGTTTTTCGTACTTTGCCATAAACAATAATCATTAGGATTAGGATTTTCCGGACTGTACAGGGGTTGAACGAACCGCTGTATTTTTCAGCTCACTTATACGTGTGTACTGATACTGAAACTTCTATTTATATTTATTATTATACTAAGATTTATCGTATGTATTACAATCAAAATTTATTAACCCTCAGACTTATGCTTGTAAAAAACGCATTATTCAAGTACACATTTTAAAAATTGTCGAAATCTGATGTGAAATTATGCTTTGTGGTGATTGCTTACTGATCGCAAAATATTACCACTGAAACCTTATGAAAACCCGCGAGTTTCGTCTAACATTATTATCTAAGAACCGGCTAGGGTTCACGTGATATTTGCTGGAAAATTACTCTCTTGTCTAGTATTAATAGGTACGCGTTCAGACAGTTCGAATGTTGACATCATTGGATATCACCGCAATTATTTTTTTCATAGGGCAAATGCCGTTATTAAAATAAATTAAATAAACACCGCAATTGAAAGGGACATGTACGGTTGGTAAAAACTGGTATTTCTACATGATAACGTATGATTATAAAGAGGTCTAATCATTTATATATATTTATTGTGATACAAATGCAAGATACCAATTACAATTACCATATCACATAGAATATTATTTTAATTACATAAAGTAAATATAAAATTACATAAAGCAAAAGAATAAAAAAATCTATAGACGAATCACTCTAGACTAGTAAGATATATCTGGGATTATATAAAAGAGATTATTGAATACACTATTCGATTAGTGAAAAAGTTTAACACTTATCTAATCTTGTGAAAACAAAACTTTTTTCAGGCTACGTTATCGAATACTCCCGACACTCTGGTCGATAGTTTTGAAATCACTGACTCGAGTTCCTATAAAATCCATGCGACATCCGGAAGTAAATGGCAGGTCAATGACCGTAATTCCCTGTAATCGCTACAGCCATCTACAACTAATCTCCGGGTTTCCGTCATTGCCCCGCGCAGTTATTATAACCGGGTAACAAAGCAGTCGTTAACTTACCCTTTAAATCCGCTTTTATTGTACACAAAAACCTGATTAGCATGCTTCGCAATATTCTGTAATAATTACCTAAGTACTTAGTTTAGTTAGGAAAAAATAATTAAAACAGTAGATATTACTTTCCAACCCACGTTTTCTTGCTGCCATGATCTATAACTTTGAGAGAAGAGGCTGAATAATAATGATATGTATGTTTTTTTAGGTTATAAACATATTACGTTTTCAGCTTTGAAATGACACTAATATTATAAAGGCGACATTTTTTTCCGTTTGTATGTTTGTCACTCCTGCGCGTTGTACCGACTGAACGCATTTGCATGAAATTTGAAAGATATAATATTTTACCTTGGAGTAATACATGGACTACTTTTTAACTCAGTAAAACTAAGCATCTCCTGTGTATTCTAAGTCCATAGCAGTAGTTCCTGGGGATTCATTGTGGTAGGGGGGTGCAGCTAGTTATTTCTTTATAACAATAGGCTTTGTAGGCAAGCTCAAGATTACACATGACCTAAACAGAGAGCTATGTACCTATATATTCGTTTTCTCTTAGTCTAACAATATATATGAAACAGCATTTGTTACTTTTTTTATTAATTATATTTTGTTCGACAAAGCTGAACTTTGAACAAACGGCTGTATCTTTTGATTGCGATGGCGTAAACGTCTGTTTTTTTCACAGCTCCAAGGGACTTGAGTATTTAATATGAATTTCAGCTTGATACCTTCACGCATTCTCGAGAAAAAGGGTATCGACAGATAGACAGACAGACAACAAAGTGATCCTATAAGGGTTCCGTTTTTCCTTGTGAGATACGGAACGCAAAAATAGTGATATATGGGTACAAAAAACGCAGTGCACGGTCACCTTTATTTCAATTATTCTTATTTTATAACTCGTATCGCCACGGATCACCTACTCACAACCCAGGTTAGTGCTAAAAACTTGACAGCCCGAAGATAACGTACAATACAATCTCCTGCCCTTCAACCAAGCAAAAAAATGAGATATCAAGGTCACGTACTCCGGACCCATGATCGTCATTATCCGCCAGAAGTTAGGTTCCTGCCCTTACAATAAAATGTGAAAAGGGTCAAAATTACCCGTACTTGCAATACACTCTTGAAAGGTTGCCGTTCTACTAAACTTTCTAAATACAATAAAACGAGCAGAATGAACAAGGCGGCCAAGGGATGCTGTGTTCATAGATTACAAAAGTATTTAGAAAGGCCTCATTGCCTGTATTTGTTTAAATAGAAGTATCTAAGCTCTGTAACTCTAGAGGCGAGTAATTTTACAGAGCGTAGTTTTTTAACTGTTATTACATACACTTACATATACCTATATGTATATAAGTACCCACGTTCACAAGCGTCTAGACGTAATTATCTTTGCATGGTACCTCATTAAGCATCAAATGATGTTACAATTGATTAAAATTATAAATTATAATTCAATATTTTCAGTGAGAGTTAGTGACAGAGAAAAGTATTTGCCTATTGAGAAGATACACAAGTATTTTAAAAGTTATGAAACATGTTGCCTTTCGTCGTAGAAAGTTTTTTATAATATTTTGCTGTTTAAAAAGTTCTAGACGCAACTATTGTTTATTTATTTGTTTATACAAAAATATTACGTCCTGTTATCGAGTTTTATAAATTGTATCGCGTTTCCTTTAATCGACTTCAAAAGGAAAGGTTCTCGATTCCCCGATTATTCTGCCAATTATGAATGGATTTTGATTGTTCACAGGTGTCCCATATTAATTTTATTGTAATTGATTTAGTAGTGTAGTTTTTAAATAAAAATAACTGAAAAGCATCCATCCAAGTAAACAAATTAAATCGATTGATTAGTCGGTTGTGCTTCATTTCAAAAAAATATTGGCTTATAAGATCTACGTGTATGTTAATATGCGATTCCAATGTTTTGTACTATTCCGTGGCTGCGTGTATTTTTGTAACGAACTTCTATCGAGGATAAAGTTACCGTGAGCCACTTACTCCGTAAACTGAAATGGTGTTATATTAAGTTATAACGCTTCCGGGAAGGTGCGAGAAATGGGAAATGTACCGACGGAGAAAGCGCGGACAAGATTTGCCGAGTAAGAAGTGTTCTAGAACTGAACCTTTGATCTGCTACACACTTAAAGGCTGAGAAGGGAAAAACATATTTTTATAACCTGGCAAACGTCGTTCAGTCATATAAATTATCGAAACGTCAAAGTGACACTGACACGGCACTTCATTTGAATTACTTCTCGTCGATGATCGACAGTTAATTATTATTTTCCAGAATTTTCAATTAGATTAGCTCAACAAGAGAATCACTACCAAGGCAACAGAAAAAAATAGATACTAATGCAAATCGCTCAACTAATATAGTTCGAATAGAACCCAAGACATTTTCAAAACATAGTTTGATCACCGAGACATCCATTTAACAGTCATTTTTCTAAGTGCTGTGGCTTTTAAGTTTATTCTTCCGCGACGTCACGAACCGGTCCCAGCGGAAGACCAGCGCTGGTTTTAGCCAGCATTGCTGAATTGAGTCCGTTTTGTAACATTTAACATTGTATTCGTTCTTTTATATTCTGTATGCCTTAAATGTAATTGTTACAAATAAAGTTTTTCTTTCTTTCTTTCTAAGTGGAATAAACGAATCAGAATAATAATAGACATCTATGTTCAATGAAACTGGGCATAAGAAACTGTCATAAGTATTCTCTCACTGGCCATACTATAGCTTCGTTTATGACCGCAAAGGTGATGATCACTTTTCTACAAGTAATCAGAAATCAGAAATGTTTATTGAAAAACTGTGTGATATAGAAATAAAGATGTTACAATTTAAAATAGTTTCAACAGCCTGCCCAGTTTGAGCATTCAATAGTGTTCTTAAATTGTATATTTTATATACAAATGCTATATTATAAATCTCGGTTATATAGCTCGGTGATTCGCAGTAGTTTATCTCAGGGCCCATTTTTGAAGACGCAGACGTTTAGGTTTAAGGCTGGCGACTGATCGTGGATTGCTCAAATGTCATTATAGTGATAATATATTATTTTGTTTCAATAAAGGTCTGTTTAAAAAGAGGAAATTTTAAAACAAAATGAACTCATGCTAAGTGGACCGAGGTCCTCTAAAATCCATTGTAAAGATCCAATGACGGATCTGTTTGCGTTTTAGTGCACGTATAGGTTTATGTCCACTTTATTCCTTTATACATAATATATTGCAGAGTAGATTTTTTAAAAGTAACGTGTATCTAAAAAATATAATTTTACCTTTATTTGACAGCTTAAATCTGGCGTTATTCCACTTTCAACCCCATCGTCAATAACCATTTAGCGGTCAAACGCTACATCAATAGAGTATAAAAAATCTCTAGACGTAGTAGTCTAGAAAACTAATAATAAATCTTAACTAGTTCATTTAAGGTTTTAAATTCAGTTGTATGTAATTATATTATTAAGTTCATTTTTTTTGTAGGTAATCAAAAACCATAGGCTTGCACAAAGTTCATAAGTAAAACATACAAACATACATCAATGAAAAATATGTTCCATTTTTTTTTTTTTTTTATTTAATTGGTTTCCTTTCTTTGGCTTATATATTATGCACTCACCTTTATACACAACTAGTAGCGCCCCGCGGTTTCACACGCGTGGATTACGATATTTTATTTTATTTTCCCACTATCTTCAATTATCCCACGGGATCTCCATACCAATTTTCATCGCAATGAAAATATACAGCCGTTCGACCATAAAGGAGTAATAGAGGTTTGTATTTATTTGCTTATCCCAAGGGAACAGCAATTATTTTCGGGATGAAGTGTATAGTTTATGTGTTAATCTAGGGTTTCACCTTTTTTTTATTACCCTCAGGCCCCCTCACTAGGATTTTCTGTGTCGCGGGAGGCATGGACATACACACTACACCTTCTAAGTTTGCGTGCTCCACCTTAGACCGCGTCGTCGCTTAACATCAGGTGAGACAGTGGTCAAACGCAAGCTTATAATCTTAAAAAAAAAAAAAAAACACTCACAGCCCACAAACACCCAAGACCTGGGACAAACATCTACACTCATCGCACAAATGTTTTCCCCTGCCGGGATTCGAACCCAGGGTCCCCGAGACACAGAAGTCAGGTCACTGACACTAACCACTGCGCCACGACGACCGTCAACTATCTCCATACAAAATTTCATTGAAATCAGTGCAGCCGTTTGAGCTTGAAGAGTAACAAATATACACACATACAAACATTCGCCTTTATAATATTAATAGAATTGTAAGTCCTGACCAAGATTCAAACCAAAGATCAATCTTTACTCGTCAGTATATATTATAACAAAAACAGTAAAATAAACAAGGGGAGGAAATTAAAAGCTTGCGAAACCGTTTAATCACGCTTAATTATTAACGCGATTAGCACAATTCCCCGGTCAAAGCAAAAACAGTCTTATTTATGTATAGTAAAAATCTCTTTTCCCTTGGGACAGTGATAAGATTGGCCTCACTGTTCGGTATTTATTTTGCTTTAATTAATTCATCCACATACAACTGTTGTGGATTTATGAAATGTTTTTCAGATTGACTTTTAGATGTTTGCTGAAAACTGGGCGTAGCTTAATAAAGTTTTCTTAGTTATATGTTTATCTTTCGTTCAAATTTATTAAGGAAAAAATTCCGCATATTTTCCATTTGAACCCACGAATAAAGAATACCATCCTGTCGTTTTGCCATTTAAGCTATGGTAATACTGGAGCCTTGAAATGCTACTACAGTTTCGATGGCAAAGCCATAGAATGGTTTTGTGTAGCCAAATTTTTACTTTCAAAAATGTGAACGTAAGTTCCACCTAGCATGATGTTAATTCAATAAACTATAAAACTCTTTATTTGCCTTGCGTTAGTAAAAAGCATAAACTTTTTGAATGATAAAACAGCAACCAGCACAAATTCTCAGTTCCTGACATGGCCTTACCTTAAAAATACTGGAGTCTTTTTTATACTGTATAAATCTAGCGTTTGACCACTATCTCACTTGATGATCAGTGACGAAAGTCGGTAGAAAGAGAAAACTGCCTCTGGAAGTTTTTAATGTATGTATCATTATATTAGAATTCTTTTGAGGCTCAAGGGTCTATAACGTGGCCTATGACTATTGTGCTGGGACAACAACAGGGCCGGTTGGCGCAGTTGGTAGCACTCTACGTTCTGAGCTGCTGGTCCCGGGTTCGATTACCGGGCAGGTTAAAAATTTGTGTACATGAATATGTCTGTTTGACCTGTGTCTGGGTGTGTATATGTATATAAGTATATATATCAGTCGTCAGGTTACCATAGCACAAGCTCTGCCTAGTTTGGGACCTGAAGACCTTGTGCGAATGCTGTCCAAAAAAATTATGTATTCCTATTAAGTAATTGAATGTATCACAATATTTATAAAATATTTAATACTAGCTGCGCCCCACAGATTAACTTGCGTGGACTACGGTTTTCCGATACCTGTCATCAACTAGTTGAAGTTTCGACCTAGGTGATCGCGGCGACCACTGGCAGCGATAACTCACCTGAGGAAGGGCATCGGACATGCTCGAAACCTAGCTCGAAACTTCGACTGTAAACGTCAGTAGAGCCGAATAACACGTAAATATATAATAATTCACTACAAGCACTTCGAAGTTAATAAAGTTGTTTTATTTTTGAGATTAATAATTGAACTGTTTTTTTTGAAATATCTGTCGCTTCATTCTCTTCATCTTGTTGTCCTTATCCCATACTAGATGGGGTCGGCACAACATGTTTATCTTTCCCATTTTATTCTATCATTAGTCGTCTCAGTGCTCACACCTTTCATAAACATACTATGATTCTTCTCACAGTACATTCATGCCTTCTTCGGACTATTAGTTACATCGTTCTATTTAAATATAAGTTAATTTGATAATGTATGGGACACGTTACATTATAAGAGACATAATGTATTCAGGCATGAATTGTCTTTTTCCACACATATCAAGACAATGGAGATTATTTTCAAGTAGTAGCGCCCGCGGGTTTACCCGCGTGGTGATGATTCGTGACGATGATGATGATGAAAAGTACCCTATGGATTAACACAATCCAGGGTCTAAACTGTCTCCATACCAAATTTCATCGAAATTGATGTAGCCGTTTGAGCGTGAAGAGGTAACAAATATACACACAACACTTACACGCAGACACACAAATTTTTGCATTTATAATATGAGCAGGATAGGATTTGCCATCTGACCACAATAATTACGTGTCGTAACGGAATAAAGGATATTGTAATTAATTCTAATGATATGTAAAGCGATTAAAGCTAATATTGTATTATCTAATTATTTATTTATAACAAAATATCACGAAAATGCGGGCCGCTTCCAACCGGTCCTTGTAGAAATCCATGGGGGAGGCAGTGTCCAGCAGTGGACGTCCTATGGCTGAGATGATGATGATCACCTAAACCAACATGTAGCTTCATCGACATGGCCACTACATTTTCCTACACAACTAAAGTAATGTTGTCCCTAACAAGCTACGTATTCGGGGGCCGGTAAACCATTAGCTGTACCGTAATCACGATTTTCCTCAACACAATATTTCGTAACAATAGAAATTTTGCTGCGTAGACAATAAATCCACATAATACTCAATATTTGGGGAGAACAGATTTTTTTCGCTGGCAACAGAAAAACAAGTGGGAAGAAATGAACGATTATTTCGTCAACAAAAGCGATCGTTTCTGCCAACAAGAGAATAAATAGAAAGAGATTTTCTTTAACGTGTTTGAAATGCGTTATGTTCTAGAAAGTAAAAGATAAATCTGTTCAACCCGTAAGAAGAGCGCACCAACGCCCTCTGGATAATGACTTAGCGTTAACAGCTAAAGAAATACCCATGGCTAAACCAAAATACCGGGTTTATATTGACTTTTTTTTACACTTGCTTAGGCACACTAAATGTAAATGAGATTTTAAAGTTAGATTACCAACTACAATACAAACTAATTCCTTGTCTAAAAATGTTCATTATGCATGGTTTAAATGTTAAAATGTGAATCAAAATATGAATCAGTATGCTAAAGTCATTTTATGAATGTATGAATTTTAATTTTAAAGTAAAGAGAATACGAGTTGATATAACTTTGAACTTTGAACTAAATTTTGAAGATTTTTAGAGAATTTCAGCTAGTTCGACTGATCATTAAAAATCCTTAAGATTTTATTTAATTTACACTTTTAACAAATATTTCATATCAGTATAAAGAGTACAATAAGGTTACACTTAAACAAATTATAAGAGAGTTTGAACCATCATCGTAACTATGATTGTCCACCATCGTAAATGTTACACACATACAATTATCTCTGGCCACAATATATAAAAGTTGCTTTTTGATCAGCCATAAAATTATGATTACTATGCAGATTTGAAGTACAAAGCTCCATTTTCCCGATTATTAGCTTTTTACATCTTCTATTATTAATATTTATATCGAAATTTAAATTCAGCCACGAAATAAAGCCATATCCTAGGAATAGCTTTGTCCAAAAGAGTCATTCCAACTCGCAGCCCCGTGAGCGCAGTTCAAAGCTTGGTCATTTTTCTTTCAGTTTTTGTCCATTAAAAATTGGTTGCCTGTAAAGTCGGTATACGGGCGAAAGTTTTACGTGACAACGACTTTGAGTGCCTTTCACTTTTTATGTCTGTCTCTCTCGCTCTTAGGCGGGCTAACCATGCCCGTGTGGAAGGGACGCGTGCCTCTCACTCGCTCTCATTGTGAGCGCATAACGTGAGCGGAGCGTAACGCAGTTTCTTGAAGTGTCACCCGGCAAACCAATTTATAAGACGTTGTCACGTCAAAAACTATTTCGACTCTCGACTCTGGACACGAGATAAATGATCTTGAACCCTCGTATGGTACTTGTAGTGTTTCAATAAATGTGGCCTTGTTAGAAAATGGGAGAAACTTGCGTACAATAAGGCGTGCGTTTGCAAAATGTTGTGTAAGTAACCTATTTGATGATTATGAACATGTTCAATGGTTTGAAAAATAAGAAAACGGAGACAATGTTAGTAATAACATTCATTCAATGTAGTCTTAGGTGTAATTTCTGTTCAATTAGTTCAATTTCTTGTAACAATACGTGCTTTAGTTACTCAAAACGTTATTTTTTTTTATTATTAACATTCACACAAGGTCTTCTGGTCCCAAACTAGGCAGAGCCTGTACTATGGTAACTTGATGACTGATATACATACTTATATACATATACACACCCAGACACAGGTCAAACAGACATGTTCATTCACACAAGTATTTCACCTTTGCGGGAATCGAACCCGGGACCGGCAGCTCAGAAGGCAGAGTGCTACCAACTGCGCCAGCCGGCCAGCCGACCAGCTTAGTTTTATGTTTTAGAGAGTACTTATGTAGACTTGAAATTATTAGTTGGTTAGCTACCTAGGACAATTTATAATAATAAGTAACTCTAGAATGTGCGGATAATGAGATCTTGTTAGCCGATAGCTGGTGAGGTGGTTCTCTACGCGTGCGCCTCAGATAAGGGGCACGCGGATTGGTTATAGGATGTGGCTCGATGAAGAGAGACATTGCCAAGGTCTCACGTTAGATCACAAGTCACGTGATGGGCAGTAACGATTGGTCGAAGACGTTATCACGCTAGACCTAGAATGCTAGCAGTCCTTGTGAGCTGACAAGGACTGCTTCCTGAACACCCTGTGTTTGGTGACAAATTTTTAAACTTGAGTGTTAAATTACAATACAATTTAATACAATACAAAAACTCTGTGTACAATATACGTGATACAAAATTAACTTATATATAAAAACATTACAATTACTTTCAATGCTATTTTTTTATCGTACTTACGAAAGTCAAGTTACAATTCTATGAGTAGATTACCTCCAAGTCCACAATAAATGAGATACAGGGGAGAAAGTTTTCTTCTTTGGTCAGCTTATATTCCGAACTGGAGTGAACTGGAAAGTTCTTACTTTATCCCTGCCGGCTTTCTCTGAGAAACTACGGACTTACAAGTTCTTGACAGACACTATTCAAACTGTAGATAATTATTTTTGTTTTGCTTGCGTAGAACAAAATCGATTAATCGATCCAGCTTTATTTATCACATAATACAATAATGTGTGGATGGGGTTGTGTTATTTTGATTAAATAAGTTCCCAAAAATAGAATTATATATCCATTTTAAACAAAAACCGAAGTAGGGTGTGGCCGTTGCACGATTTATGACGATTAATTGTTTATATAGCCATCGTATAAATAATTGAGCATCGCACCTATGCACGTGGAAACGAAGCCACACTGCCTGAACACACTATGTGTTCGGTGACAGTTTTTGAAAGTTGAGAGTGGTAGCTAGCCAGGCGGGTACTCGAAAGTAGGTACCATGCTGTAAATTTATTTATTTATTATTATACAAAATCCATAGCTCTTAATTAACAGAGTTTGATGTATGTTATTGTTACCTACAGCCAAAAACGGATTTCCATTATATAGGTTTTTTTTTACATATTATAAGTTTGCGTTTGACAACTGTCTCACCTGATGTTAAGATGATAGGTATAACATTACTGTAAAGGACTCTACCCACTACCCCGTAGCATACCATGACCGTGCTATGAACGTATCGGGCACGGAAAGTAATCCGATACGCTCTACTATGCCCACTAGAGCGTATAAATTACGTATCAAAGCCGTATGGTGACCGGAGCGTCCGCATATCATCTCCGAATCATCTTAGTGCTAAATCCAAGCGGTCCCAGTTGTCGCCTTTGTAGTAATTCACCTGATTCCGTGTGAATCGTCGTCCATCTTACATCGATCGTGTACGCATGTCTTTGTCTCACTTGAACCGATGCGGTAACAAAATGGCCAGTAGAAGGAGAAAAGAGAAGAATGGCAACGCGTTTATAACGGCCCTCATACGCGGTTATAACCCGGGTGCTCACCGTTTCGCCACCGGCAAAATATTCTCGCCGACAATTCTTGACGCTCCGTTCATGGTATGCGACGGTGTCGGTCGGTGAAGGAACGGTCTAGTGGGCATAATCTCATACTTTTCAATACAAAGAATATTTTTTTGGTTGTTACGTTCCTAGCACGGTCATGGTATGCTACGGGGTAGTGGGCAGAGTCCTTAAGACAGTCTGTGCCGCTATATAGGCACGTCAGATATAACTGGATTTATAAATGTTAGATTGCTGGCTTGTCGTGGTGTGTGTGTGTGTGTGTGTGTGTGTGTGTGTGTGTGTTTTGAATGAGTTTTTATTGTATCGAAATATGTCTATCGATGGTGGCAGTTTATTGTACGTGTTTTGGAGCGATGGTAGCTTGGCGGTGGGAGCTCGGCTGTCAAACTGACGGACCCTGGTTCAATTCCCAACAATGGGCTTGGTAGGACAAGGTAACACCGTTATTAAAACACCGTTACCCAAATCTCACACACCGAGCCGAGCTCCCACCGCTAAGCTACCATCGCTTCAAATGTCTCGTCGAGTCAATTGTTCATAGTAATGCAATACCATCAAGATATGTTATTCCTACTTCAGACATCGGTATCGGTCGGTCGTAGTGTCTTTAGTTTAGTAACTTAAATTTATTTCGTGGTATAGATAGAGCTATAGAAGTGAAGTGTACGCGAATAGTGGCCATGTTTTTTATATTACGCCAGTACCTTAGCTGTATAGTCTCCAGTACTGAGCACCCGATACCCCCGACACGATGAACCCTTTCGTAATCAATCATCCAGTGCCTTTGTAACCAAGGACTGACCTGAGTCATCCATTGTTCCTCTTTGATAGAGTTAGAGGTGATGTTGACTTGGCCGGATTGTCGGCTATTGTCGACACACACATATCTATGGATCGGCTGAATGATACAATACAATACAAGTACACTTTATTGATACAGAATTACAGAGATTACAACAATGAGTAATTTTTGCTTGGAAATTCTCGTGAGTTTGACACATTATTGATGAGTGAGATGTAGTATCCGGCTTTACTCACGTTTATAGTCGAAGTTTCGACCTAGGTTTCGAGCATGTCCGATGCCCATCCTCAGGTGAGTTTACGCTGCCAAATCGCGGCGACCACGTGGTCGCCGCGTATAAAAGTGAGTAAAGCCGGATACTACATCTATATAACAATGAGTAATGTCCAAATGGCAGTCTTATCGCGATCGCTTAAGAGCGATTGTCATAGTGTGTCACATAATGTGATGTCCTTGTGCTACCAATGTTCTTCTATGTCCCCAAAATTTATTTCGACGCAGCATAATATCTTAGTCTATCGGAATATTGTATAAAAACGTATACCTCCGAATTCCAATATTATTATATTCATAATCTGCCATTTTGTTTATTAAACTGTGCCTCTCGCTCACATTATCTGTTCCTCCTTTCACTCATCAGCTAGCATTATATAGCTAACTTCGCTCTTATGTTTCTACTGCAGATATTCGGGTCAATGATGTTTTATTAAAGATGACGTATATTATTACTGCGCGGTGCTCAGATTTTGTTCCATTACGACATAACATGCTTACTGCGACAGATATTACGGTACAAATAATATAGAAAAAGATAGCTATATTATGTTTAGACTTGCGCTTGAAATACGCGTCATAATGAAAATTACTACAATTGATTTAATTTTGCCGCCTCTGTTTCCGCGCGCTTGTGTGACATCTAATATCATTGATCTCGGGTATTGAGATGTTAGGTTATACTTACCAAAATTAACTAAAGGCGGAATTTGACTGGCCGGTTGGCGCAGTTGGTAGCACTCTGCCTTCTGAGCCGCTGGTACCGGGTTCGATTCCCGGACAGGTCAAACATTTGTGTGCATGAACATGTCTGTTTGACCTGTGCCTGGGTGTGTATATGTATATAAGTATATATATAAGTATGTATATAAGTATATATATCAGTCATCAGGTTACCATAGTACAGGCCCTGCCTAGTTTGAGACCTGAAGACCTTGTGTGAATGTTGTCCCATATTATTATTATTATTATTAATTATTGTGCAAAACGATTTTTTTAGCCACCTTTTAGTTCTAGACAATATATAATATAAAGCAACGAGCGCATGATTGCACCTGATGAACAGTTAAGTCAGTTAATTTTTAATAAATTACCTTTTCTATAAATGAATTAGAATATACATAAATAATATACTCATTTCAAAAGAAAACGAGTGACTTTTATATTTTTTCCTACGTGAAAGAAACACAAGCAACCATAATAAATTTGAGTCTGTAGTCAAATAAATGGTGGTGTGTGTATTTTTTTAAAATTGTTTTAATGTGTTTTTCGAGCATAATTTTAAAAAAACATTAGCGTTCTGTACTCCTTGTCTATATAAACTATAAGTGTGGAAACTTCATAATCATCCGT
This sequence comes from Apeira syringaria, assembly GCA_934044485.1. Classification (NCBI taxonomy): domain Eukaryota; kingdom Metazoa; phylum Arthropoda; class Insecta; order Lepidoptera; family Geometridae; genus Apeira; species Apeira syringaria. The sequence continues at coordinate 2,355,040 of OW203659.1, forward strand.
CTGCGTAATTTTCGTATAAAGGGGTACAATGTTCTTGCTTCACGTGTTAATATTATAAGGCCTACTTGCGCGCATAGTCAGGTTAAATAAATAAATGTAGAGTTTTTAAACTCAGGGTTAGATCATTAAAATTTTAACTTTCATTGTCCCTTGCACATCTATAAAATAACATCAGGGGGCCTACCACCAACTCTTATAGCAGTATTATTGTAATCTTACTTTGAATTTTCGTACCACAAGGCCACATAAGCAATGTTACTTTAATGTTGTTTAGACTAAGCAGTTTTGTGACGTAAACCTCTATTTCGTTCACTCAAAGCGTACCATGAGCCAGCGCCAACGAAAGCGACAACGCTATATGAAAATATAATGTTGTCTCGCTTGCCCTTACAGCAGGAATGTTTCTTCGTTCATTCTACACGTCACTGAGCGATAATAAAACAATAATGTTTTAAGACGTTCATGGTACGAATCTGAGCATTATTACTTTAAGCTTGAAGTATGACGTTCTTGAAACATGATGGTTTTGTAAAAGTTGATGGTACGGCCCCAGGATAGCTAACCCGACATTTATTTTTTTTAGCCTCTGAGGTTTTAGTACTGCGTATAGAGGAGCTATCAAAAGCTAATGTCATGCTTCATTTTGCAAGAGTTTGAAGTAAAGTCATTTGTCATCTCTATACGTAGTAATAGTACCTCAGTGCATAACGTCAATTTGTTTTGACATTCACTAACCTAGAGTTAGCGACTTAACTCTCCCACATTGGTGGGTTAAATATTTAGAAAATTAACCCTAGGCTAACTCCTAACTCATGATGGCACAAGACAAGTTATTTATTTATCCCTGTGTTAGCTGTTAACTCTGAGTTATTTAGGCTAACTCGGGAACGTGCAAATGGGCCTAATAATGTTAATGATTGAGTATCGTATCACTTTGACATTTTGATAATTTATATGGCAGTAGTCGGTAGGTCAGCTAGTAGTTTAATAAATTTGATCTGGCAAACAATTCGGCTTGTTCCTAACTGGTCGGACTCCCGCCTCTTCTCTATATTTCAGAGCTTTATCATGCAGCTTTTATCTTAGTGCCGAACAAGGAAAAAAAACTCTTGTTTTGATTTAAACAAAATAGCTTATTCACTAAGAAGATTTATTATCTCAGGATTCGTTTTTGTCGGTTTTGTTTCAATCCAAATGACTTTATTTAGGCACTTGAGCTGCTCTCATTTGGTACACAGACACCATTTTTCGTTAAAAATACCGCAAGTTTGTGACATTTATCGTAACGAAGGCTCACCTTGACTTTGTACCTAAATTCCAAAGAGAATTGAATGATTATTGTTATTAAAATTAAGTAAATTTAAATATTATCATAAAACCAGATATAGTCTAACCCTTCCAACACACAGCGTTTTTAAGTAGCAGTTCTAGAGAGCCTGTAAATATTTTAGGTGTAGCCTTCACCCATATCGTCACTGAATATGAACTGGGGCCTTACTATTAGCTGTGTAAAAACCATGCAAGTTCCGAGCAGTTCTAAAACCTAGCTTAAACATGCCATAGACATCAATAACCGTTCACCTTTGAGAATATTAATGTTCAAACCGTTCACCTAAAGGAGCGTAATGCGGATTAAGTCAGGTTTTAGAACTGCTCGGATCTTGCATGGTTTTTAAAAAGCTGATGTAAGGCCCTTGATAAAGTGCTAAAACGCAAGACCTATACAGATAAATAAGAGATACATAATCTGATTATGGTTAGTTATGCTTCTTAATGATTGTCATTAAGAATGGACTATACGAAACCTAACAGAACAACGCAAACTACGGTATACTTCATACACATATAGTCTCATATAAATAAATAAATAAAATAAAATAGCCTTTTATTGCTCAAAACAATTTACAGTTTACAATGTAGTTTTTTTTTATACTCATATATAAAGTTTTAATATTACACAAGCTGATCATAGGGCTTGACCATTTGCGAAATAGACAGTTTTGAGTCTTTTCAGCTTATTTTGTACATGTCTTATAGTAGTAGACATTAGTTCTGATTGAACAAAATTTGGTTTTATTTGCTATTTGATTAGTGAAAAAACATATTCTACCAAGCAAAATTTTCCTTTATCAAAATAAATGCGCTTGAACTGTGTCTTATAAGACACAGATCAAGCGCATTTATTGTTTCATGCGCATGTAAGATAAGTCTTCAAATGTGATTAGTAACTATTTTGTATTTTGTATGCTCGTAGATCATTTGTAAAGTACATATTTGTTTAGTAATATTTTAGATCAACATGCATCAGGATTTGTCCCGCCCTCTCTGCCTGTAAACACCCGCGAGCCTCTGTAATGTCATCGGCAGCCTGCAAGCCCTTAATCTACCATGAACAGACATAATATTCAAGTACGGTTTTAGTGAAATGCTTACTTCTTTACATGGTTTCTGAGTAAGAAGACAGATTTAAAATCTTTAAGCTTAAAGCACGTGATCATTTACGTGGTGTAAAAAATTATCTACATTGACCGTTTCTCTCTGGCAAATATGTGGCCAGCTTTGAAATTATTTGCCTTGAAGGCCGTTCAGTTGAGATTGGTTATTACGTCTTACTCGAATTTATACAAATCTTAAAGAAGCAAGTGTCAGGTCAGATTTGTAACGCTTGTATTTATAAGAACTTCTCTCAGATTCCATAAACGAGCTGTTATTGAGTTGGATAAACACTCACTGTATTATTCGACTATTATCATTCAAATTCAGTCTCACAACTGTGATGAGAGAACACAAGGATTTCAATTTGCTTGAAAATATTATTTTAATATTTAAACAGAATTTGTGTTATTATGGTCTAAGTAATTTGATATGGTATCTTTGAATTACATACAACATTTTTTATAGCACAAAACAGAGAAAAAAATACATAAACTGTGTATTTACGTACATTATCATAAAAAAAAAAACAATTAAAGGGAGCTTTCGCTGCGCAAACTCAACTCTTACATAGCCAGTTTTGTTTATTATTAATATAGCCTTATTTGTTTAATCAAAAAATGACACCATCTTGAAAACATGTTCTATTAAAGCATATTTAATATTGGTACCGGTACGGTACCACGGTACCGACTTCAACAAGTTATTTTAAACTTTTGAGTGATGCAGTCGGTTTTTTAGTAAAAATTTTTTTTGTTTCTTCCCGTCATCCCACGAGCACAGTCAATATTTTCGTGATTAAAGAAGCCCATGTGTTATTCCAGGGTATAAGAAGGTATATCATCGTTCTACATTTCATTCAAATTCGTTCAGCCGTTTCAGCGTGAAGAAGTAACAAACAGACAAACGACAAAGAAACTCTCGCCTTTTTAATATTTGTGTGATAACATGTTGACTCCAAGGCTTAGGTTGTAAAAGTTACGCGTGATGGTAAACAAAGTACTTACTTTTTTCTGAAAACGCGTAAATAATTAAAAGTTTGTCTAGCCGTTCTCCGCCTTTGTTCGGGTAACAACAGCAGTTTTCTTTGTTTGGCATAGAATTAGCTATTTATTGCGTCTGCCGGTTGATTTCCCATCGGAGCCGGCTGTTCAGCATGCAGGTACCTCTCACTTTAGTGTTGACGTTACTGTCCGGAAAATTAGTTTTCTTTGCCTTCCGACATTCAAGGAAATTGCTTTTCAATGTGTAAATTTCGAAGACATAAGGAGACCATAGAAATTGGAGGTGCATATTTCAGTTCATCTGTAGAGTATAGTATCTATATAATTATATCACATACTTTCTGTAAATGATTAGGTACCTTAATGAAAAATAGTTTCAATACTGTACAGTTTCAATACTTATAATTATTAATTTGACATAAATTATGATTATAATTTATGTCAAATTATATATAATTATAATATTATAATAAAATTATATATAACTTAACCTACTGGAACTCAGACATAAATATTATCTTAAATAGAAAAATAATAATGTTTAATATTATTAAGAATTTATACGCCTACTAAGGCAGAATTTTGATGGATATCTACTAAGCTATAACATCTTAACACAACTAATGACCCAAAATTCGTACAAATAAACATTTCATTTCATTTCACACTATATTATATAGACCAAAGTTTGTTTGTCGTTTGTATGTTTGTTACTCCTTCACGCTGCAACGGCTGAACGGATTTGAATGAAAATTGGGATGAATATAGAAGAACTATAGATCCCGTTAGATGATTGAGGTAGCATGAAAATCGTAATCCTTGCGGGTAAGACGGTGGGGCACAGCTAGTTATAATGCTATTTTCGTACATTATTTTGTATCATTAAGACAACACAACAGTTATTTTTTTTTCATAATTACGTATTGAACTTTGTGAAAACTAACTGCTGCAAAAGCTACGAAACGCACTGATAATTTTAATAAAAAAATTATGCTATCAATTTGAAAGAATAAATAACTAATTTCATGTAAATAATATAAACTTCTCATGTCAATGTCCACTTCGTCGACCCCCCCCTTCCAATCTCTCCACTGCACTGGGAATACATAATTAATTCATAGCAGGTCCACCGCGCAATTAATGGCACATTTGTCTTCATTTACCACGGTAGGCGGGCGGTACGGTGCGGAGGGCGGGCGGCGAAATGTTTAAAAACTCGAACTTTGATTATGCTAATGACCTAGTCAAAGATATTGTTAATTGCACTTTTAGGTAACGTTAATTGGTTTTAAGTGGTGTCTCATCACTCACACTTGGTACTGGGGTGTAGATGACATTCCTAAGCAAGCCCCGAATCGGAACCCACAGCATAAGTCCTAAATACTTCGATCAGGTCTGATCGAAGCCTAAATAGCATAGATAATACGTGGCGTTGGATTGTCATATATCGCAGGAAAAAATACAGACATTACATTTTTGAAACGGAATTCCGCAAAGCAACTCCTGAATTTATAAAGTTTTTAAAAGCATAGGTGAAATCATAAATATTTTTTTGGCAAAGATACTATAGACCTCTAGACCTCTGAAAGTTATGCCGCGAAAATCCTTTGATGATTGATTTGACCTCACAACTAGCAATTCACAAGGATTGTGTAAGCGTGGATGGCCTAGACAAACATGGCGACGTATTATCATTTCAGGAACAAACAAAAAATATGGACAGCTCAAGCCGGAGTGGAATGGTGAAACACTGTACCTGTCCTTTATGCCTAGAATTAGCATTTAATTAATTGTTTAATTAAAAATAGAATATCAACATCTCCGCTGCCGTGAAGAATCTACTTCGAGAAAATCTTTTACATACATTACATAGTTTAAAAACTATGAAAACCCGACTTTTACACTTGATCATTAAATATTTTGAACATTGAAATTAAGAGAAATCGAATCAATTTGAAAGAAAATCGTACGGGATTAATCCAAAAGATTATCGTATCGAAAGATAAGAAAATTCAAATTGGGTAATAAATAATTCTGCTCAGATCAGTTTAGATGGAAAAAGAATAAAAAACAAACATACAAAAGTAAGTATGTATTATGGAATTGAAGATACCCTTCTTTTTACTTGAAGATCCCCTCCTTTTTTACAAGCTGGTTAACAATGTATGAATTTGAAACTTTTGAGTTACACTAAACGTTGGGGATTAATCAGTCATTAAAATCAGTTATTATAGAGCAGGGTTTGATTTCGTCTACTACTCGTTTACTACGTCGTATATATACGTATTTTCTTCGGATGTAACGTGGCACTTACGCGTAGTCGAAATCACGATCGAAAAAAATAAATGAATATAACTTTGTTTCTAGATGTGAATTACAGTGGATTATGAAGGCAGATTAACCTAACATTTTCTTATGAATTAATGGCCCCACACTCAAGGCCCGTGTCGTGGAGGCCGGTTTGAGGCGTTTTACAATCATTCATAATTCTTAAGTTAACACCGGTGGAGTCCTTTAATCTAATTACATATAAAATGTAGTAATTATATGTTCAGTGATTGTTGAACACATATTTGACTAACTAGCTAGTTTGTATGAGTGGGTTTAGGGTTGAATGTATGTGTGCATGTGAAAGAATGTGTATGTGTGTAAGGTAGGGCTAGGTGCACGTATGTGTGTAAAAGTATGTGTATGTGTGTGGGTGTATGTGTGTGGGTGTATGTGTGCACGCGTATGTATGGGTGCTCACACAAATACATGATATTTTCGGTACCCGTGTATGACATTTACAATTGCTTTGGCGGAAGCCGTAGAAACAGTATAAAGTAATTATGAACGTCAGTTTAAGAAATATTATACGTGTTTTATTTTCATTTCTGAATTCTTGGCCCATTTTCGCACGAGTGCGGTAGGGCATGAGCCGAAATATATTTCGATGTAACCGTCCTCCTGGGAAATTAACTAAGACAGGAACCGTTCTTTCTTTGACGTCAAAAATTTGAAAGAGTTAATGTACTTTTGTGTCGTTTAGATTTAAAGGAATTTAATGGATAAAAAAGAATCCTGGGCGCGCTTTTGAACTGGCTTGTAGTGTAGTTCACGGCAAACGAGCCATGGAAATCTTTACTTTGTATTGTTAAATGGTGAAGTTGTGTGTGAATGTGAATGTGGTATACTCTGGATCTGAACCGGATCGGAAAATTATTTTACCAATAGAGAGCCAAATTATTTGTGAGTGTCATAGGCTCATCATCGTAATCACCATTGTTTTTTATCACCACACGGGTGAATCCGTGGAAAGCAGCTAGTTATAAAAACACAAGCAGAGAAGAATTAGCAGCCCACTATTAACCAATACGTTGTTGGCGAATAGGCCAACCCTTTGTCTCACGACTGTTATCCTAAGACAATTAAAAATAATAATTAATAAGACAAACCGGGAGTAACGGCTTGAGCTTCTGGTGAAGGTTACCACCGTTATCATATCCCCATTGGCAAGGTATATTGGTACTTTTGACCTGGCCGGCAACCACCCTCAAGTTTGAAAAATTGTCACCAAACACATAGTCTGTCCGGGCAGCACTCCTTGAGAGGCAGAAAAAATTCTAGGCCTACCGTTATTACATTTTCGACCATATCGTCACGGACGATCAAGTGAGATAGTGTTCAAACGCTAGATCTATACAGTATGAAAATATTTTCAAAATTCTGTTTTTTTTTTCAGATTGGTTCGATATAAATCTATTAGTACTGCTGTTTTTTTAGTATTCTATGAAATGTGCAATAATATTTATACGCCACAGTTATTACTGGCTAAGTGTGGTTTTCTGTATTAAGAAGAATTTTCTACCGTGATCAATCAAAGCACCAACACAATCCATCAAACGAAATATACACGAGCTCTGCTATAGGAATGACAAGTCACCTATTTCCCCATTACTAACATAATGTCATCAGAAAGTAAGTAAAACTCATAAATACATAACTTTCCCTTCATTTCCATCTTTTCCATTTCCTGGTGGCACAATTAAGCCTCTTCAATAGAGAGAAGCAGACTAAGACAAAGTCTTGTTCGAATATTATTTTTTAAAGACTCAAAAGGAAACAAAGGGCAGAGAAACGAGCCGTATCTTATTTGAATAAGTCGTGGTATGAAAGCGCTGCGGCTTGCTCGCTATCATACTGGAGTCTACATAGTCGTACTTAGTACTTAGTATGTATAAATACAGCGGAGGTAAAGATATGATGTAGTGTTTTTGCGTACAAAAATTTTGTACTGATTATTGAAAAGTTAAAAAAATCGGCAAAATAGGCGAATTAAGGTAAGCGTTATTAAGAACTAGTTGCGCCCCGCGGTTTCACCCGCGTAGATTACGGTTTTCCTGTTACCTCCATAATGCCACGGGAACTTATTTCGAAAATTTTTAGGGATAAAAATAGTTTATGTGTTAATCCAGGGTTTAAACTATCTCCATACCAAATTTCGTGAAGAAGTAACAAACATACACACATTCACACATATATACATACACACATTCACACATATATACATACACACATTCACACATATATACATACACACATTCACACATATATACATACACACATTCACACATATATACATACACAAAAACTTTCGCATTTATAATATTAGTCGGAAGGATTATACAATGCAACTTTAAGTTTTAACATCTGAACACGTAAACACTGCACTCAGTCTTCTTTTAGTGTATCTATCTAGGAAACGGTTGCCCGGAAAAAAATGCTGCTTAGCGATAAGGCCGCCGATTGTAATTTTATTTTATTGTAATTATATTATAGTGTATATTTGCACAATTTTAGTGCAATAAAGTGTTGTCTATCTATCTAACTAACAAATATGTATTTAGGTGCTTCGTCTCCCTTTGCAGAATAACCCGCATAGATCTAGGGCTTGCCCAATATCTCGCTTGATGGTTAGTGTTATCACGCTAGACCTAGAATGCTCACTGGCTCTCAAGAACTGCTGTTTAAACACCCTATGTGTTTGATGACAGTTTTTTTAAACTTCAGGGTGGTAGCTAGTCAGGCGGGTATGCGAAAGTACCCTACCACCATGCTGGGAATTTGATAACGGTGTTAGCATCAACGGAAGTTCAAACGAATAAGCCAGCGTCCGTCAGTTTGCACCAAGCTGACGCTATATGAAACATAAGAGGGACCTACATCTAGCTACGCTTATGCGAATATTATATATGCTTATATATTATTTAGGCTTATATATGCGAAGCCCTCATATATATAAGGCTTTAAGGCAAGGTATTTATGACCTACTTTTTACGATTCGGTTAATTAAAGTATGGACGTGCACTGCCAAGATTTTATCACAACGCTATAACTGTTACAGATTTAATGTTTTCATTAACCTTAATTATGCTATAATTATTTACTTATTCAATTTAGAAAACGAATAACGGAGTTTATCCATTGCGACCTCAAACGATCAACTGCGTTGAGAAAAATACTCCTTGGTCCTCACCTTGGAGGAGTGACTGCACGTGGCTTTTCAACAGACCACTTCGATGCTTTGGAAAGCACGCTTAGGGTAGGTACGACATTATTGTTTGACATAGAGCTGCGTCCACTATCCGCACCCGCGCTGTCCGGCCTTCCGGCATCGGAAATCATACAAAGCAAACTAAATTCTGTTTCGTATTGGTAGCGGCACGAAACTCTAGCGCTGACCGTTATGGCACAGATGTCAAAAATTAGGTCTCACAGGGGGGCCAGACGGACGAAGGGAGCGCGTGCGTGGGGCCGGCCGGTTGGCTAGCCAGCCGTATCCCGTCCCCCGCCCCACACGACGCTCCGCGAACTTCTGACTGTACAGTCGCGTTCTAAGTGTTTTGTTATTGCCTTTCATTGCTATTGTTTTTTGTAAAGTTTGAGTTCGTTTGTTATTGTTGGTTTTTTTATTAGTAAGTAGTAGCGCGACTGTAATAATGTTGGTTCATATTTGGCACACCAAATCAGTATTGCAATTCAACGACTAAGTGCTGCTAGCGTTCTGGGTACACTACTTATTGGAAGCCGGTTGGAACACTTGAGCTATCAATATGCTGGTAACAGATAGTGAGTTGCAAAATGTAATACCAGTAGTGTAATATAATAATTTACACATTACACATCACAATATTATGAAATATACATATTATATATTGTGCAATATTTTGTCCGCTATATCTTGTCTCGCGTTAATTGGCTCTCTCTTCTATTTTATTGCTGCTAAATTATTTTGTAGTATCTTACCTATTCTAATAAAGATGACCTTAAAACTATTATTTAGTTTGCACAACAAGGAGTTGTGGGCGATTTTGTTATAGTTATGTTTACCGGAATGCGCCTACAATACAAAAACAGCGATAAATACACACAAAATGGCCGAAAGTTCTAAGGGATTGGGAAAACTATCAATAATTACGCAACGCGGTGCTATTAGTACCAAAACGAATTTAACTTTCCTAATCACAGTAGATAATTAAACTGATAGAGTATGTTTGATATAAGATCACCTTTATGCTTACTATCATAGAATATATACATATATACATATATATATATATATATATATATACACATATATATATATATATATTCTATATATTTTGTCCTTTTATGCATCCCTGACAACGTGCGTGAAAAAATGTTTAATGGTTCAACGTTTTTATGGTTTTGAAAAGTGAAACCATAAAAACAAAAGAGACACACAAGCAATACCTAATAAAGCACTCTATGTGAGAGTTCGCCCGGGGAAGTACCACCACCATACACTAAGTACCTATTTCTACTGTCAGTCAGTGTTCGCATTACTGAGGTTCGGTTTGAAGGATAAGATTCCTGGGGCCGTACCATCAACTTTTACAAAACCATCATGTTTCAAGAACGTCATACTTCAAGCTTAAAGTAATAATGCTCAGATTCGCACCATGAACGTCTTAAAACATTATTGTTTTATTATCGCTCAGTGACGTGTAGAATGAACGAAGAAACATTCCTGCTATAAGGGCAAGCGAGACAACATTATATTTTCATATAGCGTTGTCGCTTTCGTTGGCGCTGGCTCATGGTACGCTTTGAGTGAACGAAATAGAGGTTTACGTCACAAAACTGCTTAGTCTAAACAACATTAAAGTAACATTGCTTATGTGGCCTTGTGGTACGAAAATTCAAAGTAAGATTACAATAATACTGCTATAAGAGTTGGTGGTAGGCCCCCTGGTGAAGTTACAGGCACATGAGACTTACCAACTTTATATCTCAGGGTGACGTACACAGTGCAGTTATTTAGAAAAAAAATAGGGGTTTTTATATTTACACAGCACCTCTGAATATTTCGGTTATATTTGAATATCGGTATAGTTTTTTTACAGTATAAATATCAAAAACAAAAATTAATAAAGATATTATAAAAAACTTAAACCTAGAGTTCCGCCAGCAGCGGGGCAGGGCCCAAGCTACCGGTGGTAAGGGCCGCAGAGTGAGGAACCTCCGGAAAATACGCGCCGTTTCAAGGAGTACCGCCTTCTGCATTTGACCCTTGATCCAACCTTCTAGCGAGAGCCTCTTAAGATGTTATTATTATTATAACAACTGGAATCTTAATTTAAAGGAAAACATGCTCCAATATTTGCGGGAGCATCAACGCGTGAATTCGACTCTCAGACGGTCATTATCGCTGCTACCCTCATTTTTCCGGCGACATCACCCGACCTCAATTAAATTAAAACATTTTCCCTTCTCTCACTTTTCACTTTTTTTTTCAGGTACCGCCTAGCCCAAATAAACGCCCCCGAATGTACCCAAAGGACTTACAATAATAAATAGGTGTACTTAAAATTTTAAATTGCAATACGCAAACCGCAAACACTGTTCTCCAGTTTAGTTATGGAAGGTGAACGTACTCAGGCAATGTTTCAGGAGACAAAATACTGTAAATACAGGACAGAATTGTCGAAATTGACAAAAGTGTTTTTTTTTTTTTTTACTATTATAAGCTTGCGTTTGACAACTGTCTCACCTGATGTTAAGTGATGACGTTGTCAAGGATTTAGCACACAAACCTAGAAAGTACCTATTCACTCGCGACTTGAAGACTCCAGGATTGTACATATCGGGAAACACAGACTCGGGCAACGAGTTCCATAAGGTGAAGGATCACCTTACGACAACACTTTTGTCGACTTTGGGGGAGACTGAGAGTATTAAGTCTTCGTACCTTATTTAAGAATGTAAACAATTACTAGTCTTTTTCCTCTTTTAAACAGACTTCAAAATAGGAAGAGGTTTCTCAATTCGACCGTATATTTTTTTAAGGGGTGGTGTCATGGATAACTTCGTCGTATATGAACCAATTTCGAAGAATCTTTTTTTTGTTTGATAGAGTATTCCTTTGAAGTAGTCCGATTTAAGTTTTATCAAAATCGATCAAGCGGTTTTTCAGTTACACTGTAATAGCTGAAAAAGGTTACGTCTATCTGGATGACTTCATTATTGAGGGTGAATGACAATTAATACCGTGAGTAGAGGTCACTGAAAAGGGTGAACAAAAATACAACCGGTTGCACTTCTGGAGTGCCGGCAGAAGTGAAAACTTGAACATGATTGATGATGATGATGAAAAGTCTATGTGTTATTCCGGGACCTGAAGTATATGTATACATACTAAACTTCATTCATCCAAATCCGTTCAGCTGATCTGGCGTGATTGAGTAACAAACATCCATCCATCCATCCAAACTTTTCAGATTTATAATATGAGTTGGATGGGATAGGATGGGATAGTGGGACGACACATAGAATTGATGATGACGTTTTTTTTGAGACAATGAAATCTTTCCTCTGTATAATATCGGCGTTTTGATAACCGAACTCAATAATACTTTTAACTAAACGATTTTATCAAATAAAACTACCAACTAACGAAAATGTTTCTTATTCGTAACACATTTAAGTTTAAATTTCAACGGTGGTCCTGACGATCTGACGATCCTGCGATCTGACGCGAGTTTAACATTTTTTCCCCATACAAAAGTGCACAAAGAGGCTAAAGAAATTTTCACTTGAAAAATTTTTACCCTAAAATGGAACGACTTCAACACCCAAAAGTGTGAAATAACTCTACCAAATTACTTGTGGTTTATTCTGCTTTGATTAATAATTTAATATAATTCCGTCCTTTTAAATCAATTAATATAAATAATATGATTAAAGAAAAAACTACTTACACCTTTGAATTGCCTTTTAGGACGTCTTAACTTGATCTACAACTGTCTTGACTACAAAGGCTGTTGGGTCAATAGAACGGGTTTTTCATATTCATCGTCAACCATTTTCTAGACGGGAATCTAGATTCTATTGTATTGCTTGCAAAGCTTTATCTGACTAAAGAGCGATATCAAACACTAATGTCGTGTTTTTAACCGCGCAATTTTTATCTAATTTTTTTTTTAAAAACTTGCTGAACTTCTCAGTGTAAATTAAGCTTTATGATGAAAAAAAATATTTTAATGGGGTTCAGCGCCTACCTCGCAATCTGTAATCAGTAACTTTAAATAATAATATTTGCTTGTTATACTTTCTCGAATGTATAAATCGCAAATACATCCTTAATCCGCCACTGTACAGACTTGAGAACCTTATTTATTACACGGAATGTACCGTTTTTACTCTAAGTCCCGAATTAACATAATAATTTGCATTGCCGTCAGATAAATGAGGGTAGTTAGTGCTAGCCTTTGTTTAAAGTTTTTTGTCAAGGTATCGCCGATCATGCACACTGGGTCTGAAAAACTATGCGCCTTTTCTCGGCTAATGTATTTTTTCTGGAGCATTACGTAATCTAAAAGCATTGATTGTTATGAAAATGGCTACTAGAGCAAACTGATTTTTCTAGCGCTCTGGGCCCTGTTGGGCAGTAATGGGGCCGCTTTTATCGCCACCTTTGCATCCCATATAACTTCTAATTCTACTCGGTCTTTGACTCATTCTCTGCCAATGCTCTGAAAAATACAAATATTCTATTATTATCATGGCTCACGAAATTAAATTACTCAGCATTTTAGACTGGTGGTAAATGTTATTTACAGCCGCACAACTCGTGATTTCGGAGTGTGGAAAGTAAAAATAGTACCTTAGTAGTGTTATAACTATATTTCTAAGCCTCTTATTTGATTGGTCAGTGCCTAAATCAATGACTTGCGTCACACCCACCGTATCGCATAGGTAAACAAAAGAACAATGCATGTACCGTACGTACAAACTATCATTGGTAGTGATTCTCTTGTTCAACTAAACTAAAATTGAGGAAAGTTAGATAGTTCTTATGTGGTTACGATAAAGTGCCACTTAGTATGACACTTATCAATAACAACACTATAATTAGATCATTTTATTGCGGGTAGTTTTAGGTCGTCACTTATTTGTTGCCGACTAACACAACACGCAATATATATAAATAATACCCGCGTGGTGATGAGGGTGATGATGAAAATTAGCCTATGTATTAATTCACGGTATAAGCTGTCTCCATACCAAATTTCATCGAAATCGGTGTAGCCGTTTGAGCGTGAAGAGGTAACAAACTTACACACGTACACAATAACGCACAAACTTGCGCACTTATAATATTAGGAGGACTTAAAATAACGTTGTAACGAGTTTCACGAATTTGTATTTAAGCGCAAATAGATTAAGAGCCAATTGATTTCAATAAATTTAAGTTGGTTTATATGTTTAGTGATTAACAGAATGATGAGCATTTCTGTCACAGTTTTACTAGAATAGAATATTTATTATTTACATGATGATTAACAAATTATATTTAAATATTTCGTTAAGTGTGGCGTAACTTATTTCGTCACTACAATTTTATGTCATTTTATACAATTAAGTTATTATACAAATGCCAGTTAGTGATGTAAGATTCTTCCAAAGAAAAGACCAGTGGCAGCAGCGGTAGACTCCATTAAAACTTCCAAGTATTACAACAGAGAGATTTGTTTCTTGATATCAGGATTACAGATTTTATATTTCCACTGAAAATTGTCATGGTTGCCATTCGGCCGAGCTCACGCCATAGAGGTTTGTACCCAGAGCTGCCAGTAAGAGTAAAATTACCGCGAAGATCAGGGAAAATACATAGGAAACCTTACAGTACCGAGTTCAAAAGTTTCCCGCTGCCACAAGTCAGCGTTTACGACTACTGATTCCTACTTCGGCCACCGATTAAGTGACATATGCACACTATAGTACGGCCCAAACTATCAGTAATCTTTTAATTAAAGACATATCATCATCATGGGGGCCTGTTCGTGATCATGACATTCTTGGATGCCTGTTCCCCTCTCCTCCAGTCGTGGCGCTGTTGTGCCGATTCATCCAGTCTCGTCATATAAAAAAAGACTTAATTTGGCTTAAACTCACCATCGACTTTGGGCATCTGTGACACTGTTGGCAATAAAACACGTTTCCGACATAAAATCCCAAGTTTCAAATACATAGATGCACATTCGTAAAGATAAAACAGTGACTCGGCAAATCACAAAATTCGTTCAAAACATCGACTCGAACAATCGTAAGTTCTAATAAGTAATGATAAAGTCGTATAAGAACTGATTGAGTTTTCCAGAAATCTATCAATTAATCTATCAATTCATTGTAGTTTAGACCCTACAACAACGCACATTTTTCTGAAAAGATTTAATTTTAGTATTGTCATTCGTAAATAGAACGGACATAATAACGCAACCACAAGCAATAATTATCGAAATAAAATTGAATAATAAATAAAAAACTATTGCGAACTTTTAACCACATATTTTTAAAACGATGATTAAAGGCACACTAAATCATAATACACAAACATCCAAGGCCCAGGACAAACATCTATGCATATTACAAAAAAGTGTGCCCCGGCTGGGATTCGATCACGGAGCTACGCCGATAGTCGGATAAGGTACGTAAAACCCGTCACCCCATTAAATATGGGTATATATTTGTTAGAATCTCTATTTGTGCAAAGGCAACTCCTCTTCAGTAATGCCGTTTTATTTCACAGTGACAGTTTCATCCCTGGATTTCCTTTCGGAATAGCTACCGGCTGCGTTACCAACCGCCATCATTATTTTCTGTCTGTATTTCTAGTATGAAAGGA
This sequence comes from Apeira syringaria, assembly GCA_934044485.1. NCBI lineage: Eukaryota > Metazoa > Arthropoda > Insecta > Lepidoptera > Geometridae > Apeira > Apeira syringaria. The sequence goes on from OW203659.1 coordinate 2,370,667, forward strand.
TTTGGAATAATATTGTTTTACCAAGTTAATTTAATTTAGTTATATTGTAGATTAACATTACAAATAATTCCATTTTAGGATTCGTAAGCGGAGCGATCGACACATAAAAGTTTAGTTCGGTTTAGCGTAATTACAACTTCGACCACATCGTCACTGCCCCTCAAGTGAGATAGTAGTCAGACGCTAGATCTAAAAAGTTTTTTTTTAATATATTATTGTATAAAAAGTCCAGCCGAACGAAATTGCGGGCTAATATCAGTTCAGCCATACAACAACAATCTAATCGTGCCAAAATAATAACGATAAGAAAACGCTTATTAAAGCCATAAATTTCCCAAAATGAGTTAATCTTACTGATAACTTTAAATTTATAGCACCCACTTGTTTATGACCAACTATGTTCATAAAGTAAACAAATTATATAAACATTTAAATATCTTTTTGAATTTATTTTTTTATGGTTAGCAAAAATATGAAAAATCCTTTTTTCACCAACTAGCTGTCAATTGCTAGTTTTATTCATCGATTTCGATGTGGAAGAAGTTTTTTTTTTACAAGTGAGTAAAGAGTTTTGAAAGTTCGAGCACTAAAAAAAATGATCATATGTATAATAGGTGTACACGAGCGAAGCGCGTGCAGTAATAGTATTTATTATATATAGTATTAATTATATATAGTATTAATTATATAGTATTAATTATATAGTATTAATTATTAAAATGACTGGTCGGTTGGCGCAGTTGGTAGCACTCTGCCTTCTGAGCCGCTGGTCCCGGGTTCGATTCCCGGACAGGTCAAACATTTGTGTGTATGAACATGTCTATTTGACCTGTGTCTGGGTGTGTATATGTATATGAGTATATATTTATATCAGTCATCAGGATACCATAGTACAGGCTCTGCCTAGTTTGGGACCTGAAGACCTTGTGTGAATGTGAATAAACAAATAAATAAAATAAATGTCTTAATAAGACACATTATAAATATATAAAACACGGGAGTTACTCACGTAATAAGTCAGAGGGTTCCGACTGTAGTTTCAACCACATTCGGTGGTCTTTTTCAAGGAGAATACGGGGCGCTCGCGGACTCGGTCGCGATTCGCCTAGTGTCTTAATGTCTTAATAAGACATACATTTGATTCAACTCATAAACTATATTGATTTTAAACTTGAAACAAAAATAACGTAATGATATTCATTTAAACAAAGATTGTGGACAGACGTTCTGACTAAGATCGTATCGCATCGGTAACGGCTGGATTCGGGCTGCTTCCATCCGGTCCTTATGGAAATCAATGGGGGAGGCGTATGTCCACCAGTGGACGTCCCTTGGCTGAGATGCTGATGAATCATTTAAAGTATTTATTTTCCAAGCGGCACTTAATATATTTTAATAACTCCTTATAAGTAAGTACTAAGAATCCCCGGGTCCGTGCGCGAGTCTGCTCTCCCAAGGTTACTGGCTCTTACGATTATAAGCGCCTTAATCAAAAGCGTAATATACAAGAACCTGCCGTATTACCGACGGGCTGTGCGAAACGATATCGTAAAATAATTTATTGTTCCCTTGCCCAGATTGGTTAGTCCGATAAAAGGCGGATTACTCAAACTCATAACTGTAGATTAAAATAAAAGGTACCTAAAAAGATTAAAGCAGACTGTCTTGTTAAAGGCAAAACTTAAAAATGTATGCCGAAATCACTTTACCCACCTTTGAACGTAGGTACATTTATTTTTTAACTATAAACACACAAATAAAGTTACAACTAACGATATCTTGATCGGTTTTTTTTCAGTTTCATCCGATGTTTATGTACTTACATAGCTTATGTTGCAGTATCTGTTTGTGATATAAAACGTGGAAATGGCATTTTGAATTGACTCACAGTTGTGTAAGCTCATTCCGCTGACACAAACTGGGAACTATTAGTAATTCTGGGCGCCGATGGAGTCAGCCTCGTGCACTCTGTACAAACATATCGGGCCTTCACTTCGTATATCTGCTTGTTTATTTCCCGATAGGTAACCCTATCGAGAAAAGGAGCTAGGGCTGACGCAGTATTGGTAAAAATCATGGTAAAGCTTAGTTATTATAATAAAAATACTTTGAGTATCCAAGTATACCTATCGAAACATTTTATATGTAAATTGTTCCAATATTATTTTTTGTCTCAAGGTCTATTTTATTCAATTAGGCGAAAATTTTGCTTTGCTTTGTATGATTTCTCATCAAGCTGCGTCCACTAACCGCGCCGGACGCACCGAACGCTGCCGACGCCGTCGGAAATCATACAAAGCAAACTGAAATCCGTTGCGTGCCGTGCGTGCGTTGCGTGCCAAAAGGACGCGTACCATAAGGGTAATAACCAAACAATAAAATGTTTCAATCAATAAGATCCAGATTCACCCGCACTTGATTAAGGTTATTTGTCTTCCAAATCATCAAGAAACTTAGGGCAAAATGGATAGGTAGTAAGTATTCCATCTTTTACAGCCCTCAAGCGGAATACTCAGAGCCAGAGTTACCGCATTGTGTAACACCTCAGTGAAGATCAGACGTACGCAAAGATCGTGGTGACCTATATCTACAATGATGGTGTAAGCAAATACGTACAACCCTGGCCGCAAAGGATATACCCGCAGGGCTGTCGATTGCTTCTCGCAGCCGACTTCTAGTATTCTGTTGATTGTTTATTTATCACGCTCTGATAAAAATCCGCGACAATGGACGACATAGTTTGTGTTCTTATTTCGGTTTACTTTCAATTGAATTGTCATGGAGCTTTGTAAACAAAAGTTTCAAGACATCGGATAATCTTATATATCATAATACCTAGTGTGTGTAATATCGGTAACATTATCATAACATAGCTGTAACAGAAAGCACATATTAAACACATCCGATTCTAATAACGTCCTTATCCAAAGCGGAACGAACTCGGAAGCCCTGCGCGGTTGCGACCCAGGGCCGGGGTTAAAGGTACCTTCTACGTCCGGACAACGCTCTTCCACCTCCGCGTTCCCTCCACTTTAAACACGGAACAGAGCACACAAGATTACACATTAGAACAGCAAGAAACTAATAAAATTAATCACAATATTCCGCTGCTACTCGCCTCTTAATACGTCAATTGGAGAATCAATTTGACAAGGGACCTCCAGAGCGCCCGTCCTGTTCGGCTTCCACAACTAGTGCACCGGCAACGGTTGCCACAGCTTCATCATCATCATCTCAGCCATAGGACGTCCACTGCTGGACATAGGCCTCCCCCATTGATTTCCACAAGGACCGGTTGGAAGCGGCCCGCAACCAGCCCTTGATCTTAGTCAGGTCGTCTGTTAACCTGTCTGCCACAGCTTATATACTGCCTTTTATCTCATACTACCCTCACCCATTGGCACAAATTGAATAACATGTGCTACCTACCTTCACTTAGTTAACAAATCAATTACTAGCAAATCTTACTGTCAAATACATACTTAGATTTAGCACCATCGACTTTGAATGACTAAAATGCTTTGACAACCCCATCTATCATTACACCTAACACCTACACATTACACTTAACGCCATCTATCTTTTTTTCAATATCTGACATACTCCGACATATTTTTAAAACATCTAAGTCTAAATATTTTGCTGGTTTCATGTAAATAATACTAACTATATATATTGTATGAATATCTTGACAACGGGGACTATGCAAATGCAGCTGTTGTCCAGATTGAATTCAGAATGGAATCGAATGGCGAGCTTCCTCGCTTTACACGGGTAATGCCGGTTGTTGAGTTATTCCATCTGTAGTAGGCTAAGAGTGGAGTCACATTTATAACTCGTAGTCATATTAAAGAAACTAAATCGTCATTAATACGCCTAATCTAACTGAAGCGAGCTTTTAAATGACTATTTTGTTCTTAGTCTCTTTTTTTGCATAGATCTAGCATTTCACCGCTATCTCACTATGTCAATGACGATTTGGTCGATGCTTATTCTCAAGAACTGCTGCCTGAAAAGACTATGTGTAAGGTGATAATTTTTGAAACTTGAGGGTGGTAGCTAGCCAAGCGCGTACTCGACAATACCCTACCACCATGTTGTGAATTTTACAACGGTGTTACCTTCATCGTCCAACCAGCGTCCGTCAGTTTAACGGACTCAAAGAGCACATGCGATTACTTTTTGATGGCATGACACGACTATTGCTCTGCTGGCTGGCCGGGTACCTACGCTGCTATATGGGCGGGTTAGAATAGTTGAGCTAGCTATAGGTGACTAAAAGCTCGCAGGCTGCCCATAGTATTATGATTAGATTTCAGTATTTAATTTAATATAATTCGTATTTTACATTATTACTTTAATTTGTGCCACTTCTCTGCATTACTTTTTACGTAGCTCCTACGCTATTTTACACTAAAACCTGAATAGACGAGCTTCTTGCACCATCTGTGCAGTATTTCCTTAACATCTGCATACACTACCATACAGAGAAATGTCGAGGCGTTTGAATAAACTCCTCTTGTACAAATAAATGCAGTTATCAATGTAGGTAAAATTGAGTAACGTTTTTAATTACGATCTCTCTCCTATACTGTCACAATATATAAAACAACACAGGAAACATCAATGGACTATGGAAAAAAAATGCCACAAAATGCAACCGACTTAATGTGTGAAATAACTTGTTGAAGTCAGTACCATGATAGTTCACAAAAGTAACTATCATCACAATATTTTTCTCATGGTATCGACTTTGACAACTTATTTCACACTTTTGGGTATTGAAGTCGGTTCCATTTTTTGGTAACATTGTTTTTCCACCCTTTTCAGCACCCTTTTCACCTTTGCTACGGAATCAACTGTCACTGTGTATGCTCACCGATTTCTTCACCTTCAATCAGGAAGTCGTTCAAGTAGTGATAACACTTTTCAGTTATTGGAGTGTAACTCAAAATCCGCTTGACCGATTTTGGTGAAACAAATAAGACCACACGGGAAGCGCCAGCTTTAAAATAAAAAAAGAATCGGTTCACCCAGTTGAATTATATATGTCACGAGTGAAAGGTCTAGGTCAGGAGTCGGCAACCTGCAGCTCGTGAGCCCCGTGGTCTCTCCATAGTCAGTTGTGATCCAGACCAAATAATTTAGTAGCCTTTGAAAATTATATATTACAGGATATTTGGATAGCTGTAGGCCACTCTTTAAACGGCTTAAGATTCTTCCTGTACCCTGATTATATATATATGAGATATGTGTTTTTGTAAAGAAATATCCCTATCTATTTGAAAAACATTGTGATATTATAAGAAGGGCTTGTAGATATCCGCATAAGTTATACGTACCTCCGCAACGACTAAGCGTCACCACTCAAAATGTTAATTGTATGGCAATACGAGTGTACCATGTGTCATGTGTCATTACCAGATAGCCTACACGTAAATAACATTAATATGTTTAAGAGAAAACTGTTCCAACTATTGTCAGAAAAATGTTATTATACAGTTAAGGATTATCTAAATGATAAAAATATAAAATAAGGTAAACATTTATGCTTTGACAAATATATTAATAGTCTAATTATGTACATCTCCGTTGTAATTATTATTAATTTTATGATTTTATTGATATAAATAATTATTGTATTTTTTTTTCCTGCTCTAGTTAAACGTCCAATATTTCCATAAATATTTGCTCGCTGGTGTCCAGCAAATTGTTGTAGATCTGCATTGTACAATAATTAAGCCACCTTTATGTACCAACATTTTATGCAAATAAAACATTCTATCCTATTCTAATTTTGCAATTGATCCATAAGAGAATATGTCTTTCTTATTTACAGCCACCGCAGCGCCTCAAAGAGATTACAATACTACGTAGGGCAGCGCCTCTCGACTCTTTGTCAGAAGTAGAAAATCAAATATTAATTTGAGTAAAATACAATATTTTTATTTGACTTTGACAGAAAAACTCTTTGAAAATGAGGTTTATTGTAACTTTTGGCTCTTTAGTCTGAAAAGGTACCGATTCCGGGTCTAGGTGAAAATCTTATCTACAGGTTCGATTCTCCGTAAATTGTAGAATCATATTTTAACATCTTGGTTAAAGGGCTGCCATCACGAATAATACAAAAATATTTTATAACCTTAGTGGAGTAATTACGCTGGTAACAAAAAGTAAACATTTATTATTTATTTTTTTATTAGTATTGACTTGAATCATTAGCTTATCACACTTTACAATACGTTTATGTAAATAAGTTTTTGATTACATTCCATTCTGATAACTACTTTATATTATGGCGTTATAGAAAAAATACTAATAACCGTAACGCGCACTTGCAATCAATGTAGTATCTCTACTACATAGGTTTTTTTTTATACAGTATAAATCTAGCGTTTGACCACTATCTCATTTGATGTTCAGTGACGATGTGGTCGAAGATGTTATCACGCTAGACCTAGAATTCTCACTGGCTTTATTACACTGGCTTATGTTTAGTTACAGTTTTTCTAACTTGAGGGTGGTAGCTAGCTACGCGGATAGTCGAAAGTACCACCATGCTGGAAATTCGATAACGATGTTACTTTTACCGGAAGCTCAAGCTGTTGTTGGGGATCGAACCAGAGTCCATCAGTTTGACAGCCGACGCTCCCCCCGCTGAGCTGTCATCGCTTCAAGGTATGTATATATCAGCGTATATAGTCCACGTTTGGCGCGTCCGAAGCATTTCGTGGTTAGGAATCGACACCTATGTAGATATATACCACGCTGCGAGTATGCGTGATATGTTGTAACTATGTTCCGACACGTTTCAACTATGCTGCAACTATTTGAACACAACTATGTTTGGTGCTCACCGCGATCGACGCGCCTCTGTATCGAGATATTTGAGCTCATGGATGAATGTATATACCTTCAATTTTCGGAACAACTCAGGATATATGTGTATATCCTGAGTTGTTCCGAAAATTGTTAGCCACAGAATTAATACAGCCTCTTTATGCCTGAAACTATTTTCAATTGACGGCTAATTCCTTAAATCTCCGTGTTTAAATTTTCACCTACAAACATACAAACGACAAACGGCTGGCAAACTTTCGCCTTTTTAATATTAGTGTGACTCGCTGCGGCCCGCGATTTTCTCCGCGTGGTGATAATTATACTATAATGAAAAGTAGTCTATGTGTTATTTCGGGACCTGAAGTATCTACATACCAAATTTCAACCAAATCCGTCTAAACGTTTGAACCTGAAAGAGTAACAAACATCCATACAAAGTTTCGCATTTATAATATTAGTACGATGTGTACTATAACTAACGCAAGCTTATAATAAGTAAAAAAAAATCACGTCATTTATTGTTATTGCATAAAATCATCGGTCCTTCATTAGTGTGCGAAGTTTCAAATTAATCCGACGTTTTGAAGGGGGTGTAAATGACATTCAAATATTCCGCTGCAGCTAATAAAAGCGTGTAAAACAGGCATATATTTGTGATAAGGAGATTCAAGCGATAAAAGTTTTAATGTACTTAGTTATTAAGATCATGGTACCACGTCGTAATTCGATTAATTAACGTAACTGTTATCTGACGACGCTTATCAATGAATTAATCTCTGGAAATAATTTTATCTCTTCCGTTTTATTTATCGCCTTTTTAGCCATGAATAGGCACACAAATAATCTACGGCTCGAAATATTAAAACGTATTGATATTACCAACTCCACCTTTATTTGACAGAAAATATTACAATTAAAATCATTTTGGCTAAGTTTTTTTTCAGCTTCTTTGGCAGCTACGGCTAAGTTTAGTTGCTTCAATTTGTAGATTCCTATCAGTATCCAAAATTCATTCAAGCTAATGGTTTTTGGAGAAACCTTTTATTTCCGGCAGCCAAGAGTCAATAGGCTTGTAATATGGCACTCGTTCGGCTTTTTAATAAAATGGCTCTCATTGCAAAAGATAAGGTGAAAATCGGTGAAAATTAATTCGACGATTTGTAAGACTGCTCTTTTGTCTATTTTAAGAGTTATACGTTGATTATCTATACAATAAAATTCAGTGTGCAATAAGCCCTCGAGGCCAAAACACATTGTTTTATTTACACCAACATATATTCAATCTAAACATAATTTGCAAATCTATATATAAAAAAAAGGAATTGCTATTTCTCTTTGTCACGGCATCACGTGTACGGATTGACCAATTTAGATAAAACTTGGTATAAAGATAGATGCGAACTTGGAGAAGGACATGGGCTACTTTTTGTCCTGGAAAAAGTATTGTTCCCGTGGGATATCTGAGTTAGCGGGAAAAACGTTATATACACGGGCGTGAAACCGCGGGGTGCAGCTAGTCATTAATAAAGTTCTGTTATTTTTACACATTGTTACAAACTTAAACATTTTCAGTCCCCAAACTAGGTCAACCTGTATTTTGTGGACCACATCGTACGTTATGTAAGGGCACATGAATACCCAATACAACCATTTATTTTTTAGTCCACGGACTGGCAAGCGCAGCATAGGACGGCCACCGACAAGGTGGACAGACAGCCTGACTAAGATCGCAAGCAAGGGCTGGATGCAGACCGCTTCCAGCCAGGGAGGCATACGTCCAGCTGTGGATGTCCTATAGCTGAGATGATGATGATATCCATTTTTCATTTGTAGTTCCATCTAATGGAGAGGTTAACGATGACTTTTAAAATATTTTAAATGAAAATTGATAATAATTATAAGTATGCTGTGAAATGATGTATAAAAATAAAATAAATAAATTTGTCAGTGTATGTTCATTCTACATCCTGTCAGAAAAATTAAATTATTTACACCAGTAACAAGTTTTATCTGTTTAGGAATGTGAACTCCATTAAATATAATTGAATTATTAGATAATTTGTATTTACAGAATTGGACCTTTGAAATGTTCACTTGACTGGTCAATATCAGGGGACTCACAATGGATGAGAAGCTGACGAGAATCAACAATCGAACCAGTCAAGCACATCAGATGATATCGAATCGAACGGCGGAATCTTTGGAAGGAATTACTTATCCAATTCATTTGGTTGGTATCTTATTGATTTACGTATTACCTGGTCTCGAAAACTATGTAAGTCTCTAAAATTAAAAAAATAATATCTATATACATATTATAATAAAACTGTAGTGGTCGAATTTTATTACAATGAAAAAATAAATGCTAAAAATCGAGTCAAGGGGATGTAAGAAGTGAAATAGAACTAATTTAGATTTTTTCAATTTTTTTATTTCTTTGCTTGTCTGTTTATCTGTCTGTTTGTACGGGCTAATCTCCGAAATGACTGGACCGATTTAAATAACTTTGATATAGATTTTTTTATTTAAGAATGGCGGGAACCCACCACAATAAGAAGGATGGTGCTTGCTCTTGTCAGAATCCAAGATCTACTCTGGGTCGTTGAGCCAGCGGATTAAGTGAGTAAGTATACCTATTTACAGTTTAAGTTGAAATCGATTTACTTATTGACCTGAAGGCTAGATCATAAGTTTAATATGAGATCAAAAATGGGATCACAAAAAAAAAATGAAAAGTGTCTCAATCAATATTTTTCCTTAATTTATTTTCATTGAAATGTATGTCTTTCTTATTGGTTGCCTAACTAGCATAATAAGGATAACAAAAACAAGGCAAGTAGTGTAACGGAACTGGATGTTTATTTACATAACTTACAAAAGTTTTCTTAACTGGTGGCCGCACAGTAACTGTAGCGAGAGTTCAGAGTTCCTGCGCACTAAGTCTCAGAAGAATTAGTAGAGGTGTTTAGTTGAAGGTCTCGGGGAGAACAACAACAGGAGTAGAGATGATGGATGTTCCAATACTTAATGGTTGGGGTTCACCGGGTTCACCCGTTCTCCCAATAATACTAAGACTTAAAAAAGGTGCTTAGTTGAGAGTCTCAGGGAGGACTACGACGGGAGAAGGGATGATGGGAGTCCCGATGGCGATAGGGCTGGGAACCACCTCGGGGAGAGGGGGGGTTCCGATGACGACGGGAGAGGGGACGACTGGAGCCTCGACGTTGTCGGCTACGTTAACAGGTCCGGGAACTTCGACCTCGGGGACGGTAGGCACGAGCACGGGGGTGGGCATGATAACGGGAGCGGGGTCGGGGGCGACGACGTCAGCAGAAGCACCGTTGGTGTTAAGGATGATTTGGACGAGGGGGGTGCCATTAGCAGAAGTAATTTCGTTAACAATGGGGTTCACGGGGGTGAAGTCGTCGATGATGGCGGGTCCGACGGCGATGGGTACAGGCTCGAAAGGTGCGATGATAGCGGGTCCGACGGAGATAGGTGTCTCGCCGACGATCGGGGTGGGGCTGGGCATGCCAGGGGACACCAGGCGATGCACGGGAGTGGCCACCGCCACAGCGATGAAAGAAGCTATTATCAGCATAGAATTCATTTTCGCTGTAACAAAACACAATAACTTTATAAAGTTGAATTTAGAGCACTTGCAGGCGATTAGCAAGTCAGTAACAAAATTGATTCAAAGATCATTGTTTTAATTCTCAATATGCAAATTGTTTTGTATGTCAGGTATATATATTACCTGTTTTTTGTTTGTTGATCTTGTACAAACTATACTTTTCCAATATTTTTTTTCCTTTTATAATTATTTGTATCTGCTTAGGTCAGATTAACAGTAGCAGATAATGTTTTATTGCATATAATCTCATGATACGATGAGTTTTTATGTCGTCATCAAAAATGTAGCGATGGGATTAACTAATTTGATTGATTACTGAAATTATTGTGAAATTAGTTGAATTTATCAAAGCTCATATGATATGTATCAATATTTGATCATAATAATTGAATAAAATATACTTAACTACTGTTAGCCATGTTATTTTAATATTGTATTAGTTATTTTTTATTTGCCAATTTTTTGGTTTGTAACAATTTGAATTAATGAAAATATGAATATCATTGAACATGATCTCCAGTCATTCAAGGAGTTTGTAATTCAGAATACATGCCGTACTCTTACAGGTCGTGACCGATATCGGCCTGTAGTTGGTAGGTCGACTCAGCATGGGTTACACGATAGCTAGCGCCTAGGCATTCGGAAGTAAACCTATTAACCCTAACCTATTATTATTATTATTAAGTAAACCCCCACAGAGAGAGGCGAATAAGACACGTGCAAAACTGGAGTCAGCTCAGGTACATTCAGACCCAGGTCTTCAGCGTAATGGATGGAATACTGTCAGATTTTTAATCGGTTTCTCAAGTGAATGGTAGTGTTGGAAGAGGAAGGCCTAGGCGAACGTTCCGAAATCTGATTGCTCTAAGAAAGACCCGACGCTTTTGTATGAAAGTGTGTCGGGATCGTAACAATTGGAAGACTGTGGTCTCTGCCTAACCCTACGTAAAAGAAATTGAATAAATTTTATGCTTTGCCTTACAATAAGTGTACGTCCAATAATGGACTGGCGTAACACATACGTAACAATGTCTGCGCATACTTAATGATCATCTAGTAAAGAAACACTTAGTCAGCTAAGCTGACTTGAACAAACATATTATCACCTTTTCCTGGGTTCAAGTAGAAGAGTAAGTTGTTAGGGAGTGTAAGATGTTTATATAAACATTGATATACATGAGCTATAGACTGTCCCCCTTACTAATAAACATTGATTAAGCTGCGAATAGTAATTCGATGTTTTGTTTCGTTCTTTCAACGTCAAACTGTCATATAAGCGATAAAGACAAAACACTGAATAACTATTCAGAGGTTATGCAACGTTTATTAGTAAGGGAGTTAGTGAAAAGTATTTTGTAGGACTTTATTTTGATGTGCTACTTGATGGGTTTAGATAAATGATAGATAGATATAGTAGTATATGATACTGTTTCATAATAAGGATTCTTAAACACGAGTGTAAGTTAATAAGTAGTTTTTTTATAGCATTTTACTTTTTGTATGCAATTTGGTCTTACAACACTCGTGTGGTGTTGTAAGACCAAATTGCATACAAAAAGTAAAAAAAACTGAACTCCGGTAAAAAAAACTGCTAAAGTACCTAGTGGTACATTATTCTATATACCAATCTTATAAAATATATAATGAAATTTAGGTAAAATTGCGTTTAGCGCCAAAATCCATTTGCTGAACTTGCAGATCGCGCATGCGTGTTGTGCCGCTTCCACAGATTAGATGTAGAAAAACTGCATTGCAATTTCCTTTGTCCAGCTGAAGTTAGTTAAATTATGATACAGTTGTCCATAGAAGAGCTGTATCATAATGTATTTTATTGCGATATATTGTCTCTGAATAAGACTGTCATTCAAGTTCTGTTTTTGATCTTTTAATCGTTATATTTCAGTGTGTGATTAGATAATATCATTTTTTAGCTTGTGCTCAACACAGAGAGGTGATGATAAATTGCATTACCTTCTCTCTATCACCTTATTCAGCATACAAGCAGTTTATATGTTATATGTTTATAATTGTGATTATATATCATGATCCGCATTTGCAAAGTTATGAATGTATATATATTATGAGTTATGAAAATAGTAACAGTAGCAAAATAACGTAGTCATCCAACCAATAATAAAGTGCGATTTCAATATAAATAATTTATATAATAATATATAAACATTTCAAATCTTAAGCCTCCTTATAAAAATTTATCAACTACATCAACTTTTGTATAATTTGATTTTACCGGTTATAATTATATAGTTTAGATGATATTATTTATGTAGTAAGTTACATTTTACGCCCCGCGGTTTCACCCGCTTGGACTACGGTGTTCCCGCTATGTCAATAACCCACGAGAACTAGACTTTTTCCCAGACAAAAAGTAGCCGTTATGTTATTCCATCATTCTAGATTTCATGCAAATACGTTCAGCCGTTTCAGCGTAAAGAAGTAACAAACATACAAACGTCAAACGACAGACAAACTTTTGCCTTTATAATATTACTAGTAGCGCCCCGCGGTTTCACCCGCGTGGGTGACGGTTTTCCCGCTACCTCAATAATTCCATGGGAACTATACTTTTTCTGGGATAGAAGCAGCCTATGTTTGCTCCAGGATCTAACCTATCTCCATATAACATTTTATCGAAATCGGTACAGCTATTAAAGCGTGAAGGAATTACAGAAGCGTTTGAATTTTTTGAGTATTCCACGTGATAAGCAGTTATTTTCGGGGACAAAAGGAGCATTATGTGTTAATCTAGGGTCTAACCGATTCCATGCTCGAGAGCGACAGATCCTGGCAGGCGGTGGCCTCTTTCTGCGAAGTCGTGATTTCGCAGAAGGAGGCCGCGGAGAGGATCAGAGAGGTCGACGCCCTCGCTGATCCTCTCCGACGTCGGCGCACGGGAGGGAGGAGAAGGCGATTTGCAGATCGCCTCCTCGCCCCACCCGTGTAGTAGGGTCATCGGTTGGGTTTATGGGCCCCAACCGACTCAATGGCTCTACGTGCCGGGGAGCGGCTGAAGGACTGAGCTAAGCCGCTCCGTCTGCCGTTGGTCCGGTTGATGGCACTGGACCTCAAGCCGGGGCGGGATGGAAAGTACTTCCCCATCTCTCCCCGACAGGCTGCGTCTGCTCGCCGGGGTGGTTTGGTCGGTATGGGCCCGGCTTCTCTGGGTTGGAGTGTCCATTAAACTGAGTCCGACAGACGTCGCCTGTGTCCCATATGACAGGCGAAAGTCCGTAAAGGGTTTAACCTCGTTAAAAAAAAAGAAAAAGGGTCTAACCGATTGCCAAACCAAATGTCATTGCAATCGGCGTAACCGTTTGAGCGTTTGTTTTGAAAGAGTAACAGTATTTATTTTTATTTGCGTATTCCACAGGAACAGCAATTATTTGAAAGATGAAAAGTGGCCTACGTGTTTATCCAGGGTCGAGGCTACCTCCATACCAAATTTCTTCGAAATCGGTGTAGCCGTTTGAGTGTAAAAGGGTAACAAATACCACCATTATGTTTGTCATCGTATAACATAAAGATAATGTTCCTGGGATGGAAGAGTGGTGAAACTGTATAAATAAAACTTGATTGAACAATAAAAAAGCATATCAGGTATGCCAGTGTACATGTTTAGTTTGTAGCATTATTTAAGTGACTTATCTTTGTGATTAGTAGCTATCTATATCCGTTGGATTGCTCTAAGCCCGGCTCGAGGCGTGTGACGCGGATGGCGTCACTTTCGATATATCTTAAAATTAAGCCACATTATATTGTATTTCATACTTTTCCGCCATAATTTAAATACTTAAGCAAAAATAAATGTATTATTAGTAAGAATTTGACGCACTCGATAATGAATCGGCCCAGAAGAGAAATATAATCCGTATAATCCGTTTCAGTGTCGTATGGAATCCTAACTATATTGAAAAACTGGAATTAATTCAGCACAAATTCATAAGACATTTGAATTATCGTTGTTATCGCGCATCTCAGGATTATGAAGGATCATGTACTCACCATCGAATGTCAACTCTTAAAAACCGTAGAACACAAAATGATATGTTATTTCTGCATGGCATATGTAAAGGCCACATTGACTCACCTGAACTGTCAGCTAAAATATTAAGATTTCGCTGTCCGTATCTCAGAACTAGACACACCCAATTATTTGCCGTTAATCGGTCCTATACCAACTATGCCTCGAACGCGCCTGTTCACCGTCTCCAAAATACGTACAATAAACTGCCACCATCGATAGACATATTTCTATACAATAAAAACTCATTCAAAAAAGAGTTATTGAGTGTAATAAATGAACCGGCAAAGGTAAAATAACACAAAACATCTTATACAAAACATTGTTTTTCTCATACTGAATCTTCTAAAATCATTTCAAATTCACACACACACACACACACACACACACGCGCGCGCGCGCGCGCGCACATACACACACAAACACACACACACACACACACACACTCATGCAGATGTTCACACACCACGACGAGCCAACAATCTAACATTTATAAATAAGGTTATATCTGACGTGCCAATATAGCGGCATAGACTGTCTTACATTAATGTTATACCTATATAATGGAAATCCGTTTTTGGCTGTAGGTAACAATAACATACATCAAACTCTGTTAAGAGCTGTGGATTTTGTAAATTAATAAAATAAAATAAAAAGTATACTTATAAAATTATACTGTTAGTCAGTTTTAAGTCAAAGTTAAGAAAAATTTAAACATCCGATTATTAATTAACCGTTGGTTAACTGTATGGTAAAAACTGTTTTTAATTGATAATCGGACGTTTCCATTCTGTTGAACTCTACCCTAAGACTAAAACTATACTGAATTCATCATCATCATCATCATCATCATCTCAGCCATAGGACGTCCACTGCTGGACAAAGGCCTCCCCCATTGATTTCCACAAGGACCGGTTGGAAGCGGCCCGCATCCAGCCCTTGCCTGCGATTTTAGTCAGGTCGTCTGTCCACCTAGTCGGTGGCCGTCCTATGCTGCGCTTGCCAGTCCGTGGTCTCCATTCGAGAACCTTTCGGCCCCAACGGCCATCGGTTCTTCGAACTATATGCCCTGCCCACTGCCACTTCAACTTGCTAATCCGCTGGGCTATGTCGGTGACTTTCGTTCTTCTACGGATCTCCTCATTTCTGATTCGATCACGTAGAGAAACCCCGAGCATAGCCCTCTCCATAGCTCGTTGTGCGACTCTGAGCCTGTTCAGAAGGCCTATAGTCAGAGACCACGTTTCAGTTCCGTAAGTCATCACTGGTAACACACATTGTTCGAAGACCCTCGTTTTCAGGCATTGCGGTATTTTGGACGAGAAGACGTCTCGGAGCTTTCCGAACGCTGCCCAGCCGAGTTGGATTCGACGATTGGCCTCTTTCTCAAAGTTGGACTTACCTAATTGGACTGTATGTCCTAGGTAGATGTAATGGTCAACAACTTTGAGAGTCGAGTTCCCAATTGATATGGGGGCGGGCGCAACATGGGCATTTGACATAATTTTCGTCTTGTCCATGTTCATTTTAAGGCCCACCCTTAGGGAAACTCTGTTGAGGCCTTCGAGCATCGTGCTGAGGTCTTCCATGGATTCTGCCATGACCACAATATCGTCGGCAAACCGAAGGTGAGTGATGTACTCGCCGTTGATGTTGATGCCGAATCCTTGCCATTCCAAGAGCTTGAAGGCGTCTTCCAATGCGGCAGTGAACAGTTTCGGAGAAATAACGTCTCCCTGTCTCACGCCTCGTTGCAATGGAATCGCCCTCGAAATTTGCTCTTGTACTCGGACCGACATAGTGGCGTTATTGTACAAACACTTCAGCACTTCGATATACCGATGGTCAATACGGCACCGCTGAAGAGACTCAAGCACCGCCCACGTCTCGATCGAATCAAAGGCTTTCTCATAGTCCACAAACGCTAAACATAAGGGCAAGTTATACTCTTCGGTCTTCTGTATAACTTGCCGCAGCGTATGGATGTGGTCTATGGTGCTGTAGCCTTTTCGGAAACCGGCTTGTTCGGGAGGCTGGAAGTCATCAAACCTACGTTCGAGACGATTCGCGATGACTCTTGAAAACAGCTTGTAAACATGGCTCAGAAGCGAAATGGGTCTGTAGTTCTTAAGCAATGTGTTGTCACCCTTCTTAAAGAACAACACCACTACGCTTCTGTTCCATGCTTCCGGCGTTGACCCTTCGAGGACAACGGAATTAAAGAGCTTCTGAAGGACTTTCAGTATCGGTGATCCACCCGCTTTCAGAAGCTCTGATGTGATTCCGTCGTCACCCGGTGCCTTGTTGTTTTTAAGCTGCTTCAGAGCCATCCTAATCTCGTATAGGCTGATGTCCGGGATGTCTTCGGTATAGTGCCGGGTCAGCTTGGCTCTTGGGTCTTTGGCCAAGCTGTCAACAGGTTTAGCGACCGAAGTGTATAGCTGTCCATAGAACCTCTCGATCTCTCCAAGCACCTCTGCTTTGGTCGACGCTATACTGCCATCATCTCTCTTCAGCTTAGTCATCTGGCTTTGCCCAATAGACCTGTCTCTTGCAAACACTTTGGAGCCTTTTCTCCGTTCGATCGTATCTTTAATACGATTTGTACTAAAGGTACGGATGTCGTGTCGCAAGGATTTCCATATTCGTCTATTGAGCTGCCTATATGACGCAGCATCATCGGATGATTGCAGTTGCAACGAGCGTCGTTCAGCCATGAGGTGGAGGGTATGGCTGGAGAGTTTTTGAGGTCTATTTGTACGGCGGGGCTTAAAGAACTTAGACCCCACTTCGTGGACAGTTTCTACAAACCTGTTGTTGGTCTCGTCCACCGACGCAAAGTTCTCAAGGCAAGCAAAGCGATTGGATAACTCAAGTTGAAAGCTCTCGGGGTTTTGGATATGGACATTTTGAGGTCGGAGCGTGGATTTCATCAAACGGGACCTCTCAAGTTTAACATTAATATTCAATGTGCCTCTTACCATGCGGTGATCACTACCGGTTTTGACCATGTTGATCACAGAGACATCATTGAATATTTGTTTCTTGGTGGTCATGATGAAATCGATCTCATTTCTTGTGGAACCGTTGGGGCTCAACCAGGTCCATTTCCTTTGAGGCGGCTTCTGAAAGAAAGAGTTCATCATAAAGAGTCCCTCTTTCTCCATGAAGTCGGCCAGCCTCTGTCCCCTAGGGTTCCGTTGTCCATAACCAAATTGCCCCACTCTCAACTCTCCATCACTTCTTTCGCCCAACTTTGCGTTAAAGTCCCCCATAACAACATTGTAATGGGTCTTGGAGGTATGTATGGCCCTACTAATGTCCTCATACATAGCCTCTACCTCCTCATCGGTTCCGAGTTTCGAGGTCGGTGCATATACCTGAATGACCTTCAACGAATATCTGCTTGATATTCTGAGTATTAGGTATGCCACCCTGCTCGAAACGCTGTCGATGGTGATGATTTTGTTAGCGAGGGACTTGCGAACGAGAAATCCGACACCACCTTGGGACTTTTGGTCGCCTTCCCGGTAGTAGAGCAAGTTACCGGATTTGAGAGTTATGGTGTCCTCACCCTCTCTACGGACTTCACATAACCCTAAGATATCCCAGTGTAACTTACTCATTTCTTCTTCCAGTTCGACGATCTTCTCGTCTGCCAACAAAGATCTTATATTGTGTGTTACCAGGGCCAGAGGTCGTTTTTTCAGGGAGTGGTAGCCGGGAATCTGCCGGAGATTCTTAGCACCCCCTGCTCCACCGTTACACTGGCCGCTACCGGAGCCAGCATTAGCGGAGCTGCCGGGGACTGGGGGCCTGGTTTTATTTTGTACTGTCATAGGGGGGGGGTTTGCCAATACTCGCCACGCTTGGCGTGCGGGTTGGCGAGCGCAGTATATAAAATACGACCCTCAGAAGGCGCTGCTGCCCATCCTTCTGGTACGTGATCCCTTAGTCGACTCTTACGACACCCACGGGAAGACATGGGGGGGTACTATTCTAAGCCGGTACCCCACGGCTATACTGAATTATCAATTATTAATATTGACTTCAATTTCCATTCTAGATGTAATTTAGCTGCCTTGATCTCCTGCTATATTTTTAAAGTATTGCACGCAAAATGTAAAGGTAATATTTAACTTTAAATACAGAAATAGTGTTCACAATTTATTATGATTTTTGTTCATAATAAATGGTGAATGATTA
Source organism: Apeira syringaria (assembly GCA_934044485.1). Lineage (NCBI taxonomy): Eukaryota > Metazoa > Arthropoda > Insecta > Lepidoptera > Geometridae > Apeira > Apeira syringaria. The sequence goes on from OW203659.1 coordinate 2,389,386, forward strand.
TAAAAAACATAAATCTGCACTAAAATCTATTCATAAAAATGAACTTTATGCATAAGCAATAAAAGGCAAAATAGAAAGAAAAACCTTTTATTGGTTTTGTAAATCACCAATAACAAGGATCTGTGGCCTTATATCATAGATTAAAGAGCATATACTGCACCTCACTTATGTCTAACTTGGTTAAGCGGTCAATGCTTGAACGAAACGCCTGCAGGGAAGCAGCCTGGATTTATTTTTAAACCAAACAAACTTGGTTGAAGTTTTTTGACATTAATTAGTTTCGCAATCAACGCGGAACACAAGACAAAACATACCTATTAACGAAATACTGAAATGAGCTAGTTAAATTATAATAACTATCTATACAGCTAACTATAACTAATAAGGGCACTGGTGCAGACTGAAAAAAATTGCCAATAAATGGAACCGACTTCTACTATGAAATAACTTGTTGAAGTCGGTACCATGATGAGTTCAAAAGTAACTTTTATCAAAATCTTGTGAACGCTCACAAGCACTGACTTCGACAAGTTATTGCACACTTGTGAGTGTTGAAATCGGTTTCATTTTTTGGTAAATTTTTTTTCACCCTTTTCAGTGACCTTTGCTACTCACGGGATTAATTGTCATTATGTATGTTCACCGATTTCTCCACCCGCAACTATAATATCATCGACGTATACGTAGCACTTTTCAGTTATTGGAGTGTAACTCAAAAACCGCTTCATTGATTTCAATTAAATTAAAATGGGACCACACGGGAAGCACCAGCTTTCAACGAAAAGAACGATCATAATCGGTTCATCCAGTCGAAAGTTATGCGGTAAAACTTTTTTTTTTAATCATACGGGTCGTATTGAGAACCTCCTCCTTTTTTGAAGTCGGTTAAAAAAGTTCCGAGCATACATAAGAATGTGAGCGAGGTAACTGCTGGGTCTATCCCTTTTACACTTTAGTAAGGGCAAAAGGGAGACATTCTAGTACTTAAACTTATACTCTTTATATATGTCCTGGGTTTTGTTGTACATTATAATAATAATAATAATAATATGATTTATTGATATGATATTAATGAAATCGATGATAATATGAGGTTGTGGATGGATACACCACACATCACAGACATCTAAGCTTTGGAGGTAAATGAAGGCTAGATTTAAAGTCCTGTATGTTAGTGTTTTATTTTTTTTCTTCCTACAGGTCCTTGTGGAAATCAATGGGGGAGGCCTATGTCCAGCAGTGGACGTCCTATGGCAGAGATGATGATGATGATGATGATGATGATAGTGTTATCTGGTAATTGTTCTTGTGTGCGTAAACTCTGACCCAAAATTACGTCTAGGACCGCATTTCCAATGGGCTGTTCAATATGGCATATACATATATTATATTATTATGTCTATGTATCAAACTAATATTATAAATGCGAAAGTATGTGTGTATATGTGTATGTGTGTTTGTTAACTCTTGACAGATTTGAATGTTATTCGGAATAGAGGTACCTTAAGACCAGAACATACCTTATGATTAACATATACGAAACATTATATTCCGAAAAATTGATGATTCTTCTGAGGTACAACAAAAATCTATATTATACAAATGAAAGTATGTCTGTCTGTTACGTTTTCACGCTTATATAGAATGATCAACGAACTTTGATTAATGTCGTTGTATAGAGATGCCGTTATTAAAATAAAATAATAATAACTAATTACAACACTACAGCTATATTACAATAAAAAAGAATAAGAGATATGATTATTGGCTATGCAGATACCTTTTGAATGACCTGTGTGTCAATCGTCACATGGTGGTCAATGTTCTATTCTCGTTCGGACATTGATGACTCGGCTGCCAACAATAGTAGTAATAGGAACTATACTCACCTTTGAGTGTACAGCCTCCGCGTCGGTTATTTTATCTGAGATACTCACACAATATGATAGAAATTACATTGTCACCCGTTTCTTTTATATCCAGTTAATCCTTCACCGCCGGCCCAAGGGAGCAAGGTGGTCGTGGGGATCTCCGCCAAAACTGAAAGTAACCTGCCAAACCGCAGCCCCTGTCGACTCAGCTGCCCGCCTCGCAGTAAGCCCACCTCGGGAATGAATTACCGAATGCACCCAGAGATAACTCGTAAGAACTTTTTAAGCCCTGGTATTCAATGTTTGGCAAAAAACCCGAGAAAAAGTTATCTAGCTAGATAATTATCTTTGTCAATTGTGCCGCTTCATTTGATGACGACAAAGGAACTTATCGTACGAAGGTATTATATTGTCACTATTAATCTCGTCCAAGCAGATACAGGCAATTATAAAAGGGAAAGAAATCATTGAAAAAGTATAGTTTGAACAAGACCAACAAACAAAAAACAGGTGAGATACCTTCTGATATACAAAACAATTAAAATACTTCGAACCAAAACATTGATTTTCAATTCAATACTCAATACTTTATTGCATCATATGTGTACAAAAAAGGTTCCTATTGCTAATATTATATAATATTTTCGTTATAGCAACATATGACCCTGGTAGGGTGTCGCATCATATTATGCAAACAGACCGATTCATTTCATATATTTTCTTTGATTGTGTCATTAAAAAACTCGTTGATATTGTAGGAAGTTTTGTTATTTATTTCTTTTAGGTGGTTATAAAATGTTAAGTCTTCTTCTATCCAGCTTGTGTAAAGATCTAGTCGCATATCGCCTTTTCTAGATTCGCCTAGATCTTCTTTTTTTAAAAAGAAGTGTAGTTGTTTCCTAACAAATTTACAAGTTTCTAATATATACAAATAATGTGAGCGGTATAATTGTATGTAATTCAAAGTAGTTTCTGCAGCTTTCAAGTACTTTTATATTTGATATTATACGGATGCATTTCTTTTTTCATTCGCTTTTGTTAGTGTGTTGTGAATTGTACTCAAGTGATTTAAATTCAACTTTATAAAGTTATTGTGTTTTGTTACAGCGAAAATGAATTCTATGCTTATCATCGCTTCTTTCATCGCCGTGGCGGTGGCCACTCCCGTGCACCGCCTGGTGTCCCCTGGCATGCCCAGCCCCACCCCGATCGTCGGCGAGACACCCATCTCCGTCGGACCCGCTATCATCGCACCTTTCGAGCCAGTGCCCATCGCCGTCGGACCCGCCATCATCGATGACTTCACCCCCGTGAACCCCATCGACATCATGCCCGTGATGCCTATTGTTAACGAAGTTCCCTCCGCTGATAGAACCCCCCTCGTCCAAATCATCCTTAACATCAACGGTGCTTCTGCTGACGTCGTCGCCCCCGCTCCCGCTCCCGTTATCATGCCCACCCCCGTGCTCGTGCCTACCGTCCCCGAGGTCGAGGTTCCCGGACCTGTTAACGTAGCCGACAACGTCGAGGCTCCAGTCGTCCCCTCTCCCGTTGTCATCGGAACCCCCCCTCTTCCCGAGGTGGTCCCCAGCCCTATCGCCATCGGGACTCCCATCATCCCTTCTCCCGTCGTTGTTCTCCCTGAGACTCTCAACTAAGCACCTTTTTTAAGTCTTAGTATTATTGCGCAGGAGCTGTGAACTATCTGTGCAGACATTGTGCAGTTACTAGTTAAGAAAACTTTTGTAAGTTATTTAAATAAACACTCAGTTCCCATAATCTACTTCGTATATTATTGTAAATCCTTATATGCTAATACCTCCGCCGTTAGGCTGGAACATAAGTCGAGCAATAATCTTTATTAAATTGATTTCGTTTAAGTTGGTAGTGAGTGTTCCTCCCTCAACTAACAGCGCCAGTCTTGATCCTCTACTAACTAGCAAATAAGTAAAGCTTCCATTTCACTAATTGACAGTAAGCCTCACAAATACCATAAAGAATACCAATCAAGCCACAGACCCCAAATATATATTTATGTTCTATTACAAAGCACATAATACTGCTCGTTAAGACTTCCGAAATGAAACAAGCGCGTGAAGAAATCATGTATTAGGAGATATATGTATAAGAGACGTATACTTATATCTAGATGATAGGAAAGTTTATCCAAAAATTAAACTAATGATGTCCAAAACATATCCTTAAAATATGTAGAAGATGAAATACAGTATTATGTTGAATTAAAATATATACCTACCTTAAATTAACGTTAAACCTTCACAGTGGTCAAGTATCAATGCCACTAAGTTTTATGGCATTAAGTGAGAAGCTTAGCCTGTATAGTCTTGTTATTTTTTCTATTTGATTAGTAAAGTAAAAGGTACTAGACTATACCTTTACTTTAACGTGTTAAATAGTATAATAGTAATAATTTCCTATTTTGTTCCACTTTTCTATAACGCGGAAACATAAATCTTTGCTTATCAAATATGCGCGACTTTCATGGATACTGCAAGTTTCAAATGATCGGTCAGCGTGTTGACCGTGTATACATGACTACCTAAAAAAGTTCATTCATTTAAAAAAAAATAGTATGACTACTGTTATAATGTCTTACTTGTCTAAAATGCTTACTGGCTCTCAAGGACTGCTGCCTTGCAGCCACCAAACACTATGTGTTTGGTGACAGTTTTTAAAATTGAGGGTGGTAGCTAGCCAGGCGTGTATTCGAAATTTCCCTGCCACCATGTTGGGAGTTCGATAACGATGTTACCATCACCAGAAGCTTAAGTCGTTGGTGGCGATCGAACCAGTGTCCGTTGGTTTGACAGCCGAGCTTCCACCGCTGAGCTACCATCACTTCATAATTTGAAGAATATAAAACTTTAAACTGACCTAATGCATATGACATGTGACGTGAAAATAAAAGAAAAAAGAAAGTAATCGACTCGACCATTGAGTAGGTACTTATTTACTTCCACTAAATAATCATAAGATTATGGCTGGCCGGTTGGCGCAGTTGGTAGCACTCTGCCTTCTGAGCCGCTGGTCCCGGGTTCGATTCCCGGACAGGTGAAACATTTGTGTGTATGAACATTTCTGTTTGACCTGTGTCTGGGTGTGTATATGTATATAAGTATATATCAGTCATCAGGTTACCATAGTACAGGCTCTGCCTAGTTTGGGACCAGAAGACCTTGTGTGAATGTTAAAAAAAAAAAATAATAATAATAATAATAATAAATAAGACGTAGAAGTTGTTTGTGTAAAATTTAATTTACGACTTGTTAATGCCAAGATACCAAGGATTTTTTGATTATGCTGTAGTAAATACCTTTGTTCTAAATCACGTATGCAAAAAATGTTTCAAACAAATAAGACACATATTTCAGTTTTATGGTGTACTATAAAAAAATAATCGATAACTGATACATTTGTTACCTATTACTTACTTGTAGATTATTTTACTTATCAATACTTGATTTACAGTCACAAAGATAATAACTTGATTTTTGATAAACTCAAATTTTCGACACATAACAATTCGATTACACTTACTCTGCTTGTCAACGAGTTGAACAACTTGTGAGTAAACTTGTTTGCGATATGCCATCAAAAATCATACTAAATTTATACAGCGGGTCAATTAAAACACATTTGAAAAAAAAAACAGTGAGTGTAAATAGAGATCCACGAGCTAAAAATGTATTTTTTTAATGTACCTAATAGGTAATAAGTGGTAAACAACCAGACAGGCCGCCTGATGGTAAGCGATTACCGTCGCCTATGGATTTTTGTAATACTGGGGGCATCATGATACTCTGTTAAATTATAAAAAGATGATTCGAACAAATTATCATCTATACTTTGGTCGTTCTTAACCGACTTCAAAAAAAGAAGGAGGTTACACAATTTGACCGCATAATTATATTTTTTTTTTATGTGTGTTCGTGCAGAACTTCGTTGTTTATGAATCTATTTTGATGATTCTTTTTTTTGATAGACTATACTTCCTATGTAATCCCATTTAAATTTCATCAAAATCGGTTAAAACGGTTTTTGAGTTACACTCCAATAACTGAAAAGTGCTACGCATACGTCGATGACATTATAGTTGCGTGTGGAGAAATCAGTGAACATACACAATGACAATTGATCCCGTGAGTAGCAAAGGTCCCTGGAAAGGGTGAAAAAAAACGCGGCTTCGCACGGTTACTGAAAACCTTTCGCTCGCAACAAGTAGAGAAATGATTCATCATCATCATCATCATCATCTCAGCCATAGGACGTCCACTGCTGGACAAAGGCCTCCCCCATTGATTTCCACAAGGACCGGTTGGAAGCGGCCCGCATCCAGCCCTTGCCTGCGATCTTAGTCAGGTCGTCTGTCCACCTAGTCGGTGGCCGTCCTATGCTGCGCTTGCCAGTCCGTGGTCTCCATTCGAGAACCTTTCGGCCCCAACGGCCATCGGTTCTTCGAACTATATACCCTGCCCACTGCCACTTCAACTTGCTAATCTGCTGGGCTATGTCGGTGACTTTCGTTCTTCTACGGATCTCCTCATTTCTGATTCGATCACGTAGAGAAACCTCTCCAGAAGAGAAATGATTACCTGCATGAATATGCAAGTAATCATTTCATTTCTGTACTTGTTGTCTTAATCAACATTATTTACTAGTACCGATTTTGAACAAAACTTTTTCGAACAAACATCTTTGCTCATCACAGATATGTTTCTCCCGGCCGGGATTCGAACCTGGGGTCGCGGTTCCAAAGTCAGTGTCACTGATCACTGAGCAACGACGACCATGAATTATGTGTAATGGGAACCCAATAGACCAATTCGTTTGATTCTAAACTCGAGATTATTTTCATTCGGTTTATGTATCACTAGGTAGCGCACCGCGGTTTCACCCGCGTAGATTACGGTTTTCCCGCTACCTCAATTATCCCACAGGAACTATACTTTTACGGGATAAAATATTCTATGTGTTATTCCAGGGACTAACCTATCTCCACACCAAATTTCATCGAAATCGATACAGCCGTTTGAGCATAAAAGAGTTACAAAAGAATTTAAATTATTTGCTCATCCCACGGGACCCGAAATTATTTTCGGTATGAAAAGTAGCCTATACTATGTTAATCTAGGGTCTAAACTATCTCCATACCAAATTTCATCGAAATCGGTGCAGCCAATTAAGCGTGAAGAAGTAACAAACATACACACATACACAAACTTTCGCCTTTATAATATTAATAGGATTACTAGGTAGTTAGCGCATGATTACATTGGTTCATTAGCTTAACAGATTTAGCTGATGGTGATTCCTTTTCCTGTCACAGTTTATTCCAATGTGAAGAACATTTTACTTAGTTTATATATTACCTTTTCATTACCTCACCGTTTGGTGCAAACAAAATATAGATTAAAACAATATTATTCTCAATGGGCCATGGAGGGAAATATGGCCGGTAAATTCCGGTATGGCCGCTAAAGTTATTAATAATTATTATTTCTTCATTATTAAGGTAAAGGTTATTAAAAAAAAATTATGACTACTTAATATTATGTACTATAAAGACATTTTTTTTTTACTAAAACACGTAACAAATGTGGTCATTAATATCCAGTAGTAGAGTAAACTAAAATACAAAAACACCTAAACTTAGATCGATGTTGATTGTACCTATAATAAAAATAATTAATTAAAGTTTTTTTGTAATATCTGTTTCACCTCTACAGCAGGTGCCTCATGTACTTAAAACAATACGGCAAATTTATTAAAATACTACAGCTTTAATAACATTTCATCAAGCCAGTAAACCTAAAGATTTACACAGTTTTACACGATTTTACACAAGGGCTTTCTTATTGTAAGCTGCTCTAGCCCACACTACATCTGCCGCAGTTTCAAGTCTCATCTAATTTCGTTAACGTTTTTTTTTTTTTTTTATAAATATTATAAGCTTGCGTTTGACCACTGTCTCACCTGATGTTAAGCGACGACGCGGTCTAAGGTGGAGCACGCAAACTTAGAAGGAACCTATTCACTCGCGACTTGAAGACTCCGGGGTTGTACATATCGGGAAACACAGACTCAGGCAGTGAGTTCCACTCCCTGGCAGTACGCATTATAAAAGTGGAAGCAAAACGCTTCGTGCGTAACGGTGGTATATCTACCACGTAGCGGTGGCGCATAGTCGTACATATACATACATAGTATAAACTTACTTCTTAGTTCTAATTGCAACACCGAAGTTGCAACTATGGCAGCGCGTTCAAGCGCGTGTCAAAACATTACTCGCTTTCAAAATGAACTGGAAATTTCACATATTATTGTCTCAAGCACCTTTTTATTAGTATTTGGGTGTTTATTTTGCAGTTCTGTTTTGGAGGAGTTTAGCTTCTGTGTTGTTAAATTCGCATTTGGACGGAGTATAGCGTTGTTTTTGAAATTCTTCATTGTTTTTACCAGTGGGTGTAGTAATCAAATAAAGTAATCAAAAGTAAAAGTAATCAAATGATTAACACTCAGACCACAGGTAACAGAAAATTTCAAGAAACCATTTGGTTGGATCATTCCATACGTGAGTCTTCAAATTATATTTTTATACATTTTCTGTGAATTTTGGTAATCAAAATGAATAACCGCCATGGCTTATGTATTTGTTACAATATAACCTTCACCGATCCTTTATAAGATATATACCTTTATAAGATCCTGCATGCTTAAATAATATAAGTAAGCAAACACATATTTTATACAAATAAATGATTGATTGATTGACTGAACGCTCGAATCGGTGGTGGAAATAGAACACGGCCATCAAAATTAAAAAAAAACTCCATTTAGTAAAACTTTAAGCTAATTCATAGGTTGCAATTAATAAAATACAAATATCACATGAATACATTTTTATTTCAAAAAATATGTTTTTTTAAAGCAAGCTTTTATAGGTGTAAATAAATATAACCAACGTCATCATTTCAGTAAACCCTTTTAGCACAAACTCGATGGGTTGGAATATTTATGTATGGAATCATATATTTTACGGAGTTAAAAAGTAGCCTATGTGCTATTCCAGACTATAATCTATCTCTGTGCCAAATTTCATCCAGATCCGTTCAGCCGTACTGGCGTGATTGAGTAACAAACAACAAATCTATCCATCCATCCATGTAAACTTTTGCATTTATAAAGTGGGAAAATACTAATAACAAACTACAATACTCCAGCTATTACAATAACATTTAAGCAACCCAGTAGCGTTGCTAGCCTATAGATAGCTCAATTGCTCTAACCCTCTACCAGTTGGCAGCATAACTAGTATGAAATCTAATTTAAACATATTTTTTTTTAAATGTACATCTATTATATAGTACGATATAGTGTATACGTTTTCTACTTAATACGATATTGTCAAACGAGAACATACAAACCAAAATACATTTGTCGTGTAAAAATCCATAGGAGTCCATATAAAGAAAAAATACGCCACATTAAGATACGTACCTACTTACACCCAAAATCCGAAGCAAGTCCAATATTTTCCCTGAGGCGTTATCGACGAAATAGCTACTTGCTTGCGTTGCTCGTTTTTCAGCCGTCTTCGGCACTCATTCCTGCCAATTTCTTTAACAATGTGATGTATGTATTCTGGTTTTGCCATCGTTTATTCGTGACTACAGTTCAGTGGGTTTGAATGGCGCGAGATAAATGACTGCGTGCAGTACGTGCATGTGAAACGATGATAGCTCAGCGGTGGGAGCGTCGGCTGTCAAACTAACGCACGCTGATTCGATCCTCACCAACGGCACGCTGTGGCAACGGCTTGAGCATCCGGTGAAGGTAACACCGATTTCAAATTCCCAGCATGGTAGTAGAGTAGTTTCGAGTGCCCACCTGGCTAGCAACAATCCTCAAGTTTGATAAAACTGTCACCAATCACCTCTTAGTAGGTTCACGCAGCAGTCCTTGAGAGTCAGCAAGTACTCACCATCTAAGTAATATGTTGTACGTAGTACATATCAGGTCGATTGTAATCACTGACCATCGAGTGACAAAACAGGCATATAAAAAGAAAAGAAATATCCGCCAGATACATAATTCCAGGCTCATACTCGGTGAACGTCAAGACTGATGCCTCGTGCGCGGCGCAATAGGTGTCTTCCGGTTGCTTAAGATTGCATGTGTGTATACTTCATAAATGCAATTTATACGTGAGAAAAGGTATATATAGGCTATAGGTGTGATAGCCTGGAATAATTAAATTTGCGGAATTAACACTAAATATTATGTATCATTATCAATGTATAAAACACGGGAGTTACTCACGTAATAAGTCAGAGGGTTCCGACTATAGTTTCAACCACATTCGGTGGTCTTTTTCAAGGAGAATACGGGGCGAATCGCGACCGCGTCCGCGAGCGCCCCGTATTCTCCTTGAAAAAGACCACCGAATGTGGTTGAAACTATAGTGGGAACCCTCTGACTTATTACGTGAGTAACTCCCGTGTTTTATACATTGATAATGTCTCAAAACCACGTCAGTTTTAATAACAAAATTATGTATCATTTCGATATCGAAATGATACCTAATATTTAGTGTAGGAATGTCTAAAAGTAATGCCTGAATCTATCAACTTTCAAGTATGTCTAATTAGATAGCTATAAAAAAGTGAACCTCGACGGGATTTCGAGAATTTTTCTCATGGTAAAACCCCTTTTGAATTTGCTCTTGGGAAGTTCGAGCCATGTCGCCGCGATACCCATGATCAAGGTTTGCTGGGTATTTGTCCGGGACACCAGCAGGTATACATACATTTATAAAGCATGTCATTATCCATGTACAAGCTGTCATCCAAATCGTTCAACTTTCGGCAAAAGGTTATTATTGAGAGAAACTGTCACTGTTACTGGTTTGGTTAATGTACTAGCTAACTGCAATGTTATCACTTTACAGTAATGCAATAAAAATAACGTGTTTAATTAGATATATGTTAATTATTATACATAGAGTAATGGTGATGCATCATTTTTTTATGGGATAAGGTGACGGAACAACCGAAAGGCCCACAGGATGTTCAGTGGTAACCTCTGCCTATAGACAGATACACTTCGTAGAGAACTGCTCTGCGCCCGTCACCCTGAGACATAAAGTTTGTAAGTCTCATGTGTCTGTAATTTCACCGGAAACCATACCCTTCAAACCGGAACACAGTGATGCGAACACTACTGCCTGGCATTACGGTGGCAGTACTTTCCCGGGCGAACTCTCACATACTATTCTTACACAACATCTGCTGAATATAAACTTAAAATTATAATAATTACTAGCTGCGCCCTGCGGTTGTACCCGCGTGGTGATGAAAAACGGTGATTATGAAAATCAGCCTATGTTCTAATCCAGGGTATAAGCTATCTCCATACCAAAATTCTTTGACATCGGTGAGGACGTTTGAGCGTAAAGAGGTAACTAACATACACACTTACACACAAATTTTCTCATTTATAATATTAGTAGGATAGGATTATTATAATGACCCGCCGCGTAGATCTATGTATCTTAGGTAAATAATTGTTTTAATACAGTTGTTAATTATTTCCTCTAGCAGTCTAAAATTATATTCCATTATTATTAAAACGTTCAAAATCCTTAGAAAAACCAAGAAGAAATGAACCGTAAAATTGCCCCATCTCTTCCGGAAACACGTTTTAATTAAAGTTGCTGTTTAAAAAGATCTTCAAGGCGCAAATTCAATTTAGTTTTACAACTCGCCGACGGCTTCATGAACAGTCGAGATAAAATTCCAATCGGAAACTAATCGTTTAATACAAATAAAGAGATCGCATTTAATCTATATACCTAGTGTTCTTTCTATAGAACTAAATTATCGTACAATATACCTGATCTCAATTTCCAACGTCCAATATACTTCTCTCAATGCTAGGCCAACTAGCCGTAATCTTTCTCTATGGTACCTACTGAAACCTTGTTCCTAAGACAACCAGATTTACGCAAAAGTGGCGCTATGGAGATGTGGTCTCGGAGGCCTAATAAGTGTAATGTAACAAACCGAATAGGACTCACGTGGTAAACACTGAAAAATCAGTTACGTGCTGAGGCTCGCGCTCGCCGCCTGGCACGATCATAACTCCCAGATGAAGAACTGCAAATAAGTTCGAAACTGGTCGGAGAGTAATTTTCCAGTGTTTACCACGTGAGTCCTAGTCGGTTTGTTACATTACAATTATGGAAGAAACTCGCGATAGTTTTCAGGCCTAATAAGTATTTTTAAAAAGCTGCTTGTACTAAGTAACGTTATAAGCATTGAGTCTGGCGTCCGTCATCACGTTTTCCAGAGACAGTTTGTACCTGATACCGCTTCTAATATGGCACAACAATGAAGCGCTGAAAATATGCTTACATAAAACGTAGTGGTTATGTATTTGAGCTGTTTGGTGTCACCATTACCTTGGCCTAGAAACTGTCCGATGCAACGCGTGACCGTATTTATCACACTCAGACCCCCGCACTAGGATTCCCTGTATCGCGGGAGGCATGGACACACACAATCACAACACACAAACACCCAAGTCCCGGGACAAACACCTATACTCGTCGCACAAATGTTTGCCCCTGCCGGAATTCGAACCCAGGGTCCCGGAGACACAGAAGTCAAGCCACTGACACGGACCACTGCGCCACGGCGACCGTCGATTTGGCTCAATGGGTCATGGCTTGTAATGTAAATGCAATGCTGCAGGATTACAAGTACATACGCTGAGAACATGCTGGGAGTAGCTATTAGATTAGTTAATAATTGTTTATTTCATTATAAGTTTGTTTTATAACTATGAAATTAAATAAAAAATATAATTATTAAAAATCTAGCCACTAACTAGCAACACCGTCACTGTGATGTTTTTTTCTAAAAGTTGTTTGGCCATATGCTCTTTGCCGATACCATAGTCATTATGAATTCAGTTCTAAATCCAGGTACCTTCCAGATAATTATGAAATTGACAGAGACGTGATGAACATGCGAACAACGAATACAAACAAGGCTATAAAAGAAAAAGAATAATAATATATCCAATCATAGTGTATCGATCTGAGAGTTGGGCGACAAAAGAGGTAAATGGGAGAATGGTGCATACAGCAGAGATGTACCTTTTTTTAATACTGTATACATCTTGTCCTTGACTGGCCGGTTGGCGCAGTTGGTAGCACTCTGCCTTCTGAGCCGCTGGTCCCAGGTTCGATTCCCGGACAGGTCAAACATTTGTGTGTATGAACATGTCTGTTTGACCTGTGTCTGGGTGTCTATATGTATATAAGTATATATATAAGTATGTATTTAAGTTCTTGGTGAGTTTATATCAGTCACTAGGTTACCATAGTACAGGCTCTGCCTAGTTTGGGACCTGAAGACCTTGTGTGGATGTTGTCCCATATTATTATCATTATTATTTATCTAGCTTTTAAGCACTATCTCACTTGATGGTGAGTGACGATGTAGTCGAAGATGGTATCAAGCTAGACCTAGAATGCAGTAACAGTAACCTACACATCGTGCTGTTACAAAAATAGACAAGAAAAAGTGGTTTTTTTTCTGGCCAGAAATCTTATTTTAATATATTACAAACTGTAATATTTAATAACTGTAGTCGAACTGTAAATATGTATTTAAAATTCGAACAATCTTCTAAATGTTGCAGGCCTAACAACAGCTCAAATATTTGACCCACTATCAGTTGCCAGCGTACAAGATAACGTGTATCTCAGAGGATGTTCCGTACTACAATAAGGGGCTCTAAAGTTGGGAAGCCAAAGAATAAGACTTTTTCATCTTCCTCATAACATAAACTACGTTATCACAAGCATGCAATGAGAGTAGATGAATATAGAGGTACATTATAATAATATATATATATACAATAGTACATGAATATGTCCGCGTAAAGAATAAGTTTATGAAACGTGTTACTCCTGGGACGGCTCAGATAGAGCGAAGTAGAAAAGGATACGACCTCCATAGTGTGGAATAAGGGTAAAAAGAACAAGAGAATCTTTCAACCACTGTTTTACTTTTTAACTGACTTGAAAAAAGAAGATTACATATTCGACTGTCTTATTTGTTTAATTTTTACCGTATTTTTCCCCATTTTGTGACTGATTCTAAAAGTTCTTTTCTTGTTTGATAGTGTACCTCCGAGGTGGTCCCAATTAAATTTCATCACAATCGGTCAAGTGGTTTTTGAGTCACACTCCAATAACGACTTCATAATTGCGGGTGAAAAAATCGGTGAACATACACAATGACAATAATTTATTTATTTATTTTAGACTCTATTTTAAATTAATGCCGTGAGTAGAATAGGTCACTGAATAAGGTGAAAAAAAAAAAATTTTACCAAAAAAAATGGAACCGACTTCAACACTTAAAAGTGTGAAATAACTTGTCGAAGTCTATAACACGGGCACAATACTTTGATAATAGTTACTTTTGAACTATCATGGTACCGACTTCAACAAGTTATTTCATACTTTTGAGTGTTGAAGTCGGTTCCATTTTTTAGTAATATATTTTTTCATATAATACTAATCAAAGTTTTTTCTGTAACGCCCGAATATCTCCAACATAACTAAACCTCTGAAAGAAAACCGGACATTAGGTATTAATAGGTAGAATCCAGTATTCTATTTGACTAAAGCGAATTAAAGCGGAATCCAATTAGTAGAAACCATTTTGATGCACTCGTACAAATGAATTGAATTCTATTATTTTAATTTGCTCGCCATTTAATTAGTAGAGGTGTCGGATTTATTGAATTATCGCGTGTCTGAGTAATGTGATGTTGAAATCGAATTAAATCATTCAGTATTACTCATTATTGTGAATGTTTAGATGCTTAAAATAGCCACTGAGGGAATGCCTTCGTTTCCCCTCTAGTTCAAAGTAACATACACATGTTATCACACATGACTAAGAGTGCGATTCTTTTTTCGCTCACAGTGCATACGCGTTTTTACGTTAGGATATAACTGCGCGGAGATGAATTTAGTACTGACAGTTCTGACGCTCGTAAGCAAATCGGAACGGATTGTGTGTGTGAAAGCGCGCGAATGCTACAAATGGCAGTTCCCATTAAATTCATATTAAATAATTCACTTCTGTACTCCACGGGCACTTTAAGGGTCATATTTACTGAAACTTTAAATTATTACGTGTTTAATTTGTTTGTGGAGGGATTACCAATTTACCAATTTTTCAACAGATCCTCTAGATGACAATAAAATGTTTGACAGCGCTCACACTGCTCTACGTCGTAAACGTAATCGTTTTAAGGACAAGACGAAGACGTCTTGGATGACGTCATATAAATTTTGTGTGCAGCTGTCAGTGTATTTCGCACGCTATCTGGGCTCAAAGCGCTTGAAGCGCAAAAAGAAACGTTACCTATGTCCAACCTTATTCTTACATAATTATAAAACAACCGATTTACGATGAACAAATGTACAATTATCCAACGCGGAGATATATACGAGATGCTGATAGCCCTTATCAGTAGATATTACTACGACGATGTCAAATTCCAGGAAAGATACCGCTTCAATCCAGATATGGTGGTCGAAACTTTGCTTCCATTGTTAATATTAAACAACGATAACCGCGGGTATCCTCATTGTACGTAAAATGTCTATTAATTAACTTGTGTATAAATTTGTAAATCTATCAATTAAGTTTTATGTTAAAAAAAATGGCAATGCTCCTGGAGTCTATGGAGAGTAATGTTTGAAAAGGGACTAAACTGCGGGCTAAATCACAGGTACTGTGACTGTATACTGTACCCTTCAAAAGTTGAACTAAAAATATTTAATTTGATGAGGACTTTTTGAGGTTCCCTAAAATACATCGATACGAAAAATACGAAAAAATTAAGCCGTCTGGGTCCTTTCATAGAAATCCCTGTACAATTTGTTCGATCATAATCAGTCCGTACCCGGAAATTCCCTTTGACTTAACCCAACAGCGAAGTTGATATTTCTCTTTTCATCCGGGTCCACCAATACTGTGAATTTCATATATATCACATTTCTTAGAAAATATCCCAAATTTCCCAAATGAATCTCCTGTAATATCTGCCCATCTCCGAAGTGAAGTCATAATTCACATAAGCTACGCACGCCTCTAGTAAAATGCAAAGGTTCTGTACAGGGTCTGCGCTAGAATCAGCAGAGAGGTTCTAGTAAAAAATAAAGCATTTAATGTGTTTACAGTTTTACTATACACCTATACGGCTTGCGATAGCTGCTTGTGGTTCCTGTACTGTTATTCGTATGCTAGCTATTCTTACCTTCAATTTTGCTAATATGTACGAATTAACTGTCTTAATTAACCGACCGTAATTTGTAGACGAAAAAGAAATACGTTTAATTATAGAATACACACAGCAGTACAATAAAAAACAAGACCACAATGGAAGAAAATGTAGAAAAAAAAACAATACAAATGATAAATCAACTTATAGATAATATCTATTAGTTGATTTATCATTTCTTATAATATTAATTTTGAACCTACAAACAACGTGTTGTCTTTATTACCACTGAGTCTACACCTCCATCGATAGAAAGAAAGAGATCCTTTAAGTTATGGACGTGAAATAGTTTAAGCCAAGATTCGTTTGTAGTCATTTATTACATACAGAAATATATTGGGGGTAACGGGCCATATTTTGTACAGGGGGTCTTATTGAAATGAATTGGGCCCGAAAATCCAGTCCCTAATGCGGTCCTAGCCACGCAATAATCAAGATATATGGCCACCCTTAGCCCTTTGCCTTCCTCGATGATATTGAGTTATAGCTCTAATACCAGCGTAAAGTGAGAAAATAGTTTATGTTCATCAAATTTTGCAAAACAATACTGAATTTCATAGCATGGTTTACGGAAGCCGTCGTAACTTATTTTCTCAGCGGTTTTATTAGCCTTGCCTGCATGAATGTTGTAGCGAAAATTTCGTACTCAAGCCCACGCAACTTCGATTTATATTGAAGCTTTGCACAGTTATTAAGGATTAAAAACAATACAAAATTAAAAAACTCTTTAATTTATATTTTTTATTTGTTTGTCTTTTAAATTTTTAAGTGAATCTATAATATTTACAATCTACGCCCCCCGGCTTATTCAGCGATATTACAGCTTCTGTAATTTATAATAAGATAAAAGTTGACCCTTTTCTTTAAGAAAAGGGACTAGTTTCTTTTTTTATTGATCTTTTACCATAATTTTGCAAAGTTATACTTTTGAAAAATTGTAATGAAAGCTGTTCAACTGTTTGCCCACATCTGGAGTTTAATTATTTATAGGTTGACTAGCGGTCAGTTGGACATGGACATTTATTTATTTAAACAAACTTTTTTTTCTATGAGGTATATCAAAATATTCAATGTCAGACTCAAACTCACGCCTGCCTATTCCATAAATCTGCAGCTGCACGCTCCTCGCCCCGCACCTCACTGCCCCCTCCCTGGCTACGCGTAGCCCGCAGCGCTGCGGCGTTTATTTTTCCATTAGTATTTTGTTTAGATTAACATTACTTTTATGAACTGAAACATTACAGTCGGCGAGTAATTGAATAAGAATCTTCTAGAGAGAAGTTTCATATTGTTTCGAATTTATGGAATTAAAAAACATTGAAGACCTTTGTTTTAAGGGTTTTTTTTATTTTAGCCTATAGACGATGACATATTTGTCGAATGTTAACAAAGGCATAATGTTGTGTTTTGAATAGCAAAACCATGTAGCGACTAAAGATGAAATAAATTGATCGTAACTGAAACTTTTGACTAAGTTCGACTTGTTCAAAATTTAAATTATAATAATTTACTGCATTCCAACATCAAAGACGCACTTTCAAACTCCATTGAAGATATTAATATTTTAAAGTCCTAGCGCCGGCCGTGCCGCTTTAATAATTGAAACGGCTTCAAGGAAGAAATGACAAGAAACTAGACGGCTAATTCTAGATTGTACAAAATTATGAATTCTAATTATTTTCGTCCCTAAACTTCCATATTTTCCATATTCAGGTGCTTATGTTATGCCGCCAATCTTAAAGTAATTATTATGGAAATAGTACAAGTTGAAAAATAAAATACACGGTCACCTTGGCTCAGTCGTCAGTTGCAGGATCGTGATGACTTCTGGTTCCCGGGACCCTAGCACCAACTATGGTATTTTTTTTTGTGACCCTAGGTTCGTATCCCGGCAGAGGCAAACATTTATGCAATGAGGGTAGATGTTTCTCCCAAGGATGTGTACACACACATCGCATGTGTCGCGGTAGGCATGGGCACACGCCCATGCCTACCGCGACACAGGGAATCCAAGTGCGGGGTATTAATTGAGAGAAAATAAAAACTTTAATGAACACTTCTATAAATATGAACTTAAAACTATTTTATGGATTTTAGAAATATCGGATAAGGTATAAAAATATTTAATAATACTTATCTAACCAAATAAATAATGTATAAAAATAACTAAGTAAAATATGTATATAAAGAGAACTACAAATAAATAAAAAAACCGGACAAGTACGAGTCAGACTCGCCCACCGCGGGTTCTGCATAAATTTGTAGGTACACATTATTAAAAATATTACTTAGGTACATATTATCAAGGACAGTTTTTATTTACTTAAATAAAAAGGGTTTTTTATTCTTCATCTTGAAAATAATTGAAAATATATCTTAGTTTGTGTCAAAGAAGCACTTTCATACGATTCCCATGCATGGTTCACTCAATTCAAAATTAGGACCGCCATTCCTAGCATAAAGCTGTTACTTGGCACTCCTAGCCCTTTCCTCGGACTTGGTAGCGTATACATTTAAAGATATTATAGTAGAGATAGCTATGTCCAGACTGCACAGTCCATGTCGAATCTCTGACCCGATTTAGCTGTTTACTTTCTCTATGCAGATGTTAAATGTTTGTGCAGGCCGTCTATTTGCAAGTCATCAGTGAGCGTTTGCTCTGGGATCAGTTAGTGGTAGAGATGGATAAGTACATACAAGTCAGCATCGGCATGGTGCGCTGTTTGAATATCAGCGTGTAATTGGGATAGCCACAACACTTATTCAAATAGTAATTAATGACATAACAAAGATAAATGAAATAAATAAAAGTTACAATTCAAATTGTATTTTTTTTTTAATATATGCTTAGGTTTTGGTTTAAAGAATTTTATTCTCACAGGAAATAAGTTTCACATAATTGTTAGTGAAATAATTAATATATAATATTCTTTAATAATAATTAAGAATTTGAACGGCTTGAACTTTCGGTGAAGGTAATATCGTTACAAAACGCGATCGTGAGAACCGCCCTCAAGTTTCAAAACTATCACCAAAAAAACAGTTTGCATGTCTTTTGAGGAAGAACCAACATTCTAGGTCTAGCTTGATCGCGCAAGTCACTGACCATCAAGAGAAGTAAATGAAAAAAAATGTATTAAATATTTTTAATAACGCTCAGCTATCTGAGTATTATTGTCGAAAACACAAATATATGTACACAATGTGTTCAGGCAGCAGTCCTTGAGAGCCAGTGAGCATTCTAGGTCTAGCGTGATAACATCTTCGACCTCATCGTCACTGACCATCAAATGAGATAGTGACTTAAGACCACTTAAGATCTATAGAGAATAAAAAAAAAAATTAAAAAAAATACCAAGGCAAGCTGTGTCATTTAATCCTCGCTTCGGCCTATAACTAATAATATTATGCAATTAATAAGGCAATGAATGAAGGTTTGAGCTACAGTTAAAATAAAATGCTAGACCCTCGCGCCTCCAGATCCATAAGTAAATCCATAACTTTCCCGATAAGTACCTAGCCTAGATCAAACAACCGCTTGATTGGAGCTCACAACTGTTTGAGAAGGACGTTGTAATTTTTTTACTGCCATTCCATTCCGTCCTTTTGTTAGTCTGTGGTTTATGATGGTGTGAGAACCATCCAGTTAATTTAATAAAGGTGTTCGGATTGAAATTAATTGAAACATTTATTTTCTACAGTTCTAGGTACATGAATACGAGGCATATAAAATGCAGTTCTGCCAAAGGTTTGTCTGCACGCGCTAATATTCATCATTATCATCTCAGTCAAAGGACGTCCATTGCTGGACATAGGCATATGGCATATATCATATAATTTGATTCATATAACTCTTAACAACACTATTCCTAACCTTAGTTTTATTTACTTGGTAGTAGTCTTATCCGCACCTATCCGTTTACTTTACCTATGTAAAAACACTAGCAAGTTTTAAAAAAACGTTTTACATACTGTCATCAATGTGTTTATCGTAATTATATATGAACTTTATTTACGTTGCATATACTATGTAGTCAACGTCATGTGCTTCCAGTCTCGCAACATACCTGCTACAAAGAGAACGCCTTTCATTTATCACTTTATTTACACAATTTTGGTAAAGACTATAGAGCGAAAGAACATTGCCAATGTATTATTGAATAAGACCTTTGAGAACTAATAGCCAGCTCTCCTTCTATCGTTCCAGTTAATATCTAAAGAATTTAATTTCAGCGGTGGACAGAGCGAAATTGTTTTCCAATCGGTTCTGAGGAATGTGGGGACATCCCGACGCTTGTCGAGCTTCATGATACCGTTTGGATTGTTATTTATTACGTCAGAATAGGCTTGTTACGAATGCTTTACACAGTACCAGCTCCCATGCAAGCTGCTGCAATGATTTGTTGAAATTTAGTGAACGGCGTTTTAAAGAAAACTTGCATTTTTCCACATTCTCACCTGATGTTAAGGTCATGTCGTTCACAAGATTTACTGATCATTCGGATACTAATCAAATCAGACACTAATTGTCCAAATTGAGACATTTTGGTTCCAATAAAGAAAAATCTGATTGCAACGATTTAAAATCGTCCTCCGTCAGAAGAGGCGAAAACCAGCATAATCTTTAGATTTTTTTTGGCACTTGGATGTTACCTGTGCACCAATTACGATAACGATGCCATCAAGAACAAAGGGATCGACGATATCATCAACTATATTTATATGTGTCACTCGTATATACCATTTCTATCGTAGAGAAATGGTAACAGATGGATGAGGCCGTTGTCAACACGTGACATCTATGAAGAATAAAAATTAGTGCAGTAAATCTATAAAGAATGTGTAATTTTACTGAAAGACAAATTGTTACTATAAATAATTATTTAATACGCATGATGTAGTCTGACCAAAGGCTATTTATCTCACTATATAATGTTAGGGCTGCATTAGCTTTCTCCATATGCCAAGCCACATGTAATTGCTCATGAATATTACTATGATTTGCTATCAACTCAAATAAGTGAGCTAATTTGAGTTGATAGCAAATCATATAATCATATATAATCATGAGCAATTACATATGGCATGGCATGGATACAATCAAATATTGGATAGAGTAAATGGAATGCTGAAACGCCGAACATCAAATAATATAGCTTGGTAGATGGTGTAACCGTAATATACCTCAGTATTTAGCCAACAATGACATCTGAATAATTTTTAGAACGTTTCAGCCGTAGAATGTCCACTGCTGGACACATGCCTTCTCATTGATTTCTACAAGATCCAGTTGGAAGCAGCCCACAGCGTCTGTCCACTTTATTGGTCAATGTCTCGCGCTGCGCTTGCCAATGTATGGTCTCCACGGGAGAACCTTACGAACTTACGATCTGTTACACGTACTCAAATCAAATCATTTATTTTGCAAAACATGGGTACATTTGAAGGTAGTCTGTTTTAAAATTAAAGGCTACTATGTACCCTGTTCCGCTGCAATTTCAAATATTTATATTAGCTAGAGCATTTTCAGTGAGTTTTGCTTTTCTATCTGATCTAAATCAATTTTATTCTACTCTATTCTTCGACGCTTACAGTTTCTATTTATTTCTTAACTACATTTCTTTTGTAAGAAATCAGATAAATCATGATTAACACATTTCTCGTCGATACTAAACAAATACCTAGATACCCTGCGGAGTAAATAAACACGTGCCCAAGCTGAACTCAAGCGATACCACTGAATCGGAGTTCCTTTGTGCACTACACGGCACGAACATCGGCCGACTTATCTGCCGACATAAATCGTCAGCACCACCTCGCGGGTTAAGCGACGGGTATAAATATTACCTAGTAACAGTGGTATGCGATAAGTGGATATGGTTGTATAAACATTTACCTTAAGGTTTTTAGCTCAATTTTAAATACACTCTTTCTAAATTTTGAAGTGAAAAATTCTAGGCGCGTTGAGCATTTTTTGGGTGAACAAAAAGCGTGAAACTCGCGTCATTGTCACCGCACGCTTTCCGTGTCAGCTTAAAAACCCTGTTTTCGCTACTATCGGCAGTCCCCAAAACAGCCCGGTATGTTTTTTATGGGCCTAGTTTTTATAGCACTCCTATAATTTATATTAGAGTACAAAATCCAAGAAATAAACTTCCCAAATAACCGCTGGATTCTAGTTCCATTAGTATTCATAGATTTAAAAAAAAAAATCTGGCTAAGTCTTAATGGTAAAAAAACTGAGTATGTCCATTTGGCCAAAACATACAAGTCATTTATTTTGATATTCACTATCAGAAGACATAAAATCTCATTTTATCGTTGCCGCTACGAAATATACGAGATAATAGTTAACATTCAATTTGAACTTTAATACCATATCATAAAGTTTAAGTGTTAGTGGAGGCGTTCTGGGAGGGCGAAAAAATTGAGTAACTTTTCATTGTGATTTTTTTAGTGACTATTAAATGAATTTAAGTTTTTATATAGTAAATAAGTTGTAATATTTAAGTATTTCTTTTTTTACATTATGTAATTGTTGATTTATCAACTAAAAATAAAAACATAAAAAATTAAAGAATCGACTGTTGGGTGGTACGAAGTTCGAATATGACTGACATTTTTGTGCGTACTACTAACAATAAAAAAGTTAATGTGAAATATGATAGACTTTGACTTCAAATTTAGCAGATAGAAGTTACCTATAGATATGTACGTTTGATGTTATAATCTTTTTTTCAAAGATATAAGCTTGCGCTTGAGAAATTGTTTAATTGTTAATTACAATCTAATATGAAGTTCAAGTTGTCACCTTAAAAATTGTTGTCTCCAAAATGTAGTGAACTGGTACCAAAAATATAAGCCGTTTTAAAAGAATCGTAATACTCATCCTTAGAATAATGTGAACCCAATGGTTCCTAAACACTTAAACCGATATTATCGGCAAGAAACTGGGCTAAAGTGCATGCAACTTTAAAATAGTTCACTTTAAAGAGTTTGCTGTAACTGAAGGCATGGTCTTGAATAAGTACTTTGTCAATAGGAAGACACTTCAAGAAAGTGTTGAATGCTGCTTTAAAATAATTTTATTCTTGGATTGTATTGCTATATAGAAAGTACTAAACTATATGGCAGGCCGATTTTACATAGCTCGTTGTGCGACTCTGATCCTGCTCAGAAGGCCTATAGTCAGAGACCACGTTTCGGTTCCGTAAGTCATCACTGGTAACACAGACGATTCGAAGACCTTCGTTTTCAGGCATCGCGGTATTTTGGACGAGAAGACGTTGCGTATAATATAATCACACTAATATTATAAATGTGAAAGTTTGTGTGTATGCTTGCATGTGTATTACTCCTTGACGCTCAAACTGCTGCACCAATTTCGATAAAATTTGATATGGAGATAGTTTAGGTCCTAGATTAACACTAGGCTACTTTTTATCCCGAAAATGGTTGCTATTTTGTGTTGCGGAAAAAGCAAATAATAAAAAAAAATTGTTACTCCTATACGCCCAAACGGCTGTACCGATTTCGATGAAATTTGGTATGGAGATAGGCCCGTGGGATAATTGAGGTAATGGAAAAACCGCGGGGTGCTTCCAGTAAATAATAATGTGTCAAACCTTCGACCGCGTTAAACTTAAATGTACATAATATTCACTATAACGGGTGACAAATAATAACGATGACCCAGCAAGCATTTGGTTATTAGGAGTTATAGATTAAAGTGATTAAAGATGGCGTTGTTAAGTAGTATTGGCGTGGTCAACAAACATCGATATAATCTCGTTATTTCATGAACTCGTCGCCATGGCTAATTGGAACTAACGGAGGATGGAAGTGACGCTACGAAGAACTAAGCGACATAGAAGGAACATCTACCAATAATCACGAATGAATATTATTCAATATTATATATATGTGCTATCCGGCTTTACTCACTTTTATAGTCGAAGTTTCGACCTAGGTTTCGAGCATGTCCGATGCTCATCCTCAGGTGAGTTTACGCTGCCAGATCACGGCGACCATCGTGGTCGCCGCGATCTGGCAGCGTAAACTCACGAGAATTTCCAATCAATATTATTCATGTTGTATGTATTGCTTCCGGGCTGTTTGGCCGTGGTCTAAGTCAAACTCTAAGTGAAACGTCTGGAATACAAGTTTCACTTAGACCACGGCCAAACAGCCCGGAAGCAATACATTCATGCAACGCCGGCCGTGAAAGCCTTAGAGAATATTATGCACTTTGTAAATCATAAAATATTTTTTATGTCCTCATTGATATAATAATATCAATGAGGACATAAAAAAATAAAATCATTTATATGTCTAAATTCATATATCATTAATGTGTGAACATTACCTATATTTCAAAATTTTATAAATATCAGAATAGTCAAATCTTAAAAAATGTAATTTGGAAGGTATGTTAATTCAATCTGTTATAAAGTTAAATATTTAACATAAACATAATATATTTTATCAACTTACAATTTCATCTGATTTAATTTGAATAGCTTAACAGATTTAATTTAAAACTCAACGACAGGGCAAAACTACAACAGTGTTTTTTTAAATATTTTTTTATGCTATATAGATCTATCGTTTGGCCACTATCTCACTTCATGGTAAGTGACGATGTGGTCGAAGATGAGTCACGATAGACCTAGAATGCTCACTGGCTCTCAAGGAATTCTCTGCCTAAACACACTGTGTTTAGTGACAGTTTTTCAAGCTTCAGGACGATAGCTAGCCAGGCGGGTATTCGAAAGTACCCTATTACCATGCTGGGAATTTGATAACGTTACCTTCACCGGAAGCTCAAGCTGTTGTTGGGGATCGAACCAATGTCCGTCAGTTTGAAGGCGAGGCTCCCCCCGCTGAGCTATCATCTTTTCAAAATTGATTAATGTAAGGGCTATCAAGTTTCGCAACATTAGATGAAATTTTTGTTTTACTTAAATTTAAATAGATTGAATAACAAATGTAAAAACATGAAGAAAATTCCACCTCCAAAGAATGCCCCAACGATCGATTGAGCCGTGTGAGTCTTGCCCATTGAATCGTGTACGATAGATCCTAGGTAACAAAGAACTTGCATCATATCGTTATCAACACATTTGCCCATAAAATGAGCCTATACAACGTTTTTAGGACCATAGACTGAGCTATTCCACACGCATGTGGAATAAATAATATTACACAAGCATTAGTGCACAATAGAATTTATTTCATTTCATTAATTTCATTTCAATTATCCCTACAAAGTTAAATTAGTATCTCACTGCAAGTTATATTATAATACGAGTGATGAAAGCTTTCACAATTTAATAATCAAAGAAATTGAGCAAAACATGTCTGTTTTTTTTTATATGGCAGACTAATTGAATGATTAAATAGAACCAATCGCTGTTGTTTCTAGATGTTTTATACCATTCTCGCCACTTTCTAATGGAGTTGCAATGGCTCTCGACTGCTTCCGTTTCAATTATTCGACACTTTAACGTTTAACGAGGCCGAATGACGTTTCACAAGTGTACAATTATAAATGAACTAGCTTCGCCCCGCGGTTTTACCATGGTGATGATCGTTGATGATGATGATGATGAAAAGTAGCATATGTGTTATTCCGGTACCTGAAGTATCTACATGCCAAATTTTATCGAAATTGGTGTAGTCGTTTTTGAGCGTAAAGAAGTAACAAACATACAAACAAACTTTCGTCTTTATAATATTAGTAGGATAGGATGAACAATCAGTAATATTGATGGGACATTAAACGAAGGCATAATCGGGGTTATATAGGGTGTTTTTTTGAGACGGGCGGTGATGGCAAAGTCTGAAACCACGAGAGCTTGAGAACAGTCGTTAAAGAAGTCATTCCCATTCACAGCATACCCCCTGATTTAAGAGTTTTTTTTATATTTTACTACTGACGAAAATAGATTGAAAACGACCCTAATTTTATTTTGATTAAAACACCGGGATATTTGATCCAATAGATTTTGACCCAGATAATCTATGTAAAGAAAGAGCAAATTTTTATACGTTTTTAGTTTCTATTTTGATAACAAATATGAGTACATATTATTCTTCTATACACAAATTTTGTTACATGGCAGCAGTGAAACATTTCAAGCAACTTTTTTTTGTAAATAATTTATTATTTATGATGTAATACTGATTTTTTAATTATGATATTTTAGGCCGATTTAAATTTCCCTTAATCTGTTATATTATGTCCTTCCCCTTATTGTTACAGACGAACTGACTAAGACCACAAGTATGAGCTGGATGCGGGCCCTTCCATCCGGTCCCTATGGAAATCAATGGGGGAGGCGTATGTCTAGAAGTGGACGTCCTATGGCTGAGATGATGATAATGATTATCATTACGCTATATTAATGTAAATCTAATTCCCATAATCAGCCCATTACGTTCTCACTACTGGGACAGGAACTCCGCCCCTTGGAGAGAAGAGGATATAATTCTCACGCTCACCAATAAATGCTAAGCCTATCTGCTGTAATCTATCGGTTTCTCGTCGTTTCAGACGTAGGAGGTCTACTGCAAGACATAGGCCTCTCCCATTTATCATTACAAAGACGGTTGCAGTCTGCATCCAGCCTCTTTACGTGTTCATCAGGGTGCCAATTCTCTTATTTATCAAGACAAGCTGATAGCTGATTCATAAGCAATGCAATTAGTAATTCAAATGTAATCATAAATATACTTGATATTCCGCTAAAATAGCTATTGTATCTCGATAACATTGCGGTAAAAATTAGATCCGGCTACCTATTAAAATTATAATCAAAGTAGAATAGCAACAATAGCAGAAACAATTCATTAACAATCTAAGAGAAAGGTGTTTATTGGAATTCTACCCCGAACATTTATTTGCATAGTTTAGTCGCAAACAAAACATGCCGGAATATCATGTCTGAAGTCCTCCTACGTGTACTATATCCGAGTACTATGATCCTGAAACAACAAATAAGGCTTATGGTGGCCCTTGATGCGAGGAAATTGATGGCACTGCCAGTCCTCCCTCATCAGAGTTGAGACCGCAGCTTATCCTATAGTTATGTCTTAATATTATTCCATACACACATCAACACAATCTAGGGTTACCTTATTTCGAAATCAAACATGTATTTATTGTTTAAAAGTTAATTAGATTCTTAATTGCTTTAAAAAGTTTATATACAGACAAAAACATTGTTTATTATTTTTTCTAAATTTAAATTAAAATGATAAACAAATGAAAGCATACAAAGTATACAACACAATCTTCTTAGTTGCGAGAAGTCGCATTAAACATTGTTTCACTTGTTAAATCAATACAAATCTCAAATTGTTTTTTTGGTTGTGTAAGCTTTTTAGCGTAATGCCACGCCTATTTTTCAGTTGAGATGAAACGTTACGGGCAGTTGACATGTTAGAAAACAGTGAGTACGCCTAATATACAAAATGTCATCATTTCGGAAAATAAATATTTGCTGTATAGGAACAAAGGTGCACAGAATAGAATAAGCTTAAATAGTAGCCAGAGATGGTTATATAAGTTTATGTAATATAAGCCAGGTGTTTGCGAGCTCTCCAATTTCCATGAAACTTATTATTCCAGCACAGCTCAGGGACGACTGAAAAAGTTTAATTTGAAGACAGTAGAAAAAGTTATGAAAGGTATGATTTAAACCGAGAAGGATAAGGGAAGGGACGAGGAAACAAGGCTCGATTGTTTCAAGGCACAATTTGCAAGGGACCGAGTAAATTAAGCTATTGTGTCGTTTCCTATTATATTATTTCGTTTTCTCTTCGGACGGATGGATGGATGGATGGAGGCGTGGAATAATTCGATGCTTTGATGGCTCATTGTTTTGTTGTTTATTATTGACGTTCGGCTTTAAGAGAAGTATTTATTTTAATAAAACTCAATTAGCAAAAAAATCCTACAATATCCCTTACTTTGAATAATTATTGATTACAAACATGAGGCTGCAATTAAATATCACTTCGTTGTACATAGACAAAATATATGAAAATAGAAATAGACATCGTTTATTTAACAGCATTAGAGCAATATATTCATATTTAATCAGTAAGAATACCTACCTACACATACATACACGCACTTATGCACACAACTACACATAGGTACTAAAAATTTGTTACGTGCTATGTGTAGCACACAACAAGTATGTTATTTTGCCGGGACCACCTTCAATCGCCAGACCCTGTGAGGGACCACACATCCATAAAAATATCGAACTCGTTGGTTTTTTTATCACACTTACACCCGTTATATATAAAACTACTTATACGAAATCAATATCCTTTTAGGTATGAAACAATGAATCGAAAAGTGTACAAATCAAATGTAATAGAATAAATGGAATATTCATCTACCGATGTTTCCTTTTTTATTCTGATTGATTTTTTTTTTTATGAAATTGGAATATGGATGTAAAATGTTGACGTTTTGTTCGGCAATGGTGCAGTCGTAGTATGTTTTATTGTCAGTTAAAATTAAATGTAAGCTTAATTACTTTTCAAAAACATTCAATTTTATTACATAATTATTATTTTTTACAGATCACACGGGAACTCACGGGATACGAGTAACTATGACTTATTACATAGCTCTCGAAAGGACGGGGCAGGATTTGACAAATTAATAATTAATACTTAAAATTAAATTAAGAGCATGCTAGTTTTATCAGACTTTAGAAATATATGTGTGGTTTTAACTTTTAGACTTTCGCGATTCGAACACAATGTTATTAAATCAAACGGGGCTTGATCGCGAGAAAAAAAGTGTCTTCTCGTGACCAAGACCAATACAACTCGGTCGAAACGTCGAGGTAAATAAATAAATTACTAAATGTTTTTCTCGCGATCGAGCCCCGTTTGATTTAATAACAATATATGTGATTAACTAATTTTTTTTTTCTTTGGAGAAGGGTTGGAACATGCATCCCCCAATCGTTTTTGTAGTTTATGGTTGTGTATTAAACAATATTTCATAAGAAACTTTTTAACATTCTCATATGTATTTCCATAAATTTCATCTACTGTGTTTTTACTATTTAGTGATTGAGATAAGTAACATGTCTTTAATATGTCATGTATGTTATTAGTTTTCTTTCTATGGTGTTCAATAAATCTATCATATCCCGACCCTCCTCCCACATTCATTATTATGCTTTACTATACAGAACATAGTGGCAAATTACGCAAAATATTTGGCCTACTTGTTGAATAGTTCAATTTCAAACCATCAAATATAAACGAAGTACATTTAAAGACCAGTAGCGCCCTGGAGTTTCACCCGCGTGGATTACGGTTTTCCTGCTACCTCAATTATCCCACGGGAACTATATATGTATATATATATGAACATTTTCCGGGATAAAAGTAGCCTATGTGTTAATCCACGGCTTAAACTATCTTCATACCAAATTTCATCGAAATCGGTGTAGCCGTTTGAGCGTGAAGAGGTAAGACTACAGAGAGGTAAGATAAGACATACTCTGTAAGAGTATGAGGGGTAACATCAATGGTAGAACTGTCGTTATACAAACGCCATTACACCTAATTAAAACCATTTTTATTTAACAGTAAAACAATTGACAACCACCGGTTAAACCTAAATTCATAGCTTAAACTGCGGTTGCTTTTACTGCTCCTTAAGCCGTAATAGTTTTAAAAAAGCCTTTTTGAAACAATAAACCTATATGGTTTTTATTAAAAGATATGAATAAAACTGAAATTAATATAACGGCTATTTAACGAGATAACCTAGTTATCCTTTTTCAAATTCTTAAAATATGACAATGTAATTATTACTTTCTACAACTATTAATTTTTCGACTCCTGGCACCGCTTACAGAGTTTTCTGGCAAAAATGCGCCGTTTCTAATTAATACAGATAGTCCTGTAATTTTACTCTGAGGAAAAATCTCAACAAGTTCACTGATCTGAGAGGAGGTTAATAAAATATACTGAACAGGGCAATGTGATAATTTATAATTTGAATATAATTGGGATCCTCTTTGCACAAATTAACTTAAACTTGCCCTGTTTTTGTACCAATTGGGAATTTGAGTCTGAAAACTATCGCGAGTTTCTTCCATATTGTAATGTAACAAACCGACTAGGACTCACGTGGTAAACACTGGAAAATTACTCTCCGACCAGTTTCGAACTTATTTGCAGTTCTTCATCTGGGAGTTATGATCGTGCCAGGCGGCGAGCGCGAGCCTCAGCACCCAATTGGGAATAATATTTTTATTATAGTTGAGATCATTCAGCTTATTTTTTGCATTTTTCTCATATTGTTTCTTGTCACATTTTGATAGCCTCCGTGATAATGTCATCCTCATCACCGCTCCAACTATTTAATTTAGTTACTTTACATCACTAGCGATTTGTTCTTTGCATCCTTCGTGAAAACCATTTTATCATAGAAAATCTAATATAAAAAAAACATATCTAATGCTGAATACACTCAGTGTGACCGCAATCTCCTATGAAATGCACAAAATTATTTGTGCATATCATAAGAAACTGTGATCTCTCGCTGTCGTCTTACATGACAACCTTTCTTTACAACATAGCAGCTATCTGCTTAAATTACAAATACACAGTAGGTACCTATTCAGTCCCTTTTATAACAGAACATTTTTCTGTGGCATCGCTCTTTTTGCGCATTCTGCCAGTGTCTTGTATTTTGGCTTAAGTTTTCAGTAAGTCGAGAGGTATTTACTTGTAGTGTTAGTACATTTTTATTTAGTAATCAAAAACGGGGAAACTTGTACGCGTATAATGGTTGATGACACAAAAATTTAACATATATAAAACTGGTAGTGTCCCGCGGTTTCACCCTCGTTGACTACAGTCTTCCCGCTACATCAATTATTCCACGGGAATCGTACATTTTACCGGGATAAAATATAGTCTATGTGCTATTCTAGACTATAATCTATGCTGTGCCAAATTTCATCCAGATCCGTTCAGCCGTTCTGGCGTGATTGAGTAACAAACATCCAACCATCCATCCAAACTTTGACATTAAAATTTATAATATTAGTGGGATAGCCTTTTAATTATAATAATAATATAATAATAATAATATGGGACAACATTCACACAAGGTCTTCAGGTTGGCAGAGCCTGTACTATGGTAACCTGATGACTGATAATATATTTAAATACATACTTATATATATACTTTTTTTTTATACATAAACACACCCAGACACAGGTCAAACAGACATGTTCATACACACAAATGTTTGACCTGTCCGGGAATCGAACCCGGGACCAGCGGCTCAGAAGGCAGAGTGCTACCAACTGCGCCAACCGGCCAGTCAATTTAAAAACAGCATACAGTTTTTTTTTTTTATTTTTTTTTTTATGATTAACTAACATTAATAAATACAATATTTACATTACACTATAATATAATGGCTTAGTGTATAACCAATTATAGGCTATATACCATCTCATTATTAAACACTCGATAATTATAGCTCAAAATACAAGAAGTAGAAAAGGTCATTGCTCAATTTAAAAATCTGTGGAGTGTTTCTATTTAATAATTATATTCTACGACTAGGTTAGTCGTAGAAAAAACAAATGTTGTAGGTATATAGATATAAGAACTATTTAGAGTTTTATCCCAATATTATTGCTAAGCTCGCATATTTTATTTTAATGTTACCATGAGTATCCTTTAAATTAAACGAAAACCAAGAAGGCCACTTCAAATTAGACGACCATAGTTAATAAAAGTTTGAAATAGTGACGAGTACCAAATCGTGTTACTGACTGTAAATATTTGACTTGCCCATGATAGTTACCGTAGCACCCAGGGAAACTGATTAAGTGATTTATCAGTGTTGCGCAGCCGACGCCATACTCAACGCTTGAAGAGGTTTTATTGATACTTTAATAAAGTTCTCATGTCTCTAGAACTGTGTTAGCAACAGTTAGGAATACAAAAACAAAAGACGAATAGAGCCCCAATCACGAACGTACAAATCCATGGCCCCAATCAACTCCAGCCGAGTATACATTTGAATCAAACCTACTTTTGTATGATCAATTTCGAATCTGCACCCAAAGCACTGCCAAAGAGGTTAATTAAACAATAGACTCGGAAACTAGCACAGGCGGTATGCAATGCGATCCCAGGCATGCGATTGCAGGGCTGTGTGGCATTCCGGATGGGCAGTCGGTCTTGTCAATGTTGAATATGGAAGGATTCTGTTTGGATGTCGTATTAAGAACGTCAAGCATTCAAGAAAATATACAGAGTGAAGCTTGTGTATTGCAACATCTGCAATGCAACAAGGGGCATCGCAGTGCAGAGGGCATTCCAAAATGGTAGTCGAATCGACCAAGTAGTAGTTGTTGGACAATAAATCTGGATTGTGTTTAGATGTTGTATTTGGAACCATCCATATCGTACTAAAGTTCAATTACCTAACTATTTTGATTGCTATTTTGTTAAAAAAATTAAATCATGCGTTTTATTGCCGGGAGACGCAGTATATCGAGCCCATTTATTAATTACATTGCTTCGCTATAAACGCAGTTTAAATGGAATACTTATTCACTTATTATAAAATTTAAATATTAATTACATACAATAATATAACGAAAATATAATAATACTATTTAGAAACACCAATACTTAATATTTTTACTTATAACTAGCGGTCCACAGCAGAACACACTCTTAGCAAACTTTCCATGCTTTGAACACTTTTAAAAGCAGCTTATAAACAAAACGATTATTTAAAAAAGGTCATCCGCTTGATAGTCACACAGTCGTACAGATACACAAGTCAAACTTTTAACTCAAACTTATAATATGTAAAAAAAAACTCAAACTTAAATTACGGTTTGATAATTATTATTAAACTCCTGACAACATTTTAACGGTATAGTAACGTATGGAGCTTTGAAAACGAAATTATTTATTTGGATAAAGATTAAGTCTAAGGTACGAATGATAAGTAGTAGTTTGTACATTTATAGTGCCTTTATAGCATATATTAACATGAAAAAGTAGTTATTGTGACATAACTATAATAGTTAGAGATTTGGTATTACGGATTTGTTTGGAGATATCAATTTTTTTTAAGCTACTGCATAGCTTGTATCGCGGGCCTTGAGTGTGAAGACCGAATCCAGAAATTCCGTAACGAAAATAACCTAACACCCCCCACTCCGACCGGCACAGCGGTGATACTTTTTAGTTTTGCCATCTATCGATGAATAGCAGAACTTTTAACGACTTTTTTGAAATATCAGGGTTGTCTGTTTAGTTCAGCAACTCGCCTCTAGGTGGCATTGGTTGTATCGGCGTTATTGCATAAATATTAATATATTAATTGCTAAGTTGATAAAAAATGCTATGCAATAGCTTTACCGCGGCAGTCCCCGAGTGCCACACCCCTTTTTTCTTTTATTTTCATATCACACTCAATTAGTTCTATAAAACGTGGAAACATAACATTGTTTCTTCATTCTCAATAGTTTTCCCAGTGCACGCAATGTAAAAGCTTCTTTCGATACATATTTCACAGCTATTATATTGAAGGTTTCTTACGGATCCCAAATTATTTAAAAATAAAATATAATTTAATATGTTCATCACGGATAATGTAGCAATCTAATGATGAAATAATAATTCAGATCGGTCATTAAGAAAAAAAAGTATAATTCCTCTTCATTATTAGTGTAGATATTTTTTTAATTTATAACAAACTAGTAGCGCCCTGCGATTTCACCCGTGTGGGTTACGGTTTTCCCGCTACCTCAATTATCCCACGGATTCTATACTTTTTCCGGGATAAAAGTGCCTATGTGTTAATCCAGGGTTTAAACTATCTCCATACCAAATTTCATCGAATTCGGTGTAGCCGTTTGAGCCTGAAGAAGTAACAAACATACACATAAATACATACATACAAACACACATACACACAAACTTTCGCATTTATAATATTAGTAGGACTAGCTGCACCCCGCGGTTTTACCCGCGTGGTAATGATTAACGATGATGATGATGGTGATGAAAAGAAGCCTATGTGGTTATCCAGGGCTTAAACTATCTCCATACCAAATTTAATCGAATTCGGTGTAGCCGTTTGAGCGTGAAGAAGAAACAAACATACACACATACACACAAACTTTCGCTTTTATAATAGTAGTGTGATGTGATTAGTAGGCTTTTCAATTAAAATTAAATATTACCAATTACCATATCCATCAATTACTGCCTCAAACCTGTGGCTGTACGATGTCATGCGGGCGATAGTGACTTGATGACGAATGGTACAAAGGTCTTACCAGCCCACATCAAATACTGGGTTGAAATTTCATTTTCCAAAGAGATAGCGCTCTATAAATGGTGTAAAAAATAATAGTACGTCTATTTCTAAGCCTGGAATTTATTCCAGGGTCAACTCGCGGAATTAACACTAAAAATTGTATAAATTATTAGTTTGATAGGGATTTCCGCTAAGTAACGCCGGAATCTATTAAATTACCGCGTTACATTGAAGCGATGCTAGATCAGCGGGGGGAGCGTTGGCTGTCACACTGACGAACACTGGTTCGATTCCCAACAACGGCTTGAGATTCCGGTGAAGGTAACACCGTTATTAAATTCCCAGCAGGTAGGGTGCTTTCCTGTATACCCGCCTGGCCACTTACCACTCTCAAGTGTGTTCAGGCACCAGTCCTCAATCTTCGATCGCATTGTCACTGATCATCAAGTGAGATAGTTGTCAAACGCTAGATCCATACAGTACAAAAAAAATATTGAGTACTTCAGTCTGCAACATTCTAGGTCACTACCACTTCGTTGTTGTCCAGGAAAAATAGTTGAAAAAAGAATTTTAATTTCCTTAATTAACGTTAAAAACTTAAATTCTCAAAATCTTTTCGATATTTTGAACCGAAGCAGAAGTGTCGAAGTGCCACCGTTAAAAGGGATCGTAGAAGTTTGAACTGGAACAGCTAAACTTTGTCTTCTTTTCATGTGAATATCATACAAAAACAAGACTATATTTAGCTGACCTGACAAACATTGTTCTGCCGTATAAATTATCAAAATGTCAAAGTGACATGACACTTCATTAGAATATTTTTTACCCCTCAATGATGAGGAATATGGCGTCTCACGTCATGTGCATTTGCCAGAGTCTAGTGTTTTTCATTTCAATTACTTCACTCAATGGTTGCCGGTTAGATTATTTTAAAATTTGTTCATATAGAAATACTAAAATCACGATATAAATGGCGGTGGGGTAGGAGGGTGAAAAATACTTTGTGGCTTTTTCTCAGACCTATCAAATAAATTCATAAAAATCAGGCAAGCTGTTTCGAAGAAGTTTGATAAACAATATTACATATATTACATTAGATCTACTGCGCCCGCGGTATTTCCGTACTCTTTCGATATTGTTTTTTGTCTTGCAACATTTTCCTTACTTTTATTCCGTAAAAAGCTTCGACAAAATATTAGAAAATTATAAAATGATAGAATTAAATCGGTAAAGCCATTCTCAAGATATAGGCCTGACCAAGGGAAATATCATGTTCTAATATATAAAAATCTCGTGTCACAGTGTTTATTATCAAAGCCCTTCGAAATGGCTTGCCTGTTTTTTATGAGTTTTTTGTTATCTACCATTTTAACACCTATCATTTTATATAAAAACTAGCGGCCCGCTCCGGCTTCGCACGGGTATAAAATATATTGTCTATGTCATTAATGGATGTTTTTATACATATATAAACCTTCTTCTTCAATCACTCTATCTATTAAAAACGCATCAAAATCCGTTGCGTAGTTTTAAAGATTTAAACATACATAGGGATATAGGGACAGAGAAAGCGACTGTTTTATACTATGTGGTGATGGTAAGGTAAGGTAACATAATTATATATAAACTTATAAATAATGATATTACTTATTTTAAATATCTAATAATAAATATCAAAACAAAACCGATTGCGAACTCCCAGATGTGCCAATTCGTAACATTACGAACCAAATTTTAAACCTGGATAACGCCGAAGTTAAACAAACCCGAATAATTTTACAACAGCCCCACCACACCATCCCAACCCGGTTCTTTCATAAATAGCTTCTGTTTTAACTGTATAATTTCGAATTCCACGTCCATCTGAAACCAATTGATTATTCAGACACGCCCTTGGCGACTATTGAATTGTACAGTAATCTCTGTACAAACGTCCAACGTCTGATATTTGCTGATTTGTTGGGAATTTGAAACGGGATTACTACTTCATCGTTTCCCGATATGTTTACAAGGTCTTTGTGAAACCATAGAAAAAAATGGACCGATTTGTCATGGGGACATGATCCTTAATTATTTTCAGTTAAAATTAAAAATCAGGTGCTAGGTTATGTTGAACATGAAGGGTTGTCTTGTGATTTACAATTAGTCAAAATTTATTTATTAGTCATCTTATTTTAATAAAGTACCTTTACTTTTGCTGAAACGAATGCTCGAGTACTAGCAGAAAGAACGTTATCAGCTGATTCTGATTATGATACAGAATTTTTTTTAACAATAAATGCAACCGACTTCAACACTCCAAAGTGTGAAATAACTTGTTGAAGTCGGTACCATGATAGTTCAAAAGTAACTAATATCAAAATATTGTGATCATGGTACCGACTTCGACAAGTTATTTCACACTTTTGAGTGTTGAATTCGGTTGCATTTTTTTGTAAAAAAAATTTTTGCTCCTCACGGGATCAATTAATTATCATTGTGTGTTCTGCGAAAAACTAGAGAAAAAAAACTAAAAAAATATGGTAAGGAAAAAAGGTACAAAAGTATCTAATCCAGAGAATGTGTAGGTATAACAATTATTGAGGTTTGTAGTATAGTGGAATACTAACGTTTTTTTTCCTCACACATAACGTCCCAACTAGGAATCTCTGTGTCGCGGGAGATACAGACGCACACAATTACAGGACGCAAACATCCGAGACCCGGGAAAAGCACCTACACTCATAACATAAATATTTGCCCCAGCTGGGATTCGAATCCAGAGACCGGGACGTCATGTCACTGACTAGTAGTCAGTGACATGTCAGTCACGGCGACAGTCATTAATACATTATTGTTTAATCTTGATAAAGATATTCAGTACCCTTAATTACTATAGACACGTACTTCGAGAAGCAGTCGCATGGAAACCAGCCTTCAGAACAATAACTTGACAGATTAACCGAGAGCCCTCAAACTTGGAAGATTTCCCCTCGCCGTACTTAAGGGATGATTTCATAATAAACAAAGGCCTTCCAAGTTTGGTTGTTTAGACGAAGGCGTGTAAGTTTCTTTTGAGATTACGGAAGGATGACGACCATTAAGTGACTTAATAAGTTTTTGCCTCCAAATTCTCTGGGACCTGACGAAGTTTACAAGAAAGAAAACCCACAAAGCAATGAAGCCACAAAAAATGCAAAAAAACCTGCTTAAAATTATAATAACACCGGTTTTTGGTCCACAGTTCCGACGTTATTTTGTAGAAAAAAAAATTTTTACAAAAAAATGGAATCGACTTCAACACTCAAAAGTAAGAAATAACTTGTTGAAGTCGGTACCATGATAGTTCAAAAGTAACTGATATCAAAATATTGTGCTCATGTACATACGGGTCGAATTGAGAACCTCCTCCTTTTTTTGAAGTCGGTTAAAAATAAAAATAAATTTTAATGAGTGATCATTACAAATTTTAATATATGTTACACAATAACTTTAACTATTAACTAACCTATTGGTCCTGTGGCGAATAGACAGGTTTGCCGCCAGGCTATTCAAATTTCGCCTCTTTTTACTAATCTCTGCAATTCGATGCCCTAGTTCACAATACTGGTGTGGTACTGTGATTTTGTTATTGATGAATGAGATTTCAACTTTATGATTAGTGATCACTAGCGTCCTTATTATATCAGCCTCTTTTATCTTCATTACTTTAACTAGGGAATCGAGTTTCAATCCTTAGATTATTTGTTCACCTTACGATTTCGTGAAAATTAAACCAGAATTAATGATCGGGATATACTTTAGGAGACCCTGAGGAAAGGAGTTTTTTAAAAGTTTTATTGAAATAACTTCTAACACTGACTGTCGTTTGCAGACTTTTCCCCAACAAGGTGATATCTCGAAGTAAAAACATATCCTGACCACTACGTTTTTTTTTTTTTTTTTTTTTAAAGATTATAAGCTTGCGTTTGACCACTGTAGTAGTTAGTATATATATATAGTTAGTTCTTCGTAGTCCGAAGAACCCCAATGCATGTTTTCTTATGGGACTATGTTAAAAATAAAGTGTATGATATAAACCGGACGGTCGCCGTGGCGCAGTGGTTAGTATCAGTGACATGACTACTATGTCTCCGGGACCCTGGGTTCGAATCCCGGCATGGGCAATCATTTGTGCGATGAGTTATGTTTATCCCGGGTCTTGGATGTCTGTGTGCTGTGATTGTGTTTGTCTATGTCTCCCGCGGTACAGGGAATCCTAGTGCGGGGGTCTGAGTGTGACAAAAGAAAATAAAAAAAAATAACCTACGGTCAATTAGTGCCCTATACGAAAATATTCAATTATTCTTAATTTTAGACAGCGCTTACAAGAGTGTCGATATTGTAATGGGTTATGTTTGGATGAAGTCATGATATTATTTATTTGTTAATAACATTTCTTTGGATGTGCATTACAGTTACTTACCCAATGCCCAACATCCAAGGTCCAAGAATTATACAATATACACACAAACAGTAACTATAAAATACACTTTGTTAAACCTCAATTATAATATATACTAGTAGCGCCCCGCGATTTCACCCGCGCGGATTACGGTTTTCTCGCTACCTCAATTATCACAAAGGAACTATACTTTTTCCAGGATATAAGTAGCCTATGAGCTATTCCAGGGTCTAACCATCTCTCTGCCACATTACATTGAATCGGCGCAGCCGTTTGAGCGTTAAGAGTAACAGTGTTTTTTTAATTATTTGCGTATCCCACCCGAACAGTATCTATTTATTTTCGGGATGAAAAGTAGCCAATGTGTTAATGGGTCTAATGGCTATGGTCTAAACTATCTCCATAATAAAATATATCGAAATCGGCATAGCCGTTGCAGCGTGAAGGACTAACAATCATACACACATACATACAAACTTTCGCATTTATGATATTAAGAATAGAATAGTAATATTAGTGAGATGGGATTAATAGTCTAGTGATAAATGAATCGTCGTACTTGACAGCTCTCGTGTTAATAAAGTGAATGCGTCGTTCGATTTGGGAAAGATCGTTTTTGCCACAAATGTCACATTCCCAAATTAAACGCTTGTTCAGTTGCACCCTGCTAAAAACGCCACTTGTCCATCTCGAACACACATAAAGAGGTCTATATCCTGTGCCTGCTCAAGCAAAGCATTGAGCAGACGTAACGTAGTAACAACGGTGCTTGCATCCCCCTTTCTCTCTTACTACCTATATGACATGGCGCTAACAACCTGTTCCAACGTGTATAATTATCCGAAACAGCTAAAGATATCCTTTCAAGCAGGAGAGGGTTGCTTATTTGTCGATCAATAATAGGCTTTACATACTTCATAGACCAGCTCGTCTAACTTCTAAACTATAGTACCCCATCATCCCGATAAGGCCGCCAATTGTTCAACCAGTGTTTTATGTTTATATTTTATTTTGTATTAGTCAATCAACTATTTATTGAAAACTAATTTTATTGTTAAAAACTATGTATTGAACACCAAATACAAAATATTTGGTGTTCAATAAAGAGTTTTTGATTGATTGATTGATCTCGAAGAGGAATCGGCTCGGGTACAAATATGGATATCCCACTTATATTGCTTCCGATAGAGCCACCTGATAAACTTTTTCTCTTTTTTTTACCATCTGAACGTATTTATGTAACATAGCATGCAATATATTATATTATTATGTAATAGGTAAAAACATATTTTCAGAACAGACATTCGTTTTTCATTTATAAGAATTCACACGTGTAAAGGCTACCCTTACAAAGTTAACGCGCAAATTAAATATATCAAAGCTCACGCCCTCGCTCCATATTTCTATAACCATATTCATTGTATAACCACACATTACGAGTATCGATATATAAAGTCCATTGTATTCGTTAAACCTTTTAGAAAAACCTTTTTTCTCAATAAGATGAAATCCCACTAGGCGGTTGATACAGTCCCTCTTTGCAAACTTCGGGATTTATGCCCTTCAATCATAATTCATAGGGGACATCTAAATAAGAGTTCGCGAGGATATGCGATTATACAGAACCGTATAAGTATTAGGGTTCAAATTTGTAAGAATTGGAACCAACTCAGTACTCCAACAATTCTACCCGAAAATCTTATTTATCACGGTATTCTTTTTTCATGGCCTATGTAGGGCTTAGAAATTGATCATCGTTTAGAATTTCACAAATTACCTAGAGGGTGGCCACTGCTACATACTAGTATCTGTAAGACGTTTCTTCATGGAATAATACAAAGTGCGATAGAGGAATTGTAGAGATACGGTCGCACTTTCAAACAGCTTTACCACATATACATAACCGGTGCCATATCCTTAGATAGCATATCACTGACAACAAGCCTTTATAATTCAGCAGTCCAGCGATATAGTGTTTGACTGCGTTATAAAAATGAAAACACACGGATTAGAACTTTGTAGCGCGAACGTCAGTTGACTCTAACTCCATAGTTGTACAAAAGTCGAAGCTTCAATACGCTTGTTTTATGTTTAGTATTTCATTTTATCGATAACATAACATAAAGTAATATTTGACGAAACAATAACTTGTTTCAATATGATCCCAAATTAAGTTCAACATAAAAATAAAGTACAATAAACATTCAGCTTATACCAATCCCTTAACGTGTTCAAGTAGTGATCGACTCAATTGCACAGTAATTTGAAAAACAATATATATTTAAATAAATAAAAGTTTCACTTTCATAACGGCGCAAGAACTAAAGCTGTTTGCATTCTGTGTATTTTTAGATTTTATTATTATTACATTAATATGATTAGCACTACGATCACTATGGTGGTCACGGTGCTAATTTAAAACCATGTGTAGTCATTCTAAAGGACTAAAGAGAAAAGGAGAAGATAAAGGATAGATAAAAGGACTTGGTTAAGCAGGACTTCCTGCGAATGATTGGATTCTCTTTGAAAAAATTCTAGACACTCAAAATAATTGTACCTACCTATATATATATATATATATATATATATATATATATATATATATATATATATATATATATATTCTATATATTAAGATTATAAGCACAATGGAATACCGCGTAGAGCTTTGGGAGGTGCTGCTATTGCTATAGCGCACCGAAACAAAAATGAGGTGATAAAGATATCGTGCAATAAGCGCTACGTTTTCAGCAGCTATACACTTTCGTATGTTTATGCAAGATAACATAATAAACTGACCCTTTGAAGGATTACAAAGGTCTCATAGGAAAGTGGACGACTTAAGCGAGTTACTCCGTTACATTTTATTCTTTTAGAGCCAAAAATAAACTTTTTGGCTCATTTAAAGATAGGAAACGAAATGACCAACATGATTGCTTATGTACGTATAATTAAATAATAAGTTTACCATGGAAATAGAAGTAGGTATGTGTCATATGTATTCTGAACTACATATATTTAAATTCCACGCGACAGAACTTATTGCGAATCCGTCGCGGGAGCATTCCAGAAATGTATCAATCCACTTTCCGGGGGCGTGTTACGAATTGAACTTTGAAATTCCACTCGAGGATTCGAGAGCATCAATTTTGTAATTTTATTTCTCTTTCGTCGCGGCCCGACATTGTCGCATTGAATTCCGGACTGGCGTCATACTACGGTGTGAGTTTTAGGTAGATATGCGGCTGTCGGTCCTTTGTGCGACGGGCTGATAAGTCCGGAGTGTGGTCCGGACACTCCGGACGGGCCGTTTCGGAATCGGACGGTTCGCAATGGAAATATGTAGAGTTGCTAATGCATACCCAATCGATGCGGCTCCTTTCTCAGTATAGAATTTTGTAGGCGCTGCCTGATAGTTCAGCGCCTGTACATTTCTTTTTTCTAGTATAGTACGCATACAAATGCATCCTATAAATATAATACAATCTAGCCTAAAAAAGCTAATAAGTAATTTAAGTCTTACTTAATTTCCTAAATTTACCGTACTAAGAATGTGTCCATTAACACTTTTCTTAATGTTTTTAATTAAGGGGGAGACACTTGGTTCATGTGTTCTCTATGAGCAGTATTTTAACCACATTACACTAGCACACTGTCACTGAACACTACACTAATTCGAACGGTTTTGTTCTTTTGAGTCTTCCCACTAGATCGATCTGGTCAAGGAGCATAACTGCCTCAACATTAACATGATGATGAAGTCTTTGTTGGTGAGCTTCTGCATAAGTAAGCCTGTACAATTAAATAGGAATTCTCACATCCAATCCAAGAGTATTAAAATTAGTAAAACGTATGATTTATCTGTAATTTTTAGACTTTCAAAATTCGAAACACATTTTAATTAACGAACGGGTTTTGAGTCCGTAAAGTCATTTGATAATTAGTACGTACATAATAATTCACATTTCTATAAATTACACGGAATTAATTCAAAGTTAATAATATTATATCAAGTGTTAGATCAAGCTTTAAAATTACTCTAACTAATTAATCAATACTACTAGCATTCCGGGCACGCTGCTAGCCGGTGTGACGGGTTAGAGCATTTGAGTTATCTATAGGCTGCCAAAAGATTGCTTAAATATTAATATACTACAAAAACAAAAAGATATTAAATCTAAACGTGATATAAAAAGGTTATCGATTTAGCATGACATTGCGATGGCAGCACATGCGTCTTTATTAGGATGATGAGGATAGGAGCGTCTACTCTATCTGCAACTACTGTCAG
This sequence comes from Apeira syringaria, assembly GCA_934044485.1. NCBI lineage: Eukaryota > Metazoa > Arthropoda > Insecta > Lepidoptera > Geometridae > Apeira > Apeira syringaria. The sequence continues at coordinate 2,432,712 of OW203659.1, forward strand.
GTAAGTACTGCGGCTGTCGCGCACTCGGCGCATCAGGGACGCCAAACATTTACGCAAAATGGCAGAAAACCCATCCGTACATAATTCCGGAAACATACCTGATGCGCTGATCTATTGGCAGGGTGTGAGTATGTACGATTTAATATAAAATTAAGAACGAATATTAATTTAACAACGATTTTTTATAGACTACCACGCTACTCGGAAACAACATTTATATATACGCATTTTTTCTCCATCACCTCAAGTTCTGAATGTAATTGAATCTTTTCATCTTATGGACGTTGAGTTGTTCAATACTCAGAGGAAATCCGAATCCTTTATGTACAGAAGGTTCAATGTAGACGCAAACAAGCTGCGTATTTGGCGCTTGGAAATAAACACACTACAGACATGTCGGGTCTACCCACTTTGACTATACAAAATTATTGAATCGGAAACACGCAATAGAACAAACCAAGAAATAAATCGTTCGTAGCACTAGTAAAGTTTAATTTTATAATCTTAAAAAACGTTATTTTTAAGGATAATCCGTACTTTTCCTGCGATACATTTATAAATATAATATATGGAATAAATTAATAAATATAACACATGGAAAAATTGTTTTCAAACTTAACTTGCTATTATTATCTAGAAATATTGTAATGTTATTTAAATTTGTAACGTCATTATTGAAATAAATTATCTTATCTTATCTAAAATTAAAATAACAAAAAATTCTTGACACTCGCACTGAATTCTACAAGAAATGCGACGTCAAATTATATATGAAATCTAAAATATCTATAAATTATATTTGAGGAAATTAAAAATAAACTTCACAACAGTACCTAGCTCACGCGGGCGTAGCTATACTAATATCACTTATATTTTTCGTGTAAGCATACTCAATACAATTTAAAGTGCATGTGAATAGGAATATATTCTGCTTACTTAGCAACACGCAGAATTACCGTACATATCACAGTTTACTAAGCACTTATCGCTTGCTAGTCGTGTGGACAGCTACGGACAGCTGTTGTGTGGCAGGTGGCAAGCTGAAACGTCAAACTCGAGCGAATTTCTGGTGAATAATACCTCAATAATCTAAGAACAGTGATTATCTTGGATGAAATAAATTAATTGAATTTATTTTATTTATTACATTCAAACCCCCGCACTTCTCCCCCGCATTCTCTTTGTCGCGGGAGACATGGACACACACAATTACAGTGCACAAAAATACCCAAGACCTGGGACAAACCCCTACACTCGTCGCGCAAAGTGTAGGGGTTTGTCCCAGGTCTTGGGTAGGCCGAAGCCAGGTTTTGGTAGCCAGGGTCCACTACCGGCTCAGAAACCCACGGTGTCAACCTTTCCAATCCCTGCTTATCGGAGGCATACGCGGAAAGACCCACCTCGCCATCAGATCATCAGATATGGTCTATCCCGACACTTCCAGAGAAGTTGTTAAACGATGTACCTGGGGTGTACTCAAGAATTCGTAAGGGACAAACAGTAGTAGAGATTACCTATTAGGTACCTATATAGCATCCTAAATGTTAGACCCCTACACAAAGCATTGCCTTACATTCTCAATTGTGTTTGGTAACAGCAAGTTTATTTTCACTTATTGGAGCAGAGAAACTTAAATCCTCACCAGCTAGTAAAAATCCTCGTTTCATAAAACGTATGCTCCAAACTATGCCGTCAACAGTTGTTAAATTCGAAGGTGCCTTGGCTTGAGCAATTTGTATTTAATGGGGGATATAAAACTTTTACGCGTTAACCGAAAAACCGATATAACCGTTTTACTCGGCACAGCCTGAACTCGAGATTGCAAATCTTATTATAACACTTGGGGGAAATTAAATCAATGTGTTGCTTGTTACCTAAAGTAACTAGTTGTTACTTAGTAATAACTAGTTACTACTATTACTACTACAACTACTATTACTAAGTAATAACTAGTTACTACTATTACTACTACAACTACTATTACTAAGTAATAACTAGTTACTACTATTACTACTACAACTACTATTACTAAGTAATAACTACTACTATTATTACTCCTACAACTACTCTCTCTCAGCCATGGGACGTCCACTGCTGGACATCTGCCTTCCCTATACAGGGGGGGATTGGCCGATACTCGCCACGCTTGGCAGGCGGGTTGGCAAGCGCAGTATGATTTTCAATCCTCAGAAGGCGCTGCTGCCCACCTTCTGGTACGTGATCCATTAGCCGACTCTTACGGCATCGGCACCCGCGGGAAGAGATGGGGGAGTACTATTTTAGGCCGGTACCACCACGCCACTACTGTTACTAACTACAACTACTATTAGTTCGAAGCGATGATAGCTCAGCGGGGGGAACATCGCCTGTCAAACTGACGGACACTGGTTCGTTCCCCAACAACAGCTTGAGCTTCCGGTGAAGGTACCACCGTTATAAAATACCCAGCATGGTGGTAGAATACTTTCGAATACCCGCCTGGCTAGCTACTACCCTCAAGTTTCCAAAACTGTCACCAAACACATAGTGTGTTCAGGCAGCAGTCCTTGAGAGCGAGTGAGCATTCTAGATCTATATAACGTGATAACATTTTTGACCACATCGTCACTGACCATCAAGTGAGATTGTGGTCAAACGCTAGATCTATAAGGTATAAAAAAAATAGTAACTTTACATAACAAGTAACACATTGATTTCATTGACAAGTCTTGTCTAGGTAACGTATGCGTTCTTCCTTCTAGGAGGTAAGATTGTGTATAGTAGTAGGTATAACATTTTGTTATTTATAAGCGTATTTAAATCGTAGAGATTACATTTACAGAAGTCTAATATTGTATTAAATGTAATGAAAAACACATTTATTCCGACAAAAAACAGCATAACAGAAAGAGATGCACAAACAAAACATACCTAATATTATAATGAAAGTAATGTTGCATATTGTCAGGAATAAGTTTCAACTAAATATAAGTAGGTACATTCGCTAGAAATACTCCTCTTACTGCAATGGTTTTCAGTTGAATCTCATTTCTGCATAACGAACTGTTGTATGCCCTATCGAGGTATTAAAAAATCAACTTGTAACTTACACGCACAAACATTTCTTTTTTTTATGTATAATTTTTACACCAAACAAAAGAGTTCCTGCACTTCACTGGCAACAAGACGGCTTTAGGTACATATAAGAACAGTGATGGTCCAAAACAGAAGAGGGCGAGTGGTGTAGAAAACCGGTAGATATTTATTGGGAAATATTGCTTCATATTTTTTATTGGGGTTTACACCTATGTCAGCAATATTTATTGTGTAACAGAACGCGTAAGGGACTAAATATAATAATGTTTTAAACAGAACACAAATAAAGCTAAATTAAAGTAAAGATATTTGCAGAGTTTAATCATTATAAATTTACGGACTACAATCAATATAACCTATATTTTCATTTTATTTAATAAGCCTATTGAGATTTTAGTCTGCCTTACACTTTCCATCTTCTTTATCGGAATTTTCGTAATGATTGATTAGAAATTAAAACAATATTATGCTTGCTGAGGGCGAAACTGTTGAAATTAGAGGAAGCATTGTTTATAAGACCATTCTGTACAGTTCGTGCAAGAAATGACTTATAACTCTGATCCTAAAATACATCATTTCTATACTTTATAAGGTCAAATTCACTAGTTACAACAGTATTTGTGACCTTTACTAGGTGCACCATTACAAATGTATTTTACTAATTGTATTCTACTGTACTTGCCTAAGTTTTGTAATAAGCAATGTTTTAATATGTTTTAATAATAACCTTTATTTTTAACGTAAAATTTAACAAATTGCTCTACAGACAAACATTACTTAATTTCCCAAAACACTCTGCACTCTTATTCAATTTACGACGAGCAGCGAGCCAAAGCGCTTTCCGGCAAAATATCCTATGGAATATTATGCATAGAAACGTCAAGAAGCAATGAATAAAAGCCCGCCGTGAGTCGGAGACTGCAAAGAACATTTCAAAGGAGGTAAAAGTCCGCAGAGTTGAAAAAAAACTAATTCTACAAATGCATATTTATATTGCTACGTTCACTGCTACGTACGTACTAACTGGGGTGCGTTCTCAGATAAAGTAAATTATATAAGTACGTGGCAGTAAAGTAGTAATCTATTTTTTTTTGTAAAGTGACCCCGAGACGTTTAAACGGTTTGATTCAATCACGTAAATTTTGGGTTCCACTCAAACCATTTTGATCGTTCACAAAACTAGTTTGAACGGCTTGTCAAACATTAACGAGTTTGGAGCTTGTTGGATAAAATTGCAAGTTTTTGTTATGTTTGACGTGCCGTTGGATCGTTTTCCGACGCGTTTGAACAAACTCTGTTTAGTTTGGCGCTGTATTATGTAGCGTAGCTATTCTTTTCCTCTATTGCGTTAAAACGCAAGGACATTAACGTAATGTCCGTTTGGTGGAACGTAGGCTTCAGAGCCTTGAACACCGGCGTAGAGCAGCAAGCCTATCGGTTTTCTAACGGGTGCATTCATGATTCAAGCGCTTGAATAGTTCTAGAGTGCACAAAGGCACTATTGTGTCATAAAGATTTTCCGAGCGTTTCTATTTGCAGTACATATCCAAATAATTAAGAGCTGTCGCAATCATGTAATCCACCACAAATGGAGAAATTTAAAACTTCTTCAAACAGACAGAGAAGCTTAGATTAAATTTTCACTTCGCTTGATAGCGCACCCCTACAAGGGAAAGTACTTTGTATCATCGTAGGAGCGCCACATGGAAATACTCAAGTATGCGTATCATAGAATACGTATGAAACACATGAGAGATCAAGACGCTGCTGATTAACTTTAATACTTGATTATCTGTAGCTTTACTTTTATGAAGTTGTAAGGTGTTAATATGGGTATAAGGCGACACGCGTAGTCGATATTAGGATCGGCAATTGTTTCGGCTTCTGACGAATGTTTTTCTCCAAATGGATGTCATTCTCATGTGTCACAAAACACTTGTAGGTTTTGTTACACACCGATCTGTTGTTATTATTACTAACTAACTGCGCCCCGAGGTTTTACCCGCGTGATGATGATTGATGATGATGATGCCTATGTGTGATTCAGGGACCTGAAGTATTTACATGCCATATTTCATCCAAATCCTGTCCATCCGTTCTACCGTGATTGAGTAACAAACATCCATCCATTCAAACTTTCACATTTATAATATTACTAGCTGCGCCCCGCGGTTTTACCCGCGTGGTGATGATATATGATGATGTTAAAAAATATCCTATGTGTTATTCCGGGACCTGAATTATCTACATACCAAATTTCATCCAAATCCGTTCAGCCGTTCCGGCGTGATTGAGTAACAAACATCTATCCATCCATCCATACTTTCACATTTATAATATTAGTGGGATAGTGGGATTATATGCATGTTTACAAATAAATACTTTGACTTTGACTTTAATATTAGTGGGATTAGCAGTTTTATTTTTCTGTATATGAACTAGTATGACTATCGACGCCGATAAATAAATGTTCTATTTGTAATAACGGCCGCTTGCAACCGGTCATTGTGTAGAGCAATGGCGGAGGCATATGTCTAGAAGTGGGCGTCCTATGGCTGAGATGATGATGAATTGTAATAACATTCTCTGTAACATCAGGCGTCGATCCGGCCAATGATGATGCGTTTAGCAAACAGACAAGCGTGATATTTCAAAAGTCATTAAAAGTTTTGCTATTCATCGATAGATGGCAAAACTAAAAAGTATCACCGCTATGCCGGTCGGAGTGTTAGGTTATTTTCGTTACGGAATTTCTGGATTCGGTCTCCACGCTCAAGGCCCGCGACAGAAGCTATGCAATAGCTTAAAAAAGGCTCGCTTTATTTAACTTATTTTGTGTAACGCAGTAAAATGGGGGGAAGGAACTGCAGAGCAGATAAATCTGTATTAGGCTATCTGTAACTCAAAAATAAAATGTATTTATTTTCCATATCAACTAAGTACAAGAATGTAGTTAATCAAGTTGTACTGATTCTCAACATAAAGAAATTATCAATTAAAGTGTTCTAGGCTAAGTACAAACTAAATGAGAAGACAATACCATAAAGAATCGGAGGTAAAATATATCAATCAAATTTAAATCAATTGCATAAGTATTCCATATTGTCGTGAGGTACTGCGACTTACCGATAGCCTACAACAAATCTGTAGCCACTTGGCGAACTTGTATCGGTGACCACTCTAGCGGCATTTTGATTTTGTGCCATTTCGTGCTTCGTAAGGCATAGCCGTTGATAGTCCCTTAAGCCGCATCAAAGGAATTTAGGTGGCCTTAAGACGCTGTTAGGCTGACCACTACCTTATTCGCATCAGAAGATTACAGGACATAATCTACTTCGATGGCGAAGTAGATTATGTCCTGTAATCTTCTCTCTTTTTTACTTTATAGATCTAGCCTTTGACCACTCTCTCGCTTGATGGTCAGTGACAATATGTTAGCAGGTGTAATTACGTTAGACCTGTAATGTGTACTGGCTGTCAAACACTGCTGCCTGAACACATTGTGTCTATTGGATTTTTTTATTCTTAAGACGGGGGGGGGGATAGCTAGCTAGCTAGGTATTTTCCAGTACCTGTTATTACCACCTGTTACATAAAAAACAAACTGCCTTGTCTGGCAGGTACTAAAAAGTAAGTAGGTATCGCTATGCTGAGAACGGTTTCATGGTGATACAGGTATATGGTATATGCGGAGTTGCTTTTACCGGAAATTCGAACCGTCGCGTCGCGTTGATGGGGATCGAACCAGTGTCTGTTAACCTGCGGACCCTTTTCCATATCGGTCCACGCAATAGGGACACACATAGACGAAACTTAAAAAATAAAAATTCAGAATTATTTGTTGTTTGTATTGTAATTATAGTAAAAATTGCTGTGCCTGACATCATCATCACCATCATCTCAGCCCTATGACATCCTGGCTGGATGTCCACAGCTGGACATAGCCCACATTGATTTCCACAAGGACCGGTTTGAAGCGGACCGCATCCAGCCCCTGCCTGCGATCTTTGTCAGGCCATCGTATTCGTCACCATCACTGACCATCAAGTGAGATAGTGGTCAAACGCTAGATCGATGCAGCATAAAAAGGTCGTCTTTCCACCTTGTCCTATGCTGCGCTTGCAAGCCCGTGGTCTCCTTTTGACCCCAACGGCCATCAGTTCTTCGAGCTTTGTGCCCTGCCCACTGCCACTTCAACGTGCTAATCCGCTGGGCTATACCTATTGGTGACTTTCATTCTTCCATGGACCTCCTCATTTCTGATTCGATTGCGTAGAGAAATCCCGAGCATAGTTGTCCCTGACAGAATCTCTGATAATCTGTATTTTATTGTAATACATACAATTGTACCTACTAATAGAGGTTGCAATAAACTTGAATAATATTAAATGTAATGTTATGTTAGGTTATACTCGAATACCTACTTAAAAGTGTACCATGACTTTCATAATAACGCTTATTACAATTTTTTTATACGTTTTTGTGCATTAAACAACAACCCACAATTTACTTGTGTTTAGTAGGATAATAGATTTGGTCAAACGTTTCTTAAATATTTTTATCATTATTATTTATTACATGTACATATGTAGTAGGAAAATACTTTAAGGCCTATTCTCAGTCCTACCAAATATACCTAAATACAAAATTTCATAAATATGAGGCAAGCCTTTTTCGGAGGAGTTCATTATCAAATATTGTGACACGAGATTATATGAAGCCCATGCATTTTGGGAATTATCCCAACCAAATACCTACATAGGTAATAAAGGTAACAAAATAAATTGGATAATTTTTTATTTGACTTGGACCATTGTCGCTTCAGTGTTTGACCCAATTATTCATATTTGCATTTCTATTATTAAGGGTAGAGTGCGACCGCCGACCAACATTACGGCGATGTAGGGGTTTATAGGATCATTTGGACCCTTAGACCTGCTTTTCTTGGAAATCCTCGGTTTGAACAGCTCTACCCCTAATTCGGAAAATCTTAATAGGTACTTATGTGGTGTCCATAGAAGTTTATATGAAATAATTTCAATAAACAATTACCATTATTACACAATAATTATTATTGGCGGCAAACAATAAAGCTTAACAGGGAAGATTGAAAAATTAGTCGATGATAACCTTAAAAGTCCTTTTTTTAATAACAGAAGTAAGTAGGTACACAGCTTTTATTCCATGGCTATGGAGATTGCCAAGTAGAGAGGACATTTAAACAATTTTGTTAGCTTTTTTAGTATACACTTTAGAATGGTTCTACCTGCCCTATGAAGGTCAGTTGAACAGTTTTGATTCCATCCATTCTGATCGGTTATTTGATCCTCACTAAAGGCTTTTCAATTACAAGGTGTTCTAATAGTACTGGCTTATATTAACATTTCCATTTTTAGGCTTTAGCTTTTGTTTTACTACTTTTTAAGTATTACTGTAATAATTATTATAAAGAGGATGTTATACTCAAGTTAAACCTATTCTAGGTTTTGAGTATTTTTAGCTTAAGTTAAATAATGTAAAAACTGAATAAATGAAAAAAAAATGGGGCGCGCTTTTCAGATGGACTGAAAAACAAATTTTAGCGAAACGTTCATATCAATAAAACGCTGGCATTAATTTTACGATGGAAAGACAAGAAGAAATTAATATTTCAGCTTTATGTATTTTACTTTCATAAATTAGTTATATCTTTAAACTTATATTAAGCAACTTTATGTCAAAAATGAATCATTTCAAAGTAATCGTAAGAAAGTATACATAATATTATATAAATTAACTCTCTTCCGTTTCGGTTTCCTTTTCGATCACCTTTTAGTTTCTCCAAAGAGGTTACAATACTACGGGAGAGACGGGACTCCGTAGAAGAAGAAAAAATATACTATACGTCACACGAGACTACCACATAGGTACCTACATGACGACTGTAAAACAGATATTCAGTTGTACCAACATAGCGAATGTAATAGGGATGTGCTGCATAAAATTTAAGATATATCGAATTCGACAAACAACCCTACTAGTAATTTATTACTGCAGGTAAAATGATTGTATTACTTTCACTAATTTTGTTTTAGCAAATCGGAAACAAAATAAGCGAAAGTATACAGTGGCACAAAATTTATTTCGACTAATTTACAATGAAAACGACAAAATAAAACGACAATAAGAGAAAAAATATCATTTGTGTTTATTTCTTGTTTATTTTTTTATCTAATTAATAATAACAATCAAATATTAGAAAATTAACATTGAAAATATCATATCACACTTTTATTAAGTAAAACGTTACATATAAATACCAATATTTGATATATACATATTGTTTAACACGGGATAATCACGCCGAAATATCGGGAACTCATTCAAAATCATGGTGCGTATCCCGTGTTAAACAATATGAATATTAAGAAAAGCCATGAAAGTTTATAACTATAGGGATGTTTTAGCGCCATCTACCTTTAATTGTATGAAATTTTTTCCTTCAAATATTTGAACTGAAGTTCTGCCTAGCATAGCATTAATGCGATACACAATAAAAATCTCTTAAAATAAGGGTAGGGTGCCTTCGTTTGATACGATATCAACTGTAACGTTGGTCTATCAGTCCTATTAATTAATTGTTCATACAATTAAAGGTAGATGGCGCTAAAACATCCCCGCAAGATGTTAATAAAGGAAGTAAGTAATTCGGCCCTAGTGGTACGGGCTGCTATAGCTTAGTTGGACAAAGCGACAGGAAGGTATTCTGTAGTCGTGGGTTCAAGTCCCACTAGCTGCCGAATTTTTTCCTTCAAATATTTGAACTGAAGTAATATGTACTACGTACAACTGGAACGCGCACTGAGCTGAAAAAACGAGCCGATAGAGATAGTTACCACGGAGTCAGTTTGTCCCAGTCTATTAGATGTTCACAGTATGACCATAATTTGAGCAACTAATGAGACATCTGCGGAGTCATTAACCACATGACGTACATAATATCATAACCACGTATTTTTATTTACTTTTATATAATAAGATAGGGTATAAGTGGACGAAACTAAGATTGAAATGTAACCGTATATGTTGCATTTGTTAATCACAAATGACTAAATAAAATAGTTTTATGTAATTTTTGGCGCAGGCCAATTCTGTTGCCTAATCAAACCATGGATTTCATTCAAATATTCGTAAATCCATACATGAAGTTGACGGATAACAAAATTTAATATGATATCTAACTTACAAGAATGCAGAAAGGAAACAACAGGAAAAATAGAAAAAATTTCGCGAACATGATACTATTGCATCATTTTGTTGTAGAAATTTTGTTGATGGATTTTTCTATTTTTCCTGATCATCTGGCTTTAAATTATGGCTGCTCACCACTGAATGACTACTAACGTTTATTGGAATTAGTTTAGCCACCTTTGATTTATTTCATAATTTCTCTGAAAGCGGAAAAGGAAAAGAAGTCAACTTGTCGATAAAACTAATAGTAGTAACAGATGGGATATACTATGTACTCATAGGTAGAATAATATATTTTTTTTGTGAATGATAAAGTTGAAACACGAATCGAACTAAATCTCGACAAAAATATATTCACCCTAATCAAGCCACTTTTTTGATGTTGTCATAGTAATAAAAAAATAAAATAATAAAAAATTTTAACAACTAAGAGAAAAGAAAAAATACGCTGCTGTCGTATTTTCGTTTCGTAAATTTAATTATTCTCGTTATGATTTAAACCAAGATTATAGGTACTAAAACATTATTAGATGATTCACATTCAACTCAATCTTTATATTTGACGTTCCATTAAGAATAATAGTTTTTGTCAAAAAGGTACCTACATTTCTACATTTTCCTCTCAATATTGAGGAATATGGCCTAAAAGCAAAGGCGTCGCACGTCATGTGCATTTGCCAGAGCTTGTTCACTTGCTCACGTCCAAAAACGCCAATTGTCCATCTCGAACGCACCTTTACTATGTATTGTCTTATCTATGGTTTGATTCATGCTCGATATTGAATGAAACATGCTGTTTAAAACGGGAGTGGAATCAAACAAAAGTCAAAACAAAGTTGTCGGCTGTCGCCCCTATGAATAAAGAAACGTTAGTCACTGATTTCAGTGGGCGTTGTCGAATGTCGTATCTTAGCTTGATATTTATCTGATAAGAATCAGATAAGCCCTTTCAAACTTACACGACATTGTACTAAATAAAAATAGAGCTATTACCTACTTAGATAAATACCAATCTTTTCGGTGCACCTTAAAGATAGTGACAAGCATTGTTTTGCTAAATTTTAAGTAATGAATTTCTTGCGAGTTGTTAACTTTTCGTTGATGAAATCTATCAAATAATGTTTGAAATACTGGACATATGTTCTCATTCATAACACTTCAGAGCATCAATGATACAACGAATTACGAGCGACTGAAAATATGTAAGGTGACTCATGCAGGAATCTTCTTCATCAAGTGTTGCGTGTGATCTGAAAATGTTAAGAAACGCTTTGTTCACGTTTCTACTGTGTGCCAGTGTTTATGGCCAGTCTAACAAAGATCTGTATAATGGACAAGCCAACAATGAGTTCTATGGCGGAACACAGGATGGTGTTCAGAATGCTCGGCTTCCCAGCCCCGGAGATAGTGATTACAGGACTTACGTATACAACAACAGAAGATACGGTGTAGATCCAACTCGATACAACCCATACAATCCTAATATAAATCAGCCTGGAGGATTTCCATACAAGCCACTCTATACAAATCCTCTGGATGATCAGTACAAATTTATATCTGTAAGTATTATTAAATTGATAGTGATAGTTATATTTTCTGTGCAATCCTTTACCCTTATCTTTAATGTGTAAACTATAGCAGATCCTTGATGTAGAGAAATTATGCAGGAAGTTAGGCCTAAAAATATGTGCTGTTGCTCTTAAAAATTTCATGTATGTAGAAATTGTTCAGTGCATTACACCCAACAGTGATCCTAGCCATCTATTAGTGTATGGCTTTAGGTCACTGGACCAAATGCGACAATAATTGTTCATAGGTGTTCCAACCAATTTTTATTTTCACTGATATTAAAAAAGAAGGAAGGCACATTCGTTCAAAACATTCATAATAAATATTATACATAAAATACACACCACAACATAATAGAAATAGAACAAATTAAAAAAATGTGAGTATCATGAATTTGGATCCCAACTCAGCGACAAAAGCTTGCAAATTTACTGATTTTCAGTCAGTACACATAAAGATGGCCCCACAAACCCCAGGACATCATATTTATACATATAACACAATAATAACATTCAACAATACACCTATGTAAATATATATATATACAGAAAATACAACAAAAGAAAGAATGGAAGAAGTGAATGTGAATTGATGGCACCCTACAGTGCATTCGCTTTGCAATTTACAATCTTTTTAAAAAAATGTATTATCTACCTAACTCTAGCCTCACATTCTTAGTGTGAAATGTTGCTACATTATTAAATGTCCCATTTTTAGACATTGACAAATGTATAATATTTATGCACTGTATGTATGTTTTCTTATGCAAACCATACATCATTAAATTGCTGCTAGTTATCATTATGGCAATTTTAAATTTAACTCTCCTATCTCATATCCATCTTATATCTTACCTCTGTGCATGATGGTTAGAGTTTAGTAATATGTGTGCAATTCACAATTAATTTTTCAACTCGCCATCACACCTATTATGACAGCAGAGAGGTTGTCTTTGAAGGGCATAATAGTGCCATACTGTTCACAGATAATTGATGCTCTTACACACTGCATCATCAGTATTATTTGATTAGGTGTTCTAAGGTAAACTAGTAGAATACATATTTTACCAATTCTTAAAACCAAATTCATCAGATAGAAAAGCTGTATTGATAGAACCAATCATAGATTGTGTAATAAATGTTATTTGAATCAAATTCTTCTAGAATAGAGACCCAAACAATCCAGATTCCTTGTTCCCTGGTGTGCTTGGAGGCTGGAGGGAAGACCTTCAAGGAAGGGAGAGACGAGACTCCAGACAGTTGAAGAGAGACATTTTTGTTACTACCAACTATGGACAAGTTCAGGGATTTAAGGTTTGTAAAACAATATTAATTGTGATAATACTGTCTGTCTGTTACATTACTGCATATTTTATACTAACTACTACTTAATGTTATACTAGGTAAATGAAATAGCTCATTAACGCATAACCTATTATATAAACATGTGTAGTTTTGAACATTGTTTTCAAATTATGCAGTTATGCCTACTTAAGTAGCAGTAGGTGCCTATAGAAAATTTAAAATTAGAGAAGGATAATAATAAACTTATGCTTTGGGTTGGTGAACACAATTTACAATATGAGAACTCTTTGTATATCTATGATAACGACAAACATCATTTCTCTTTTTTGCCATTTATTAATTTGGTAGTTACGATATCTGCAAAATGGTGAACACCCAAGTTTCAGTAACTTCACACTTGGGGGCGCTATCATCAGTACGCTACTAGTTCTTGGTGGAAGTGCATGCATATTCTTTTTGTTTATTTTCATTGATGTGTTTGCAGATCCAAAACATAGTGTTCATTGCGTGTAAAAGATGATCGAAATAATGGGGATGGATAAAGTATCCTTATACTACTACTTAAGTACAGTGTAAACTCCATGTATCATCACTCAATTTAACGACAAACTCCTTTAAGTGTTGAAAGCATTTGGCTTTGGTTGGTTTAGCTTGTCTTCCATATATACACTCGTTATTATAGCATTACACCCAGTCTCAACAAAAAGAATAATTAAGCAATAAAAAGTACCTTTGAAGTTGGCAAAATAAGTAAAAACTGCGCGCAGTTGTGTACCATTCTCTTATCCTTTTATTGTCCCAGCCCGTAATAAACTTGACTGTCTGCATCATGCATAACAAAATTTATAAGAAATTTATTCTTTTGTTTACAAATTGTGAATTGCTTGCACATAATAGGAGTCATGGATTATCAGTATTCTTAGTTGCTCACAAACTTTCAAACCTCAAACATGGCTTAAGAGAAAACACACTTCTCTCCATTAGATAATAATAACATATTTTGATAAAAGTTACTTTTGAACTATCATGGTACCGACTTCAAAAAGTTGTTTCACACTTTTGAGTGATGAAGTCGGTTCCATTATTTGGTAACATTTTTTTTACCTTAGTATGAACAAAATAGTTTGCCAAACTTTTTTATCAAGGTCCTCTACTCGTAGGGTCAAACCCTACTACGCAGTGGTTTGACCTCACTCTGTATAAAAAATTAAATAGGGCACTGCCTTTTTGTCGTTTCTTTATCCCAAATTCACATATATAAGTACAATAAATAAACTAAATTTATAAAAATAATTAAATACCTAATTACTCATTAAAATATAATTTGCAGGTGTATATATATGACAATCCTGACCCTCTCTCTGGGTACAGACCCTGGTTGACTCCAGTTGAGAGGATACAGGGGGAAGTCTCCACTTTTCTGGGCATACCATATGCACGGCCACCAGTCTTGGAAGGAAGGTTTAAGGTAAACTTTAGAAAGCTTCATTTCCCCATTTTTTTGTATCAAATCGGTTTTTTTTACTTTACCTGCTGTGAACTGGTAGCGGGTTAGAGTATTTGAGAGTGATCTATAGGCTGACAATAGCTAGTGGATTGCTCAAATGTTTTTGTAGTAGCTGTAGTATTGTAATTAGTTTATTTTATTTTTTGTTTATTCAAATTAATATTTGAATGTGAAAGCTTTCTGTGTTTCTGATTTGCATACATTTATATCCCCGAAAAAGTATAGTAATTCTCGAGGCATAATTGAGGTAGCGGGAAAATCGTAGACAACGCGAGTACAACCGTGGGGCGCAACTAATACTCCTCTAAGTCATGCTTGTACATATATGTGTATCAAAGCAATTTAGACGTTACTGAATTAGTAAATAAAAATACTTTTAATATTATGACAAATGTCTATACTGAGGACTATATTGAGGTAAACTTAGTGTTTGACCCCGTTTTTTCAGATATTTGTAATAATCCCAATGTTCCCAGCCACCTCGGCAGCATCCCGGTTGGCAGCTAATGCAGGCGGTAGACTGGGGCCCGGCGTGTCCCCAGCCGGTGCGGTTCACCGGAGCCACTAAGGGAATCCGCGACATGGATGAGGACTGTCTCTACTTGAACATATTCTCACCTACTGTGAGTATTACCAATCCCATTCTTATACTATCATATGTGAGAGAGACCCTGGTAATCCCCCACCTTTGCTGATTCAACAAGGTTGAGCAGCATTCTTTGTGATCTCCACAGCTCCACCATGGCACGCTATCTTCTATCTCTATCTCCCTATCCCCCACGTATTTTCGTAGGTGCGGTAAGAGTCGGTGGTAAGAAAAATCATTCAGAAGGCTTATAACAGTGCAATACCAAACTTCGCTGACCCGCCTGTCTGGCGGGACGAGTATTGCAAACCCCCTTCACCCCTTCCCCCCCATTATGGAAAAAGTAAGTGCCAGACGGGTAACACCGTCATCAAATTCCCAGCATGGTGGTAGGGTATTTTAAGGTACCTGCCTGGCTAGCTACCACCCTCAAGTTTGATAAACTGTCACCAAACGCATAGTGTGTTCAGGCAGCAGTCCCTGAGAGCCAGTAAACATGCTAGATCTAGTGTGATAACATCCTCGATCACATCGTCACTGACCATCAAGTAGGATAATGGTCCAACGCTAGATCTTTACAGTATAAAAAAGGTAGCTGGAATAATCCCCACCTCCAAGTCACCACCTCGCTCTAGGTACAGTGCTTCCAAATTCACTGACCATCAGATGAGATAGTGGTCAAATAACTAGAAATATAAATAATTTTATAAAATGTGGGTTGGCGGATAGGCTAGCCAGATGTCAGAATTTTCAGACCACATAAGTAAAAATATACATTCCCCGGCCCGGTTGTTAATTGGATGTGAGCAAGGAACATTTTTGAATGGTGGGAATAAGAAAATTTATCTTCCGAGAAAAACATTGATAGATTTCTTATCAGTCTGTTGTACGTTCGTTTATTCTGAGCCGTAGGTAACCCTTACATCATATTTTGTCTCAAAATTCTGGCTTTTGTCATAATTGCGTTTTTTTTTCTTACGAAGGCAAATAAACATGAAATTAATTTAGTACAAATCATTATGGAACGGGTAGAACGAACTATTTCCGAGATTATAATGAACAATTTTTGTGTATAAGTTAAATGTTTTTATTACCATCAAATCTTCTATATCATTGGAAGCGGTGCAGTTTATCGTTGAATAAGCAATTATGTCACATATGAGCTTGATTGGGCGGCATTGCGGAGCTCACTCGGCGTTAGTTTGCGCAATTAACATGACGCATCGCTTCATTATTCATGTTAAATGCACCAAGCAGCTGCTCGATCTCGCCTAAACCAACACTACAAACAGTATCTCATGTCTCTCACAAACCATAAAAACAATGGTCTACCAGTTTTGACAAAAGATTCGGTTTTATCAAAACAGCGATCAAGTTCAGCATTAGAAACTGTCAATATTATTGCACGGGAAAATCAGCCTTGTTGTATTAAGATGTAAAATTATTTTCAAACGGTAGGTTGGTAAATGGTATATTTATCCGTAGAAAAAAAGCCTCTTAATGTTGTCAAAAGTTTATTTGTAACCAGATAAGCGATAAGGTTCAGTATTACAAACTGTCGATTTTATTGCACGGGAAAATCGTCTTTTTCATGATGTCAAATGATCTTCAACCGTAGGGTAGTAGATGTTATATTGAGATGACTGTATCTAACATTTGACAATCAAATAACATACGAAACGATAGTAGTCTCGCGGCGTGAGTGTCGGTCGCTGGTTAGAGCTCACACCCAGGCTTGAGTTTTCGGTGTAGACAAATATTTTGAATTTCCCTTATTTTACTAAGGTGTTAATCAATTTATTATGTCGGATGTACAAACGACAGTGGGATATCTTAGTCATAGGCGGCATCTTCCCTATATTGGTTAAAGATGTAAATTCTCCTCGCTATAAATTATAATCTTGCGCATAGCTATCACAGCTAGATTCCGTGTACGAACTCACGTTACTGTGTTACGTGATTGCCTGGTTTGATATATGTAGGGTCGTTTCGACTAATAGAGTATTCACTAGCTAATAGACACACGTACGCCAATACGACCACCTAAATAGGTAATGAGGCACTCAGAATGAAAGTAGAATTCAGTGCTGCGCCTCTGCAACTCCTCAAACAGAATAATGTGCACTGGCTATGAATAAGTCTTATGCGATTGCAAAACGCAGGTAGTAAAGACAGTTGGTACAGACTGTCACCGTTTGGAATGTTTTAATGGTTCAGATCTTCAAATCAAATCAAGTCAAACCATTTAATTAATGTTCAACTAAAATTAAAATAATAAAAAATTTGAGACATTGTATTTGGCCAGAAAGTAGACGTTCAAATATTTTCAATAAAACAACTCAAAACTTAATTTATCATTTCTTTTTTTAGAAGCGACAAAGATTTTTAAATTTGTTGTTACCGAATAATATTTTATGTTACACATTTATAAATTGATATGCACATACCTATTAAAAACATTTATTTTATACACTTTCCTTTATTTATAATATCATTGAACAATACAATAAATATTTATGAACTATTCAAATTTGGCGAACGGTATAACGAATCATGTCAGATATACACTCTAAGATCACGTAACTAAATACTGGACTAGATACAACTGATGTGACTAGAAAAAAAACTACATGCAAAAGAACACCTAGTTGTTAGTTTTATAAGAGCTATTTGTGCATTTCGTGAGAGCACCAAAATATATTATATTAATAACTGCCTGATCATAAAAATATTGTATACGAATCATACGTGCTACACAATTGCCGGCCTGATTGCGACTGAAGCAAATTAGGTGCATATGCACCTAATTCTGCGGTCCACGCCTGACGAGTCGGTACCCCATTTCCCTGTTTTGAAAATATACATAGTTTGTATGGCGTCTATTTTTAACAGAGTTCAATAAAAGGGAGGAAAGGAAAGAAAGGAGGTTCTCAATGCGACCCGTTTGTTTTTTATAATATTTGTTACCTCAGAACTTTTTCATCTTTTGATTGTAATTTAAAAAAAATATATTTTAATATTAAAGTAACGAGTAAAGTAAGTAAGTTTGGTAACGCAGCCAGTGTAATGGGTACCTTTGCACCCGGAACTATAAGGGGCGGGTTATTTGACTGATTGACTCAAATTTTTATTTATTTTTGTATTTTCAAGAAAGTAACTAATATTTGTTGCTTTCTAGTACGCGCCTGAGCTGACCTTAAAAGCCAATTCATTGTAGAACACGGCGTTAAAATTTTTAAATATTCGTAATTTTAATGACGTGGCGTCTATATTGACGCCTTGGATTAAATAGAATTAATAATTTTTACGTTGACTTTAAAATATTAGATTTAGATTTATTTACATCTAGTATGATTTCGCCTATTACTGCATCGTCGTTGATTATCAAGTAGGACAGTGGTTAAACGCTAGACCATAAATAATAATGATGAAAATTAATTACTGTACCGACTCTCCATACCTGTGGCAAGGGTAGGACAATTATTGTATCGTTCACAATAATAAATACCGGTATTGTGAACTATTTGAATATGTAAAGCGTTGCGTAACGAGCGAAATTATTATTCAGTTCATTATCAGATGGACTAGATTTTATTCGCTAGGGACAGATGTGATGCCTGTTGTTTAATCTGACCTACTTATTCTGGGCTCGTTTGCACGATTGACGTTTAATTTTGCAACATCCTTTTTAATATCACTATTTAATATTATTAAGGTGAAACTTTGTCTGTTGTCTGTCGTTTGTATGTTTGTTACTCCTTCACGCTGCAACGGCTGACTTGATTTGCATGAAATTTGGAATGAAGGTAACTTATAACCTGTAAAAACACATAGGCTACTTTTTATACTGAAAAAAGTATAGTCCTCGTTAGATAACTGTAGCAGCAGCAGAAAACCGCAATCCACGCGTGTGAAACCGCGAGGCGAACGGCGAAGCTGGTATTATTATATACTCACCTATACTAATATTGTAAAGAGAACGATTTGATTGTTTGTTTGTTTACATTTAATAGGCTCCAAAACTACTGAACCGATTTGAAAAATTCTTCACTGTTGGGAAAATACACTATCCCCGGGTGACATAGGCTATTATATATTTTAACAAAAATAGGGATCTTTATAATTTTTAATTTTTTTTTTTTCCCGTGCGAAGCCGGGGTAGTCTATGGACCCGTGGATGTTACAAAGAAGTAACATTTGTTTGTACTTTTGGGTGCATTTGAATATCTCTGTCAGTAATAATTCTATTTTGGAATTTAGTTTATTTATAGAAGCTATATTGTCAATTCAAAATCATAGCATAGATGTTGCTATTCTACACTCCTAATCTCGGAAAAGATGTCTTGATACTTATTATGTCTGAATGGTTTGCAGGGGGTTATTTGATTACAACATATTTTTGAAAAGTTTCGATTGAAGCACTCGCGCCAAAAAACAATTTTACCTACATGTAAAATAAATAACTATTATATATGAATTATGATTTGACCTTTATATTTTCAGACTGAGGCTGGCTCGACCGCCCAACGGTTTCCAGTGATGGTGTACATACATGGAGGGCAGTTCATGTCGGGTGCTTCTAACTTGTTCCCAGCACACATGCTAGCGGCCTTCTATAACGTTGTGGTCGTGTCTTTTAACTACAGGCTGGGCGCTTTAGGTGAGGACCTGCATTCTTAAACTCACACTATTTCTTTTGTCATGGATTCCAACCTTCTCGTGGTTATTGGTATCATCTATATAGGGTATAGTCCTTAAAGTTTTAGAACAATATCCCCAAAGTTTTACCACATACATACAATAAATCCATAGTAAAAGAGTCACTTTCCTTTCCATGCAATGCTTGAGAATGTTCAAACAGATTTTACTTACAGAAGGTATAGATGTCAAGATGGTGTAGGTCTACGGGTCTTTTCTGAATCTCTCACAATTTAATAGAATGAATTAAACTTAGGGCGAAACTTCGACTATAAACGTGAGTAAAGCCGAATAATACATCTATATAAAAATGAACTCGTTTAGTAGAATATCTATACGAGTAATTGCCTGATTCTGTGTTTCCCGATAGGTACAAACCTGGAATTCAAGTTACTATAGACAAGATTGCGGTCAAACGCAAGCACATTATTCCTAAAATAATGTTGTAGACCAAGAATTGTGTGTATAGTCAGATAAAATATAGATAATACTTTGTTATAGCTTTCAAAATCTTGAAACATAAGTCTTTCCCAAGGCAATTTGACTATAAACCTACAATTTTAAGTTCAAGTCAACATTGAATATTATAAGATTGCGTGCCATACTTGTAGCCGAGGTCATCACAACATCATCAGATAGTAATGAAACACCTTACGCTAAATTCAAAATTCGTAATTTTACCAACTGCAAGCTTGAGGGCTGTAGACAGTGTAGTGACTTTAAAAACCCCCCAAAATCGGCCTGGAGCGGTAAAATCGGGCGATCTTGCCGACCAGTGCAAATAATCAAAACGAGAGATTAGGTTCTCAATTTCAGTTGTAGGTCGTGTAGGATGCGCCGTTGCTCTATTATGTTTAAACCAGATGTTCTGCAGTTCCCATTAATCCAATTAAGGAAGGAGTCGTTGCGTATGGCTCTGTAACGCCGTGTCGTCTGGTTGACTCTCCGGGATCCTGACATGTTCAGATATCAATACTTTTATTACATACTCCGGGGCTGGCCAAACCTTAAACATCTGGTGTTGCCCCATACTTTTCTAGGCAAGCAGCTGAAGCGACGTAGTTTTGCCCAGTTGGAGTGGGATGACGGGAAAATCAGTGCCTAAATTTAACTGCTCTATAATTTCTGCATAAAAATCAAACCGACAATTCTACGTTCTTAGGGGTAAAGCAGCGATTCATATCTGATAGACGTGTATTTTGTATCTGTTTCCTTCATAAATGTAAAATCATACATTTGCCGCGTCGTGCAAAAAATGCATACATGCACAACACAAAACGAGATGGCGCAAAAGCTGTCACCCCCATTGGATAATCCTTCAGATGGAATGCTTCTGAACATCTGCACCACCTTGTTTAATAAAATTAAAAAGTTTGTTTGAAGAAAGGGATATTGGATCCTAATCAAGATTCTAAAGTTTTATCAAGAAACCACAGGAGTTAATTATAAAACAAATATGAATTCAGCACATTATGTGTTATGATCTATATAACACTTACCGAGGTCTGTAAATTAGTTGACTGTGGAAGAAATACCTGCACTTATATGTATCACCAGGTTTCCTCTCGACGGCGGACGAGAACTCCCCCGGCAACTACGGCATATTGGACCAAGTGATGGCCCTGCGCTGGGTGCAGGAGAACATCGGCCCGTTCAACGGAGACCCGGCCTCCATCACGCTGTTCGGGCCCGGCGCCGGCGCCGCCTCCGCCGGGCTGCTGGCCCTCGCGCCGCAAACCAGGGACATAGTCACCAGGGTCATCGCGCAGGTACACTGATCATCATAGCTGCGCGTGCTGCCCATGCGTCTGATTTTTTTTAAATTCACACAAGGTCGTGAGGTCCTAAACTAGGCAGTGCTATACTATAGTAACCCGATGACTGATATATATATACTTATATACATAGACACACCCAGACACATGTCAAACAGACATGTTCATACACACAAATATTCCTGCCCGGGAATCGAACCCGGGACCAGCTGCTCAGAAGGCACAGTGCTACGAACTGCGCCAACCGGCCAGTCTAGCATCGATTTAACAAGTGAGACCTGTCGTAATGTAGGAATTTAAATGTTGGGCACCAAAAAAGGTGGAGGAAATGAAAGTGCATGTGGCAAAAATGCGAATGTTGAGATGGATGTGCGGTGTGACTAGGATGCATAAAAAAAGAAATGATTATAATATCAGAGGAAGCTTGAAAGTAGCACCAGTGAATCATAAGTTGAAAGGGAATAGATTGGCTTGGTATGGGCATGTCATGAGGAGGGATGTAAAACATATAACAAAATAGTGTAGTAGTACTTAACATGAATGTGAATGGAGGTAAAGGAATGAGCACTGATATGACTGATGATAGAAGAGAATGGATGAGGAAATCATTTTGTGCCGGCCCGCCTAGTATAAGAAGACCCCTTTAGAACTCACAGTCATCTCTCTCGTACGTATCGTTTCAATAATCATTTGAATAAACCTCTTCTTAGTGCTCATTTACGTCATTTGGTGATCTTGGAAGAAGTCTCTTAGATATCAAACGGAACTTTAAAAAAGCCCTGTCAAAAATTTTTTTCAATCATTATCTTTATTTATATTTATTGATAAAAAGGCTTCTGCTAAAATAGTAACTAGTGTTCGCATTGTTACTAACGTGGCTCTAAGAGGTACAAAAATAGGTATGTTGTTTTATTACGAGCTATGTTGAGTCCTAACAATTCAAATTTATTCCTTCCATTGTATGTATATTCAAATTTCTATGTAACCTTCTAAAATTTTTATGTAACCTTCTAAAATTTTAATCTAAATGTGCTCGTGGACTTTCACTTTCCAGAGCGGTTCAGCATTAGCCGACTGGGCGCTGATCCAGGACAAGTTCCGCGTGCAAAACACGTCCCTGGTGTTTGGGCGGCTGCTCGGATGCCCCACCGACTCCTCATGGAAGCTGATCAACTGTCTCCGCCAGGGTAGGAGCTTCTACGAGCTGGGAAATGCAGAATTTCAGGTCAGTCACAAACTAGCTTACTGGGCATCGAATTTAATAAAGGAATTATAAAATTTCAAGCTATGACGGCCTCGTGTTGGTGATTGATGGTATTTACATGGTGGTAGCGTACTTTCGAGTCACCGCCTGGCGAGCCAACACCCTCAAGTTTGAAAAAATTTCACCAAGCACATAGTGTGTTCAGGCAGCAGACCTTGAGAGTCAGGAAGCATTCTAGATCTACCGTGATAACATCTTCGACTACATCGTCACTGACCATCAAGTGAGATAGTGGTCAAACGCTAAATATGGATTCATAAAATGGATGTAGTATAAACTATTTCGCTTTGAAGTCGCCAAAATTTATTAAAAAAAGCCCTCTGCCACAAAATCTATACAAATACAAATATGTTTATTTGGACAGTAAATACATGATACAAAAGCAACTTAAATATAATATGGTAACGAAAACATTGAAACTTACAAAACTATGGCGACTAATGTTGCTATCTATTGTGTCGTGCAAAACCTACACTAAGAAAACATATTTCTTGTGTCGTAGATTCTGCGTTTCCTTCAGTTATATTACATTGTGTAGTAGCCTAAACTGGATAAGGGAGATCTGACTAAAGGTGAGCTTATATAATTGTATTAAGTAAAAAAAAAATAATAATAATAATAAAAATAAAAAATTGCACTTTATATGTTTATATCACGTGGTTTAGATACGCGCTATTGCAAGGGCCTTAAAAATGCTATGGCAGAGTTTTTATATGATATGGTGATCTAGATCGGATCGGAGGTAGCCATGGCTCAATGGTCAGTGGTATAACTTCTGGTCCCCGGCCCTGAGTTCGAATCCCGACAGGAGCAAACATTTGTGTATTGAACGTGGATGTTTGTCTGGGGTCGTGGATGATTATGTGATGTGATTGTAAAAAAAAGTAAACATAAAATCTTACATAAAATTTATAACTAGTACAAATAAGGACAATTAAATGGGTGTTGTACCAAATGCACAAAATAACTGTTGTACTTATCACTACTGGATAGTCATTTTATGTAATATTGTATGTTTACATCACTGATAACTCAAAATAAAGACGACGCCGACGTCGACGGTCGCCGTGGCGTAGTGGTTAGTGTCAGTGACATGACTACTGTGTCTCCGGGGTTCGAATCCCGGCAGGGACAAACATTTGTGCGATGAGTGTAGGTGTTTGTCCCGGGTCTTGGATGTTTGTGTGCTGTGAATGTGTGTGTCCAAACCTCCCGCGATACAGGGAATTCTAGTGCGGGGGATTAAGTGTAATAAAAAATAAAAATAAAAGTAAACAGCAATAATTTTCTTTTAATCGTTGTACCCTGCAATTGTTAAATTACATGTAAGTTACAACCATTGGTCAGCCTTGTACACAACTGACGCATACGCACAGGTGTTAGACAGAAATCAACAATAAAGTACCTTTTTTCACCTATATGTACGAAGCGTTTTGGCTCCACTTTCTTAACTACGGATAGGATATGGTATGGAATGTCTGTGTCTGAGTCTGTGTTTCCCAATAGGTACAATCCTGGAGTCTTTCTTATTCTTATTCGAGTTGGGGGTGCAGAGTACTGCACTGTCATCCCGCTTGGGGTGTATTGTGCATTTCCCCCGCCAGACGCTACCCGAGCCATCCTAACTCCTTTATATAACGGAGGATCGCCCTGGATCGCTGAAGCCTGCATCTAAGACAACGTCATCACTTAACATCAGGAGAGACTGTTTGTCAGTTATAGAGGACGGAACGGAGTCGATAATAACGAAGAAAAGTAAAAATTAAAACAAAAAACGTTTTTTTTTATTATATGAAGCTGAGGATTGACGTATATATCAGACATCAACTTTCTTAGAAAACTTAAAAGGTCAAATAAAAAAAGTTACCTCCATAAAAGGTTTCATTCACTGTTAAACAAAACATCCGTGTCGCTAACATGTCAAAGTGGAGGAGAAAAGTATAAACACATTTCATCAACCCTGTGTTGTTATTCCAGCCTCACGTAGGGTTCATACCGTGGGGTCCGGTCCTGGAGAATAACTTCACGTTTCCCGGAGATGAGTGGTACGAAGGGTGGAGGTCTCGGGACTGGCGGTTCCTAGACGTGGAGCCCGAGGATCTGATCAAGAAGAGGAAGTTCAATCCGGCGCTCCGGTATATGTGCGGAGTGACCACGCAGGAAGCAGCATACGTATTGTGTGAGTACCCACAGAGATTGTACAATCGATCCTAATGGGTTTGAAGTTGCTGCATTTGAGTTTCACTCTCACCCATCTTAAACGTAAATTAGAGTCAAATCCCTATGAATTTGAGCCATATAATATTAGCTAAAACTAACTAAAACTAGGTACGTGTGTTCAAGAAATGCCTATGATAAAAATATTAGCGTAGAACTCTCCTTCGCGGCGTCTTCTCTGATACTGAGTATCAGAGAGAGAGTTCTACGCTCTTGTCGCCGCTCGGACCTGAACCACTGAAGATGTCGACCGCAGTGATCGACGAAACGTCTGGAACACAAGTTTCACATAGACCACGGCCAAACAGCCCGGGAGCAATACATACAACATGCAACGCCGGCCGTGGAAGCCTTAGAGTTTACATTCTATAAATTGTCTCTATTTTTTTCTTTTAAAAGTTTTTTTACTTTTCCTTTTACTCCAATACAAAATCTTGCCTCTTGGCCTTATGTTGCAGAATTTATTCTCAAAAATAAATTAACCTCCGTGATTCCAAGTTGAAGTCTGGTTCTTTTAGACCGGTGGATATCGGTCTATTAGTGGTATGGACGGATAGAAATTCTTCAATCTTCTATTATTATTTCTTCTCAAAGATAAGTGTGCAGTTTTCTGTTTTTATAGTTTAGGACCTCTTGAGACATGTTTACTATAAGTGTTGAACGGCACTCACTCGAATATTTGAAATAATCTATACTAATATATTAAAGAGAAAAGATTTGATTGTTTGTTTGCATTTTATAGCGTCCAAAACTACTGAACCGATTTGAAAAATTCTTTCACTGTTGGGAAGCTACACTATTCCCGGGTGACATAGGCCTATTATATTTTCAAAAAAATTAGGGATCTTTATAATTTTTACTTTTTTTACCCGTGCGAAGTCGAGGCGGACCCCTATATAAAGTGCTCAATTTCCATAAATTGTTAAAATTAATTTAATATCAAACTAAATGCCATTGCACTCGATGACCATCTCAAAGTGTGTTTGTGGGATTATTCTGTGTATAGATACTTGTCTCTGGTAGTTGGCATCTTTCTGAAGTGTGTACAATACAAAAGTGTGTATGTGTATGTTGTGTAGATAACAACGCGAGCCTCGCGCCCACGTACGAGATCTCGGAGGCGTGGTTCGAGCAGAAGGTGCGCGAGCTGGTCGCGCGCTACAACTACACGCTGAACCCGCGCGGCGTGTACGACGCCGTGCGCTACATGTACACCTACCACCCGCAGCCGCACAACACCAGCGCCATCAGGGACCAGTACATACACGTCAGTCACGCTCACTATACTATTAACTTAACTGCGACCATTATGGTGTTCTGAATTGAACCGTAATTGATTTTAACACGCTCACAGTGCTGAGAGCGCGTCTAATGAATCGGAACGGTAATTTGGCGATTTCATAACCTCAAATGTACGAGCATTTGAGGTTATGAAATCGCCAAATTATCGTTGGTAATAATATTTATTTTATTAATATTATTTACTGGTAATAATAATTTTCTAAAAAAAAAGAAGTTTATATATCACTAATGCTAAAGTTTAAAATTACAATTTTAATAAATTGACGGTCGCCGTGGCGCAATGGTCAGTGTCAGTGACATGACTAGTGTGTCGCCGGGACCCTAGGTTCGAATCCCAGCAGGGGCAAACATTTGTGCGATGAGTATAGATGTTTGTCCTGGGTCTTGGTTGTTTGTGTGTTGTGATTGTGTGTGTCCATGCCTCCCGCGACACAGGGAATCCTAGTGCGGAGGTCTGAGTGTAATAAAAAAAAAGAAATTGGGCATTATTACAAAATTACTTCTTAGAAATTGAGGTTATGTCATTTCCCGCTCCACACATTATGTTAAATTTGACGTCTGGCTCAGACTTCTCACAGTGATATTGCAAGAGAGCAAAATCTTTGTGAATCCAGCCGTTCGTTATAGCTCAGCAGTTTCTTTCCTAGATAACAAGAATACGTTAAATGCCAGAGAAATCTTTTTTGGACGCTTTCTAGTCTTTTACTATGAACCTTATACAGAGGTTATATACTGATTATTATTGGTATATATTATTGTTATATACTGAATAAATGCTGTTGAGCCACGCGCCACACGACCCAGTCGCAGATTGAAGCGATAGCTCAGCGGGAGGAGCGTCGGCTGTCAAATTGACGGACACTGGTTCGATCCCCCAACAGTTTGAGCTTCCGGTGAAGGTAACACCTTTATCAAATCCCCAGCATGGTGGTAGGGTACTTTAGTACCCGCCTGGCTAGCTACCACCCTCGAGTTTGAAAAACTGTCACCAAACACATAGTTTGTTCAGGCAGCAGTCCTTGAGAGCCAGTGAGTATTCTAGGTCTAGCGTGATAACATCTTCCACCACATAGTCACTGACCATCAAGTGAGATAGTGGTCAAACGCTAGATCTATACAGTATAATAAAAATAAAAAAAGGATTGTCGCGAACAACTACAAACTCCTTTTCACATAATCAGTTACTTAATATATTACTTAATACAAACTACGTTCTATTCTATGTTCGGTGACTCGAACAATCGTAGGCATCATTCTGTGTTTATTTATTTTATTTTATGGTCAACCAACAGTTATAACATTTATACATACAATGTTTACCTTACATTATAGTACAATGGCGTAACGCATAACCAATTATAGGCTAACACCTCATGCATTTTAAAACACAATACTAGCTTTAAAATATAATTAGTGAGCAGGTATGTTGTTTTTATAATGAAAACATAAGAGTGACGCGGCAGGTGTGGTGTTTCCACAGCTGCTGTCCGACTTCCTGTACCGGGCGCCGGCGGACAAGATGGTGAAGCTGCTGCTGGAGCAGCGCGTGCCGGTGTACATGTACGTGCTGAACACCACGGTGGAGGCGCTCGGGTGGCGCGAGTGGCGCCGCTACTCCCACGACACCGAGCGGTTCTTCCTCAGCGGCGCTCCCTTCATGGACCGGGAGTTCTTCCCCAGGAAGTAGGCCAACTCTCTATTTACGCACGCATCTAAATTACATTACTAATAATTGTAGCATAGTAGAATACTGTGCAAAAATTTAAAGCACATTTGTTTATTGTGGCGCAAGACAAGTTATTTATTTTACCCTGTGTTAGCTGTTAACTCCGTGTTAATTAGGCTAACCCAGGAAGTATTATATATATATATATATATATATATATATATACCCCGTGCAAGTATTACGATATAGTCCAGTCAAATAAACTTTTAAATCAAAATTTCAGTCTAAAGGCTGCATTTTTTATATTATGTAGTTTAAATCATTCAAAAATAACGTATAAAGATTTTTGGGAGCGCAACCACCGGCAAGGTTTAAAAATTTTTTTGTATATTTCATTTCGCAATTACTCGAAAATGGTGAAAGTTAGAGAAAAAAGTTTTGAAGAAGATTTATGGAGCTTAAAATTTTACATTAAAAAGGTTCTATGACTTTTTTTCTTCCGGTCAAAGTTAACCGGGTTAGGAAGGTTTCCGTGTTTGTAAGATGAACGTAAATTTTAAAAAGTCGCAGATAGTAGTAATATAAGTTATTTATGTTTTTTTATTTGGTATGAAGATAGCTTATAAACCCTGGGGTATATAAGCTATCTCCATACCAAATTTCATCGAAATCGTTGTAGCCGTTTGAGCGTGAAGAGATAACAAACATACACACTTACACACAAACTTTCGCATTTATAATATTAGTTGGATATTTATTGTAATGGTTAAACTCTACACCTATAAATAAATGAAAAGAAAAATATACCTTGACCAGCTGGAGAGTTAAATAAATGTATAATTTCATTTGTCCCTTTTTTGTTATAGGTACCGTATAGATCGCCAGGCGTGGACCGGGAACGACAGGAATATGAGCCACTTCTTTATGAAGGCTTATTCTGATTTTGCCAGATATGGGTGAGCGAATTTACAGTACAGGGTTTTGAGTACCTTTTTTTGTTGACTAAATATTATGATTGAAATTTCCATCATCATGCAAAGAAGGGTTAAATTATTTTAGATTTGCTTTTGAAAAGTGTCTCACTGATTTTTTTTTTTTTTTACTTATCATAAGTTTGCGTTTGACAACTGTCTTTTTTTTTTTTTTTAAAGATTATAAGCTTGCGTTTGACCACTGTCTCACCTGATGTTAAGCGACGACGCGGTCTAAGGTGGAGCACACAAACTTAGAAGGAACCTATTCACTTGCGACTTGAAGACTCCGGGGTTGTACATATCGGGAAACACAGACTCAGGCAGTGAGTTCCACTCTCTGGCAGTACGCATTATAAAAGTGGAAGCAAAACGCTTCGTGCGTAACGGTGGTATATCTACCATGTAGCGGTGGCGCATAGTCGTACGTCTGGTTGACCGATGATAGAATGGAGAAGGTGGAATTAAATTGTGTAATTCCAGTGCACATTCGCCGAAATGTAACCGATAGAAAACCGATAGGCAAGCAACTCTACGTCGGTGATCAAGGCTCTGTAGCCTATGTCTCACCTGATGTTAAGTGATGACGTTGTCTAGGATTTAGCACGCAAACCTAGAAGGTACATATTCACTCGCGACTTGAAGACTCCAGGATTGATATATAGTGGTATGAGAATTAACAAGGGGTTTAAAATAAACTTACGCGTTGTTAATATCACGATCGACAATCTTGTGTTAGTGTGAGACGGGACGTTGCGACGTACGCACCTCACGCAAGATCTTCATCAGGGGCATATGTTACGTCACACGAATTTCATAGTTTTTTGACCCCTCCCCCCTGGTGGGACGTCACACACTATTCAATTCCTATGTTAAAATTAACCAATTTTTTTTAGACATATACAGTTTTTTTTACATGGGTCAAATGCCTTTATTAAAATAAAACACTAATAACTAATTACAATACTGCAGCGACTACATTTGAGCAATCCACTAGCTAGTTATCCATAGGTAGCCTATATATAACTCAAATGTTCTAACCCGCTACCGGCTGGCAGCGTGCCCAGATTTACTTTTAACAAAGAAGAAACATTTGATAAGTTACAGATTCTCAGTCTTTTCCGAAATACAATAATTCTATGTTGAGTTTTTTGTCTCTATCGCATCGTCGCTTACCGACGATGCCATGGAAAATGCGTATTCTATAGTGTTAAAAGAAGAATTTGATATGACTCACGTCACAAAGCTTAAGACTCCCCCCACCCCTTGTCACACAATGTCACACTTCCTCCCCCTTAAGTTTTGACGTATTTTATGGATGCACCCTCATGATGAAGTGGATAAAAATAATATTTATAACAAAATTACTATCGACTTTTTTCGATGATGAGTACGTTATTTATGCATTTTCATTTTTATGACCATGTATAAACATGAAGTGAATAATATTTGTTTCCAGTAACCCAACTCGCTCGCGGATCCTGGGCATTCACTTCGAGATGGCAGAGGAAGGCCAACTGCGTTATCTCAACTTGAACACCACATTCAACTCAACAATAATGCTCAACTACAGACAAACGGAACTCGCCTTCTGGACCATGTACTTGCCTACCGTTATTGGCAGGCTTGTGCCCACGTACCCGCCTTTCACTGAGGTAACTCCTTTTATACGATTTATCCAATTTATTATGCGGCTAGTGTACATGGAGTATGTTGACACCATCGTGCCGTATGGCCTACAACTCTGGGGAGATCAGCTGCTAATACAAACACTGTTATCTTGTAAAAGTGAGTTAGATAACTCTTTTATCTAATCTCATACTAAAATAGAAAGATTATAAAATCAAAAACAAAACTTGAAAAATTTAGCCTTTATAAACAATATATCGAAATAAATTTCAAAAGTTCACATTTCGATACAGCTGTTCTATGACAACTGTATCGAAATGATAACTTTCTTACCGTTAAGATACAGCTTCAGCTGGACCAAGCAGGTCATCAGCAAATGGCTTTTGGCGCTAAACGTTTACAAATAAATGCAAATATATGCTGTGATTTTACGTAAATTCCATTATCTATGTTATGCGATTAGATAAAGTAGTGTATGGAACTGCACATAATTTGGTCTTAAAAACACTCTTGTAGTGCTATAAAAAAACTCTCCTGCGCTTCGTTTTTTTAACTTACACTCGTGTTTTAAGAACCCTTATGATACAGTTTCATAATAGTAGTTTATGAATTGTCTAAGATGTTTGCTCGATCTTCAACCAATTTAAATATTTAAAAGGTTAATTATGTTACATGAATTTTTAACCTGTTACTAATAAAGGAGGTCCTCAATTATGATTGGTAATATTCCAGTTTTGGTGGGAGCCGAAGCAGCCGTTACAAATAGCGTTTTGGACGGTCTCGAGCGCGTGCCTCGTGCTCATCGTGCTGTTGGTCGTCTGCTGTATGCTTTGGAGAAATGCCAAACGGTAAGGATTAAAAAAACATTGATTAATTTTACATGAGTTATGGTGGCCAAAAGGCCGATAGGCAGATAGGCCTATACAAAAACTACAAATAGACAGACACCAGGGGCTCCGATCAGATGTGGTTGGTGAGGGTCCCTAACAAGGCAAGAAAAGCATACGGTCAGCTCACTCACCTGAAGAGATCGAGTTTGTAACAAGCCGCGCAGCTTCTTTGTTCGTCCCAGCGCTGGGCGTCCAGACAATCCGATGACGAAGAGTCCCACATTAACGCACAAACGTCTCGCACCACATTAAAGTTCCCGATGCTGCTATTGTAACTTCAGAGTCTTTCGCGGTCACGTAGAATAACTAACTATGAACTCGTGAAAAGAACAATGAAGATTTATGGGTTCTTTTGGCATGTCAATCGACACGAGCGGCGGGTAGCACACACCGCGAGTACAGTCGACGACACACTCGATGACACTAACTGTTCATTCGCGTAGTGCATACACGGGCTGTCACATGACCGGTTCTTACCGATCCCTTTGTATCGCTCGCATTTGGATAACAACCAAAGCGCGCGAAGTTTGAGTGAGCTATTTGCACACAATTATTGCAATGGTATGAATCCTTCACAACCACATGTTTTTATGGCGCAAACTTGAGTCATTACATAGGTTTTTGTTTTATCACATATGAACCGACGGGCCGTCTGATGGTAAGCCATTACTGCCAGATATTTGTAACAGTGGTGGCATTACGATATAATACCAACCTTTTTGAAGCTGTTAACTCTCCTTTTAAAGAGTCTTTCGAAAAGAGAGTTAAGTTTTTTGGTCAAACGCCTGCCTATTGTAAATATTAAAAAAAAGAGAGCCTGCGTTCATTTTTTTCATTTATTCCGAATCCTACTAATATTATAAATGTGTGTGCATTGTATGCTATACTCACGTTAATGCAAGCTGTCAATCGCTTTCTCTTGGCGGCCGGACTTTATACAATTAGAGACTGACACAAAAAAATATTGGTATCATTTCTGGGGTGTGATTGCTTTACTAATTCCAGGAAATCATCTTTGACAGGTCTATACCTCCAAAGTGGAAAACGATACCGGCGATGTAGGTGAACTAACTATATATACTAACGCTTTGTGATCGTGACAGCTTGTTTATACTGTATTGTTATGGTTGTTTGTTTTTCTCTCTTGGCGTGTGTCAAAATATGACAGCACATTATATTAATAACTGGCTGCGTGTAGGCCCGCGCGATCTGATTATCTGTGATCCCTCCATAACACGCATCAAACTTTAAAATTTCAATTTTCACTCATAAATTGAATATAAATCATAATTTTACAGATCAGAATATGTAGTTCGCTCAAGTTCCACCCAGTTAAAAAAAACAGTTATTTTGTAGCATTTTGAATCGAAGAAAAGCTGAGCTAACATGCACAGACAAACAGATGTAAAATTAATCATCGTCATTAAGACCAATCATTGTTTTAGGGTGAGATGATGATGATGATGATATATCGTTTTAAGTTCTAATGCATTGATAAAGGCTTCCATATATAGTTCTTGCCGTTATTTATCGTATCGTGCAACTGTACCTGCATAATAATATGCATTAAGTAGAAGTTCATTTTGACAAAGTTTTATTTATTTATATACATAATAATTGCTGGTATGATACACGCGCTTGAGCCTAATTCATGTTACACCTTAGACAGCGTCGTCACTTAACATCAGGTGAGACAGCGGTCAAACGTAAGCTTATAAAGCTTTAAAAAATACACAAAGACTCCAAAATTAAAAATTTTGGAGTCCGGAGTCTAAAATTAAAATTGCTACTTGCTAACGTTTGTTACGTTAGCAAGTACCTAGCAATTTTAATTACATATTACATACAATATCTACTCTATCAACTATATATTACATACAATTTTAATTTACAGTGGGAACAAGCTTAAGGTGCTTCAATATTCAGTAAATACTATATAACGCTCATCTAAATAAAACACCCATCTAATAATGGTTGTTACATCTACTAATGTCATTTCCGGAAAAAAAAATCCTTTATTGATCCTTAATCCTTATTTTCGTCTTTAGGTGTCCAAAATGAGTTTTATTTTCTTGTCTTGTTTTGGGGCAGTGTATTTGTGAATGCTTACTTGTGCTTAAATCTGTAATTGAGTATGAAACATGACGTTAAAAATATGTCCGCATACGTAAATCAGTCCAATGTAAACAAGTCCAAGGTAACACCTTGCTATCTTGTCTAGAATTATTGGCCCAATATTATAATTATATTTGTTATGTGTTACATATATATAGTTACGTTACCTGTATGTTTTTTTTTAAACATAAGCTTGCGTTTGACCACTGTCTCACCTGATGTTAAGCGACCACGTGGTCTAAGGTGGGGCACGCAATTTTAGAAGGAACCTATTCACTCGCGACTTGAAGACTCCGGGGTTGTACCTATCGGGAAACACAGACTCAGGCAGTGTGTTCCACTCCCTGGCAGTACGCATTATAAAAGTGGAAGCAAAACGCTTCGTGCGTAATGTAAATAGGGATCTCTATGATCATGCTTTCAGCGTGTGTATATATTTTTTCTTAAATTAACAATTCATTAATTATGGGTACAAAGTAATTTTGCTTAGATGTTGATAGCTTAGTGGAGATTCATATCATAATTCTGGCTGAATAGCCCCATAGCATGATTCCATACAATAGATTAAATTATACATACCTATGGTAGGCTGCGTGGCAACATTCACTGTTCATGTTTTCTCATTATTTGGGAGTAGAATTAAGAACATATGTTTCGCAGTAATTCCCATAATTTTCATAGAACTTATGCATTATTTATAAATATATCTTTTTTTATACCCCAACAAAGTTCACGAGGTCATAGATAGAGGCTTAGTGTTTTAATAAATCTCAAGCATTCAACCAACCTTTGCAAGACTGCATCTCTTAATACATTGAGTTCTGAATTCAATAGATTAAACACAAAGTAGCTCCGAAACCTTTTTACGAATAGTGTAAGAAGTGTTAAGCGGACTGTCCGAAGATTGATGTTACGGATAAAATCCCATAATATATGACTTATTTTTCGAAACATATTCGTATAATATTATTTATTGTTATATTCCCTACACGTCATTTTTTAAATTTGCTTACATGGATATGTAATCGAATTATATATTTTTTTGATTTGCTGTTTTTACTGCATGTTCTATTTATGGTTTTAGATTTGAAGACCGCTTCTTTCATACGTTCGCACTGTATGTACCTATCCAAATATTATCATGTAGTCAGAAGCTTTATATGTACTCGTTATAAAGAAGTGTCAATGTTGTAACATGTTGGCACTCGATAAAATATTGTATTGTTGTCAATTGTAGAGAAACGGACCGTTACTTCGAGAGCGACATATTCATGGTCCCCGAGACGGAGGAGAGCGGTATCGGTATCGAGAACGCATCGCGGTCGCGCTCGCGGGACAACGTGTACGAGTACCGCGACTTGCCCGTCAAGCGGCCGCACACGCCGCAGACTCTCACGAGAACGGTAACTTACTATACGCATTAATCAACAAATCTTTAGCCTTTACCGACTATATAGTACATATACCCTCATTGTTGGTATATATTGGACCTATTAAAACTTTTGACGTGATACCGTCTTATAAATCGATGAACGCCGTACCGCCTGCACGCACGAACAAGTGTCACGTTCCGCCTGAGCCGAGCGTGCAAGCGAGAGCGCGGAACGAGCGATAGAGAGACACGATCGGTTGTCTGTTTTCTTATTACGTCATCACGTAAAAGACTACAGGCAACCCTTTGTTTTCTTTGTATCACTGGCTTAATTTTCAAACTTCTTATTTCCATTTGGTCAAATTTTTCAGGAGGAAGAAAAGAACTCTTTTTTAAAATAACTAACAATAAAGAATAGAGAAACAGCTTTATTTACATTTGAATAACAAATAAACGAAATACATTTAGGAGATACAAGCGATTCTGTCGTGTTCGTTACGGCATTTTACACTAGACGGCATTAATTAAAAAGTTTTGGAGTTACGAAGTTTGAAAATTAAGTCAGCGATATATATACATTAAAATACGAACAATTCTTTATTGTCAGCACCAAAAATAGATGTAAAATATGATACTAAAAGTTTAACACTTGGCAATACAATAAGCGGCCTTAGCGCTTGTAGCAGTTCTTCCAGGCAACCTCTGGATGGACAGAAACCGAGGAAAACAAGCAGGCGTTATTTCATTATTTGAACGTAGTGCAGTATAATGTTTTTTTAGAAATTATGGTTCTTTTATATGTTTGATATGAAAAACACGTACCACCTTTGTCGACAGATAAGCCAGCCAGCCACATTACAATCATCGAGGCCGCCGTCCCAGGCTTCCACAGAGTCGGCAATATCCCTGAGGGAAGGCGTCGTGTCCCGCGACCCCCACCCCCTCCCCCACCCGGCGCCCGCCCCCCGCTCCCGCTCCAGGACCCAAATAGTACAAGGAGTTCCGCAAACCACCGTGTAACTCTACTACTATTCTACGTTACTATATATTTTCTACATGGAATTGAATGAAACTACAATAACCACTTTATTCTACATTCCAAAGTTATTGTTTAATACAAATTTATTTTATAGGCAAAATATCGTCTATAATTTAAAGCCAAAATCATTTTAAACCGCTTCGTTTTTATTCGATGGATTCAAGCATCAATCTAATATTATAGTTACAAATAACTATTATGTATTTAGGTTGCGTTCCATCATACTTTTCGCTTTATCAATTAAATATGAGTTTTGAAAGGGCTGATTTGTAGTGTCGCCTGGAGTAAATATCAAAGCATATTGTTCCAGTTTTCATAGGTGGAATTGTGTCTGAATAATAGTCATGAATGAATGAATTAATAATTACGTATGATTTACAAATATTCAAAAAGTGTACAATCAGGCGTTACTTTGCGGAAATCCATATCAAATATATTACACAATATTAAGTGTTAATTCCGCGTGATTATATTAATTCGGGTTGTGATGCAGTGTGCCCCGTCTATCTGCATAAATTGCATGCAAGTACTATATAACATATAGATTTGCATGCAAGTACTATATAACATAGATTTGCATGCAAGTACTATATAACATATAGATATGCATGCTTTCAATCATTTGTTCATTCATTTAATCATTCCAATCCAGCAATCGTAGGCAGCGTATATAGGAAACAAAAAGTAGTTTTCTGGTGAGTTTTTAAAGCCAAGTAAGAATCGCATTTCGAACATAGATTTCTCACTGATATTTAGGCTAAATATTGATGTAGACAAAACAATGATTTTGTGTTGTCTATGACTGACTCTCTCGATTGTGTGAAATGACCACCGTTAGTTTTAGTTCTGCACAACAAGAGGGAGCCTTGATCTGTTCACAGAGCGGACATAGACGGTTTTGACCGATACGTTGTTTGAGGAGATAACATCTTATTGCAGCCATGTCCTTCCATGAACAGAGCCAGGTTGACCGTACACCAGTTACTGTGCACGGCACATGTATGAAATTATGTACTATAAAAGACTAAATGCATTATTTAAATCGCGAAACTGCCATTTACCAGTTCTTAGACTGAACTTTATTATTATCCATATATTTTAAGACATTAGTATTAATACTTTGCGAAAAAAATCATCGATTCAACGAATATGCTATGTGGTAGTAGAGCCTTAACTGAACAAAATTAATTGTATTCAAAACACCTCTGAGGTAAAGAAAAAACTATTTTGTTATTTTGCAATTATTAGTCTTAAGTACTAAAGTAATATTAAGAATGTTGTAAGATAATATGTACAGCGGTTTTAGAATCACACCAAAAGTGCAAATCAGTTAACAGCAAATGAGAACCGACGCGATCGGAAGGTAAAGGTAAACTTTTAGTACTGTGTATTCATTTGCGTTGTAGTAGTATTAGTGAGAGTGGTGTTATTCGGAATGCACGGTTGGATTCTACTAGTTGTAGATAGTGTAGTGGTGGCCTCTCATGGCAAACAGCTTGCAAGCAGACTATATTTGAGGAGTTTTCTGGTTCATTACCTTATCATGCTAGGCGAAACTTACGTTCTAATTCTGGAGGGGAAAATTCAGCTACGCATTGGATTTGAACGTACGACTACTGAATACCGTCCTGAAAAACATCCCCTCAAATGTAATAAGGAATAAATTCAGACGGTTTAATGGAGTGCTTACTATAGCTTACATGGCAAAGCGACAGGACGGTACTCTGTAGTCGTGGGCTCAAATCCCAATATTAGCTGGATTTACCCCTTTATAAAATTTAAACGTATATTTAAGCTAATAATATTTCTCTGTTGTGAGTTGTTTATAAAAAGTGCTAGATTTTTTTATTATTCTATCGTTTTAAAAAATATTTTATATAAGCAAAATATTTTTTTAAAATGTCTATATATTTGAAAGATTTATAATGCTGGGCACTTTCATAAAGGTTATCCTCTGTAGAACTAATTAATTGAAGAAATATCAGCCATTGGACTTCTACAGCTGAAAATAATGGTCTACCATCGATCTCTGAATGGACGAGTTGTTGAATGCATCCAGCTTTCTCTCGCGGTCTTTTTATCAGGGGCCTAAGTCTACTATTCAATATGGCAATATGATCGGCTCACAATTGGTGAATTTGACAGCTTTGGTAGTCCGCTATTTTTAATTCGTCCATATTGAATCAATCTCGATTCAATTCTAGATTCAATGAGACAGCGCGTTATTTCCATAGTCTGTTAGCACATTAAATGTCAAATGCCCTACTAAATCGACATAGTCCGAGCATAGATTCAACATAGACTCAGGTTGCTATGGATTAGCAGACTACGGATTTTTGACGTTGTCTTATTGGCATCGGCTCGGCCTCGCAGCAGACTGAATATGAACTTTGAATTAGTAGACTTGACACCCAGGTTGTCTGTCCGTCTTCTCTGTAGACCTGCTATGCTCCTATGTCAGGTCGTGGTCTCCATTCTCGAACCTTTCAGTCTTATACGCCATCAGTGCTGCATGATGTTTTCTGCCCACTGCTGCTTCAACTTGCTAATCGTCTATGCTGCGTCGGTGACTGATCTCCCTAAGTCTATCTCTTAGAGAAACTCCGAGCATAGTCCTCCCTTTCCATAGGTTCTTGTGCGACCTTGAGCTTCCTCACAAGGCCCATAGTGAGAGACCACGTTTCTGTCTCATAAATCAATTGTAAATATAATGCCCCTATGTCGCAAACTGTTTGCCTACCTGGTCCACGCCGAAA
Organism: Apeira syringaria; assembly: GCA_934044485.1. Classification (NCBI taxonomy): domain Eukaryota; kingdom Metazoa; phylum Arthropoda; class Insecta; order Lepidoptera; family Geometridae; genus Apeira; species Apeira syringaria. Next base: position 2,471,677 of record OW203659.1, read on the forward strand.
AACAGGAAGGGTTAGGTTCGTAGTAATTAAAAGATTGTTTCGGTTGAGTTTTACGTAATTTTAATGGCACTTAATGTTGTATTTTTGTAAGAGACAATATAAATATACGATAAATTTGTGTTGGTTATAATTTTACATACTTTAAATGAGAGTTAATGTAATGAGGTTAATCTAATTAGTTCTTAATTGATAAGTACCTAATACGTGTTTGTGATGTATGTCCGTCCATTTTCGTGCAATTATGTGTCTTTACAATGTGCCTCAGAGGAATTTTGATAAGTATTTATTTACACACTGTGAACTGAATTAAAACAATGAAATTCCCATACAATTTTTATTTATTGTCCCTTAAACAGTGGACTATTTAAGAATGTCACATTAACCGTTTCGGCGGGCCCGAAAGAGGATCATGGAGTGACCATGGAAAAAATCGGGAGAGTATAATATGACAGCTACATACATATATGGGATTCGTAGCACGTACAATCGCCCATATCGTCTGCCACTACGGTTAGAGATCTTTTGACATCTTTAAAGAACAAGGTTTATTATCCCGTGTAATAATATTTTGTCAATTTTTCTACCTTATCGTTATTGCCTATAATTGCTTATATATTGAGACTGACTGAGCAGGCTCAGAGTCGCACAACGAGCTATGGAGAGGGCTATGCTCGGGGTTTCTCTACGTGATCGAATCAGAAATGAGGAGATCCGTAGAAGAACGCAAGTCACCGATATAGCCCAGCGGATTAGCAAGTTGAAGTAGCAGTGGGCAGGGCACATAGCTCGAAGAACTGATGGCCGTTGGGGCCGAAAAGTCCTAGAATGGAGACCACGGAATGGCAAGCGCAGCATAGGACGGCCACCGACCAGGTGGACAGACGACCTGACTAATATCGCAGGCAAGAACTGGATGCGGGCCGCTTCCAACAGTTCTTAGTAGAAATCAATGGGGTAGGCCTATGTCCAGCCGTGGACGTCCTATGGCTGAGATGATGATCGTTATTGCACAGAGACTTATCAAAACTGGGAGACCATTTTCTTTGTCGACTGTAGGTATCTGTGGCGATAAAGATAGCCGATGAAATTGCCACAGACTACTTGTATTCTATCTGATCTATGACTTTGAGCCATGGGCTACTTGACAATTTACCTACAACAAAAAAATGCTTCTTGGGCGAAAATTAAACAGTCAAAGGATGACCTTGGTTCCTATCTCCTTCCTACCGATCTATGTGCCAACGTGCGAATGAGCATTATAATTAAGTAGGTAGTTGTCTATGGCGTTGTGAAACTAAAAACGTGGGACATAGGTACTATTTAATACATAATAAATATAATTATCTATTCACAAAAAAACCTGCACAATGTTATTTAATTCTCTTGCTCACAATGCGTATTGTCACAGCGGCATATTTGTGCCATTTCCCCGGCAGTGTAGGGTCGGCAGGCGCCGGCGCCGGCGGGCCCGCACACCAGCCGAGCCTCCGCGCCGCCCACGGGCAGCAGCCGACCCGGACGCGTCACCAGGTCTACCACGTAGTTGGCGCGGAGTAGACCCGCTGGGTAGTTCGATTCCTTGTCTGACTGCAAATTATATAAATGTCTAGGTATTCTAGGTATAGATTCGTATTTCGTGATCTTGTGTAATGATGATGAGTAAGCATTACTGCATTGAACTGGATTTTACTGTAGCTGTGGCGAGGATTCATACGTCCTTGCCATAGGTACATTAAAATTGTGTGTAAACCAAAGTATTGTTTTGAGTACATTTTGTGGTAATGTGACAAACTTATTTAATGAAACTGGGTATGTTTCAAATATTATAAATGTAATTGGTGCCTAACGTTACTTTATGCGTTAGCATCATAATTATTATAGTTTGTGATACAGAACATGTTTTTGACGTGATAACGTTTTATAAATTGATGAATACCAGCAACACTCATGAAAAATAGTAACGTTCCGCGTAACGTTTCGCGTAACGTTCCACCTGAGTTTTGTATTACATAAAATAATCAAAGTCAAAGTCATAAATGATTATGACGTTATCACGTAAATCTATCGTCCGTAAACCGACTTTACAGACAACCAATTTTTTTTTTTATAATGTAAAAATTTCTAGATCGGTGATGTCTTAATGTGATCTAGCGTTTGACCACTATCCCACCTGATGGTCAGTGACAATGTGGTCGAAGATGTTAACACGCTAGACCTAGAATGTTTAGTACTTAAACATTCTAGGCATTGTGTTCTGGCAGTAGAGCACTAGCTCTCAAGGACTGCTGCCAGAACACAGTATGTGTTTGGTGACAGTTTTTCAAAGTTAAGCGTAGTAGCAAGACAGGGGGGGTACTCGAAAGTACCCTTCCACCATGCTGGAAATTTGATAACGATGTTACCTTCACCAGAAGTTCAAGCCGTTGTTGGGGATCGAACCAGTGTCCGTCAGTTTGACAATCGAAGCTCCCCTCACTGCGCTATCATCGCTTCAATATACCTATGTAAGTGTACGTATACGTATAAGTGCGTACGTATTTCTCAGTGTACCTATGCAGGTAAGTACTCACAGGGTCGAGTTCAGGCACGGCCACCTCGCACCAGGCGTAGGCGCTGGTGGCGCGGTGCAGAGCGCACGGCAGCCCCACCCTGTCCGCGAGACTCTTGTAGAGCAGGGCGCGCTCCAGGGCGCCGCCGCAACGCACCCAGCCCAGACCTACCACCGGGGACCTCAGCTCGTGCTGAACAATCACAATGGCCGTTCTTTGTAAAGCTGAGATCGACGGAAAAAAGATTTTAACCGACTTGAAAAAAGGAGGAGGTTCTCAATTCATCTGTATTTTTTTTATAATAACAAGAGAAATATTCAAAATAAAGTGGACACTGTGATAATTTTAAAGTGATAAGACAGGAGTCTTTTCCACGTGGCATTAAATTAGGTGGAATAAGAAATGTGATCAGTTGTTTTTCTTTTTATCCTTTATCATCATCATCTCAGTCATAGGACGTCCACTGCTGGACATAGGCCTCCCCCATTGATTTCCACTAGGACCTGTAGGAAGCGGCCCACATCCTTATCCTTTATAGATTTATCGTATTACAGGACTTATAGTCAGTGACGATGTGGCCGATGATGTAATCACGCCAGACAAAATAAAATATTTTTTTACTCTTTTTAGTGACCTTCGCTACTCACGGGATCAATTGTTGTGTGAGTGCACCGATGTCTTCACCTACAACTATAATATCGTCGAGGTATGAGTAGCACTTTTCAGTTATTCGAATGTAACTCAAAAACAACTTTTCCGATTTTGATGTAATTTAAATGGAACCACCTCAGAAATGTACACTATCTAGCAAAAAAAGAATCATCAAAGTCGGTTCATAAAACTAACCTCCTTCTTTTTTCGAAGTCGGTTAAAAATACAATTAACAGTTTATTTATTTATTTAGGAAATCAACAGCGTTGACAATTAAAACTTAGTAATAATATATATAATGTAATGATAGTAACCATCAAATCTTGCAAATGTAAATTGACACTAGGCATAGAGCAGTCCCTCTCCTGCGTGAGGCCGTTCATCTGTTCCGCGCAGAACTCTGCGAGCAGTTGTGCGCGCTCCTTCAGAGATGAACTCACTTCATTGCACTTCTCGCGGTATCTATCAGTAACATAAATATGCAATTGAGGTAAACGTTGAAAATCAGAATCCTGCCATAAAATCTTAATTTCAATAAAGGTCTTCTCTATTATATAAACTATCAAATGAAAGGATAGGTTACTTGTACCCAGTATAAACCACTACATAGTTTTTCGTATTATTCACGTTTATATAAGAACTACTTACGAATAGGTGCTTACCTTTTTATTACTTTACTGTGTAGCTTTATTTCTAAAACTATTTTGAATTGACGGCTAATTCCTATACTATTTTTCTTGGTGAAAAGCATTGGCCACTTAAGGGTAGTTCTTTTTTAAAATATTTTGAAACGTTCTTCTTTAATTCCATGGAGGGATTTCTCTAAAATTTACAAGCTTCTTTTGGGGAGTTCTCCTGTGTTAGCAACGGTTACGAATTTAAACATGGTCAGGAGAACTAAACGATGACCCAAGTCCCGGCTGCCGCCCAAGAAGCGGCGTCCGGAATGTTTTGTAAAGTTGTAAACAAGCATTTTATCATATCTCATCATCATATCATATTTTATTTATCTTGAAAAATCCAACAGATTAGTACATGTGAGAGGACCTGCGTTATATAACCATTTGCCAGATGGAATCAGAAATGCAGCTTCGTTAAATATTTTTAAGTTTAAATTAAAAAAATTACTTGTTAGTAAAGCGTACTACTCAACGACAGAGTTCCTTAAAGATAAATGGAACTAAAAAATAATTAAATAAATCTAAACGTTTGAAAACGTTAGCATAAGGCATATAGCATTATATCCAATTATTATTATTATTATATAGAATGTTATTTTAGTGACTTGTAAATTATTATTTTACCAATAAATATCTGTATCTGTATACAAACTATTTTTCATTTCACTATTTTTGGAACAACTCACAACATTCTATATTACAATATTTAATCTACCTAAGTAACGTGTAAACGGGGTAGGGTGGGTTGGTAGTAGTAGGTTGGGTTGGTAGTAGTAGGGTGGTTGGTAGTAGTAAGATGCATACCTTACTTCATAATGAGCATCTTCAATTTCGAAATACTGCAATGACTTCGCTCTGAAAATATACGTAAAAAACATACATACTTAGTATATATACAGTCACGTGGTCTCTGACTAGGTATATGGGCCTTGCGAGTAAGCTCAAAGTAGCATAACGAGCTATGGAGAGGGCTATGCTCGAGGTTTCTCTACGTGATCGAATTAGGAATGAAGAGATCCGTAGGAGAAGGAAAGTCACCGACTTAGCCCCCCGGATCAGCAAGCTGAAATGGCAGTGGGCAGGGCACATAGCTCGAAGAACTGATGGCCGTGGGGTCTAAAGGTTTTCGAATGAAGGACTAGCAAGCGCAGCTTAAGACGGCAGACGGCAGACGGCCCCGACAAGGTAGAGACACGGACGGACTAAGATCGCAGGTAAGGGCTAGATGCGGGCCGCTTCCATCCGGTCCTGGTGGACATCAATGGGGGACGCATAGGTCCAGCCGTGGACATCCTATAACTGACATGGTGATGATGAGTTTGACACTGAAATTTGCCACTTTGAAAATCATATTTTGTAGTGAATGGTGTAAAAGACTAGTGTCTTTAAAACGAGGGGAGTGAATGCAGCATGTTGTAGGTGGACGCGGTTAACCGCATAATCATAAAAGAGAAGTGCCTACAGTATTTCACGTTTCTCCAGTAAACTGTAATTACAGGCAGAACAGGGCCCGTACACAAAATGCATCGCTACATACTGATTCTCTGTCTCAGCCGTTGAATGTTCATCCTCGTTGCGAAGCAAGCGATAAAATAGGGTGAGGAAACGAGATAGAGCGATATAAAACTACTGATACCAGAACAGGATGGAACGAAAGACATCAACGCGCTCGATTTGCGCCAATCATTTTCGCCGTAGGGGAAGGTGTACCATTAGTCAACAGGTTATGGTTACAATAGTAATTGGTTATTACATATCACATGAACAACGAGAACGAACATTCAACGACGAGAAAAAGAGAATCATGACGAAGCGACGCATTTTGTCTCGGCCCACAGTTACTCGTATGTTTGTTGTTGTTGTATAAGTTATGTGTATGTGAATAAGAATCAATAGATTTATTGTGAATATCGTAGCTTATAATGCTCACTGTACAAAGTGTGCATACATTTTTTTTTAATCTGTTTTCTAGTAAATGAGACAAAAAATGAATTTAAAAAAGTTGAAAAATAACATAAATTTGTAATTTTGTCACAAGACTAAAAAAGGCGCGTTAGCCTGAGTAGTCGTCATAAAATTAAGTTAATATATAATATCTTGACTGTGTCTTGTTTTGTATATATTTTTAAGTTAATAATTAATAAAGATCTTTTAAAACAAACAAAAAACAATAGATTTATTGAGTTGCTGATATATATGAAGCAAGCAAGTTAAACTGCTCCTTATAAAATAAGATCTTCAAAGCGCCTTATTGGGCCTTAGCCTTTATTAGGAATACTAACTGCACCAATGGCAGTTACTCACGGATCTCCAAACCAAATCTTCAGTCTCAGTAAATAAGACCGTAGATTGGCATCATCAGGTACAGGGGGGAAGCGCATCCGGCCCGAAGGGCTCATGTTCAGCTTGGATGCTGATTTTGTATCTGCAAATGTAGGTACTTTTTTATTTTTAACTTTATCATTTATCTAGTAGTCCGCCCCAGCTTCGCACGCGTAAAAATTTCATATTTATAAGGATTTTTTATATAAATATATAAAATATAGCTCATGTCACCCGGGGATAGTGTAGCTTCCCAACAGTGAGATAATTTTTCGAATGGGTTCAGTAGTTTCGGAGCCTATTCAACAATAAAATCTTTCCTCTTTATTTAATATTAGTTAAGACAACTGTGAATCAAGAAGTGATAGTTTATACGGATTATGGGTCCATTATTTGATTGTTTATACCACTACGATTCAAAGATTGTGATGTCAGGTATTCTTGCTTCATACATTGAAGAAGCGATGATCAGCGGTGGGAACGTCGGCTCAGCGAAGCGGGCCGCTTCTGTCTGGTCCTTGTCGAAATCAATGTGGAAGGTATATGTCCAGCGAAGAGGCGTCCTATGGCTCATGATGATCACGGGACGGTTCTTACGGCTCGAATTAAAATTTACACATAGATAACATTATGCATAACGAGTAAATCTATGTAGATGTCTAGCATGGGAGAGGCTCGACCGAAGCTCAGTCACTCGGCTAAAATAATACTCCTTATTAAATCAAACTGATAACTTCAACGCAAGCAAAATATTTCTAACAACTAACACTTTTAGATAGGTAACTCTTTAAGTTACCTATCTAAAAGTGTCGATCGCCACGCATACTAATTAATAAAGCGTAACATACTAACGCGGCGATCTAATGTCCATCATAGAGGCGAGATCGTACGGCGACTGGCGGAACATGACGACGTATGTGGCGTGTCTGAACGGCGGACGCTGCGATATTATTTCGGCCATGGTGTCGAACTTGTCGCCGAGACGTTTCTGTACGTAGAATCCTTCCTGCGAGAAAGGCACTTGAACATTATCACGAATGGAGGACGGATATAGTGCGTATACATTATACCTACGTCTTTCATCTTTGTTTAACTGGATAGTAAGCTGATAGCATGGCCAAAAGCGCTAACTACCTTAGATAATGGGTTAAAAACTATTTCAGACTACTTTCTATATGTTTCATAGTATCGGCAAACAAATCTACCCACATGCTGGCGTGGCAAAATGTAGCTAACTAGCATAGACACTGCAATAGCTAGGACGTACAATTGGTCCAACCAACCTTATGTGGATCTAAAGTTATGATTTGCAAACATATACGCATTTACCGTCTGCCTATAGAATAGTTTGTTATCTATAGTAGAGTGAGTGAGATAGTTCAATGCGAAAACGTAAGCAAGTGAGCGAGTTAGTTATATAAATGACTGTATTGACTCAAAAAAACATACCGCGCAGATATAGACAGCTATCCACATGCAGGTATCTTCAGATACATACGTTGTGTCTACTATAAGTAGGTGTAAAGCTACCGCCGATACGCATAAAAAACTTAATGTTTTCCTCGTTAAACTACCCCACATCAACGTTATCCAACTGTCCTATTTTAAACTTGGTAGGACTTAAAATACCGCCAAATCCTAATTGATATGTGTGTGCTCTATGCTATATGTAGCTTTAGTACTGAGTGGTCAGGAATCATCCAATATCTAATGACGTTTTGTGACACATTATGAGTTTATAAGACACGGGAATTACTCACGTAATATTTTAATAGTGTCAGTCTCTTTGAAAAAGACCACCGAATGTGGTTGAAACTATAGGCGGAACCCTCTGACATATTACGTGAGTGATTCCCGTGTTTGATACATTCATAATGTAATGACTGTGCAAGTATAGCTACTAACCTACATCGGGCACACGAATGGTGTCTAAATATCTCTACAAATGAAGTGTAATTAGTACCTGAGTAAAGTCATTAATATCCAACCGGCCCGTGTAAGCAAACTTGGCTGAAGGATGATGCCGGAATATGGCCTCCAAAGCCACCTCCCACGCGCCTACAACGTACCTGGCTCGCGTGTTCTGTACCATGCTGAACACAATAACAATCACAAATGTATACCATGATCACCTATTACTTTCCTACGGGTAAGAGACAAGACTTTCTGCCAGCAATAGTATTGCCTAATCATTAAGAGTTAAGCGGTCTTACTGGGCAAGCTTTTTTTAATACCTTCTAGATTTAGTATTTCACCACTATCTCACTTAATGTCAATATCACGATGTGGTCGAGGGTATATAGTCATACTTTACCGGATGTTTACCGGCTTAGATGTTTACCGGCTCTCAAGGACTGCTCCCTGAACGCACTGTGTGTTCGATCACAGGTTTTTAAACATGAGGGTGATTGCAACCCAGGTACTCGAACATCGTCCGTCGTCGAAAAAGAAATGGTAGTCGAAAACCTACTATCATGCTGGGTATTTGGATAACAGTGCTGCTTTCAGCCTTCAGCTGATAAGGAACTAAATGTACTTTTTTTATTAAGGAGGAGGGCGTTGGTGTTTGCAACACAGTTTTTCAAAAAAACTTTCGCAGATACCATCGTGCTTTCTTTATTTTTGTTCTATTGTTTAAGTTCCAATAAAGAATTATTATTATTATTATTATTATTATTTCACTGGAAGCTCAAGTCGACGGTTCAGAAACGAACCAGAGAACGTCAGTTATCAGCCGACGCTCCCACATATGCTATCATCGCTTCAATGCCTATACGATGTACACAAATAAATTGGATCAAGTAACGTTCTCTTAAAATGAGACCTTGAGTTGGTTACAAAGGCACGTCAACCCTACTACTGGAAAAATCTCCAATACTTCTTGCGACTCACATTGGCAGAGCGATGGTATGGGTAACAGAGAAAGGCCTGTGGCCCAGCTTGCTACGGAGCCACAGGCCTTTGTCTGTTCTGGATACAAATGATGGTGCAGTGTGAGGATGATGACGTTAACGAATACAAAACTTACTAATGTATAGTCCCCAGGTGCAGGTAGACGTCAGCTCCGTCGTCAGTAACGCTCAGCGCGATGAGAGTGCAGAGCGCAGTTCGTAGGCCGATGTGCTCGAACTTTAGGTTGTTCATTACGGCCTACAATAAAACGGGCCGAATTCTACAAGTGGATAAAAACGAGCACAAGATTCCCTACTCAATAGATCTGTAAAAGGTAAAGATAAAGGCAGCTGTCATCAAAGTCGCGCACCGCACAGTCATCAAAGCCGACATATTTAAACCCATCAACTCTCCCACACAGCTCATTGAATGGAAGAAGGATTTAGTACTTTGGTGGTAATAACAGAAGACTGTTATTACCACCGAGTAATCAGTGCTCAGATTACCTGAATACTTGATATACTTAGTTTACTTGCACAGAGATTATCAGCGAGAGCTGACTATTCAGTATTTCCGGACCATTGCACAAGAAATATCACACAATCGAAATGATGACCATCATAACAGGAATCGAGAATTTATCCAAAAATGCGGGAAATTTGTATTTCTGAGGTGGGGTGTGATTAAAGGTGTTAATAAATTTCTGTTGTTTCATACAAATATATACGTACGTTCATATCTCACTTGTTGCATGAATTACCACCAATTTTTATTATTCGTATTTTACTGGCAATATTCAGTGAAATCGTTTTTAGCCGTTACAACCGTCGCCCACCTGTACGTAAATCGATTTTTCATAACGAGGGTAGGTGTATGACAAAATCTTGTATGAAACACTTAATTCTCATTGCTTCGGATTAACTCATCTACGTTTTGTTTTTAAATATATATGAAATAATACGTTGTTTCTTACCTCCTCTCCTTTACACAAGGTAAAAAGATCTTTAGCAATATCTTCCACCATTAGCCCTGACAGCACGGTACACGTCATTATCTTCAGATTCACATCTGTGCGCTGAAACAAATGGAATCATTATATTTTCATCATTAACATCTTAAGGTGGATGTGTGAGCAAATTAGCAATTAAGTAGAAAAATATAATATACCTATCGAAGGTGGTTGTGTACCTTCTAGTGGAAGGCTTGTATACGTTATTATAACATTGACTACATAAGCTAGGCGGAGCTCGTAGAAACAATCTAATGGTTTGTCTTATGCCCATTCGAATTTTTCTAACATATATATTTTAACGTGTGTCCCACCTTCTTCTTCTTCCGGTGCCTCTCCATCACTGAAGGTCGGCGGTCATCTTTTGATATTCTTCCTTGTTCAGGTGTCCCACCTAGCTTGTGCCAATGCTATAGCTATAGCCTATTCTATAGCTATAGCCTATACTATAGCTATAGCCTATACAACCTTTACTGTTTTATATTTTTAATACAATAACAGAAATTATTATAATTTTACGATAATTCACTTACCCATGACTCGACACTTTAGAAAAAGTGCATAAAACATTTCTCCAAAAGTATTTTGACGGTCCCGTGGCGCAGTGGTTTGTGTCATCGACATGACCCCTGTGTCACCGCGACCCTGGGTTCGAATCCCGGCAGGGGCAAACATTTGTGCGATGAGTGTAGATGTTTGTCCCGGGTCTTGGATGTTTGTGTGCTGTGATTGTGTGTGTCCATGCCTCTCCCGCGATACAGGGAATCCTAGTGCGGGGGTCTGAGTGTGATGTAATGATGATGATTTTGTTAACGATGGTGAAGCGGCGTAGTAGTGGTAGAACAAAATACGTATGTACAAAAGTACCTGCAGAATATTGACGACTTCTTGCACAAAATCCGCGTGGAGCATGGCGCGGCGACTAGTGTGGTAGTTCTGCAGGTTGATGTAGCACTGCACCGCTAGGCGTTGTGCTTCTATGGGGTTGTCTTTGACTGGAGCACAGACAACATTCATAAGCCCTCTTTTATTTGGTAGGATTTTATATAGAGATGGGTTAAGGCAACGTTTCTTCGAAAATAAAACAAGAAAAAGGAGAAATGGAAGGGAGTCATCTCTTTTCCAACACTCAAACCCCCGCGCTAGCATTACACAATCACAGCACTCAAACATCCAAGACTTGGGAGAAACACCACTGATTGCATAAATGTTTTCCCCTGCCCAGATTCAAACCCACGGTCCCCGGGACGAGAAGTACATCACTGACGACTGAGCCACGGCGACGTTTACGGTCGTATTACCGAGAAACTGAGACACGGCAAATTTAGTATGGCCTTATATGGTTATCCGGTATTATATACCGGATTTGGGTCGTTCTCCAGAGTGGGGGTATAAATCTACGTATTATAATGCTATAAATTAATTCAGCAAATTAACATTATGTATGCGTGCTTTCCGGTACGAATTAAAAGTAATGAAATGACATATTAGACATAATGACGTATGTGATTTTACGACAGCTAATAGTCAAGTAGCTCACACTTTTTGTTAATATTCCTGAGAGAAGCAAAAGTTTTTGGTTCAACGAGACTGTAGGCCGCCTTCGGGATGATTCGGCAAAGCTCGGCCAGAGCTCGGAGAGCATTCATACGCACGTAGAACCAAGACGCGGCGTCATCGCTCAAGATAGCTGCAACCAGAGAGTAGTTTATATGTATTTTTATAACCTTATAAAAGAGTTCCTTAAAAATCCAAAAAACAATTTCATCTCTTTACCGTTCCAATAATACAATATTTTTAGGTTACATAACATTTGTAAATAATTCAGGATATTTAACGCAGTACAATTCTAACTAGATACATGCGAATATATGGCATTTTATAGCTCATATTACCAAATATAAATGACATTAATTGATAAGTACCTTTATTAATTATTGGTCGCCTTAACTTCATAGTTAATTAAAACCAAACTTAGGCCCAGTTTTAAATCATTTAAAAACAGGGCATTTACCACAGAGAGCCTCAATAATATTGGTATCAGACATGCGCACAGCAGCCGGCAGTAGTTTCGTCATGTTGGCTACACCCATCGCCGCGTCAGCTAACAACTCAACGTTGGAGCTGAGGAGCTGGTGGCAGAACACTACGTCTGTACCAGTATCGAACAGGGCCTGGAGAGAAAAACAAAGCATAATTAGAAAGCAAATAAAGGGACTATTGGGTCTTATCACTGAATCAGCTAGCCGTTCCATTACAGGTGGTTCTTCAGACTCAAACAGCTACACCGATTTCGATGAAATTTGGTATGTAGACAAATTATATCCTGGATTAACACATAGGCTTATTTTAGTCGTCAACATCACCATGCGGGTAAAACCGCGGGGCAGCTAGTTAATTCAACGTTCGTTCTATTCAACACTGCTCTTATAGGTATATACGCGTAGGTGATATAGATAGTAGAGGATTATTAAAAACCTAGAATAGAAGACTCACATCTCTTCCGTTCGAAGTAAAGGACATCTTCGTCAGTACAGCCAAGCAGTGCGGCTTCATGGCCGGCAGAGCCATTTCGAGGTAAGCCAGCAGTCGCAAGATGCAGCCTGACTGGTACAAGTGGGACGCGTTCTCTTCTGTCTCCACGTAGTTGCGCAACACACCCAGGACTTCCACGTGCACGTCTCGGAACTCATAGGACTTGCAAAGAAATGTATGGACTTTGTTATGCTTTGTAGATAGCGTTTGACCACTATCTCAGGTGATGGTCGAAGGTGTAACCACGCTCGAACTACAATATTTACTGGCGCTCAAGGACTGCTGCCTAACACACTGTATGGTTGGTGACATTTTTGCAAAGTTGACGGTGGTAGCTATTCAGGCAGGTACTGGAAAGTATACCTACCCTACCACCATGCTGGTAACAATAACCAGCTCTAGCTGTCGGTGGGGATAGAACCAGTCTCCATCAGGATGACAGCTGATGCGAGACGCTCCTACTGCTAGGCTATCATCGCTTTAGACGGTAATTCTGTTATTTACTCAAACTACCTACAACTCGCAAAAATTCAAACAGCTCTTATTCTATGTCAGCTATAATTCAAATTTTGATTACTCATCACAACACAATCCTAATATTAGAACAGTTTTATCTGATTAGGAGTTGTTTTAGTTAGTACCAAATTACCTGACTGATGGTGACCTAGTCATCTGTTTTTTGCTGGATATATTACGCTGAACTTCTTAGTCCCATAGTCTGAGAATCTTACATCACATCCATCATCACCGTGATACGCAGGTACACTGCCTACTGCGATATCAACTTGCTAATACACTGGCCCATGTAGGTTAGTGTTACTATATGTGTGTTAGAGTTACTATATGTAATTATTTTATTATGGACAATTTATATATAATGTATGTACGATGCATATGACTAAGTGTGTGTGTGTGTGTGTGTGTATGTGTGTGTGTCAGTCAGTCAGATAGTGGTCAGTGTATATGGGTTAAATGTTTTTATGATTATGAACTCATCATCATTTATGAATAACCAAATTTAACCTTAGAGTATAAAATATGGAATGATTTTAGTGTTTTTTAGAGTATAAAATATTGTATGTTTTTTGTGCGTAGTTAGTGTTAGCATGCGCAACGGCAAATAAATTTGTGTGTCTTGTCCGTATTTTCACATTTGATGTTATTTCAGTATAAATACAGTCTGAACTGTAAACAGTACAGCAAAGTAAAAGCGTCTCGCTCCCTCTCTGTCCTGATCCTATAGTTTTACGGAGACGGCGAGTGAGAAACGTGACATCGCAACTGGCGCGACGTAAAATTTTAAGTACTTAGTAGGCACAATATAAATTGTTGAGCCGCCCTTACATTTTGACGTCATATGCAAGGAACAAATGCCTTTTGTGTGCCATACTCAACACTATTGTAGATAATTTTCGTTTGCTTATAAAACTTCTGATTGATTAAAACTACTTAGTAGAAATCTCAAACTTTGCGCCAATTACCTCCAAAATATCACACAAATCCAACACGCCAGTAGATGCTCGGAACGTTTTCTGGACGACCTGGTCCTTATATCTGCAGATCAGCTGATCTACAGTCCTCAACGCCGCGTGCTGAATAGCCAGATACTTGCTCTGCATTAGAGCGAGGAGTGAGGGCCAGCTAAACTGCTGGTTCTTTGTCACCTCTGACGCGCAAACCGGGTCATCAAGTAGATTGCTCAAAGTCTAAAATAATACAAGAAAGAAAAAAGTATATGTGAAAACTCGTTTATGTTCATTATTCTTTATCACTAGCTGCGCCCCGCGGTTTTACAGGCATGGACTACGGTTTTCCCCTTACCCCAGTTATATGTCGTAGTGTGATGTTATATAGCCTTAATTTAAAGCCTTCCTTGAAAAATGGACTACCAAACACAAAAAAAAATCAGGCGCAACCAGTATGCATAAGTTCAATTGCAAACAAACAAACTCTTTAGCTTTAAAATATTAGTATACATACCTAGTCTAAGTGTTATATATAGGCACACTCTTCTTTTACGGTATTCATCCTTTCAGCAGGCCCTTACCTTACATAAGATTATCGCATAAGTGAAACGCTAATGCACTTTTAGTGCGATTATAAATGTAAACCTCATAATTAGTGCAAAGATTTAGCGGTTAAGCCGACTGTTAGAAGACCAGTAAGTTCAGAGAGATTACCCGGGTTGGCCCAAGCTGTACGTTTCACATGTATACGCGAGAATCGAGATTTCGTTTGATTTGAGCATGCAATTGCATTTTAACATGCATAAGCACCATAATAAGACCGTTTCTTTTTTAAGCTATTGCATAGCTTCTATCGCGGGCCTTGAGCGTGGAGACCGAATCCAGAAATTCCGTAACGAAAATAACCTAACACCCCCCACTCCGACCGGCACAGCGGTGATACTTTTTAGTTTTGTCATCTATCGATGAATAGCAGAACTTTTAATGACTTTTTTGAAATATCACCCTTGTCTTTTTAGTTCAGCAACTCGCCTCTAGGTGGCATTGGTTGTATCGGCGTTACTGCATAAGTTATTAATATATTAATTGCATAAGTTGATAAAAAATGCTATGCAATAGCTTTACCGCGGCAGTCCCCGAGTGCCTTTTTAATTTATTTGGGTACCTAATTAGAGTTATATGTAATACTTCAACTGTTACAGGCATTCATTCATTTCTAGTCCTTGGACATAAAACAGTGTGCGACCTTTGTTGTTAAAAAATTTACGGAACTAGTTCATTAATGATACCATGAAAATATTTTTAGCGCGTGTTGAAGTCTTTCGTACGTTATATTTCGTATTTTAGTCGTTAAGTTAGTCACAGACAGAGCTTACCTGTAGACAGTTTTTTTGAACATCAGGATCTAGGCTGTTCTTCATTCTCGAGAATAAGCTGCTAAGAATATTGGCAGAGACCAGCTGTTCACAGCCGAGGGGTTCTCTTGTCAGCTCTGCGAGAACCAGTGATGCGAATTCTAACACGAATACATCCTCGATCTAAAAGTGAACTTGTAAGTATAAAAATAAAAGTGTGTGACAGGTAAGAGAGGTGATGAGATTGTAGTTTACAAGACGTAACTAATAACTAAGTATTAGGCCTGAAATAAAATAGAAAACATCTTAAAACGTAGGTATGTCTTTCCATACAATACTGCACTCGAAATAATTGCCTCAATTTTCAAGTTTGAACATTCGTTATCTACTTTGACCATATCACAACCATGACAAATACCTCACCCATTATTTTTCCATGGCGGTAAAGCATTTTTTAGCATTGCGCTTATCAGCCATTCTAGTTTCAGACTAGATGTTAGGCATAAAATAAGTAACTTTCAACCACAAATTCATTGGCTATCAAGTGGGATAATCTTTTCTAGACTTTCAATCTAGCTATAACTATACGTTGTAATAAATCTTTTAAAAAGTATATAAACGAGTTCCTCCTTTACCAAACTTCACAAGAGTTCGATCAACTGTGCGTAAGTAATTTTTGAATATACAAAAATACATACAAGTGTCAATGTATCAAGGTGTCAAAATTCAGGAACATTTTGCAAATTTCTGGATAAAATGAGAGTCCTATGTACATCTTAAAAATAAAATATTCTAAACTAGTAGCGCCCCGCGGTTTCACTCGCGTGGATTACGGTTTTCCCGTTACCTCAATTATCCCACGAGAACTATACTTTTTCCAGGATAAACGTAGCCTATGTGTTAATCCAGGGCTTAAACTATCTCCATACCAAATTTCGTCGAAATCGGTGTAGCCGTTTGAGCGTGAAAAAGTAACAAACCTACACGCAATTTTTCACATTTATAATATTAGTAGGATACATTTTAGCATTGATTTATTATAGTGTCTAGTCGGCCGCTAGTTTTCTTGCCATCATCTCCCCATGGGATGAAGTTTTTTATATGTGAAGATAATTAAAATGTTGTGTATATACCTTAACCAGCATAAAGGAAATCTTTCTCAGGTTTTGAGGATTCGCCAGCACTTGCTCAGGACCTTTCGGCAACTGACAGAGCTGTGCCAGAGCCTTCAAAGCGAACCTCTTTATATTCATCTCCGTGTGCTCCACGTGGGGCAGGATGTATCTGATAGCATCCAGGTTGAACAAGATATAGCGGTTTTGCATGTCTTGAGCTGAGAACTTCGTGATCGCTCGTAACGTCTGCCGAGTTATGGGTAAAAATATTGTATACACAAAATCCTTTAAAAACCAAATGGAAATATGCGGATAAAGCATACCTACATATATTTTTAGCATAACTAATTTAATATTGTTTATTAGATTTTTATTATATATATGTGGTATCCGGCTTTACTCACGTTTATAGTCGAAGTTTCGACCTAGGTTTCGATCATGTCCGATGCTCTTCCTCAGGTGAGTTTACGCTGCCAGATCGCGGAGACCACTAGATTTTTATGTCTAAAGCTTCAAAATTCGATGTACCTAAACTACTTACTTTGACATCATTTTAAGTAAACTTCTATTTGCCACTAATTTTACTGTAGGTATGTGTTATAGAATATCACGGAGAGATAAGGCTTGATTGTATGACAAACACATCCACATAATATCACGGTAGTTACTAACTTAATAATAGAGTATGACAATATGCGGCCTTATCGCTGAAAGCGATTTCTACCAGGCAACCTCTGAATGTGTCATATTATTGATTCACAGTGGTATTGGCTTTCTTTTCAGTCCTTAATGAAGCTTAGAGAGGCATATGAATCAATAGGTCAACGGTCGGTCATATCGGGGTTAGACCAATAAAAATTGTTTGTCTATGATGGTTTTTTGCTCCAAGTTTAACCAAGCAAGACACAGTGGCCGCTTTCCTCTAACGTGCTGGATGAAAACGAGCATAAGCCTCAGCAAGAGTTCGAGATTTTCGAGGGCATGGTAGGTATCGACGCCCTCGAACCTGCCCCCCGCTTCAGAACTGTTCGATAACTGATCGAATCATTTGATTAAGTATGTAAATAATCCTTTTTATTTAACTTCCTTTCTGAGTATTTAAAACGTTCTTAAGACAATTTTGTTACGTTATTCATTGAATCTATATTTATTCTATTAATAATAATAATAAAGCCTTTTTATTTATTAAATTTTAATTTAATATTCAATTTAATTTTAATAATTTTTTTTATAAATAAATAAAAAAAATTATTCCATTACGTGTACGAAATATGTTTGCATTGAAAAGTTTCCCAATCTATATCTACTATAACATGTACCTATATACAGAGTTTTTAAAGTTTTAAGGGGTAGGTAATCTTTGGATCTGCTGAATCAATTTAGAAAATTCTTATTACTTATTTGTAAGTATCTCTCTCTAAATGAATAATATCAAATCGAATCGATTGGGTTAGTTATCGAGAGTACTGAATCAGGGGGCTAGAGCTCGCAATCATCTGTAGGCAGGTAGGTACTTGACAAAGCTTACAGCTGTAAGTTGTCAGTTGAAGGTACCTACTTCTTTACCGTGTGAAGCATCCCGAAACCTCTTAAAGACGGGAACGCAATGAAATGAAGAATCGAGGTGCAAAGGCATTGTCATTGCGGTTTTTTATTTGAACGTAGACCATGTTACATTGGGCTATAATCAAAAATACCTGGCACAGTATTTCAGGTTCATTAGACTCGAGAAGAAGGATCGAAGTGTGGGCGCTTTCCGGAGTTATTGTGTACGGATGGAAAGTCAAATCCCTCTTTTCCGCGGATCGATTTTCTCGTTCTTTCTGCAACGGTTTCGCCATTTTGTCGGATTTCCAAACTATATAAATATTAAGTGAATATCTTATTTATTAATGGCTTGTGGAAGTACTCCTTTAAACATTGTAATCCGAAAAATGACTCAAAACATATTTCAAATTCATCAAATTAACGTCAATTGAAATATGTCAGTAAAACGTAGCGGTTCCTTCGTAGACAGAGAACTGTTTACGGGTTCCTTACTCTATCTATGACAAATGTACGATAGGATTGACATAAAGGCCAGCTCCAAAAAACTTTAGCTTCAGTCATCTTTGGACATAGCCTGTCGGTCCTGTCACGCCATAGCCATTTTGAAAACAAACACACTGATCAGAAAGCAAAAAAACAAACATTGAAAAGAACACGGCCGTTTCCTGTCATGCTTGTACCTTCACTTATTTTAAGTCGTTTGTAAGTTTTTATCACTATGACTAGGAGGAATTTCTTAGTGCGGTTGATAGGGAGTGCTGCGCGGCGGTTTAGGATACTTCAAGAGGTATGGATCCTTCCGTGGTGGGGGGACGGCAGGTTCGCAGCGGTGCCGCTTTGGGCTGTGGATATCTTGGTGCTGATCGTGAAGCTGTGCTCTACTTGTACTATGGCAGTGGCCAGAGTGCTTATACCGCCGGTTATGAAGAGTCTGCACGGAGAGACTGTATTGGTTAGTTTAGTAATGTTATAATGAAAGCTGCGCGACTAAATACACGTTAGCCCCATTAATATAAGTTCTACGAATCCAAGCGCCGCATCTACTATCGAATACTAAATGACACCGGGATACTTACTAAGCAGGTACTTTCGAATACCCGCCTGGCTAGCTACCACCCTCAAGTTTGAAAAACTGTCATCGAACACATAGTGTGTTCAGGCAGCAGTCCTTGAGAGCCAGTGAGTATTCTAGGTCTAGCATGATAACATCTTCGACCACATCGTCACTGACCATCAAGTGAGATAGTGGTGAAACGCGAGATCTATACCTACAGAAAGAAAAAAAAGTCCAGATTTCATAAAAAACAGATACATAATTTATAAGAGTGATAATTGATGCATCATCCATCCATCAGGCCACGTCCACTCCCTTATGTTCAGCAGCCACCACAAATTTCTCCTTCCAATCCACATATTCTATTGTATAGAAATAAATACCAGGTTTTCTGCATTTGATTCTGATTTTATTCACGCTACAGTAGCGACACCTTGCAGTAACTGCAAGGTGACATAGATATATAATTAATGACGTGCCTATGTGGTGGTGCTCGAACAGCGGCCGTCAACTGTCACGATGCAGAATTTAACTCTACCTAATTTCTAACTAATAAAGAACTGCAAATTAGTTGGAAACTGGCCGGAGAGTACCTATACCTAATTTTCTAATAGGTATCATAGTGAACCCTCATCTCACGTGAGTCATAACCGGCTTTTAGATTACAGTGAGAGATAAAACTCGCGATAGTTTTATCTCACATAGAGTCACATCTGTGTGTAGAAGAAAAAAATAACTGTATTTCAATACGAAAAAACTATATTGTCGATCACAAAAGAAGAAACCACTTTACAAACACAGCGTGTGTTTGTAATGTTTACGTTCACACTTCAGTAAAAACAAGTTCTCTCTCTCTCTCTCTCTCTCTCTCTCTCTCTCTCTCTCTCTCTCTCTTATATATTAATTAAATCCAGTATTATTACCGAATATATACATATACCGATATATTTATAGTATTAAAGAATTTTTAGATGATAAATGACTTAATTAATGACATTATAATGAATTTGTAATTATGTAGAATAACTTAGTTTGACTTTATATTTATGTTTATTAAGAATATAATGTATATTGTAATAATTGAGGTCTTCGTCGAATAATTGAATTGAGGTCGCCATCTTGCGCGCGATACGTAACAAACTGCTCCGCGCTTAAAAATTACTTTAAATTCGAAATGTCGAAGGTTTCGCTAGAAAATCTAGTCCGTGAATTGCAAAAAACTATTGTGACCCTGGTGAGAAAAGTGGAGTCGCTAGAATCTAATATCAGTGATTTACACGAAATTTTAGCTAAACAGCCTTCATCAGTTGTAATGAATCAACCCCGCAAATCGACGTCGCTAGCCCCGTGTACCAAGATACCGTCTCCAGCAGCGGCAACCCAACGACCTATACGCAGCGCGCGTGTCACTGCATCGGCGGCTATAGCAGAGTTGTCAAGCAAAGCGAAAAAAGCCAGCAATAGACACACTCCTACAACATTGCGGACGCAAGGGCACGATCGTTTGGATAGCGTAGTGGCGGCATTGAGCAACAACAAAACAACACAAGCAAAACCTATTGAAAGTAGCTTATTAGTTGTCCCATCCACATCGACTTTAGCCACTGAAACGAACGACGAACTTATTGATGATTCTACCGAGAAATGGAGTGTTGTGTCTCGGCAGAAAATCAAAAAACAACAACGGCCAATTACTATAGGTACAGGAAAACCATTCGTAGTTGGTGTTGGCAAAGAAGACCAGTACCAAGGACTACAGGCTGCTGAAAAATTCAGATATATACAGGCTTGGCAATTTAAAGCTGACACAACAAAGGAACAAATAGAACAGTTTCTAAACAGAATCGCGATAGCCGAGTATAGTGTGGAGAAACGTCAGATCAATACAGAAAGACATGCATCATTTTTAATAGGGATACCAGAAAATGTATACGATCGAGTGACAGCGCCTGCTGAATGGCCGCAAGGCATACGATTTGCAAGTTGGTTTTTTCGGGCACGCACAAACCCGCAGACCGACCGCAAATAAATAAACAAGACACTTGCCGGCCCGAGTCGTTACCAGCGGATGACCCACGTCGTCGCCGTCGTCCTACATCCGCGCTGCAGTGCACTAATGTAGCGGCCCATCTCGCGTCATCGAGCTGCGATAACGAAACCGGTTATGTGAGAATATGTCAACAAAATATGAGATCGCTCAACAACAAGACCAACAAACTAGAAGTTTTGTTATTAAGTAAGTTACGGTGCGACGTATTGTGTTTGACTGAGCATTGGCTGAGAGCGAATGAACTTAAATGTATTAATCTTAATAACTTTAGCCTCGCGTCTTTTTATTGTAGACCTATTATAGCCCACGGGGGTTCATGTATTTATGTCAGGCATAACGTTAAATTTAAGAATTTAGAACGTTATACGTCCCTTTCGGTAGAACAGGTTTGCGAAATATCAGCAGTAGAATTAGTAGACAGGAAAATTATTGTGATTTGCATATATCGCTCAAATCTGACATACACGTCACAATACTTTCCTATTATAGAATGTTTGCTCAATAAACTAATTTGTGACGGCAAGGAGTTTGTGGTGTTGGGTGATGTAAATATTGATACAACTGGATCACTTAATGCTGACATTAAAAAACTTAATGACCTCTTATCAACAAACAATCTTTGTAATATTGTGGATTTTCCAACGAGGGTGACCGAAACTACCAGTACTTGTATTGATCACATTTATGTAAGTTGCGGTTCAGCATGCGACGCGCGTGCAATACCCATATTCACTTCACTAAGTGACCATTATGCAGTCCGCGCGATTATACCCTGCGAGATGGAGATGGGACCTGCACCTACACGACCAGCCAGGGCATATACCCGGGCGAGCAAGTGTAGTTTTATTGCTGCAATAGAAAGTGTCGATTGGATGGATATTGGACGGAACCATCTGTCCTCAGAAGGACTAGCTAGGGCCTTAATCGGCATACTCAGAAATAAAATTGATATTTGCTTTCCCATTAAGCCAAGGGCTACAAAACGAAGTAAGCATATAGGGGAAGGGAGGGCAAGATGGAAGGCTTAACTTCATGATGTTTAAAAAAATAAAACAACCTAATATAAAATTATTATTTTAATCAATCTTGAAAGAGATCTTATACAGTTAAAAAATTAAGCCTTTAAAGAATATTAATAATAAGTAGATTTGTTATTGTGAGTAATTTAAAAATAACGTCATGAATTCCATCTTGCCCTTACCCAGAGGGCAGAATGGAAAGCTCGTTTGGGCAAGATAGAATGTACAGGAAATCTGTAAATATATTTTACACATAAAGGTACTATCTTCTTTATCAGTACACAATTCATGTGCCCAATTATTACATACTGGACATTGTACCCAGTCCTCTGTGGGAGTTTCCACATCAGGTTCTCCACATAATACACAGAACACATCATTTAGTGAAGACTTTACTAAATTGTCTACTTTTTTTTTTCTGTGCTTTTTCGATTTCCTTTTTTCCCGCTGGTTCTTATTTCCTTGTTTTTATTTTTCTTGCCTTTAATGGTCCGATTGAACTTTGGTTTCACTTTCATCTCATTTTTCATTTCAATAGCATTTTTGAATGGAGAACTGGTTATGATTTCTGACTTTTGACATCTCTCTCCGTTTTTTATGGGAGGAGTAATTTTTGGTACCGGAAGAATTTTCATTGGAGAAATATAATACGAAGTAGATGGTTGATCCCAGCTCTTATCAACAACACTGGAACGAGTTTCGAGCATACTATCTTTCGTTCATCGAAATCTGCATCGTTTTTTCAGTACAAGTACCTCTATTGCCTTTTCTTGTATACTTGTTCACCATCTAAAAACAATAATCAAACAACATTAGTTCTAGCAACTCAAAACAGAAATCAAAATAAGTGCGCGGGTAAAATGGAAAGTCTTCCAACTTGCCCTAAAGTGCAATTTTCCATCTTGCCCATTCGCCCCTATGTACTAATAATATCAATACCTTAAAAATGCTTTATTCATTCTCTTATTTAAATATCAATTTACACAACCGATTCCTTATACATCCTTTATATAAATGCATAATAGTAATATTACTCACCTTGTTGAAATAATCGCATCACAAAAATCCAATATTTGCGTAATATTTTTCTGCGAAAACAAGAAGTACATGCACACTCCGTTATGTGGCGCGAGCTGGACTGAGCTGTCGTTCGTGGCCACCTGATGACCACTTGCCTCTGTGTGGGTGTGGATTCGGGCGCTTCGTTGCACGGTTCGGGTTTGGTACCTAGGTAGTTTCCATCTTGCCTACTCCTTCCATCTTGCCCTCCCTTCCCCTATCATGGGCAACAGCTGAAATTTTTAATTTAAATTCCCTACTTATTGAAATGCATAAGTTAACTTTGAAATTTCCATGTAATGTGACTTTACGATCAAAAATTAGTGAATTCGAAATAAAATATAATGAGTTGTTAGAACGTGAAAGGAGTAAGTATTATTGCCAATTGATAAATAACTCCCCAAATTTAATTAAATCAATGTGGCAAGTAGTAAATTTAGAGACCGGAAAACCAAAGAGAAATCGCGATTTCATCGAGTCACTACTACGCTCTGACGGCTCTAAATTCTCCAGCAAATTTGATGCTGTCAATGCTGTAAACGAGCACTTTGTAAACGCTCCGATGAAATGCGGTGCTCCCGGCGCTGATGTAGGCGCCGCGATGCGCGCACTAATGTCAGCGCAACCGCCTGCTGACTGCTCAATGAGGATAAGACCGTTTACTGAACTTGAAGTATACCGTATAATCTCCACAGGCGTGGCCGTCAAGGCTACTACAGATGCATACGATGTCTCCATATCATCGCTTCATGCAGCCGCCAAGCCTCTGGCGTACATTCTTACCTCTTTATATAATAAGTGCAACAAAGACGGGAACTATCCCTCGTCATTGAAATATGTTAAGGTTTCCCCTCTCTATAAAGGGAAAGGTAAGCTTGAGGAGATCAATAGCTACAGACCGGTATCGATAATTCCTAGCGTTGCCAAAATATTTGAACATGGTCTGAGTTTGAGACTCGCCGAACATCTGACGAAGTGTAATTCTTTATCTGATAGGCAGTACGCGTACCGCAAAGGTAGATCCACGACATCTTTGGTTCGGGAAGTTATTAAACACATAATGGAAGCTCGGGAGAATCGGCAGCAAGTTGCAATAATTTTTTGCGATCTATCAAAGGCCTTTGACGTGGCTGATCATCAATGCATCGCCTCTAAGATCGAATACTATGGTGTTCAGGGCCCGGCTCTAAAACTATTGACAAGCTTTATGACAGGCCGAAGCCAGGTTGTTGTGGGGAACGGAGGAACGATAATGTCGCAGCCGCTAGAGAGTGTAATTGGGGTAGCACAGGGGTCCTCGATTTCTAACATACTGTTCTCGATTCTCCTCAACGATCTACCGAAGAATGTTCGTAATGGCCACATACTAATGTACGCAGATGACGTGGCAGCAATTGTAACTGCTCCAAGCGTAAACTTGCTAGAGCGAAAGCTAAATGAGGTGGCTTGCGAACTAAATGATTGGTTCAAAATCAATGGTTTTATATTGAACGTAACAAAAACTCAGTTCATGCATATAAATCTAGCCGGTCGAACTTACAAATCACTGGACGTCAAAGTTGGTCTAACACAGATGAAACAAGTGATCAATACAACGTTTGTAGGATTCAAAATTGATAGCGACCTCACGTGGGAGAACCATATAAATGAATTGTGCGACAAAATAGGCCGCGCTTGTTTCGCAATGCGGCGGGTCTCTGCCGTGCTGCCGCTTCATATGGTCCGAAATTGCTATTTCGCGTCCGTGCACTCATTAATTCAGTACGGCGTTGAGTTCTGGGGTCGCGCTGCAGACTCTGAGCGCGTCCTCATCATGCAAAAAAGAGCTCTTCGAGCTATGGCACGAGTGTCACAGGAGATTTCAGCAGAGCCATTATTCAGGACCATGAAGGTAATGACCGTGCCCGCCATGGTGTGTTTTCAAGCGGCATTATATGCAAGGGATAACTTTGAAAAATACTCCCAACTTGGTGAAGGGCGGGGTCACGACACGCGATACCCGCACAGGTTGCGTGAGGTACCTCGTCGACTTACAAAGACCTCGAAACTGATCCATGTAATGGCACCCGGTGTCTATAACAAACTGCCGGAGGATGTGCGTAACTCACCCTCAAGAAACTCCTTCAAAAGCAAACTAAAAAAATGGCTTATAGACCAAACATTCTATAAATTTAATGATCTATTTAAGATAAAAAGTGCTGTCACTTAAATAAGTAGTTTGCTATCATGCTTATACAAATAATTAATTGACATATTGAATTGTATTGTTTTTAATTTATTTTGTATTTTTAAGAATGACTATTTACTATAGAATAATTGTATATTGTATTTTTCCTTGATGGATACTGTATTTTAATTAGACCTGTAACATATGAAATGGTATCAATAAAGTGACTATGACTATGACTAATTAGAAACACCGAATATGTAATCACAACTAGAATAATTGAAAGCAGTTTTAAATCTTGCGTGCCTTAATAGGTTAAGACATGGTGAGCCTTTAATTTTAAAACAGACTACCTTCAAATGTACTTATGTTTTGCAAAATAAATGATTTGATTTGATTGATTTGATTTGACCAAAATTATTATGCATCGCATCTCTACTTATCTCGTATATTTTTATTTTGATGCGATGAAAGCTTACCGTGGGAGCGTCGGCTGTCAAACTTACGGACGGAGGAGGTTCTAAATTCGCCCGTATGTTTTTTTTTTCCAGATCACCGGAGCAGCAAACGGCATTGGTCGGGAGTTGGCCGTACAGTTGGCAGATATGGGAGCCACGGTCATTTGTTGGGACAAAGACGAGCGCCGAAACGAATCTCTGGTCGCAGAGATACGGAAAAAGGATGGAGACGTTAGTACATACATATTCAATTATTTTCATTTTAATCCATACATCAGTTTACAAATTATCAAACACCATTATGGTTTAAAATTTTTGTTAGTTATCTTCAGTAAAAGGCCGTCGTCGCATACCTACATATTTGAATACCGGCACTCGGTAGGTAGGTTTTTTTAAAACTTATTATATGCTTGCGTTTGAAACTGTCTCACCTGATGTTAAGTGATGACCTAGACGGTACCTATTCACTCGTGACTTGAATACTCCAAGATTGTACGGATACGTACGGAAAACACAGACTAGTATAATGAGTTCCATTCCTTGGCAGTATGCATTAAGAAAATGGAAGTAAAACAGTTTAATTCCTTGGCAGTGCGCATTAAGAAAGTGGATGCAAAACGCTTGGTACGTCAAATAATCCGGCACACTCCGCTTCCTAATGTCGTTCCACAGTCACACCCCGGCATTACTATAACCTCAAACATTGTCACAATAATATGTAGGTACATATCTGTCATCTGTTGTTTTCAACTTGAAAATAGTTAGCTAAGAATTTATAAAAATTTTTTTAGTAAAACTACAACGATGGACATCTTAAAATATAAACCTATGATTTTTTTCATTACAATTTGATGATCCGTACGTTCCAATAATCCGGCACCCCCTAGTTTTCAATAGTGCCGGATTAGTGATATACTATACTTTAACTACTACTTACCTTATTTGGCTCAACGCATGCTGATTGCATTGCAATTCAGCGTGGCAATGCTGCTAGCATTCTGGGAACGCTGCCGGCCGGTAGCGGGTTAGAACATTTGAGTTATCTATAGGCTACCAATTTTTTTATTTTAATAAAGGCCTTTGGATGTTCAGATCACCGAGCTTGAGCTGAGAGATAATACGAGCTTTCAAGATCCTAATCATTAAACCGACTTAAAAAGGCTTACTTTTTCAAAACACATACCTATTTCAAATCAATTCTACTCAATTCAGTTTACTTCAATGTTACAGGCCGCCCAATATATAAATAAATCTCCATATAAAGTAGGTACGTAGAGCATCTATGAGTATGAACAAGGCAAGTAATTTTCACGTCGGAAAAACAATACTGCAGTTCACACAAGTGTCGATCAACGCCCACTTTCTAGCGCCCGCATCTTGCAATGTTTTCCGGCAAATTGAGACATTTTAGGTAGTTCGTCTAATACCTCCCATAATGCCAAGGGATGCGTCGTCCCATAATGCCATAAAAAAGCCTATCATTTGACACAACATTCCAGGGCTACTGCAATTCTACCTTCGAATATATCGTCACTGACTATGAAATAATCTACTATGTAGGAGTCAAACGATAGCTTAAAGTCAAAGAAAAATACACATCCTACTATTATAAACGCGAAAGTTTGTATGGATGTTTTTACCTACTCTTTCATGCTTAAACGGCTGGACGGATTTTTATGGAACTTCAGGTCGCGGAATAACATATGGGTACTTTTGATCGTCATTATCAATCATCACCACGCGGGTAAAACTGTGGGGGCCACACGGGTGCAGCTAGTCTACTTATATATTTGTATTCCAGTGCTACGGCTTCACGATAGACGTGACGGCCAGAGAGCAAGTCGCAGAGCTGGCACTGCGTGTGAGGAGGCAGCTCAGCGAAGTCTCCATGGTGATTAGCAACGCTGGAGCGCTGACGTGTGCGCCGATCTCCGCTCTCCGACCAGAGACCATCGCAAACCATATTGAGATCAATCTACTAGCTCATTTTTGGGTAAGGCCCATGAATAGTTGTAGGTAAGTGTAGTTGTAGGTATTTAAGGACAAATAGTCGTAAAACTACGTCGGGGGTTCCCCGGCACTTAAAAACGCTGACATAGGGCCGGCCACTACCCTATTAGCCAACTCGCGTTGTCCAGCGTGGCACATTATCGCCAACTCAAAGCACACACACACAGACCATGTGTGTATGTGGCTGTGGAGTGGTCAAGCTTATAACACCCATTGCATCGGGTGTTGATAGTAAAAAAGTAACAAAACTAACTTTTTTCTTTATGCGGGATTTTTGATACATTTTCAAAATATCTTTCTCACTTTTTAGTATGTAATTAAAAGTTTAAAGTACCCAAGGCGAATCGGTAAGGCTTATTCGCGTGACTTTTTTTTGGTATCCAAATACGAATAGATGTAGATTCTAGATATACCCGTTCTATACTATAATATGGTGTAATTTTCAGATAATCCAAGCATTTTTACCGAGCATGATCGAAAGAAGATACGGACACATAGTGGCCATAAACTCCAGCGCTGGTTTGATGCCGTGCTCTGATATGATTCCATACTGCGCTGCGAAGTTCGGCCTCAGAGGTTTCCCTTAACTCTTAGACCTTCGCTCATAGAAAAATGATAGATACTCTTTATTGAACACAATAATAAATAATTCACAATAGCAGTTTAAACATAACACAAATAGGCATAAACATAGGCTTATCGCTGTTAACGATCTTCTCCAATCAACCTTTGGATAGAGAGAAAATTGCAAACGGTGAAATCTATGCTTTGTATTTTTTCTTAAAAGTAGTACCTACCTACATTTCTAAGAACTTTTATTACATAAGTGTCTAACGTTTCAACGTTAGACACTTAATTTGAAAGTCTAGATTAACCACTGTGTCGATGGTCAGTGATCGTGTGGTCCAAGCTGGAACCACGGTAGACCCAAATATGGACAAGAGCAAAGCTGCCTGAAAAATTGAAGTTGAACTGTAGGAAATCTGTCCCTGGGCCAAAAACAGCTGGCTCAGAGGGAAGTTCTTCCCTATTGGACGGAGCTGCTTCAAGTGGACATATCCACACCTACCTACTCGTACACCCATTAGACCTCCACACCCTGGTTAGTCGTGGAGGAGTGTAGGACTGTAGGTGTCTCCTGTCTGTACGTCTAGCATCTAAATCGTACAGATTAAATACTCTTCCAGGTTTAATGGAGTCGATAGCAGAAGAGCTACGTTTAGATATGTGGACCAAGAATATAAATGTGACGTCAGTATATCTGGCGACCGTTACCAATGGTATGTATCCGCCGACGACGCATCGGTTCAGGTCATGGTGTGCAGAGTTGACAGCAAAGGAAGCCGCGCAGATCATAATTGAAGGTATTTACTCAGATATGTATTCGAACTGCCAAAATCCTAATCCTAACTAGACTACTATATATAGCATACAAATAAGTACGAAATGAGTAAGGTTCTCGAATGGAGACCACAGACTAGCAAGCGCAGCATAGAACGGCCACCGACAAGGTGGACAGACAACAAAGACCGCAGCTAAGTCGGGTTGCTTCCTCGGAGCCCTTACCTTGTGGGATCAATGTGGACGTCCTTTGCCTGAGATGATGGTGATGATGATGATGATGACGGTGATGATGATGATGTGATTTTTGTTACGTTTTCACACAATAATTTGTGATAAAGGATATAGATATGGTTACTCGAACATATTTTTTTACTTATAAATTAGCAAATGAAATCAAACTTTGTTCAATCATAGTTAACTTTCAGAACGGGTTTTTTTTTCAAGTTTATAAGACATGTAGCACTTTCAACAAAATAAGCTAAAAACACTAAAAATTTCAAAATGGTCAAGCTTTAGGATTAAAATTCATAAAGCAGCTCGTTTTTCCTGCAGCTGTTCTTGAGTGATATTATATACCTAATAAAATGGTCAATCAAACACTAGATACCTGTATATAAAAAATCATGTTTTTCAGGAATCCGCAAGAATCAGAAGACAATCAGCATACCATCATTCATGAAAACTCTAATTGATCTAAACAACCTTATGCCATACAGGATAAGGATCATTTTCACTGACTTTTTTAATTTCGGTCACAGAGGGTGGTTTTGTTTTTGTTGACAAATTATATAAGTTACATTATTAAAATTTCTAGTATAATTTAGAGACAGCTATGAAGTTTAATGTATTGCTATGTGTATGTAACTTTATGTATTTACTTTGATATTTTAAGATTGTATGAATTTAGGAATGATTTTAATTTAAATAAAACAAAATTAAAATATTAGTATTTTATAATTTATACCAAATAAAACTAAACTGTCTCATAAATGTAGATAAACATTCAGTAAGTAATAACCAAATAAGACATAATGGACTAATTTTATTTTTTTATATTTATTATCGTAAAAAGTATACAAATACCACTTAAATATTGACAGAAATCTACACTAAGAAATTATTCTTTTGTAGGTTCTGCATTGTTCTATGTTTTGATCAAACCTTAGACTTCCAGTCTCATTTACACTTTTTTCTTTTAACTAATCATAAAATATGTAAAGTTTTCTCACTCACTGCACCTTCGTATTGTTTTCTTGACACTACAGCATAACATACCTACGTTTCAAAACTGTTTGTCAAGGAAATCAAGAAATGTGGTGCGCAATATAATTTTCGGTTCAATTTGTGATATTATAAAATTATTTTGTATCTGCCTCATGTGTCCCAAGCTCCATATTTTCCTTTAGTCATCAGAAGCTTGCTGAGCTGCTTGATGCTCCTTGCTTGCTGCTTCATCAAAAAAGCCACTACTAAGTCAATAAAAATAATTCTCCCTTAAAGGAATCCCCCTATAAATGGTAGGCACATCTAAAATCAAGGACTTAGCTCACCATGCCATACTCAAATAATGTTTTTGTTGACATCAAATGCAAGTATGCTTTTCAAACTGAAAACAATTGACAGTCTTCCCACATCTCTCACAAATCCCTGTTTCATTATGCTCAGTCATATGCTCATCTTTTTCCTTCTGATTATTCAGGTATTTAGAACATACATTACATTTAAAGTTATTATTATTGTGCACTAAGGTGTGTCGCATCAAGATGGCACGGGTTGAGAAGCTTTTGCCGCACGACTCGCAGAGATGGCGGGATGGTTCAGGCTTAGATGTATGAGTCATCACATGGAGGTACATTTCTTTGTGATCAGGCAGGGTTATATTGCATACTTTACACCTGTAAATTCAAGCAGCCATGATCAATAGAAATACAGTAAGACAACATTAGACTTATATACTTCTAGCATTTTTAGGCACAATCACACTTGGATTTAAATGAATAAATATTAAAATTTTGTAGATTTAGGTGTTGATTTGTGATCTCTAATAAATCTATATCAAAATTATATAAAAGACACAATATATAGTGTTGATTCCGTGAGATAAATTGTTTTTATGTAATTGTAAGTGTATACTTTCTGCATGCAACTTATGAGAGATGGAGGTACGTGGACACTGCATCCTTGCTGGGAACAATTGAAATGAATTAACACTAAATATTGCATATGTATAATATACCACAGTACTAGGCGAACCGAGAGTGCTCCATATTCTCCTTGAAAAAGACTTCCGAATGTGGTTGAAACTATAGTCGGAACCCTCTGTCTTATTATCTGAGTAATTCCTATGCTTTATAAATTCATAATGTGTCCAAACCACATCATTTTTAATAATGTCATTTTAATAAATAATGCTTATTTCTAATCAATATAACAACCATGCTTTTTGTGGAAGCATAATAAAAAAATATTGACATAGAACTGAGAAACAATGTTTTTATGGTACTGACAAGAGAGTTAATGTTTAGATAAGTGCTAACTATAAATAGATGTGCGATTTAAACCTTTAATCTGACAAGACCGTAGTACAGAATATGGTCCTATGACTATTTTCTAAATGGGAAAAATATCTTACGTTCATGATGCAGTAACTAATAAAAATATTCACCTTGTAATTGTTTCACTTGTTTCTCTTTTACAAAAACATGACATTTTAGGAAAGCTAATAACTTTGAGTATAGTAATGTAAATACATCTAATTTTTCTCACTATATAAGTGACATTAAGATTTTGATGAATTTTACTGTGTTTAAGTATGTCTATAAGCGGTTTACATTTACATTTGGGCCTGGTAAATGGCT
Source organism: Apeira syringaria (assembly GCA_934044485.1). Taxonomy (NCBI): domain Eukaryota; kingdom Metazoa; phylum Arthropoda; class Insecta; order Lepidoptera; family Geometridae; genus Apeira; species Apeira syringaria. The sequence goes on from OW203659.1 coordinate 2,503,818, forward strand.
CTGTGATAGGGTTCTTTTTTATAGGAGCATGTTATAAAGTAGTGTAGTAAATAGTGTATATACATAAACGTACCTATACATAGTGCCTATGGGTTTATCATGTTCCTTCTTCTTGTGCAATACCAAAGCATCACACCCAGCAAAGACATGGCCACAAATATCACATGTTTTCTCATCAGCCTTTATTATGTGTCCTCTTGCATGCCTGTACAATTGAAATCTATCCTTAAATACATCATCACATTGTTTACACTTAAATAAACAGCCGAGACTAGCTGCAAAATCAGCTCGACACACATTCTGGTGCTCACATAGTTTTTTATTACTCGGAAAATGTTTCCCACAGTTACAAATTGTTGACAATGTGGTGTGGATGGTTGAATGTTCTATCATCTTAAGCCTTGAGTCAAATAGAGAATCACATTGAACACACATTCTGGATGCATTGTCGCAGGTACTTACATGTTGTGACAGCTTCTGTATACCCTCAACCTTCATCTTGCAGCCATAACATGTGAGAAAGTTTTTCTCAGTTGTAACAACAGACATTTTAGTTTTTGGATCAACTTCTTTCAATATTATCTCTTTTACAATTTCTATATCAGAATCCAGGACGTCAATCTCCATAGCTATATCGTTTTTGGATTTAATTTCTTTTTTTTTAGGACTTAGCTGTTTTATTTTAACATTAGATAACTTGGCCAGTTCAACTGCATGTTCATTTCTGTCTAGCATGTTGACTATTGATGGTATGTCTTCCTTGCCCAGATTGTTTAGATAGTCTTCAATGTTTGCAGTGTTATTAAGAAACTCTAGGAGTGAATCTGAGTTATATTCAGAGTCGGGAAGAGGTTGTACAGGAGTTTTAGTCTCCACGCTCTTTTTAGACTTAACTTGTAAATAAGACTCAAGCCAATCTTGACAACAACGAGCATTTATTTGGAAATTATAAAACTGAGTGAGTTGAGACACACATGGCTCACATATATTCTTTGGGAGCTGATCATTTGCAGTGACGATTATAGCCAGACAAGATCTAAGATGCAAGTTGATCGTGGGGTCGCCAAGAATGGAAATATGGTTGGATTTCATATCCAGGCATATTCGGCAGTAGTTTTGAGTATCGTCACACATTTGTTTGTAAGATTTTTATGAAATAACACACACGCACGGTAGCTTAACT